>CM033634.1:4964117-5569363 GCA_019453435.1 Rhinogobius similis | reverse complement strand
AACCTGTTGACGAGAATATAAATAATAGTTTTACACCAATCAGGTGTCAGTTTGTGAAGAAAAGTTGAAAAATATGTTGAACTTTACAGGAAGTAGAGCAGAGTTCCAAATATGATGACATCACACTAGGGAGACTCACCAGGGACAATTTACAAACAAGGAACACATATATCTGATCCTTTAAACATTAATTCACCAAAATAAAGGCGTTCCTATGTGTTTTTATTTGTTAAACGATAATTTCTGTGACATTTGAGGAGTTTTGACCCAGTGTACAACATGGTTTCTAGGCAACAGTTACAGAATTCCCCAGTGTGATGTCATGATTTACAACCAGGAAGTCAAAATTTAAACCTAAAAAACTGCCAAACTGGGATAAAAATTGTTTTGTTTTTTGCAGAATCTTGAATATAATTATCTTAACTGTGTTTTAGTAAAATGAGTACTTCAACCTGTCATAGGCCCTTTAAACATGTTATAATGTGGTTTCCTCATCAGCAACGAAAGAGAAGTGTTGTTTTGTTACTTTAATGTAAACAATTGTGTAGTTTTGAGTCTATTAACATCTGCGATATCGATATTATTGCAATATTTAAAGTGCATTTGGCAGGTTTTTGTGATTTTAATACCTGTTGTAAATAATAATCAAGCGGCCATTTGTGGAGAAAAGTTGAAAAATCTGTTGAAAATTACAGGAAGTAAACAAACTGATGACATCACACTGAGGAGACAAAGGTTACGTATAATTTACACAAAAGAAACAACTTTTTTTTATCCACGATTCAACAAAATAAAGTCGTTCACATGTATTATTATTCATAAAATTTAAAAAATCTGTGACATTAAAGGAGTTTTGGCTGAGCGTTCAGGATGGTTGCTATGGTGATTTCCTAGTGTGATGTCTCAATTTACAAGAAGTAAAACAAAAAACCTAAAAAATTGCTAAACCGTGATAAAATTTGTAAAGCATTTTAACACCATTTGAAATATATTTCTCATAACTGCATGTTTTTTTTCAAATTAGTAGTCCAACTTGTCATAAGCACTTTAAATACACTTTTTGATTAAGGCTGAAATTAACAATTATTTTAGTTAGGGATTATTTCTTATTTCTTCTTCTTCACTGATTTATATGTTTTGTGGTATTTTGATTGTTACACAAACCCTCCTGCTTAAAACTTAAAAATAAAATATACATTACCGCAGAAAAAGCATTGTACGCAAAATTTTAGTGTAAATCTGTATCTCTAACAAATAAATACACTGTTTACTAGTACTTTTCTGTATAAATTGTTATTTTTGTATGAAATCCTGTGCAGTTGTTGTCTCTTGAGTGCAGTTTGGGTCAGATACACGGAGATACTTCATACTTTAATATATATTTTTGCCACACCCCCTTTAGTCGACAAATCGGTCAATAGGCCAATTGCTTTAGTCGACTACAGCCCTAATATGTAGCTTTTCTGGTGTAGGGTCTGCCACCTGCTTGTCTCCATGGAGATGTTGTTGCTTCAAATCCAATCAGAAAATGTCACAGCACCTTTAACACCTTCTACAGTCCATTCATTCTGGCCACACTCACATTTCCTGCCTCTTCTGGTTCAAGTCCATCTCGGGGCAGAACAAACGCCGGCTGCAGAACGTTGTAAAGTCTCTTGGACAATCTGCAGACTCTCTGTTCTTCTTCACGAGGAGAGGCACCTTTAGCCCTGAGACTCAACCCAGGGCCAAACCCGAGTGAGTGTTACCTCTGCAGCCGCTGGACTCTGCCGCAGTGTCCCGAATTAACCTTCTACATTAAGCTGCAGCTGAAGACGTTTCCAATGATTATTTTTTCGGTTGTTGTAAAATTCGTTTAAACTCGGGCAACGTGTATTCCCTAAAGTCCACTTATAATGACCACACTGCAGCTCAAACGAACAGGCTCTGTACAAGGACGAGGCTAATTGTAGAAAAAGCTTTAGTTGAACTTTTCTTTTAAGTCAGGGGTGTCCAAACTTTTTAAACATGTAGAGAGCGCAGGGCGACAGACGACACGAGGAAGTGAATCAGTAAAAAGTCGATTGAAGGTGCCACACATTAAAGTGCCTCGACAGGTTGCACTACTCATTTGACAAAAATACAGATAAGATAAATATATTTCAAATTATGTTAAAGTACTTTTCAAATTTTATCACGGTTTAGCAATTTTTTCATTTTTTAGTTTTACTTCCTGATTATAAACGATGACATCACACTAGGAAATTACCTAGCAACCAGCATCCAGTACACTGGACTCATTTAATGTCACAGATTGTTTTATTTTACAAATAAAAATACATGTAAAAGTCTTTATTTTGTTGAATCAATTTTTAAAGGTCCCATATTCTGCTATTTTCCCCTTTACACAGTCTATTCTAAGGGCTTTGTTGATACATTTTTGCGTTGTGCAATATCCATAACATAACAGTTTCCAAAAAACACCTAAACACCTAAACGGCTCACTCTGAGATCTGACCCCCCGAACAGAGAGCAGGCTGCCTCCCCCGCCCAACCCGCGCCGAAGCCTAGAGTGGAGATGGTGCATGCGCCGTGTGCTCCGGTAAACAGCGATACAGAACACTGGAATAAACCTTTTATCCGTCATGACGGTGCGTCGTGCTGAGTCCTACGTCCTGGATCTGACCTGGAGTTTGACGTGCTCCAGTACCTCGACGACGGACGCTGCCGTTTGGTAAATAACAAGCTAACTCTTCGATCTGTCGTATCCATCGTGTAATTACTGTGTAGCATTAGCATTAGCTGTTTTTATTCTGCGGCTGCGCGCTTCCTGGAGGTGTGGCTTAAACACCGCGTCATCCTAGTGAAGCCGCGTCATCCTTGTGAGGAGCCCCCGTCTGCTGCTCAGCCGAGGGGGACGGAAAAGACAGTTCTCTAGCGAAAACATGCGGGAATCAATCAAAAAACCACTCTGGGCACAACATACGAGGCCCAAATAGCACTGTAGGAAGGTTAAGACCTCTGAAAAGTCGATTTTGCATGTTATGGGACCTTTAAAGGATCAAAAAAGTAGTTTATTTTGTGTAAATTATGCATAACCTTTGTCTCCTCAGTGTGATGTCATCAGTTTGTTTACTTCCTGTAATTTTCAACAGATTTGTCAACTTTTCTCCACAAATGGCTGCTTGATTGATGTAAAACTAAAATGTTTATGTACAAAAGGTATTAATACACCAAATAAAGTCAAAACCTGTCACACGCACTTTGAGGCTTAGAAGATTAATTTTAGGTCTGTATAACATCAAAATGTTTGTTATTTAGGTTATGAGAGCAGATTTTATTATATTATACAATAAAAAGTACTATTTTTGGTCATTTGGGCCATATTTGGACAACTCTGCTTTAAGATGTCAACCTCAAGTCGACCGACATGGAGTTACATCATAAAGTACACTGAATGTTCTGCTGATGTTAAAGGAAAACTATTCTGCATTTTTCATATTGTTAATAGTCTTTAAACCTGCTCTTGAGTGCCTTACATTTGCCATCTCATGTTTTAAAACAAACAAACAAAAAGTTTCTGTGACCTGTGTTATCAATTACTATGAAATGACACTTACTGAGTGCGTCCAGCCAGCAGATGGCGCCAGCGCAATATACAATCTAGTGAAGTTAGCGCTGAAAGTAAATTCTGATGTGGATTTGCTGCAGCAGTTATCGCGTTTAGAGGCAGAAATGCTCAGAACGAGTTTAGTGATGACTTAAAGTGCGTATGACAGGTTTTTATCATGATCTAATTTTGACTTTATTTGGTGTATTTATACTTGTTGCAAATATGAATTATAGTTTTACACCAATCAAGTTGCAGTTTGTGGAGAAAAAAAGAAAAACCTGTAGAAAGTTACAGGAAATGAACAAATCGATGACATCACACTGGGGAGACAAAGGTTACGTCCAATTTACGCAAAAGAAACAACTTTTTTGACCCTTCGAACATTAATTTCAACAAAATAACGATGTTCTCATGTATTTGTATTTGTCAAATTAAAAATCAGTGACATTAGAGGAGTTTCTGCCCAGTGCACAGTGTTGTTGCTATGGTAATTTCCTAGTGTGATGTCATCATTTACAACCAGGAAGTAAAATTAAACACCTAAAAAAATCACAAAGCCAGGGTGAAATTTGTAAAGTAGTTGAGCACACTTAAATATATTTATCTACTCTGCGTTTTAGTGAAGTGAGTGGTCCAACCTGTCAGAGGCACTTTAAGGACTAAAAACAGCAGAAGATTCTCGGATAAATGATGTAGACGATCTGAAAATACATCTGAAGATCCAGGAAGTTCAGCAGGAAGTGTGTTTGACGCTCGGAGGGGGAGGATTTTCTGATAAACATTCCTCCAAACAGCGTGAATGCAACCAAATGCTACTTCAAGTATGTTTTTGATGACGGAACATTGTTAGAACATGGTTTAAAGCTCAAAAGCAGAATACGTGTCCCTTAAAACGTATCAAACAGCTACCGTTAGCATTCCTGGACATATTCACACAAATAAACGACTGAACCACTTTGCAAACTCTCCATGTCCTTGTATTTGTGATAATACACACTGCATATTCAAAAGTCCTGCTCGCTCTTGTAGCTTCAGGATGAGTTTGTGCCACAGACCTCGCTCCCGACCACACGTCTGATCAGACTCGGGCTTGTTTTGATTTGGGTTTCGGCAGAACATGACGCAGAGACGGCGCCGGGCTTTCTGTCCTTGAGGTGGTGAAGGGCAGACTGGCTCGTGCTGGATTTACGTCATTTCAAAATAAATGGAGAATACACAGCTTGAGAGAATGAATGGCACGTGGATTATATTATGTAGAGCTGGTCGATACGGCAACAAATTATTATCACGATTTCCTTGGGGCCAGATCATGATTTCGGTTTGATCTCGATTCATGTTCACTTTGTATTTTTCTGTTGCCTTTAATAGAGCTGCACTATTTAGGAAAAATATCTAATTGTTGTTTTTTTTTCTGACTGCTTAGGTTTGCGTTTATGTTTTAATAATAGGATTCTGTTCAAATTCACATTTTAAACACTATATTGTTGCGTCTTTGTCATTTTTAG
Source organism: Rhinogobius similis (assembly GCA_019453435.1). Classification (NCBI taxonomy): domain Eukaryota; kingdom Metazoa; phylum Chordata; class Actinopteri; order Gobiiformes; family Gobiidae; genus Rhinogobius; species Rhinogobius similis. The sequence continues at coordinate 5,564,266 of CM033634.1, read as the reverse complement.
TCACGTCTTTGTTCTTTTTAGTTGCATTTTTGTTGTTTTTAAGTCACGTTTTTGTTTCTACAATTTTGTTTTTGTGAAGATTTTGCTGTGTTTGTCATATTTAAACATGTCTTTGTTACTTTAAGTTGGGGTCTTTGTCGTTTTAGTTGCATTTTTTGTTGCTTTTAGTCACGTTTTGGTGCATTGAGTTGTGTTTGTTGTTTATTGTTTTCATTGTTTGTGGTTTTTGTCGCTTTTGAACGCATTTTTATCACTTTTTTTCATGCTTTTGTCGCTTGAAGATGTTTTATTCTTCCATTGAATCCACTTCATCCATAGATTTCTCTGGGACATTGTAACTTCAAAAGCCATTTTCTTAAAATGCATTTTTCTCCCTCGGGACATAAAGATCAGCCTTTAATCCTACACATTACAAACCTTACAATCTGGGACTGAACAAGATTTTGACAAAATGAACAGAATGATTTTTTAATATCTAATTCTAAAACTGATTTAATTTCAAGTCAAAAAAATGAGGCAAAATTTGAATTTTTTGCACAATATAGTTTACTTAACTAACAAATAAGAAATCCAAAATCCCCTCTGTATATATTTTTTGTATCTAATATGTTACAAAATGAACCAAGAAATTTAAACCTGGTTCTGTCCATTTTTCAGATTTAAATGTCCCAAATGTGTATTTTTGGCATTTTTACACACAAAATGCCTTATTTCTACATGAAAACATGACATGACGAAAAACTAGAAATACATTTTTTTCTTTTTCTATAGGAGAAGATTCAAATTGATATCTTTAAATTTAAGATTTTTGTCCTATTCACCTGCAGCGTCTCACCTTAAAGTGCGTATGACAGGTTTTCATGATTTTCTAATTTTGACTTTATTCGGTGCGTCAATACCAGTTGTACATTTACATTTTAGTTTTACACCAATCAAGCCGCCATTTGTGGAGAAAAGTTGAAAAATCTGTTGAAATTTACAGGAAGTAAACAGACTGATGACATCACACTGAGGAGACAAAGGTTATGCATAATTTACCCAAAACAAACTACTTTTTTTGTTCCTTTAAAGATTGATTCAACAAAATAAAGACATTTTCATGTATTTGTATTTGTAGAATAAAAAAAAAATCGGTGACACTGAATGAGTTTTGGTCCCGTGTATGGGATGGTTGCTATGGTAATTTCCTAGTGTGATGTCATCATTTACAACCAGGAAGTAAAAAATAAAACAAAAAAATAGCTAAACCGTGATACAATTTGTTAAGTATTGTAATACAATTTTAAATATATTTATCTTAACTCGATTTTTGTCAAACGAGTCGTCCAACCTGTCATACGCACTTTAAAAAAATTAATAAAAAATAGCAGATTGTCACAGGGACGAGCTCACGATTCCATTTTTATCACGGTTTTATCTCCCAGCCCTAGTGTTATATGTGTAAATGCAGACTTCCTCCCCCTCCCAGGCCTCCCCCCTCTCCTCCCCCGTTGGCGGGTTGTGTGAGTGAAGCGCGGTGCATTCCAGGAGCAGGTGGTGCTGCTGTGTCGGTGCCAGTCTCCACCTCGTTCACATTTCTGCTGCGGCTCCAGGGATTGTGTTCAAAAGACTCACGGACGACCAGGAAAACGAGTGCCAGAGTTAGTTTGAATGCTTTATGAGACGGGAGACAGGTGAATGGGAAAAAAGTCTGAAATTTAAAGATAGCAATTGTAAACTTTTCATGTAGTTTACTCACATAAATGTAAGGGAAAAATGTATTACTAGTTTTTCATCATGTCATGTTTTCATGTCGAAATTATGCATTTTATGTGTAAAAACGGCCAAAAGTACACATGTTTGGGACATTTAAATCTAAAAAAAAATGGACAGAACCAGGTTTAAATTTCTTGGTTCATTTTGTACACATATTAGTTACAAAAAATGTACAGAGGGGATTTTGGATTTCTTATGTAGTTTTTGAGTAAACTAGATCCTCAAAACTCAAATTTCGCCTCATTTGTTGAATCTTCTTCTTCTTCTTCTTCTTCTTCTTCTTCTTCTTCTTCTTCTTCTTCTTCTTCTTCTTCTTCTTCTTCTTCTTCTTCTTCTTCTTCTTCTTCTTCTTCTTCTTCTTCTTCTTCTTCTTCTTCTTCTTCTTCTTCTTCTTCTTCTTCTTCTTCTTCTTCTTCTTCTTCTTCTTCTTCTTCTTCTTCTTCTTCTTCTTCTTCAATCAGTTTTAGAATTAGATATAAAAAAAAATCCTTCTGTACGTTTTGTCAAAGTCTTGATCTCCAACATTGTACAGTTTTGTGCAGGAGCTACTTTAAGGCTCTCCAAACGTCAAAAACACTTCCTGCTGAACTCCCTCCATCAATGTCGTTTTCTTCCGACTTTAGACGTCACTTACCCGAGAATCTTCTGCTGTTTTAAGTCTTTAAATCATGGCCAGACTCGTTCTGAGCATTTCTGCCTCCAAACACAATCTGCTAATGCTAACCTGATTAGCATCTCACGCTAATAACTTAATTACATTGTGTAAGTGCTATGCAGCCAGTAGATGGCATCAAAACTAAGTAAGTGCCTAGGCAAACAGAACCAGATGCAGATGTTCATTTTAGTTTTTTGGTTTTTATAAACACAGCCAGTCTCCACCTCGTTCACATTTCTGCAATTTCTGCTCCAGGGATTGTGTTCAAAAGACTCACGGACGACCAGGAAAACGTGTGCCAGAGTTAGTTTGAATGCTTTATGAGACGGGAGACAGGTGAATGGGAAAAATCTTAAATTTAAAGATATCAATTGTAAACTTTTCCTGTAGTTTACTCACATAAATGTAAAGAAAAATGTATTACTAGTTTTTCATCATGTCATGTTTTCATATCGAAATGATGCATTTTATGTGTAAAAACGGCCAAAATGACACATATTTGGGACATTTAAATCTAGAAAATTGACCGAATCAGGTTTACATTTCTTGTTTTGTACACATACTAGTTGCAAAAACATTTACAGAGGAGAGTTTGGATTTCTTATGTAGTTTTTGAGTAAACTAGATCCTCAAAACTCAAATTTCTTCTTCTTCTTCTTCGTACAGTTTGGTGCAGGAGCTACTTTAAGGCTTTCCAAACGTCAAAAACACTTCCTGCTGAACTCTCTCCATCAATGTTTTTTTTTTTTTTTCGACTTTAGACGTCACTTACCTGAGAATTTTCTGCTGTTATGTCAAACTTAAGGTACTCAAGAGCACATTTAAAGGCTAATAACTAGGGCTGAGGGATACGGTGATAAAAATCGAATGGTGAGCTGGTCCCTGTGACAATCTGCTATTTTTGTGAAATCGTCGCGTCGTGATTCACTGTTTGTCTCTTTAATGCAGCTGTCTGTTCAAACACACTTTTTCTCCCGTTGTTTAGCCTCTGGAGCCTCTGAGCAGATGACTTTATTTACCTCTTATAGACCAGAGCTGCACAATTAAACCAAATCAACATAAAATCGCAAATTTAATGGATGCAATTAGTAAATCACAAAGACTGCAATGTTTGAAGTGCAATAATTTCTTACACAAATAACAAAATGTCTTGCTTTGATTTGAATAAAAACTGATAACACTGTTTGTGTTGTACAAACAGACAAAAGCATGAAAAAAAGTGCCAAAAATGCGTTCAAAAGTGACAAAAACACGCAAACAAACACGACTCAATGCAACAAATTGAGACAAAAACGTGATTAAAAATGACAAAGACGTAACTAAAAGTGACAGAGACGTGTTTAAATATGACAAACACAACTGTCGTGATAAAAACTTGACTAAAAGTGAATTTTACAGATTTCTATTATCAAAACAAATCTAATCACAATCGCACTGGTCAAAATCACAATTAGATATTTCTCCTAAATCGTGCAGCTCTGTTAAAGCCAACAGAAACATAGTGAACATGAATCGTGATAATGCTTACAACACTTACAACAAGACAAAAATTCAATATATTTTACCTTTAAAATAGTGACAAGATCTTTAACCTCTCGACATAAGCAAGCACAACTGAAACTAAATCGAGACAAAAACAAACCGTTCCACTTTCCTCCGTCTCAGTTAAACACTACAGAACACTGTGATGTCACCTGAGTCCACTTGGATCAACAGAACCCTCAGCAGGAGCTATGAATCCTGGGATACCGGAGCCGCCGCCCCCCGCAGAGGTGTTTGTGTCGGTGGATTTGATGTCTGATGGGAAAAAGAAAGTGTGCGAAGACGCCGTTACCTTTTGGTGGGAAGTAGGATTTACTCTCGGCTTTGTGCGGCCAGTCCACCACCAAGTGACCGAACCGACGGAAACTGTTGGTGATCTCGTCTGGAAAACAAGAAACCAAAGAAAGAAAGAAAGAAAATTATTGTAAAGATTTAAGTGCAGTTTTTGGCAATAAATGGTATGTATTTTGAGAATGTTTACCAGCAACTAATTTGAAACAAAACATCTGGCAACACCAATGTTCTGATGTTTTTTATCTTTATTATTATTTTTTAGATTATTTTGCATTCTGCTTTTATGGATTGGGGTGAAGAGAAGGAAGAGACATTCAGCAAATTCACTACATGGCAACAAACTTGTCCAATCTGCTCATGAATCCACTTCGTCCATTGATTTCTCTGGGACGTTGTAACTTCAAAGGCCGTTTTCTTAAAATGCGTTTTTCTTTTGACAAAACGTACAGAAGGATTTGTTGATATCTAATTCCAAGCCTGATTTATTAAAGTTTTATTCATTCATTCATTTTCTACCGCTTATTCCCGTTAGGGGTCGCGGGTGACTGGAGCCTATCCCAGTGACTTTGGGCCTTAGGCGGGGTACACCCTGGACAGTGGCCAACTCGTCGCAGGGCTGACACAGAGAGACAGAGACAAGGACAGACAACCATTCACTCTCACATTCATACACTATGGACAATTTAGAGTTGTCAATTGAACAACCTGAACCTGAACACAGTCATGTCTTTGGACGGTGGGAGGAGCCAGTGAACCCGGAGAGAACCCACGGTAACACGGGGAGGACATGCAGACTCCACCCAGAGAGAGCGTGTGATGGGATGGGACGGGATTCGAACCCACGATCTCCTCCGCCACCGTGCACCCCAAATCAAAATAAAAAATCAAAATCCTTTCAGGACATTTTAAAATGTATTTTATTACTAAAAAACGTAAACCTGGTTCTGTCAATTTTTCACATTTAAATGTTCCAATTATGTGCAATATTGGCCATTTTTACAAATAAAATGCATGATTTTTTTCCGGAAGATTTTAAAATTGTGTACAGTGCACCCGGCTCCGGCTTAAAGTCTTAAAGTAATGACGCATTTTCATGATATTCTAATTATGACTTAGTTTGGTGGGAGGGCACCTGTGATTAATATCTATCATAGTTTTACATTTATGAAGTTGCAGTTTGTGAAGAGATTTCGAAAAATAATTTTGTTTTTCTTTCCGAAATTACATAACAAGACACACAGGCATGTCAAAAAGGAAAATTACAGGAAATAGTGATGAGCCACTGAAAATGCTGTGACAATTTAAACGCAACACATCAGGTTTACAGTTTAAATGATCATCCAACAAAATAAAGGTGTTTTCAGGTATTATAATGTGTCAAATCATAACTATTGTGTCATTTAGGTGGGTTTTGGCTCTTGTTTTCAAAATGGTTGCTATGGTAACAGCTGTTGAATTACCTCTAACTGTGTCACATTTGCTGCTCGTGTTGAAACATTATAAACGTCACAAAAACGGGCTTAAACAGACAAAATGTTAAGTACAATTTTAAATGTCATCATGTTCACTACGTTTGAGTGAAACGTGTGATTTAACTTGTCGTATAGAATGTAAGTTATTGAAACATTTTGCTGTTTTGGAAGTCTATTGAAAGTCTATGGATGCAGTCTATGGAAAAAATGTAATTGAAAATCCACTTTTGAGACCTCAAAGTCAAAGTGGGCGGTCATTGTTGAGCTTAAAGTGAGACACTTTAAGTCTAAGTCTTTTTTTTTGGTCAGTTTTCTCTCTCAACATATCGTCTTTCATGTGGAAACAACAAACTTGTCCAATCTGCTCCTAAAGATGTTTTATTTTCCCACTGAATCCACTTCATCCATAGATTTCTCTGGGACATTGTCACTTCAAAGGCCGTTTTCTTAAAATGCATTTTTCTCCCTCGAGACATAAAGATCAGCCTTAAAGTAGATCCCACACCAAACTGTACAATCTGGACTCAACAAGAGTTTGACGAAACAGAAGGATTTTTGATATTTAATTCCAAAATAGATTTTTTGAAGTTTTAAGTAAAAAAATTTGCAAAATTTGAATTTTTAGGACATTTTTTAGTGCAATCTAGTTTATTTAAAAACTAAATAAGAAATCCAAAATCCCCTCTGTATAGTTTTTTGTAACTAATATGTGTAAAAAACAAAATAAGAAATTTAAACCTGGTTCTGTCCATTTTTCAGTTTTAAATCTCCCAAATATGTGTATTTTTGACCGTTTTCACACATAAAATGCCTTATTTCTACATGAAAACATGACATGATGAAAATCTTGTAATACATTTTTTTCTTACATTTATGTGACTAAACTACAGGAGAAGTTTCAAATTGATATCTTTAAATTTATTTTTTTTTCCTATTCACCTGCAGCGTCTCGCCTTAATTACGCGACTACTTTCCACTGACATAAAACCGCACCGATAGCGTTTCAGTTTCCCACCTTTTACCCGGCTTATCTCCCCTCAGCCCCCTCTGTCTCTCGAAGTCCTGCTCGTGTCCCGGTCTCGTTCTAATTGCCCGTTTCCTCAAACTCTGACGTCTGCTCATGTTCTATGCGTCCGGAAAAGCCGCGCAGCCACACGTTCCGCGGCTATTTGTGCCGCCAGGAACCAGCGCCACATTAAACACACGGCTTCTCGGGGCTCGGATGTGGAAGTTCATGAATATTTGAGCGCGTCGAGGGCACGGACATGGCCCGGTTCAGCGGTCAGCGGCGCAGACGGAGGGCGAGGCGTGCTCATGTCAGATTCATGCACCGCGCCGATACATACTAATGCTGTGTTTACACGTGCAGGGGTCAGAGGTCAGGGCCGGGCGCAGCTAAACGCACTCATTTGACTTCAGTTTTAAGGACAACAAAAGGTTTCAAAAAGTCGCCCGAGCTTGGTTTTCAGTTTATAACATTTGGCGTCTCGTTCGTAAAGGTGCACTGTGTATGTTTTCAGATTTTTGTCTCATGGATAGAGGTTTTTAGAGTATTGCCTATGAATAAAACAGTTAAAAATACAGAAAAAAGACAGAAAAATGTCTATAAAGGTGCACTTTGTACGTTTTCAGATGTTTGTCTCATGGATAGAGGTTTTTAGAGTATTGCCTATGAATAAAACTGTTAAAAATACATAAAAAAGACAGAAAAACGTCTAGTCATCGTCTATAAAGTGACATTTCTGCCTTTTGTGTTTGATTTTAATCATCCATTCCTGTTTTGTGCGACACTTGAACCTCAACCAAGACATTTTTTAACACATTTAAGGCGAGACACTGCAGGCAAAACTCAATTTTCATTTCCATTTTTTGTTTTTTGTTCAGTTTGGTCTCTCAACATATCGGCTTTCATGCTTGTCCAATCTGCTCCTAAAGGTGTTTTATTATTTCATTGAATAGATTAAAGATCCGTCTTAAAGTAGATCCCACACTAAACTGTACAATCTGGACTAAAAATTTTGACGAAACATACAGAAGGATTAAAAAAAAAAAATTAAAAAAAAAAAGGCTAAATTTGAATTTTCATTCCAATCTAGTTTATTCCAAAATCCCCTCTGTAAATGTTTTTGTAACTAATGTTTACAAAATGAACTAAGACATTTAAACCTGGTTCGGTCTGCTAGTCTAGTGATTATTCTTTCAATGAAGTGAAGTGAAGCTGTTTGAAGACGTCCTGGTGGAGTGTTTTAATCAGAAACGCAAAATCTACACTTTTTTTGTGCCATTTTTTGTGTGATTCCAGAGTCATTAAACTTCTTCTCTGAGCTCATGGCATGTTTTGGAGTCAGTTCATGATTATTCAATTATTTATTTAATTGACAACAATTTATGTAATCGATTATGGGCGATAAATCGATTAACTTCAGACCTATTTTGTCAAAGTTATTGCATTTTCACAAACATTATATTGCCCTGCTGTACTCCTCATTCAAATAAATCAGCATTTAGTGACAGAGTAATGTATTATGCTGTTTGTTTAGTTGCTTGTTTGTTTATTAGTTTGTTTGTTTGTTTGTTTGTTTGTTTGTTTGTTTGTTTGTTTGTTTGTTTTAGATGTAAATGATGAAACGTGACTGAACCTTCGTCGATGTCGGGGGGCAGTCCTCCCACAAACACTTTCCTGGAGAAGCGCTCCAGCCTCTCGTCGCTCGGACAGCGGTTTGGAGAGGTCATCCCCGGGGTCAACGAGGGGTCACCGTGCCCGTCGTCAAGGAAACCATCCTCGAAGGGGAACAGACAGGAGCGACCTGCACACAGCAAGGGTTAGGATTTAAAACTGTTTAAAACATATAATGGATCCTTTAAAAGGCTTTGTCATCAGAATAATCCAGAATAAAGACGACTTAAAGGACACATATCCTGCTACAGTGACTTTTTGGAGCTTTAAGCCAGTGGTTCTTAAACTTTTTCAGTCGTGACCCCGAAAATACAAATAGTTCACATTTGCGACCGCCCCAAAAGTAATAAATTAGCCTTATATCTAATGTTTGATTTAATTTTGAGAATATAGACCTAGAAAAATGACTTTGATTGGCCGACAAATAGGAATCTTCATTTACCACTTTATTTGAAGTGTGTCAAGCCTTGTTTAACACAAATGTATACATTTTTCCCATCATCTGGGGAAATCACCCCTAGTTTGAGAACCACTGCCATGTTCTAACAATGTTCCGTCATCAAAAACACACCTGAAGTAGCATTCAGTTACATTCATGCTGTTTTGAGGAATGTTTATTAGAAAATCCTCTCCCTCTGAGCGTCAAACACACTTCCTGCTGAACTTCCTGGATTTTCCAACGTATTTTTGGATCATCTAACTCACTTATTTGAGAATGTTCTGCTGTTTTTAGTCCTTAAATCATCACTAAACTTGTTCTGAGCATTTCTGCCTCTAATCACGATAACTGCCGAAGCAAATCCGCATCATAACTTCTTTTCAGCGCTAACTTCACCAGATTGTATATAGCGCTGGCGCCATCTGCTGGCTGGACGCACTCAGTATGTGTAATTTTGTAGTGACTGATAACACAGGTCACAGAATGAATAAGAAACTTTCTTTTGTTTTAAAACATGACATGGCACTCAAGAGCAGGTTTAACAACAATATGAAAAATGCTGAATATGTTTCCTTTAATACAGTTTTCATTGATTAACTGATCTAAACAGAGCTAAATGCTGCTGGAAAATGTATTTATAGAGCACAATTCATGCACAAACAAAAGACAATTTCAATAGATTAAAATAAATTACAACAATTCTTCAATACAAGACAATAATATATATATATAAAAAAAAAAAATACCGAGTCACGTAAATGCAGAGGTAAACAGTAATGTTTTTAACCCGGATTTAGAAGCACTCAGCGTTGGGGCAGGTCTTAATTGCTGAGGCAGTGTGTTCCAGAGACGAGGCGCAGAGAAACTAAACGCTGCCTCGCTTTGCTTGGTCCTAACTCTTGGGACACAAAACAAACCCGTCCCGGAGGACCTAAGAACCCTTTCCATGTCAACTGGAACGAGCATATCTTGTATATATTTTGGGGCTTGACCATTTAATGCCTTGTGTACTATAAGTAGTATTTTAAAGTTCATTCTTCAAGTTCTAGTATTCTAGCTGCTGCATTTTGGATGAGCTGCTTGATGGATTTTTTGTTAAAACCAGTAAAAATACCATAACAATAATCCAATCTACTGAACACAAACACATTTTTCCAAATCTTGTTTAGTTAGAAAATGTTCAATCTGGGGCTTTAGGACAAAAAATAAGCAACAATCTTAACTTTTCAGAGTAGAAATGTCAGTTATTATATTAATTAGAATGGAAAACCTACTTTTTTATGGCCTCAAAATTGTATTTGAGTTTTGCGAAACATATGAATGAAATAAATCTGTAAATACATAGCTATTGTCCCCCCCAAAAATCCATTAAAACATTTAGCCTTCTTCCAAAATGTGTACAATTACCACCTTTTAAATAAAAACAAGCGGGCAAACGTATAGAATTTTCCATCTGGTGCATCGTCTTTACAAGGGCATCTCCATTTCTATCACTGTTGACATTTCTTTGTGTTCGGCTCAATCTACGACGTTACACAATCTGTCTTTCTCTAACATTATCAGTTCCCTTGGTCCACTCATCTCTCAGAAATGGTTTGGTACTTCAATAATTGTGCGGCTTTTGCGATTCCATTAAAATTGTGATCCGATTGCGATTAATCTTGCAGAACGAATCGATAATCCTGCATCGACTTTGCTGTTTTCACACGGTAACAATTCTCAAATGTTTCACACGAAGTAAAAGTACCAACAGATCTAAACCATGTGTAAATAAGATCTAAAAGAGCACTAACTCGATGGTAAAAATTGAGCACAGTGCCTTTAAGATCATTGTAAAACTATTTACGATGGAAATGTCCAATTTTGTCCAATTTATGTTCATCTTTTCCTGTTCAAAAGAGTATTGTTTTGTATCCGATTTTTACTGTAAACTCTGAGCTTTTTACGCAAATGTCACAAGTCGATTGAAGAAATTCTTGGTCGACTAAAAGAGTGTGTCAAAACTCTGTGGTATCTCCATTTATCTGACCCAAACTGCTCTCAAAAGACTAAAAATGCACAGGAAAAACATTGAAAAACAGCTATTTATACACAAAAGTGCGAGGAAACATAGTATTTATATGTTGGACTTCAAAATCTTTAGCCAACTCACTCCATATCTTCTTGTTTTTGCTTTTTTTGCCATATAAATCCATTAAATCTAAAGAAAAAACAGATTAAAGGATTACAGCCCTAAATGTCACAGTGTCGTTCAACATCAGAGAAGGGTTTCCCCCCAAAAACCGACACTTTTCCAAATCCCCCGAGCCACAAATGAACCGCGAAACGACCGCCTTGGTTTCTGTGGCTGTGACTGTGCAGTTTTTCCTCCGAACAGTGAAAGATAAATCCAAAGTGAACACATTTCTGCCGTTTAAAGATGAGTCACATCTGAGTCAGAGCCACACTTTTCAAAAAGCAACGTCTCTTTGAACAAACAGCAACATTTATTTGAAGAATCCAGGCGGTGCACGAGGGAACAGAAAAGCTTTTATGCACTTTATGAAACGGTAATAATAAAGTATGTCCATCTGAAATAAACGTGGCCTTTTAAAGTATAATTGTGTGTGACTCAAAACTGAGAAAAAGAAAATTGTTTTCGCTGAGGCAGCAAGCAAAAAAAAAACTGAATAAAAGCATATGAGCTGCAATCGTTTTTGTGTTGGAATAAAATAACGCTGTTTTAATTACAAAAGGGGCTCAAATGTGGTCCTAAATACATTGTAATTTGGTTTGCTAATGTTTTTTTATACGATAAATATAAAGTAAAATGAAGTTTCTGTTTCAAAAGTTGTAGTAGTTGAGTATCTTTTTGAAGAAATGTTATTTTCAAAGTGTTTTCTGACACTTTTACTTCTAATTGAGTAATATTTATAACAGTTCCATGATTTTACTAAAGTTTAAAGGTAAAATATTATGCATGATTTTTATTGTTCTTGGCCTTTAAGTGTGCTCTTGAGTATCTAAAGTTTGGCATCTCATGTTTTAGAATTTAAAAAAAGAAGGTTTATAAAAACAAAATGAACATCTGCATCTGGTTCTGTTTGCTCTGGCACTTACTGAGTTTAGGCGCCATCTATCGGCTGTAAAACGCTCACACAAGGTAGAAATGTGAGTAGCACTGATCGTGTTTCGATGGTAGAAATGCTCTGAACGAGTTTGGCGATGAAAATATAGATAGAAAACAGCAGAAAATTCTCAGATAAGTGACATCAACTTTTTTATTTTCTAACCAGGATTCATCAAACTAGTGTGACTGAAGCTAAATGCAACTCCAAGTGTGTTTTTGATGACAGAACATTGTTAGAACATGGTTAAAAGCTCTAAAAAGTCACTGTAGCACAATATGTTCCCTTTAAGTTATTGTTTACACATCGACTTCAGTCCGGTTGCGGTTCAGGACCCGCTCGGCTCACTCGCAGACGCCTGTTACGCCAGCTCTGGTTATTGTGGTCCATTTTTGACGAAAGCCTCGCAGATTCATGTGGTTTCGCGCGAAAACACTCGTACAATGACCTGAAAGTCGCACCAGGCCGCCATAAATAGACTTCTTGCGGCTGCCGGACCCGTGACCAAGGTCGGGTAACAGTAAGCATTGATTTTAAAGGGCCTCTGACAGGTTGGACGACTCATTTGACTAAAACACAGTTAAGATAATTATATTCAAGATTCTGCTAAAAATAAAACCATTTTTATCCCAGTTTGGCAGTTTTTTAGCTTTAAATTCTGACTTCCTGGTTGTAAATCATGACATCACACTGGGGAATTCTGTAACTGTTGCCTAGAAACCATGTCGTACACTGGGTCAAAACTCCTCAAATGTCACAGAAATTATTGTTTGACAAATAAAAACGCCTTTATTTTGGTGAATTAATGTTTGAAGGATCAGAAAAATGTGTTTGTTGGTTGTAAATGGTCCCTGGTGAGTCTCCCTAGTGTGACGTCATCGTGTTTTGGAACTCTGCTCTACTTCCTGTAAAGTTCAACATATTTTTCAACTTTTCTTCACAAACTGACACCTGATTGGTGTAAAACTATCATTTATATTCTCAACAGCTTTCATTCCACCAAATAAAGTCAAAACTAGAAAATCATAAAAACATGTCATGTACGCACTTTAAGCATTTTCTGAGACGCCAAAGCCCTCCAAAAAATCTGGTCCACGATAAAATGCTAAATAAAAAGCTAAATAGTCCTGGAATAGGCAACTAAGCAAAGCAAAAACATCTCCATGGAGTGTTTCCGCCTTTGTTCACTCCTTCCATCTGGGTTTGAAAGAAGACCATCACATCTTTTGTCCCACGCAGTATTCAGCAGCTCAGTAAACTCCTCCTGGTTCTCTGCTCTGACCATGGACTGTGTTTTAGTTGCTTCTCTGAGTTCTTCTGCAGCCTTGATATGTTTTTCTTTCCTTGTGTAATGAGTTTGTGCTCACAGGTGCAAGACAAATTCCCCTCGGAAAGTTTCATTCATTCATTCGTTCAAAGGCCTGTCACGATAACACATTTTGCGATGTATTGTATGCAGGGGCGGATCTAGGAATTTTGGGGACCGAGGCAAAATGAGGTCCAGGCCCCTCCTCATCAAGTGTGATTTTCTATAACCTTTCTGCCTTGTTTCTGCCTTATTTCTTGAACTGTTCTTGTTTTTTGTTTTTTATGACTGGTGAAAGGTTCATAAATTTGGGGTGGTAATTTAACCATTGGAAAATTCAAATTTGAATGTGCTGTGAATAGCTTAAATGTTATAAACAGCTTTAAACGGGGGCTTGGGGGTCCTTCCCAAGAAAAGAAATCAAGAAAGCAATACATTTGTAATTTTTAATGGTAAATTTTATTTACTATTTGCTTTTATGGGGAGGAGGGGAAGGAATTAATAGTTTTGACAATCCCAAACTATTTTGTTGGACTTTTTCTTGTTTAAAAGTACACTACACTACTTTATTGTAGGACTGTAGGACTGTAGTCCATTAGTCGTTCTGTTGATTAATTGTCTTAGTCGACCAAAACGACTATTTATTTTATCTAGATAATAAGGATTTATATGCAGCAGCTGAAGATTTTGGAGCTAATCACGAGTGTAATCTAACTTATCTAAAATATGCAGTAAATTCAGTGTTTACTAGTACTTTTCTGCATTAATGGTTGTTTTTGCATAAACTCCTGTTTCGTTATTGTCTTTTAAGTGCATTTTGGGTCAGATACATGAAAATGCTTTGAGAGCTTTTGCCACACCCCCTTTTTTGTCAACTAATCTGTCGATTGGACAGTCTTTAGTTGATTTTCTTTAGTTGACTACACTCCTACTTTACTGTGAGATTGAGAGACTAGCAACTGTTTCTGGACGGTCAGGGCATCTTAATTGGGGCCCCTTCAGGCTGGGGGCCCAAGGCAATTGTGACCTGTTGCCTAATGGTAAATCCGCCACTGATTGTACGAGAAAATATCACTATAAGTGACAATATTGAAACTAATTGATGCCACTGACACAATAACCCTAAAGCTGGATAATCCCAAACAGTCATTCTAAATGTGAATTATTGTGGAAACCATGAGCTACAATAAATAAAAATTGCAGAATGAAACACCTTTTTAGTTCGTCTGTGCCAGTAATGAGTCATAAAAGTTACTTCATTCACTCTTTATGATACAAATCTTATAAAAAACAAAGAAAAAGTTCCTCAAAGTGCAAACAAAACATCCACATGAGAAATATTGAGCCCTAGATATATTATTTTTCTGGCTTTTCTGTCATTTATTGAATGATAAATTGATATAGTAATTATTGTGACAGGCCTTTCATTCATTCATTTATGGAGACAAGCAAGTGGCATAATTTCCCCAGAAAAGTATTGCATCGTTAAGAGCGATGACAGCTTTTGGAACCACACTTTTCAGAACCGCAGAAGCCAAATTAAATACGAGAAATTATAATTAAACAAAGCCAAAAAATGAAGGAAATGAGGACGAAACACTGAAAGCTTTTGAGCCGTTCACAGACACAGACGGAGGAGAGCGAGGCGGCCGGAGGTACCTCTTCTGCGACCGAAACTCCGAGCTGCTCCACAACCAACAGGAGGAGAGAGGGGGAGGAGGGGAGGGAGGGAGGGAAGCACAAGGGGGAGAAAGAGACACAAGAGGGAGGAAAACGGAGAGGGATAAGAGAAAGAGAGAGAGAATGAGAATGTGAGGAAGAAAGAGAAGAACAGAGAGAGAGAGAGAGCCAGACAGAGGAGAAAGAGAAGGACAGGAGACACAGAGAGACAGATGAGAGGGAGAAAGAAAAGGAGAAAGAGAAAGACAGGGAGAATGAGAAGGTGAGGGAGAAAGAGGAGAACAGAGAGAGAGCGAGACAGAGGAGAGGGAGAAAGAGAAGGTGGAAGAGAGAGAGGCAGGCAGTGGAGAAAGAGAACGACAGAGAGAGAGAGACAGAAGAGAGGGAGAACGAGAGGGCAAAAGAGAAGGACAGAGAGAGACACAGAGAGACAGAGGAGAGGGAGAAAGAGAAGGAGAGGGGGAAGAGAAGGAGGATGGAAAGAGGACAGAGAAGGAGAGGGTGAATGCGAAGGAGAGGGAGGAGAAAGAGGAGAGAGAGAGAAAGAGAGGGGGGAAGAGAAAGACAGCGAGAATGAGAAGGCGAGGAAGAAAGAGAAGGACACAGAGAGAGAGAGAGAGAGGCAGAGGAGAGGGAGAAAGAGAAGGAAGTAGAGCAGGAGAGGGAGAAAGAGAAGGAGAAAGAGAGGGGAAAAGAGAAAGAAAGAGAGGGGGAAAGACACAGAGAAACAGAAGGACAGAGAGAGAGAGACAGAGGAGAGGGAGAAAGAGAAGGAGAGGGGGAAGAGAAGGAGGATGGAAAGAAGACAGAGAATGAGAAGTAGAGGGAGGAAGCAAAGGAGAGAGAATGAGAGGGGGGAAGAGAAGGACAGAGAGAGACAGAGCAGAGGGAGAAAGAGAATGAGGATGGAAAGAAGGAGAGAGGGTAAAGAGAAGGAGAGGGAGAAAGAGAAGCGAGGGGGGAAGAGAGGGACAGGAAGAGAGAGACAGAGCAGAGGGAGAAATAGAATGAGGACGGAAAGAAGGAGACAAAGAATGAGAAGGAGAGGGAGAAAGCGAAGGAGATGGAGAAGGAGAAAGAAAAGGAGACAGACAAAGAAAGAAAGAGAGGGGGGGAGAGAAGGAGAGGGACAAAGAGAAGGGGAGGGAGAAAGAGAAGAGAGAGAAAGAGAAGGAGAGGGGGAAAGAGAGGGACAGAGGAGAGGGAGAAAGAGAAGGAGGACAAAAAGAAGGAGACAAAGAAGGAGAAAAAAATGAGAAAATGAGAAAGAAAGAAAGAAAGAAAGAGGGAGAAGGAGAGGGAGGAAGAGAAGGACGTAGAAAAGGAGAGGGACAAAGAGAAAGGGGGGCGAAAGAGAAGAAGAGAGAGAAAGAGAAGGAGAGGGGGAAAGAGAGGGAAAGGAAGAGAGAGAGACAGAGGAGAGGGAGAAAGAGAAGGAGGACAGAAAGAAGGAGACAAAGAATGAGAAGGAGGGAGAAAGCGAAGGAGATGGAGAAAGAGAAAGAAAGAAAGAAAGAAAGAAAGAAAGAAAGAGGGAGAAGGAGAGGGAGAAAGAGAAGGAAATGGAGAAGGAGAAATAAAAGGAGACAGAGAAAGAAAGAAAGAAAGAAAGAGGGAGAAGGAGATGGAGAAAGAGAAGAAAAGAGAGAAAGAGAAGGAGAAGGGGAAAGAGAGAGACAGGAAGAGAGAGAGACAGGAGAGGGAGAAAGAGAAGGAGGACAGAGAGGAGGAGACAAAGAATGAGAAGGAGAGGGAGAAAGCGAAGGAGATGAAAAAGGAGAAAGAAAAGACAGAGAAAGAAAGAAAGAAAGAAAGAAAGGGGAAGAGAAGGAGAGGGAGAAAGAGAAGGACAGAGAGGGGAGAGAGAGACAGAGAAGAGAAAGAAGGAGAAAGAGAAGGACAGAGAAAGAGACAGAGGAGAGGGAGAAAGACAGGGGGGAGATGTAGGACAGAAAGAAGGAGACAGAGAATGAGAAGGAGAAAAAAGACAGAGAGAAAGCGAAGGAGAGTGAGAAAGAGAAGGAGAGGGAGGGATGTGAAACAGAGAACAAGACAAAGAAAAAATACAGGCATCAGAGGAAAGAGAAAGAGAGGAGACAGAGAGCGAGAGAGGGCAGAGAGAGACACACAAGGGGGAGGTAAAGAGGGGGGAGAAAGACACAAACACGTGTTTTGGTGAGCAGAACGTGGCTGAAAGGTTTAGGCAAAACACATGAGGAATTAGTGAAAGGCATTTAGTAAAGCATTCTTTGAAGCTTCTCTGGAACAAAACAGCTGAAAGTGGCAGGTTCAGATGTTAAAAAGACCACACTCCTAATCTGCACGAGCCCTGCGACCGTTCATCAACAAACTGTGACTTAATCGTCAACTATAAAACGTAATTGTAGTTAGTTCTGGGTGACACGGTGTTAAAAAATGGAATGATGAGCTGGTCCCTGTGACAATCTGCTATTTTTGTGAAGTCGTCGTATCGTGGTTTGTCTCTTTAATGCAGCTGTCTGTTCAAGCACACTTTTTCTCCTGTTGTTTAGTCTCTGAAGCAGGTCTGGGCAAACTTTTTGACTCAAGGGCCATATGTGATTTATACACATGCCAAGGGGCCGAACCATTTACAGTTTGAATGTTGTTAACTACAGTATATCACACACATACTTTTACACATGGACTTAATGCCTAAAATACACAAAAAGTGACAACAGAAGAACAAAAAGTATTACCTTTATGTAGTTGTAACACTGCCATTGGTCACTCTTTTTATCCAATGCATCAAAGTTTGGTTTTATTCTAGTGGTGGCTATTCTTAAAACTGATCTTAAATGAACAACTGCAGACAACTATAAAATGGCAAATGCACCAAACTTAACTCAAACATTTTTTTAATTAAATGCTTCGCGGGCCGGATCAAAATGCCAAAAGGGCTGCATGTGGCCCCCGGGCCTTAGTTTGCCCCCCTCTGCTCTGAAGCCTCTGCGCAAATGACTTTATTTACCTCTTATAGACCAGAGCTGCAGAATTAAACACAATCGACACAAAATTGCAATTTTAATGGATGCAATTAGGCTAATTTTTTTCACAAACAACAACAAAATGTCTTACTTTGATTTGAACAAAAGCTGCTAAGGCTGTAGTTTGGATTTGTACAAACATGTTCTGAAACAAGCAACAAAAGCGCAACCTAAAGCGATAAAAATGCGTGACAAAAACGTAGCTACAAACAACAAACGCAATTCAATGCACCAAAACGTGACTAAAAGTGACAAAATGCGACTAAAAACGACAAACACGCAACTAAAAATGACGTGTTTTAAATATGACAAACACAACCAATCGTGACAAAAACGTGACTGAAAGCAACACAATTGTGTTTAAAATGTGAATTTGAACAGAATCCTATTATTAAAACATAAATTGCAAATGTAATTTTAATGGCACTGGTCAGAAAAATCACAATTAGATATTTTTCCTAAATTGTGCAGCTCTGTTAAAGGCAACGGAAAAATACAAAGTGAACATGAATCGAGATAAAAAGCGAAATCATGATCTGGCCCCAAGGAAATCATAATAATAATTTTTTGCCATATCACCCAGCCCTTTCCCACACTGCAGACTTTATTAGTTTTTGGGTGGAAACAGCTCCAGGAGTGCTGCCGTTCCCTTTACTATCTTTCAGTCGAGGTGAGTTTGTGAAGTTGGCGCTTTGGCTGCGGAAAACCGTGGCTTCTTAAACTCCCACAAATAACTTACTGTCGCCGCAAATAATCACAATTATTGAAAAAAGAAAAACAGTTCATCTTGACATCCCTAGTTGCAGCCCTGCGTTGAGTGACTGGCAGTAAAGGTCTGTCAAATGCATGTGCTATTCACCGTATTCTGCCCCGCCCACTTTTGCCGTTTTTTGCCACAGATGCGCACTTTTGTTGTAAACGCACTTCAGTTTGACGAGAACTCCGTTAAAGCTAATGACGAACGAGGGAAAAGTCTCGCCGCTAAAATGTTACATAAAGTAGGTTGATTTGTGTAAAACTAAGCCCCGGGGGCCAAATGCGGCCCTCAGACCAATTTTTCTTGGCCATTAGGCTTCCTGGTGAATTAGCCCATATTGTCCTGATGTAACGCAATGGGCCTATATAAGGAACTTCCTGTGCCCTGACAGAAGGTTACCTTATATAAGATTTTGATAAAAGAATTGGCCTGCTCGAAACAGCTTCAAGCTAATCAGCATTTAAGTAGCCACAGCAATTTTATCTGACATTATTATGCTTATGATTAAAACCAATCAAAGATTTGTGTTTAAAATTACAGTCGCTTGTTATTTAGTAATCTATCTGCCTTGTGTTGTATTATTGAATAAGTTAATCACCATTTATCTTTAAGTTTTGTGTGTATGATTAAAGAAAATCATTTAATAGGTAATCACCAAACACCTTTAGATTACATGTATGATTGGAAAGTAATGAATATGTTAAGTGTTGTGTTTAATCATCATTTAATGATTTATTTTGAGTTCTTATGTTTATGATTTTTGTTTGAGCAACATTTAATGATTTATCTTGAGTTGTTATGATGTGATTTAAGTTAATCGCCATTTAATGATGTATTTTGAGTTCTTATGTTTGTGATTAAAACTGATTACCATTTAAAGAAAAGTTATAATTTGTTCTGCATTGTATGTTTATGATTAAAGGTTAAGCAACATTTAATCAGCATTATACATGGTTATGATTATATCACTCATTATTATTAGGTCTATCATCACGTCTGCTGTTAAGGTCAAGATTGCAATGGTACTCTTGCGTGTGCTAGGTCTTGCCCAGCAACACTGAATAAGCCAATAGCAGGGCGCAACAGCAGTAATGTACTTATTAGGAAAAGCAACCTGTGGTTGAACTTACAAGAAACTGAACACAATGTCTTAAGAAATATGAACTGATACTGTTGACTCGGTGCTTTTAAGGAAGTGGACGCGCCCCGAGTGTCCAGACACATAAGTTAAGGGCTGTCTGCTCAGGAATTTGGGGAAGCAGGTGGGGTCCGTGCAACGAAGAAAAGAGAACTACAGATGTTTATCTCGGCCCTTTGAAATATGGCAAAAGTTTCCATGACGGGTTTAGAGAAGTACGGGACTTTCCGTGTCTTGTAAAATGAATGTTAAAAGGTCAAACCATGTACTTGCTTTGCACGCAAATGGGAGGAGAATGGGCTGAGAGCTTGAGCATAAAAGAAGATGGAAAGAGGAAGAATACAGGAGACCTCAACGGACCCGTTCCAGAGACCCTCCCCCGGCAGGACCACTGGCTTCGCACTCAATTGCTCCATCAACCGCTCTCACTCCATCCTCCTTCCAAGAACCAGCTGTTAATTGATAGGGACGCTTGCAGTG
Source organism: Rhinogobius similis (assembly GCA_019453435.1). Classification (NCBI taxonomy): domain Eukaryota; kingdom Metazoa; phylum Chordata; class Actinopteri; order Gobiiformes; family Gobiidae; genus Rhinogobius; species Rhinogobius similis. Next base: position 5,543,959 of record CM033634.1, on the reverse strand, counting down.
AAAAGTTTTTACTTTGACTAAAGTTTAATAAATTTTAGTTCAAACGTAACTTACCCTTCTCCTGCGGTTTCTTTTGCTCCACCACACAACATCTGGTGAGTTGCTGTTATTATATTGTGGTTATTGTGGTTATAAGCTGTCTTGAAGAGTTACCATTGCTACCTGCTAATGTTAATTTAAACTACTGTAAAGCTGGTCATTTGTATAAAGGCTATTGCTAGTTATGGTTGTTAATTCAATGTGTTATCAGTGGTAGTTAGGGGTACACCATAGGTTAGGGACTACGGGTACAGGAAGGTACCTACGCCTCTCCCTTGGGACAGAGTAGTAATTTCCTCCCGGGAAGGTTAACATGGCGCCCATGACGTGGGGCGCGATTTAAATATCGTTACGTATTGGGATGATGTTTTGTACCGATACAGCCCCAGTATAACTTAAAGAGGAGATCTATTTGTTATCCTAGGCTGTGGATTTGCCCTGAGATAGGATATCTATTCTCCGTTGACTGAGCAGAACCAGGGATGTAAGAGAAGTTAACTTTGTCGTAGGCAGAGAGAAAGTAGGAGCGGGTCTGGCCACCCCACTAAAATAGTCATACTACTGTTTCTCTCAGCTGAAGTGTTTTCAGGCTCTTAGCATAAACTGAGTCAAAATAAAGAGTACTCTGGTGAGATAGGAGTTATCAACGTAGCTTTGAAACTCCAGGGATTATCTCATTAAAGTGAACGAGTTTTGCCGTTCGATAGTTGTTTAAAGGCGCCCGGCGTGGTGTCTCAACTAGCACGAGGAAGGACCTCATTTAAAGTAGCAAGTTATCAAGATTAGGATAACGGGTTACAACAGGTCTGACGGTATTCTGTTTTACCCATCATCATCAAAAAACTAAAGTGAGAAAAAAAAAAAAAAAAAAAATTCAGCTATGGCCGCTGCGGCCTGTGAGCTTGAACTAGGGGCTGGAGACGACAGGGCCTCCATAGGAGAAGACTCCACAGGAGATTTTAGAATGTCAGCTTGGCGATGTCATTGTATACAAACAAAAGGGATCAAAGACCCTCGCCAACCCTTGCAGGGTTTGGGGACAAGACAAGGCCGGTGTGGCGAAGTGGGTCACTGATAATTATTCAGATACACTCCAAGCCTTTTATCAGAGTTATTATGATGCAAAGGCACAGGCCGAGAGACGCTCAGGCAGTGTAGAGTTAATGGCCATACAGGGTGACCCGGTGTTGAAATACATATATTGCATGGTTACTATGATAAATATGACCCTACAAAAGACCCCACCAAACAAATGAGAAATTTGGACGCAATACTGGAAGTATGGCTAACGTACCAACTCCCACAGCGATTTACACGACCTGGGGTGACGGACGGTAAATATGTAGCCTTTACAGATGGAAGCATGACTAAAGAAGATGAAGTAGCAAAATGGGGTTTCACAATATATAGTCCAGAAAGAAAGAAAATCCATCAATCTACAGGAAGAGATGGGAAGAGTGCACAAGAAGCAGAACTTTTAGCGCTCATGCTCATTGCTTGTACAAATGTTAAAAGATGAAAATAAAAACTGAAATATAGTGTAATAGTAAAAATAGTCTCTGACAGCTGGTATGTTACACAGGGTGTGAATGAAAACTTGAAATATGAACAACGGAAAGATTATCAAACGTATAAAGGTCAAGATTTAGGCCACAAAGATTTATGGATAGTAGTAGCTCAACTACTAAAGTCAGTAACAGTATGGATAGAACACATCAAAAACCACACAAATAATGAAGGTTTTAAATACGAAGGACTTAGAGAAGTAGATGAGAGGCCTAAAAGATATCAAAATAATTCCTGAATCTTGGAGAAACAAGAAGGGGATTATTGTAATTCCCGATGGTGAATCCAGTAAATATCTAAAATATATTCATGAAGCACTCCACCCAGGAATAGAAACAGTGCAGAAATGGATGGCTGAGAATAGCATCCACACAGGAGAAGCAAGGACTAAAATTCAAGCACTAAGACATAAGTGTGAAACATGTGCAGCTAAAGGCACGCTGCCCTACGTAGCACGTGCCGTTGCCGATAGCAACTAAGGAACCTGGTGTTTCTGCATCAATGGATGTAGGACATCTTGCAGGGAATAAGGAAATAATAATAATAATAAGGGAAAAAGAAAATGATGATGATGATGGTGAAAAAGGATCCTCACAGGAGACCTTGGTAGGGACTGGTGTACCCCAGCTAGTGACTATGGGTTTTGATTGTCTTGACTGCAGAAGCTAGGAAGCAGCAGTTTGTGAAAATAATCTACCCAGGGCAGCACCAAAATGCATTACCATTTACCAAGGGTTTTAGACCAGGGGAATGTGTGTTTTGCAATGTGAGGGTGTTTCCCATTAGATGGCTAGGACTCAGGAAGGACAGAACAGATCCAGGGTCTATAGTTGGAAACACGGAGGACGGAGTAGAGCTGGGAGGAGCCTGTAAAGTGACCTTTTGTGCTGAGTGTTGGAGAACACACTCCCATAAATACCTAGTGGCCGGAGTGGACGAGCACAAGACTCCATGTGAGTGTAGAGCAAATCCCAAAGGGACGTTCACTCTTTGCCCTAGGCCCAATGGGAGGCCTAATAGAGCGGAGGCAGCATCCCTACTGGGTTTTAGGACCTGGGACAGGAATGCTAGCGCTCTCCATTTTAGGAAAGCACTAAAAGATCAGTGGAGCCTGCCGGTTATTAAGTGTAGCGTAGTAGACTCAAAGATGGGTCAAAACCGAAACTACGTTATGTGTGTCATCATGGACAAGGCCATGGATGTCACCAGGGACAATCCTAAGGATGCGAAGTGTACAACCATAGGTTGGTCTCCACAAAGACTCGCTCCTGATCAGATAGATTGGGTGACGTCGGGAGCCGTCTCCTCCGCTGGCGCGGGGCAGCACTTCCTGAATCTGATCAAAATGTCCCGTTATCTGGATACTCCAAATGGCCCTAAAGAGTCCCATTGGGTGAAATTCTGGGTGAAAGGCCGTAAAATTCTGTATGACAGAGGGGCGGGTCCTCTCCCCAGCACCCAAGGAGGAGACACAGAAAAAGAAAAAGGATGTCAAGGATAGTGGAGCAGGGGACTCCTCAAAGACCGATTAGATTCCAGAGATTAAAAGGAGGGTGGTATGGAAGTTAATCTCTGTACCACAAAAATATAATACGATATATATATATATATGTGTATGTATATGTGTGTGTATATATATGTGTGTGTGTGTATGTATGTATGTGTATATATATATATATATATATATATATATATGTGTGTATATGTGTGTATGTATATGTGTATATATATATATGTATAAAATTAACGATAATGATAAGTCACAGTATTATAAATAATTTTGGGTAAAAAAAAAAAAAAAAAAAGAAAGAAAAAAAGTAATTCAGACCAAATCCAGATTATAATAATAAATAAATAATTGCGATGTAACTACCCCAATGATAAAGCAAATACATGCCTCTCCCCACCAAGAGCAGGAAAGAATAGAAACCTATAGTAGCTAAGGAGGGGAGTGGTAGAGTATTTTCTCACTACTCCTAATATACTCCTTTTTCTCATCACAAAAAATGAAATTTATGCTACAATGGACAGTAGGGCTGTTGTTAGCAATAATAACAGGACTACTTAGAATATTTTACCAAAACAAAATAATGACGTTCTGAATTTAATACAGGATTATAATCTGCAAGTCCTAGCAATATCAGAAACACATTTAGATTCAACAATAAATAGCCCTGCTTTAAGTATAGATGGATTAAATATTTACAGAAATGCACATGGTGGAGGAGTAGCCTGTTAAGTTCAAAGCCATATTCCAGTTAAAGTTAGAAATGCTCTGAATATTGAAGGAATAGAAGTAATGTGGCTACAGTTACAGTTACCTCATTTAAAGCCTGTCCTTATTGGGTGTTGTTATAGACCACCGAATGCTGCAATAATGTATCATGACCAATTATGCAAAATGCTGGATATGGCATGTGATAATGAAAATGAAAATGAAATGTATTTCTTAGGAGATTTAAATATAGACTGGAAATCTGAAAGTTGTGGTTTAAAAAATAAATTATTTTCCTTTGTGAATACAACTGGTCAGGAAATATACCAGAGTAAATATAAAAGCAGATGGTACACATTCAGCGACTCCAATTGATTAAATTTTTTACAAATGTGCCAGAGTTATGCTCTGAGGCCATTTCTGTTCCAGTTGGTTGTAGTGACCATAGGTAACACAAGAACAAGATCCTTGTAGAGCTGTGGTGGTTTTTAATACTTTGATGACACAGGTCATGGATAAACATGCTCCTATGAGGAATCGGGCTGTAGGAAATGTGTCTGCTCCATGGCTTGATCAAGAACTTAAGTAATATATGAAATGGAGAGATGAAGCCAAAAAGGGAAGCCACTTTAATTGGATTACGACCTGAAAAGATAAGCTGGGAAAGTATTGATAGCCAGGGTCGATGCAGAAGCAACGATACCCAACAAGTAACAATTACGGTCACTAGAGGAGTACTCGTCCTCTCTTCCCCGGACAGGGATAAACAAAGTTTGAGGGTGGTTGTCCTGGGAATAGGGGCCGATGGCGAAACACTCCATTTGCTGAACGAGCCCTTGCCTTGGGATTTCTCCACCGAAGGTGCAGCAATCCCTAGGGAAGATGAATGCTTCCAATACAAGGAAGGACAAGAAGTCCTCATGATTGAAATCTGGAAAATCCATGGTTTTAAAATAAAAACCACCCCTGATGAAAAAGACATGCACCATGTGCCAACAATGTTCGGGATGAGACTTTTTATTAAACACATCCCGCGCACAAATTGCAGAGTGGATTGGCGTCTGGAGTCATTATGCTCCGTCCCATTCACTTACAAAACTTATGTGACAATGTGCCTGAGAGGGTACCTGATCCACAGTAAAATACTGACGAAACATGAACTACTCAAAGAGCACCAAGCAAACTTAGAAACGGTTAGAACAGCTAGAAAAAGAGGGCAGGGGAATTCTAATCCGGACAGGCGCCCAGTTTTGGACTCCAGCCTGACAATTTTAACCCCTGCCTGGAGGTCTTGGATTAATTTCCCTTGCAAAGAAACCCCATTCACCTCCCGTGGTGTTAGTGCCTATGGTAGCTGGGTGAGTGGCAGGGGAGGAGTGACTGAGAAGTTTGAGGAATGGGCAGGCAAGTTAGCACACCTGGCTGGCCCACCCTTAGACTTTGAAGAACCAGCTTTCGAATTTCCAAATTTGGAGGACAGCAGGCCCTCCTCGAAGCTCGAATCACCGGGTTGGGCGCTGGGTGGTGAGACACAGCCAGCCCCGGCCGTCCGCACGGGATTGACACTCCCGGGGAGGACCTGCGGAGGGCTCAGGGTAGCTCCTGAACACGAGTTTGCATGTATGGAGCCGAGTGTTTCATCTCATTCAGCCCGACCAGCCCACCAGCAGAGGAAGACTGGGCGCTGGTCGAGAGTTGCGATGAGGATGGTCCTGCAGCGGGAGGCGAGTCTCCCCCTCAGACCCCGCCTTAGGAACCTGTCTCCCCCTCAGGAAGGAGCCAGCTGCTGTGGCAGGGGCACTTGTCCCCAGTGGCTGGGCCCTTGGTCGTTGCACCAAAGGTAACTTCGATTGGAAGCTCAGCAGGCTAAGAGTGGCGAATTGCAGAGCGTAGCAGAAGAGGGTCTCTCCGGAGAATCCCTGGAGCACATCAACAGTCCCGAAGAGGCGAGGACTGAGCCCCGATGGGGCTCAGATCCAAGAGCACTGGCAGCTCTGCACTACCTTCTCGGCAACCCTCCTCTCCTGGAGCCTGCTCTCCCGGAAGGAGACCAGGCGCGGAGGAGGAGGCAGCTGTCAAGGTTTGTCCTCAACGGGTACAGGTGGTGTGACTCGGTGGTCAAGGCCACCAAAGCCCGTCAGGGATCACTGACCTACCTGAGTGTAGGCTTGGGAGAGAGGGCAATGGTGCGAATTGCCCATGGAGTATATATGGGCCATGCAGAGTTCAGCGCTCTTGATCAACTAGGCGCAAACGCCCTGATAGATTACCTAGAAAAGGTGGCAGACTGTCTGCTTGAAGCCAAAGAGGGCCTTGATGCCAAACGCCTGGCCCCCCGCAAGGCTGAGGCACCACAGGCCACAGATCCTGAGGTTGGGGATGATTAAAGGAGACACAGAAAGTTCCTAAGGAGGGTGTAACGCAATGGGCCTATATAAGGAACTTCCTGTGCCCTGACAGAAGGTTACCTTATATAAGATTTTGATAAAAGAATTGGCCTGCTCGAAACAGCTTCAAGCTAATCAGCATTTAAGTAGCCACAGCAATTTTATCTGACATTATTATGCTTATGATTAAAACCAATCAAAGATTTGTGTTTAAAATTACAGTCGCTTGTTATTTAGTAATCTATCTGCCTTGTGTTGTATTATTGAATAAGTTAATCACCATTTATCTTTAAGTTTTGTGTGTATGATTAAAGAAAATCATTTAATAGGTAATCACCAAACACCTTTAGATTACATGTATGATTGGAAAGTAATGAATATGTTAAGTGTTGTGTTTAATCATCATTTAATGATTTATTTTGAGTTCTTATGTTTATGATTTTTGTTTGAGCAACATTTAATGATTTATCTTGAGTTGTTATGATGTGATTTAAGTTAATCGCCATTTAATGATGTATTTTGAGTTCTTATGTTTGTGATTAAAACTGATTACCATTTAAAGAAAAGTTATAATTTGTTCTGCATTGTATGTTTATGATTAAAGGTTAAGCAACATTTAATCAGCATTATACATGGTTATGATTATATCACTCATTATTATTAGGTCTATCATCACGTCTGCTGTTAAGGTCAAGATTGCAATGGTACTCTTGCGTGTGCTAGGTCTTGCCCAGCAACACTGAATAAGCCAATAGCAGGGCGCAACAGCAGTAATGTACTTATTAGGAAAAGCAACCTGTGGTTGAACTTACAAGAAACTGAACACAATGTCTTAAGAAATATGAACTGATACTGTTGACTCGGTGCTTTTAAGGAAGTGGGCGCTTGAGTGTCCAGACACATAAGTTAAGGGCTGTCTGCTCAGGAATTTGGGGAAGCAGGTGGGGTCCGTGCAACGAAGAAAAGAGAACTACAGATGTTTATCTCGGCCCTTTGAAATATGGCAAAAGTTTCCATGACGGGTTTAGAGAAGTACGGGACTTTCCGTGTCTTGTAAAATGAATGTTAAAGGTCAAACCATGTACTTGCTTTGCACGCAAATGGGAGGAGAATGGGCTGAGAGCTTGAGCATAAAAGAAGATGGAAAGAGGAAGAATACAGGAGACCTCAACGGACCCGTTCCAGAGACCCTCCCCCGGCAGGACCACTGGCTTCGCACTCAATTGCTCCATCAACCGCTCTCACTCCATCCTCCTTCCAAGAACCAGCTGTTAATTGATAGGGACGCTTGCAGTGAAAAGTTTTTACTTTGACTAAAGTTTAATAAATTTTAGTTCAAACGTAACTTACCCTTCTCCTGCGGTTTCTTTTGCTCCACCACACAACATCTGGTGAGTTGCTGTTATTATATTGTGGTTATTGTGGTTATAAGCTGTCTTGAAGAGTTACCATTGCTACCTGCTAATGTTAATTTAAACTACTGTAAAGCTGGTCATTTGTATAAAGGCTATTGCTAGTTATGGTTGTTAATTCAATGTGTTATCAGTGGTAGTTAGGGGTACACCATAGGTTAGGGACTACGGGTACAGGAAGGTACCTACGCCTCTCCCTTGGGACAGAGTAGTAATTTCCTCCCGGGAAGGTTAACACCTGAGAAGTACTTTTTACAGCTAATTTCATTTACATACATTTTCTACAGTTCTAACCTAAAGAACAAACATTTTGGTGCAATACAGACCTGATATTAAGACACTGAGACTGAATGTAGATGTGGTGGTGCTTAAAACATCAGATAAATGCAGCTTTTTTGAACTTTTCACGATTGATTTGTGGCCCTCCGCTTGGTCTATATTTCAGTATGTGGCCCTCGATGGAAAAAGTTTGGCGTAAAATGTTTAATGAACACGAGCAACAACAAGTCAACAACGCAACGATTTCCTGGTCAGTCTGAAAACGTCTTTTTAGTCCAAGTAGAACTTATTTTCTGTTGAGCTCGTCTGCTCCATGTAAACTACAACGGAAACAAGACGGCGGCGCGTAGGGCAACTTCAGGAATAAGGTGAATAGTTAAAAGCAGCGCAAAACATTAAAACTGCAGTCAGATCATTTACTGCAACAGGATACGATCTGAGAAACATGACACAACACAAGATCTGACAACTATTTAAAGGCCCTGCAACTGATTTTTATTGTTTTGAAACGAGTTCATGTTAAAGTCTTTACATCAGTCACATGTGTCTCTCACTTTCCTAATGCAGTCCCAGCATCAGAAATATTCAGTTTAGAAGCCCTTTTCACGAGTCTCTGAGCCCACAGCGTCACAGACTGTACCGGGTAAAGCTAGCAAACATTAGCATGCTAACGCTGCATGTAGTGGCGATTTGTCCAGAAACCAAACTTTGTACTAACTTTAACAAAACAAATCAAAAGGCCACTGAGGCATTGTTCAGGGGGTGGCTTTATGCAGCAAATTAAACGAATGTCCAAACAAAAAATGCATTTGAGACGGTTTATTTAGACCAGTGGTTCTCAACCTTTTTTGTCTCGCGTACGCCTAAGCTTTGTCTCAGACTCAAGAGTACACCTTAAATTGAGTTTCGGGCAAATGCATGAGTTTTCTAGTCGAATATAGTCAATTATTACTTATACTATACTACTATTACAATTATATTTTTTGTTTTATTTATATTTAAGGTCCAAGATACTCCAAAAATATGCTAAATTCACAACAAATGGCACTTTTTCAGTCAGATAAAAGTACATTTCCTTTTCATTTTTAATCTGCCCCCTGGTAATCCCTCACGTACCCCTTGGGGTCCCCGTACCCCTGATTGGGAAACACTGATCTAGACCACGCAACAGCAAACGTACGGGTCGTATCATCCTGCAGCCTGCAGTGCTTGTTAAAAAAAACATGTACCCACAATGCCCTGCTTCTCCCACCCACCTTGACCTATTTATGCAAATAAGAACCCCAGTGACCGAAGAAACAATTAACTTAGTAACTAAATTAGCAGAAATAATGTAAACAATAACAAAAATCAATACAAAATAAAGATAAACGACCAAAAAACAAATGATAAACTTACAAAAATAAAATTGACTAAATAAATTTGTAACTAAATCAAGACAAATAGCTCCACCACTGCACTTCCTGCTTCTCTCATTGGATAAATCACTCTATAAATAGGTGCAGCGTAAATGTTGTTGTCTCATTTTCACCCTAAAAAAGATACTTTTACAACATATCTGTGCTGGAACAACAGATTTGACTTTATTACATGCAAAAAACTCAGGAACACGGACTCGTTCTGTTTCCCCCGTTTCACAGTAGAAAAAAAATCAGGTACAGGCCCTTTAAGTAAAACAAAAATAGTGTGAATGTTGTCAAATCTTGGAGCCACACCTGTCTCTGGCCCTGGAGAAAATTACTGCTTTGCCAAAAGTGCAGCAGACACACACCTGCAGCACAGAAGCACAGGCTGCAGAATAATCACAACTGTGGCTGTTCCAGGGCTCAAACCCACAATTATTTTAGTCGTCAGTGATTCATTTTCTGATTAGTCGACCAGTCAAACATTTATTTCTATTGTAGAGTATCTATTGAGACTTTTTAAATAGATTTTTGACCAAATAACAGTTGAAATATGGTGACTGAAGACTTCTAGATAGAAAATATTTAGGAATAAAGTGTATCATTAATGAAAATTTGTAGTACAGGGCAATTGAAAGGTTGAGATTCAGTCATGTTTAATCGTAAATGATGTGGCTGGGTGTTTGAATTGAGAGGTTCACAGTCCTTTGTCAAGAAAAAAAAAAAAAAGAGGAAGACGGAATAAATTTAATGATTTTTTGCATTAAATGGCATTGATTAAAAGACAGTATACTTTATGTTCATGAAATTGTTACTAAAACATTAAAATTTTGTTTTTGAAAAGACTCTAATCGCAAAAATGAAAACATAAATAAAAATTGTCCCCTCTATTGCCCAACTCTATCCAAAAGTGTTTATTTTTATTTCATCATTATTATTATTTTAGCTTTAATAATGCCACCGTCTTTGTAATAGTTACATATTTTTGTATGTATTTTATAAAGTCCAGATAATGTTTACAGCTTTCTAGGGCTGCAACTAAGGATTATTTTGGCAGTCGATTCGTCTAGCGATTACTCCCTTGATTAATTGATTAGTTGTTGCATTTTACTCAATTTTACAACTAATTTTACAACTAAAGCAACAACTAATTGATTAGTTGTTGCATTTTACTAAATTTTACGCAGACAAAGCTGAAGTGAAGGCATTTGACGACATCCTGGTGGAAAATATTTGTAAATGAACATGGATTTCAAACCAAAACTCACAAGTAAACATGTTTTCTGCGCCTAAGAAAGTAAGAAAACCTCTTCTTTCAGCTCATACAATGTTATGGAGTCTGTGTATAGACCGTTTAACCATTACTCAATGATTTAATGAGTTTACAACCATTTCTATAATCGATTAGTTGCGATTAATGGATTAACTTGTTGCAGCCCTCAATTATCAAAATACGACTATGATTATTTCAATAGTCGACTAGTCAGGATTATTCCATTTAATTGTTATTAATCCTTAAAATTGTTGCGAATGACTATTTAGCTCAAATGTGCGTGTGATTCAAGCAGTTTATCTTGTTATTTTTCGTTCATTTGTGGTTACACGTAGGTCCTATTCTGTGCAAACATTCATTATACTCTCAATGACGTGTGTTTGGTTTTGTGTCCTGGAGAGAAAAGGCTGGTGAGTGGAAAATTCCCACCGAATTTTGGACCAATGACAGTTTGAGCTGGAGGCGGATCTATAATGACATCTGTGTAATCTGCTGCTCTGTTTATCTCTGGATTAATGAACGTTTTATGGAAACAAGTGCGATAAAGGGAACATGCCAATTTGAGCGACTTACAACGTTTTATAGCCTCGTTAATTACATTGTCACGCGTGAGAAAAAAAGAGAAAATGTTTGTTAAATTTGTATCTTATTTCATGGATTGTTAAAGGAAAAATATTTTGTATTTTACATATTGTTTGTAGCCTTTAAACATGTTTCTTATTCATTCTATAACCTGTGTGTTATCTGTGTGTCACTTACTGAGTGTATCCACCAGCAGATGGCCCCAGTGCTCTACACAACTAGTGAAGTTAGCGCTGAAAAGACGTTATAATGTGGATTTGCTGCAGCAGTTATTGTGTTTAAAGGCAGAAATGCTCAGAACGAGTTTAGCGATGATTTAAGGACTTAAAACAGTGGAAGATTCTCTGATAAGTGACGCATGAAGTCTGAAATTACGTCAGAAAATCCAGGAAATTCTGTAGGAAGTGTGTTTGACGCTCGGAGGGGGAGGATTTTCTAATAAACATTCCTCAAAACAGCGTGAATGCAACTACTTCAGGTGTGTTTTTGAAGACGGAACATTATTAGAACTTGGTTTAAAGCTCAATAAAGTCACTGTAGCAGAATATTTGTCCTTTAAACTTTTGTTTAAAGTAAAACAGTAGTAGTAAAACACAAACCATGGTTGCAGTAATAAATCGAGTAATTGTGACTAGTCGACTATAAAGAAAATAATCACAGCCATATTTTATTTTACATTACATTATAAACCAGTGGTTCCCAACCTTTTTTTGTCTTGAGTACCTCTTTGCCTCACACTCAGAGTACCGCTTAATTTGAGTTTCAGGCAAACAATTGATTCACTAGTCGCATATTGTCAATTATAACTATTATATTTTTAGTTTAAATTATATTTATGGTCCAAGATACTCCAAAACGAGGATAAATTTACAACTGATTATAGTTTTTATACAGATAAAAGTACATTTAATTAAAAACCATTTCAAGTACCCCCTGTGTGCTCACGTACCACTGGTTGTCCCCGAGCCCCTAGTTGGAAAACACTGATCTAGAATATCCAGACTCTAAAAACCACATACGAAAAGACGACAAACTCAGTGGAATTATTAAATCAAAATGTCAAAAATAATGTAAAAATTCAGATTTTCATTAATAAAATCAAATCAAACTTCATTTATAAAGTGTTTTACTCTCCACTAAAAACGTTCCCACATCCCACCCAACCGCCCCCACAACCACTGTGTGCACTCCACCATGTGCTAGTTTAGATTTGTTCAAACATGTTCCAAAACAGGTGACAAAAACGTGAGTGAAAGGGACAAAAACTTGACTAAAAGTGACAAAAACCTGACTAAAAACGTCAAGAATGAGCAAAAACATGATTACAAGTGACACAAACATGACTAAAAGTGGCAAAACCTTGACCAAAAGCAGTAAAAATGAGCAAAAACGTGATTGCAAGTGAAAAAACGTAACTGAAAGGGACAAAAACTTGACTAAAAGCGGCAAGAATGAGCAAAAACGTGATTATAAGCGACAAAAACGCAACTGAAAAAATAAAAAAGGTGACTAAAAGTGGCAAGAACCTGACTAAAAGCATCAAGAATGAGCAAAAACATGATTACAAGTGACACAAACGTGACTAAAAGTGGCAAAACTTGACTAAAAGCGGCAAGAATGAGCAAAAACGTGATTACAAGCGACAAAAACGCAACTGAAAGGGACAAAAACTTGAGTAAAAGTGGCAAAAACCTGACTAAAAGCATCAAGAATGAGAAAAAACATGATTACAAGTGACACAAACGTGACTAAAAGTGGCAAAACCTTAACCAAAAGCAGCAAAAATGAGCAAAAAGGTGATTGCAAGTGAAAAAAACGCAACTGAAAGGGACAAATACGTGATTACAAGCGACAAAAACGCAACAGAAAGGCACGAAAACGTGACTAAAAGTGGCAAAACTTGACTAAAAGCGGCAAGAATGAGCAAAAACGTGATTACAAGCGACAAAAACGCAACTGAAAGGGACAAAAACGTGACAAAAACGAAACTAATTGACTAAATATGATCATATACAATACCATATCCCAGCCGTACTGAAATATACATGAATATATTGTGAACTTACGAAATAATCTTGACATGACTAAATTCACCATTTCGTAAAGATGTAAACATATCCAAATCTCATCAATAACATTGTTGGGTAATTGTAGAAAATATTACAGCTACAGCAGTGGGCAGAGAGACGAAAATTGTACTGAAGTAAGAGAAACATTACTTAAAAGATATTAGTCTTATTATGTAAAAATACAAAGTAATGCTCCAAGAAAGTAAGATTCACGGTCTGGACACAACAGCTGATATTTATCATTTGAAGTAAATGAAATTGGAAAGAGAAAACCTTAAATAATGCACAAAATAGTGACAAAAATGAGAAAATGAAGTCTGAAGAAGAGGTGCAGGAAACACACATGTGCAAATAATAATAATAAATAAAGAGGAAGAAGAGGACCCTGTAAAACATATAACTCAAGTCCAAAAACTACTCTGATAAGTGCAGTTTCTGTAAAACGTTCAAATTTAAATGAACTCCCTGCGTCTGTTTTCTTCTCCTACCATTGTGATGCTAAATTTGAAAAGATTTAGACAAACAAACCTACAGTCTTATTAATATCGGCCGCTCTGAACCCAAGCAAAGGGTCACGGTTTACTCTGTTGTTAAAATAATAATAATAAGCTTAAAGTGATGAAGTTAAAGTGACTCACTGTTGAGGGGCATGATGTGGTCTCCAGGATGGTGGAAGTTTAGCCCCAGTCGACCTGTTTGAAGAGAAAATACATGTAAGAAAACACAAATAAATGGTTAAATACATCAGCCACATTCAATAACTAGGCCAGATCAAATTCACTCATGTACGATCAGTATACGCGATATTTAAAGGTTTCTGGTCGAGTGTCTCAAACCTTCTATTCTCTCTAGAGATGTTATTGTTTTGTTTTGTAGGCACGTTTTTGTCACTTTTGAAAGCATTTTTAATCATTTTTCATCGTGTTTTAGTCGCTTTTAGTCACATTTTGGAGCATTGAGTCGCGTTTGTTGTTTGTAGGTGTTTTTCTTGCTTTTGAACACATTTTTATCATTTTTTTGTCGCTTTTAGTTACGTTTTGGTGCATTGAGTCGCATTTGTTGTTTGTAGGCACGTTTTTGTCACTTTTGAACGCATTTTTATCATTTTTCATCATGTTTTTGTCGCTTTTAGTCACATTTTGATGCATTGAGTCGCATTTGTTGTTTGTATGCATGTTTTTGTCACTTTTGAACATGTTTTTTAAATTTTTCATCGTGTTTTAGTCGCTTTTAGTCACGTTTTGGTGCATTGAGTCGCATTTGTTGTTTGTAGGCACGTTTTTGTCACTTTTGAACACATTTTTATCATTTTTCATCGTGTTTTTGTCGCTTTTAGTCACGTTTTGGTGCATTGAGTCGCGTTTGTTGTTTGTAGGCGTGTTTTTCTTGCCTTTGAACACATTTTTATCATTTTTTTGGTGCTTTTAGTCACGTTTTGGAGCATTGAGTCGCATTTGTTGTTTGTAGGCACGTTTTTTTCACTTTTGAACGCGTTTTTGTCATTTTTCATTGTGTTTTTGTCGTTTTTAGTCACTTTTGAGTCGCGTTTGTAGGTGTCTGAGCAGGACGCTGTAGGGGCCCGGCGTCCGGCTCAGAGGGGGCCATTTCAGACGACAGATGTGAGATCGCGTCGTCGTCTCACACTTGGGTCACGACGGGGCAAATGCACAGAGAGATACGGCTGTGTACACTGGAGCTGCGTGTTTACAGAAAGAGACGCCGAAAAGTGCCAAGTTTTTGTTGAAGTGTCCAGCTTAGATTGTGATTTATGTCTGAAAATCAAGCTCCGGTTCGCGGCTCTCATTTCAAACACGGCCAGAGACATTAATATTTGAGATAAGACTGAAATATGAACTGCTAAAGTAACACAAGAATCTCACGCATTTCAAGTTTGTAGAAGTCTGAGGAAACAGTTTTTAAACAAAATAAGACTCCATGGAGACAAGGTTTTTCGTTATTTACAGAGAAAATAGCATGAACTAAACCCTTGCAAACATTCAAATGTCCAACGTATTAATTCGCCGTTGACATAGTTGTAAATCATCGGTAAAATAAATAAAGAAATCTTGATTACTGACCACAAATAATGTCCCAAACCATTAAAGAAGACATGTTTTCGCCTACTTTTTGAAACTTTTCACACCAAGTAACAGTTTACAAAAAAATTGGCCTTCCAAGATCTAAACTAAGTCTATAAAATGACCATTCCAGGACTGAATCAGCGCTAAATAGGTCTAAAATTAGATTAAAACATGATCTGTCCAAGAAATAACCCAAAGGAGAACATAAATATCGATAAAATTGACTACAATCGACTAAATTGAACCATTTTAGCTGCGTCAGGTTTGGTCTAGGACTGCCACAAGTTAATCAATTAATAGATTATTGAAATGATTGTCAACTAATTTAGTACTTGAATAACCGCTCACTGGTTTATGCAGGTTCCAAAACATGCCATGGGCTGAGAAAACAGGTTTTATGACTCAAATTGAGCTGTAATTGCATGAAAATGACATGGAAAAGGTGTTAATTTAGTGTATTTGATGTAAACACTGATTTGTCCATAAAAGTACTCCTCAAACGGCTTCACTTCAGCTTCAAAAGGGTTTTTTGTACAAATTTACTTCAAATATTTTCATCGCAAGACTTTTATGTCCTAAACAACTAATCAATTAAACAAAAGAATAATTTAGACTTTGCAAAATGATCGTTAGTTGCAGCCAATCGAAGCAAATGTTTAGGGCCACAAACAATACGGGCCAAAGACATGAATATAAACACAAGTTAAGATGTAAATGTAATATCTTTGTACAAATTTGCTCCACTCTAAACCTCTAGCTTATCTTTAAATACAGAAAAAAAAACATTTCTTGGGGGAGAACCCTCAAATCCTCATGCCTTTGATGATGATGATGATGATGATTTCTTTATTCGAGCAATTAATCAATTATTAATTATCATACATTTCTGGTAAAAAACTCTTAATTTTGCAAAATGAGTCTGAAGTGCACAATATGTCTCTTTAAAATGCTGAGTCCAGACCTGTTTGAGTGGAGCACACACAGAGTAGACAGTGTTATCAATGAAGAGGTGAATGTGTGGGTGGTTTATTTGTCAGTCCCTCAGCAAACTCTTAGGTTCAAGAACCAAAAATCTGGGACTGAAATGAGATCACAGTGGACTTTTAACATTATTAGACCTAGGGCAGGGCGATGGGGGCAAAAAAACCGTGATCTGCTATTTTTGTGAATTTGTCATTTCGTGATTCGCTGTTGGTCTCTTTAATGCAGCTGTCTGTTCAAACGCACTTTTTCTCCTGTTGTTTAGCCTCTGAAGCCTCTGAGCAGATGACTTTATTTACCTCTTAAAGGCCAGAGCTGCACAATTAAACCAAATCCAAACAAAATCACCATTTTAATGGATGCAATTAGTAAATCACAAAGGGTGCAACGTTTGAAGTGCAATAATTTCTTCCACAAACAACAAAATGTGTTGATTGTTGAAATGCTTTGATTCGAATAAAAACGGTATTTTGGATTTGTACAAACATGTTCTGAAAGAAGCGGCAAAACCGTGAGCAAAAGTGATAAAAAAAAAAGTTCAAAAGCGACAAAAACACGCCTACAAACAACAAACATGACTCAATTCACCAAAACATGACTAAAAAATGAAAAATTATAAGAATGCGTTCATAAGTGACAAAAATGGGCCTACAAACAACAGACACGACTCAATGCACCAAAACGTAACTAAAAGCAACAAAAAAAATGATAAAAATGCGTTCAAAAGCGACAAAAACGCGCCTATAAACACGACTCAGTTCAACAAAACGTGACTAAAAGTGACAAAAACATGATGAAAAATGACAAAAACGCGTTCAAAAGTGACAAAAACACGCCTACAAACAACAAACGCAACTCATTGCATCAAAACGTAACTAAAAGTGACAAAAAATTATAAAAATGTGTTCAAAAGCGACAAAAACATGCCTATAAACAACAAATGCGACTCAGTTCACCAAAACGTGACTAAAAGCAACAAAAAAATGATAAAAATGTGTTCAAAAGCGACAAAAACGCGCCTATAAACACGACTCAGTTCAATAAAACGTGACTAAAAGTGACAAAAACACGATGAAAAATGATAAAAATGGGTTCGAAAGTGACAAAAACACGCCTACAAACAACAAACGCGACTCAATGCACCAAAACGTGACTAAAAACGACAAAAACATGATGAAAAATTATAAAAACGCGTTCAAAAGTGACAAAAACACGCCTACAAACAACCAACACGACTCAATTCACCCAAATGTGGCTAAACGCGACTAAAACACGATGAAAAATGATAAAAATGCATTTAAACATGACAAAAACACACCTACAAACAACAAACACGACTCAACGCATCAAAAAGCATCAACATCGCGATTAAAAACGACAAAGACGTGACTACAAGTGATGAAGGCGCGTTCAAACACAACTGAACATTTGATTATAACATCCAGCTTGTTTACATCCAGCTCGGCCCTGGGTCTACTTCAGGTCAGAGCGATCATGACGGAGGGCCACAGTTGTCTTGTGCAGCTCCTGAAATAGCTCTGGACGAGTGCCGTGTCGTGGTCGGGTTTGTGCAGCAACAGAAGGAGCACAGAGTCAGGACCAGGTTTGAGCCCAAGGACGGCGACGTTTATAAGACAAAGACGCTCCTGATCCTCGGGCAAAACATGATGATCACGATTTCCTTGGGGCCAGATCATGATTTCCATTTTAATCACGATTCATGTTAACATTTATTTATTTATAGCAATTATTTTGGTATTTGATGAGTCTAGTGATTCTTCTTTCAATTAATCGATTAGTGGTTTAGAGCGTGAAAGACCAGTGATTATGAGACTCCATTTTACCCAGAGCTGAAGTGAAGCTGTTTGAGGACGTCTTGGTCATTTTTGTGTGATTCCTGCTCTATTTGAGTCCTAAAACCTTATTTCTCAACTCATGGCATGTTTTTGGTTCTGTCTATGGACCAGTTAACGATTACTTGAATACTTAATGAGTTGACAACAATTCCTATAATCGATTAGTTACGATTAATCTTAAGACTTCTTTTGAATACAAGCAAATGAACAGTACCTGAACAACAATTTCCACAAACTCACCTCTATATGATTGTGCACCGAAACAAATACTTTACATAGAGTTTTCTTGATCTATTGACCTTTTAAAATGTGATAAATGTCATAAAACATTCTGGAATGGAGGCAAACGGAGGGTGTAAATATTTCAATGATTCTCTCACATTAGATCTAAATTCTACTGGTTTAAAGTGTTTGTGTTGGAAAAAAAGCAACGCATAGAAAGTAGAAAGGTCAGTTAGTTTGCTTTTCTATAACAAACGATGGACACAATACAATTTTCTAGCCTTAACATTGTACTTTAGCTTCAGAAGAATCTAATATTCACTTTATTCCAGAAGTTGCCGTACTCGCCGCCGTCTTGTTTCCGTTGTAGTTTACACGGAGCAGACGAGCTCAACAGAAAATAAGTTCTACATGGACTAAAAAGACGTTTTCAGACTGACCAGGAAATCGGAGCGTTGTGACTTGTTGTTGCTCGTGTTCATTAAACATTTTACACAAATCAATCTACTTTATGTAACATTTTAGCGGCGAGACTTTTCCCTCGTTCGTCATTAGCTTTAACGGAGTTCTCGTCAAACGGAAGTGCGTTTACAACAAAAGTGCAAAAAACGGCAAAAGTGGGCGGGGCAGAATAAGGTCAATATCTCTAGATAAAATAAAAACATTTGTATGGGTCAAACATTTCTGTGAGTATTTTTCCAGTAAAACCCATAAATCTGGATTGTTCCTTCATCAAAAATGCAAAGAGTTTATCCATAATTTCCTTAAACCTAATGTAAAATACAATAATAAATGTGTTTAAAGCAGCTCTGATGTCACTCACATGTGTCTGAGTGATTTTCCTTTTCCAAAATCATCTAAATTCATCATATTTTCCAGAAAGCCTGGAAATTGCCAGACTTCTTGTCCTTAAATGAGTTCAAAATTAAGTTGAAAGCATCACAGACCGCCTCAATAACTGTTCTTCATCACGTTTAATGCTGATGTCATTTCGATGTTCGTTTCTCTTCGCCCGTCCTCCTCTCACAGTGATGTGTTTTCATGTTTTAAGTCCACTTCAGACTCTGCAGTGGCTGAGGGCTCGAGCTGAAGGCCAGAGCGCCAACAGGAGCACGAGTTACTGAGGTGAGCGGGCGTGACCTGCAGCGGCGAGAGCAAAGGCCGGAAAGAAATTTAGGAAAAATACAACCACCGTGTTTGGCTCCAGGCTGAATACTGGCTCACTGTGTTTCTATTTTTAGCGCGGAGGCACAAAAAGGTGACAAAACTCATTAAAAGACCCTTGAACGTTATTCTCCCAATTGGAAAACACCCATGTCACGCTCTCGAGACGTTTATGGGGGATTTTAGGGATAGTTTTGTCAGAAAATTAGCTTGGAGCAGAACAAATGAAGTGATTAAGCTTTAACAAAACCTCTCTTAATATCGGATAATGTTTAATATATTTTTTACTGAGTTCTGGGAATTTGATTGCATTAAAACACAACAAAGTCTTGAGTTTAATTCATAGCTGCCAAGTCCGCTCGCTCTTTTAAGCCCTGTTCAGACCGCAGCGACAAAATCGCGCCTGTCGCCCCTAGTTTGTCGCCTGTGCATTTAAGGACAGTCGCTTTGGTCGCGCAACTTGGTCGCCGAAAAAAAAGTTACCAGCGGACACGCCGCACGACCAGAGCACAGCTGACCTGCTGCTAGAGTTTAGATTCCTGGGAGCGGGCATTCGGGCCCACATTTTCCGCTCTGTTGTCGGGCTGGGCCGGACCTGGGCCGTGTGGGCTCGGTCTCAGGGGGCAGAGACGAGCACGTGTGGTGTCACACGTTCCTGGCTACATTTATGAAATCAAACATTGACAGATGAGAGAGAAAAGAACATTTAGTAAATTGTCGGATCCGGAATCGAACTCACGGCACTGACACAGAGCGGCATATTTTTGAATATTTTATGCCTTTTAAATGGGAAAACATCCTAATATTCTCTTAACCTGACATAACACACTTGTAACACATTATATCCATTATGAGTAGCACATGTTTATTTCTTTTCCATAACACACTTCCTGTGAACTCTTCCACCTCCAACACAATCACAACACGACCAAAGTTCTCACATTATCAGCGCATTATCCACCAGCTCACAGTAAACTCATTTCAGCCGATTACGTCTTCAACAAACCCATCGAATCACATCATCCTCGCACCCAAAGAGACGGATAATACTCTTCAAACGTATTACAAGAGTGTTCCTGTGCCACTCAAATGTAAATATGAGAGGAAAGTACATGAATAAAAACATAGAAAGGAATAAAAACAGGAATAAAAACATAGAAATCCATTCATTTCTAATTGCACACTGAAAAAAATGCACTCCAAAATAAAATAATGGCTGAATATCTGCTTGAATTAAGTAGTATTTCTTTTTTATTTTACTCCTTTTTAATATCTTGAAATAGAATTGCCAACAACAAGCATAAAGTGTACTGAAGAAAAATCGTAAAGAAATAGACAGTGTCACTTGTTTTATTGGCAAATCTTGTTTTAAGACGAGACACTGCAGGCAAAACCCTTTTGTTTAGGACAGTTTGCGCTCTCAACAAGATTTTGATGAAACGTACAGAAGGATGGTTTGATATCTAATACTAAAAGTGATTTATTGAAGTTTTAAGTTAAAAAATGAGGCAAATTAAAACATTTAAAACATTAAAACAAGACAATTTTCAGTCCAATCTCGTTTACTCAAAAACTAAATAAGAAATCTCAAATACTTGTCAATCTGTAAAGTTGTTTGTAACTAAAATGTTACAAAATGAACCAAATTTCTTGGTTCATCTTGGTTCTGTCCATTTTTCAAATTAAAATGTCCCAAATATGTGCAATTTTGTCCGTTTTTCTACATAAAATGCTTTATTTCTACATGAAAACATGACATGATGAAAAACCTGTAATACATTTTTTCCTTACATTTATGTGAGTAAACTACAGGAGAAGTTTACAATTAATATCTTTAAATTTAAGATTTTCTCCTATTCACCTGCAGCGTCTCGCCTTAAGACAGTAAAATATAGTCAAATCTAGATAAATAAATATTACGTAATTCAAGCACATAAGAGTGTGATCTTTTTTTTTTTCAATTTTAAAGAAAAGTCAAGTTTTGAGGGCGTACACTGGCTCAAAATCTCAAAATTGGAGAATAATTATAGACGTTATTTTAGTAAAACGCTGTAATTTATTAAATCCAGCAAACCTCAATGTGAAAATAAATAGGTTAAACTGAATAATTATCACAATGAACGAAATCAGGCTAAAAAAGAAAGAACCCTGCATGTTTTATGAGAACAGAACTTAAATGTTTTGCCATTTAGATCCCGCTGTCCCATGTCGTCTTATTTGTGGACACTGGACAGCTGATTATTGTGACGAAGGAGCAGGCCTGGACTTGCTTCTTGCGTTTGGGATTTGCCCAGTCATGCTCCGGGCGAGGTGTTATTTCCCTCACAACAAACACGACGTCTCTGCTCCCATTATACACACACTTATCTTATCGGAGCCTCTGTGTAATTACAGGCTTTTCAAACACAAGGCTTCCCTCACGGACACATCCCGCACGCAGAAGAGGACACCGTCTCACAGACTTTGGCCCGAGCGGCGATAAGAGCGGGACGGTCCAGAGCCACAGATGCACGATGAGCCAGATAAACGGTAAAAACAACGTAAAGGTGCTAGAGTTGTAATCGTTTAGTCGTTTAGTCCAGTGGTTCCCAAACGTTTTTGTCTGGAGTCTCACACTTAACTTGAGTTTCAGGCAAATAAATGGGTTTAGTTCTTGAATATTGTCAATTATTACTATTATGTTTTTGTTTTAATTATATTTATGGACCAAGGCACTCCAAAAAGATGCTAAATGTACAACTAGTGACACTTTTTTATTCAAATAAAAGTACATTTCATCAACTTTTAAAACCTGAAACCATTCCACTGTCCCTGTCAAATAAATCAAATAAAAAAATAAATCAGATTCAGGCAAATACATGGGTTTACTAGTCGAATATGGTCAATTATTACCATTTTATTTACTGTTTTAATACTCCAATAAGATCCTAAATTTACAAATAATGAAATTTTTTTAAGCTAAAAGTACATTTCATCAACTTTTAAAACCTGAAACCATTCCAAGTGCCCCCTGGTTTTTGCTCATGTACCACTAGGGGTCCCCGTACCCTTGGTTGGTTTAGTCGATTAATTGGTCGATGGTGTCTTAGTCCAGTGGGGTTTTTTTGTCTGGAGTACCCCCTAAAATTTGTCTCACACTCAGAGTACCGTTTAACTTGAGTTTCAGGCAAATAAATGGGTTTAGTTCTTGAATATTGTCAATTACTACTATTATGTTTTGTTTTAATTATATTTATGGACCAAGGCACTCCAAAAAGATGCTAAATGTACAACTAATGACACTTTTTTATTCAAATAAAAGTACATTTCATCAACTTTTAAAACCTGAAACCATTCCAAGTGCTTTCTTGTAATTAATGCTCCTGTACACTGTCCCTGTCAAATAAATCAAATAAATAAAAGTTTCAGGCAAATACATGGGTTTACTAGTCGAATATGGTCAATTATTACCATTTTATTTACTGTTTTAATACTCCAATAAGATCCTAAATTTACAAATAATGACATTTTTTTAAGCTAAAAGTACATTTCATCAACTTTTAAAACCTGAAACCATTCCAAGTGCCCCCTGGTTTTTGCTCATGTACCCCTTGGGGTCCCCGTACCCCTGGTTGGGAAACACTGGTTTAATCGATTAATTGGTCGATGGTGTCTTAGTCCAGTGTTTTTTTTTTGTCTCGAGTACCCACTAAGCTTTGTTTTACACTCAGTTTACAGTTTAACTTGAGTTTCAGGCAAATACATGGGTTTACTCGTCGAATATGGTCAATTATTACCATTTTATTTACTGTTTTAATTAGATTTGTGGTCCAAGATACTCCAAAAAGATCCTAAATTTACAAATAATGACACGTTTTTTAAGCTAAAAGTACATTTCATCTTCATTTAAAACCTGAAACCATTCCAAGTGCCCCCCAGTAATTCCTCACGTACCCCTTGGGGTCCCTGTACACTCTCTTAGTTACATAAAGTTGGTTGATTTGTGTAAACTGTTTAATGAACACGAGCAACAACAAGTCAACGACGCACAGATTTCCTGGGCGTCTGAAAACGGCTTTTTAGTCCATGTAGAACTTATTTTCTGTTGAGCTCGTCTGCTCCGTGTAAACTACAACGGAAACAAGACGGCGGCGCGTACGACAACTTCAGGAATAAGGTGAATACAGTAGAAAGTGCCAAAGTGATAACATCTTTATGGACACAACAGGTTAAGACAGAAAAGTTACATACTGTACATTTAAACTAAAGGTATTTTGATTAAGAGGTGTACGGACATTAATATAATATTGCAAAAAACATGGAAAATTATTGACACCAGCCCGAAATGGTACGACAAAGATCAAATTATCAAAATGTAACTCGTCAAAACTACTAAAAACAAGATGAATACTATTGATTTTTACTATTTATGTGTGTATAAATAATAAATACGTGTCCTTTTCCTTCATGTCTATTGGGCAGAGGAATGTGATGGTCCGTTCATGTCGTCAGAGCAGATCTGGCTCAGGTTTTGGCCGACACTGACGCTGTGACGGTGGAGAGTTTGTTTTCACTGGGGATTGTTTTTAAAGCTGGAGCCAGAGGGAGGTGTCTGGGGAGGGGGAGGACAGCGGCTGATCCAGTGACCCAGTTTAAACCCTCTGCAAAGTACACAAGAGGTGGCAGATACATGAAAGATTGAAGAATACTGCAACGGCTGTTTTGGAGCAATGAAAAATGAGACAATGTAATAAAAAATGTTCAAAAAGAGTCGGCGTAATTTGTCAAAATGGTTTAAAAAGTGATATTTCTGCACTTTTTAGGTTTAATTTGACAGTTTCTTTATGTTTTCTGTGATTCTTTACCTTATCCAAGACATTTATAGATATGTTTTTGCACATTTGTTGACGAATTGCCTGAATATTGTCCACCAAAAGCATAGAGATATATTCATTTTTGTCAATATCGCCACCCACTATCTACAAGCTGTGCAAAGTGGAAAGATTCCTGTGTGATAAATGGCATGCAAAAGTAAATATAGGTGTCATAACAGCCGCTCGTATAAATGTGTCAGCGCAGATTTGTTGTATCCAGGTCACAGTAAGAGGAAGAGATTATTTCCCACAATCCATAATTCAATAATACGAGTGTCATTCAGTTGGTATGCAACAAGAAACACAAGTCGTGCCAGCCGGACAGACTCGAAAAGGCTGGGTTTAGTTTCATTAAAGGGAGGGTATGTAGTCTGCACTCACTGAACATGAGACGACAATTACAACTTAACTTAGCCCTGCTTATGACCATTTACTCATTAAAACCTAGTGAACATGATTATTCATCTTATTCCTGAAGTTGCCGTACGCGCCGCCGTCTTGTTTCCGTTGTAGTTTACATGGAGCAGACGAGCTCAACAGAAAATAAGTTCTACATGGAATAAAAAGACGTTTTCAGGCCTCAGGAAATCGGTGCGTTGTGACTTGTTGTTGCTTGTGGTCATTAAACATTTTACACAAATCAATCTACTTTATGTAACATTTTAGCGGCGAGACATTTTCCTTGTTCGTCATTAGCTTTAACGGAGTTCTCGTCAAACGGAAGTGCGTTTACAACAAAAGTGAAAAAAACGTCAGAAGTGGGCGGGGCAGAATAAGGTCAGTAGTTCAAATCAAATCAAATCAAACTTTATTTATATAGTGCTTTTCATACATATAATGTAACACAAAGTGCTTTACAGTGAATTAAAAACATTTCCACATGCCGTTTCCCTCCCAACCTCCCCCACAGCCACCCAGCCCACTCAACCAACCCCCCCCCATAGACAGTCACATATACAAACCTGTACATTCACGCACACATGCACACACGCACACACACACACACACACACTTTTTAAGAGACATGAGGCTGAGCACAGATACACCAGCTGAACAAGCGCCATCAGAGGAGCCGTCTGCACCAGGAGCAGAGTCGGCCACAGCCACAGGACACAAACTCAGGGCCCAGAGATGGGGCAAACACCTCCACCAGGGGCCCATGAGCCAGGGCCCCACAGCCACAGACGACCGCCGCTCCTGGTACAGAGGGCCCCTCAGAGGAAACACTGGAGAGTCTAAAATGAATAAAAGAATAGATAAATATTGAGAAATAAGTCAATAATTGGGTTGAAATAGAGTAAAACTAAATAAATAATAAATAAATACAACTAAAATGCTAAGCCTAAGTTAAACACAATAAATATGATAAATAAATATATTAAATGAACTGATTAAATTAAATATTAGTCAAAAGCTAAACTAAAAAGGTGGGTCTTAAGCCTGCTCTTAAAAACCTGAACGCTCTCTGCGGCCCTGAGGTTCTCCGGCAGGCCGTTCCACAGACGAGGACCATAGTACTGAAAAGACGCCTCGCCGTGAGTGTGTGTCCTGACTTTGGGAATGACTAGGAGCCGGCTGCCTGGAGGAGCGCAGGGGCCGCGAGGGTTCATATGGTAAAAGCAGTTCTGAAAGATAAGAAGGCCCAAGACCATTAAGACATTTATAAACCAGTAAAAGAACCTTAAAATCGATCCTGAAACACACGGGGAGCCAATGCAGTGATTTTAAAACTGGTGTAATGTGGTCCCGCCCCCTGGTCTTAGTCAGGACACGCGCTGCTGAATTTTGTAATAATTGCAAACCTGCAATACTCTTTTTGGGAAGACCAGAGAGCAGGGCATTACAGTAGTCGATACGACTGGAGATAAAAGCATGCATCAGCGTCTCCGTGTTGGCCCGAGAGAGAATGGGGCGGACTCTGGCTATGTTCTTTAAGTGATAAAAACCTATTTTTGTGATGTTCTTGATGTGTGGAATAAAATTCAGCTCAGAGTCAAAGATAACGCCCAGGTTTTTTACTTGTGCTGATGGATTAAAAGACTGTGCTTGGAGTTTGGATAAAAGTTTCTCTCTCTGAGCCTCAGGACCGATGACTAAAACCTCAGTTTTGTCCTGGTTAAGCTGGAGAAAGTTTTCTGCCATCCAGGATTTGATGTCTAAAATGCAGTTAAAAAGAGCATCCATTGGCCTGGTGTCATCGGGAGACATGGAGATGTAAAGCTGTGTATCATCAGCATAACTGTGGAAGTTGACTCCATGTCTCCTGATGACATCACCAAGAGGGAGCATGTAGAGGTTAAAAAGCACAGGACCTAAAATGGAACCCTGGGGCACACCACATGCGATTTTATGGACCTTGGAGGAGCAGGTATCTAAACTTACCATTAATGTTCTGTCTGTGAGAGAGGAAGTAAACCATTTATGTACAGTACCAGAGAGGCCCACCAGGTGCTTCAGTCTGTTTAAAAGAATAGTGTGGTCTACTGTATCAAAGGCAGTGCTTAGATCCAGTAAAACCAACACTGTCACCTGTTTAGAATCATAATTTAGTCTAAAATCACTTAAAATCTTTGTCAAGGCTGTCTCGGTACTGTGGTTTACCCTAAAACCAGACTGATATTTCTTAAAAATATCAAAAAATATCATGTGAGTTTAAGAAATAGTTAAGTTGAGTAAAAACAACTTTTTCTAAAATTTTACTTAAAAATGGTAAGTTCGATACCGGTCTGTAATTGTTAAAATCATTAAAATCTAAATTGCTCTTCTTCAGCAGGGGCCTCACCACCGCCGCTTTAAAGGCAGTGGGAAAGACCCCTGTCTGAAGAGAGCAATTCATCATGTTTAAAAGCTCGTCTCTAAAGGATCCATAAAATGACTTAAAGAACTGTGTTGGGATTGGATCTAAAAGGCATGTGGTGGGCCTCACTGAGGAGAAAACTTTATCAAGACTCTAAGCATTAACCGAGACAAAACTGTCCAGTGTTTCCTCCGGTAAAGACAAACACTCAGATGTGTTAAAAACGATAGATGGACTGGATAAAAAATTGCATCTGATGGTGTCTATCTTCCCCATGAAGTGGTCTGCAAACTCCTCACAGAGAGAGTCAGAGGGTGTTAATTCAGGTTTGTTAAAATCTTGGTTAAAAAGCTGATCAACTGTAGAGAAAAGAGTTTTGGGATTATTTTTGTTATCAGTAATTACTTTGCTGAAGTATGCATTTGTAAAATATCTAATTGTTTTGTTATAAAGTTTTTGTTGTTCATTCAGGATTTGCTTATTTATTGTAATTTGGTTTTTCCTCCATTTTCTTTCTGCTGCCCTGCAGTTCCTCTTTAGTTGTTTAAGTTGCTCATTTCTCCAGGGGGGTACTGTTTTTGTATGGATCTTTTTTATTTTTAATGGGGCGAGCTGGTTGACAGCAGACTTGAGTTTACTGTTAAAATTGTCAACGATAAAATCACAGGAGGCAGGTAAAATTATTGGAGGAAGATCTCTTAAAACTTGGATAAAATTTGCAGCCACTTCAGGGGTCAGATGGCGCTTCCTCACAGTTCTCACAGAGGTCTCTCGTTGAATAAAACCAGTGATGTTAAAAAACACACAGCAGTGGTCAGACACAGCCAAGTCGACAACAGAGGACACACTGGTGGACAGGCCATGGGTGATGACCAGGTCCAGAGTGTGTCCTCTGTTGTGAGTCGGCTGTGTGACGTGCTGAGTAAAATCCATGAAGTTAAGAACATTTAAAAATTCTTTTGTGAGTGGGTCTAAAAGTTTATCAATGTGCAGGTTAAAATCACCGGTTAAGATAATCATGTCGTAAGAACTGTATAAAATTGATAAAAATTCTGAAAATTCATTGATAAAAAGATTGCATTTCTTCGGAGGCCTGTAAACTGTAACGCATAAAATTTGTGGGTTACTAAAAACAATTGCATGGTATTCAAAGCTTGAAAAATTGTTAAATAAAACAGGTTTGGTGGCCAGAGTGTTTGTACTTATAGAGGCTGTGCCACCTCCCCTTTTAGCGCTCCTTATTGAAAAAGCAAAGTTAAAATCCGGTGGAGAGGCCTCAGTGAGAACAACTGGTGCATCTGAACCCAGCCAGGTTTCAGTTAAAATCAGGCAATCAAGTTTTTATCTAAGATGAGGTCATTGACGATAAAAGACTTTTCAGCAGAGAGCAGACGTTTAAAAGAGCCATATTTATTGTTATTGGGGGTGGGCAAACTATAGGAATTTGTTGTATATAGGCTTTCTGGATATATATGAGATTATTTTTGTTTACAGTAGTTTGGTTGAGGGTTTTATGTGTTGTCCGCTCTCTGCTGATAATTACCGGAATAAACTGTGGTTGGTTGTGTTGTCATAGTGACTGCAAGGTGAGTCCGATATTGTAGGAAAGAAGGCGGGATCCAGTGTGATTTGGGTGGAGGCGGTCCTTTTTAAAAAGTTCTGGTCTCTTGAAGAAGGTAAGAAAATTGTCTATGTAAGGAATTTTATTGTCTCTGCAGTGGGTCTTGAGTCCGATATGTAACTGTCTTAAGAGGCTGAATTTAATGTTTCCAAATCGAGGTGGTGAAAATGGTCCAGAAACAACACACTGTTTGTCTAAGCTGTGGATTGTGGAGATGAGGGTTCTGTAGTCGTCCATGAGAGTCTCTGACTGCTGTAATCTGAGGTCATTTGTGCCAATGTGAACTACGACTGTTGATACTGATGGGTGGTGGCGGAGGATGGTGGGGGCGGAGTCTATGAGGTCCTTTACGAGAGCACCTGGGTGACAGGAGGTGTAGCCTTTGTGTAGTCTCACGTGCCGAACCATGGATGAGCCCAGGACCAGCACGGACGGGCCCGGGTTTGGCACCGAGGCAGAGGCATCTGCGGAGAAGTGAGCCCGACTCTGCGGCGCTGTGGGGCCACCCGCAGGAGCGAGGCCATCTCCCCGGACACAGCGAGCCGTAGGGCTCGATGTGCGCGTGGAGGGTGCAGCAGCAGAGCCTCCCGGCTCACGCCCAGCATTCGAGCTCGACATGCGCCGGGAGGACACGGAGGGGCCACCCAGCTCACAAGGAGCGGTCCAGCTTCGCGTGAGCTGGGGGGGCGCGGCGGGCTCCGAGCCACACCGAGCCGTTTGGCCCGGCGTGAGCGGGGAGGCAGCCACGGAGCCTCCAGATGGTGCTGGAGCAGCGGGTGGAGGTGATTTTGGGCGCAGCAGCGGAAACTCACTCTCGGGCAGCAAGCCCTGAGGCGGCGGTGATCGGCGGTGCAAACCCCGCAGCCCGGGAGGTCCAGCCGGCGTGAAATGCAGCGGCCCGCAGCGAGTCTTTACAGCCGATCCACAGTTAAGATTTTACTAAATCTATTTGTACCCAGTTTGACAGTTTTTGTAAAATTTATAATATATATATATATCAGGGCTTGACGTTAAACATTTTTTACTTGCCCAACACCCAGATCTACTTGTCCATTTAAACAAAACTGTTCATTCTAAAATAAGTATTAAATGAATATGTAAATAATATGAACACGTCTATTCACCTTATTCTGCCCCGCCCACTTTTTGCCAGATATGGACTTTTGTCCATATTAAACGCACTTCCGTTTGACGAGAACTCCGTTAAAGCTAATGACGAACAAGGGAAAAGTCTTGCCGCTAAAATGTTACATAAAGTAGGTTGATTTGTGTAAAATGTTTAATGAACACGAGCAACAACAAGTCAACAACGCTCCGAGGGCTGAAAACGGCTTTTTAGTCCATGTAGAACTTATTTTCTGTTGAGCTCGTCTGCTCCATGTAAACTAATACTACGGACACAAGATAGCGGCGTGTACGGCAACTTCCGGAATAAGGTGAATAATACCGTAAAATGCGGACTACAAGCTGCTACTTTTTTCTCATGATTTCAACCCTGTGGCTCAAAGAACGTTCAGACTGCAGCGGCCAGTTTACATGTAAAGTCTACGGTGTCGGGCGACAAAAGCCTCCTGCGATTTTGCGATTATGCGGCGGCTGCAGAATCGCATCATTCGCGCGACCAGGACGACTGTTGCAGAAGATTAACAAATAAACAAAGCTGAACCAATCAAAGATCACGCTTTAGTGACGCAACTACGTATTTCATTATCCGGGAAGGACGTAAACAAACCACACAGCGGCAAAACATGGATGATAAACTCATGGTGTCTGTGGCGCTCAGGCTGTGGAGACACACACGACCAGAGCCTGAAGGAGGTTAAAAGAGGACTGGGTCGTCTGGCAAGTTATCACAGCTTAAGTTAAATATTTGTCGTCTTTTTTCTAGCCGTGCAGCTAACATCATTGACGCTAGTTTGTGGTTTGACGAGTTCATATGTTTATTCAGAGGACGTGTGCAGGAAGCAGTGGAAGAACCCCAATAAATCCCTCCAGAAACTGCAGCTTCATCATCACCAGGCCGCCCTCCCACCATCACATCACCCCCATCCTTCAACAACTTCACTGGCTCCCCATAAAACAACGGATTCACTTCAAAATTCTCCTAACCACTTTCAAAGCTGTCCATAACCTGGCTCCACCGTACATCTCTGACCTCCTCCACATCTCCACTCCCTCTCGCTCCCTCCGGTCCTCCTCCTCTCTCCAGCTCTCTGTCCCCTCGTCCCGTCTCGTTTCCCTTCAGCCGCTCTGCTCCTCAGCTCTGGAACTCTCTCCCTCCTGACCTCCATAGACACCCTTCCACTTTTCAAATCCAGACTCAAAACTCACCTGTTCAGACAAAACTACACCACAGAACTCAGTCACTCCAACACCATCATCCAGTTCTGTTTGTGGGTTTTATTCTGTTGTTTTTATTTCTTGTTGTCATGTACAGTGTCCTTGGGTGTTTTGAAAGGCGCTTATAATTAAATGTATTATTAACAGGGACAGTTCAGGACATGAGGGAGAAGAGAAGGTCGTGTCGCGCATCTTCTGGTGAATTTTTTTATTTTATTTTGGCAACCGTCCTCAAAATGCACAAGCGACAAACTACGGCCGATAGGCGCGATTTTGTGGCTGCGGTGTGAACAGAGCTTTGTACAGCGATGCGGCCAATTTCAATGTATGATTGATTAGTGGCCGTGCGAGGTACTGCAGCCTCTTGGAGCCAGCCTTTTTCTAAAATGTCACATTATAATTGCAGACAGTACTGAATTATTATCGGTATTTAAATAAAATAGAAGGAAATGTTCTTTTCTACCGTTTCTAAAATCACCGAAATTACCATTTTTATATGAAGTGGGGGATTGTCGTCACGTGGTGCCCTAAAGCAAAGATGGCAGCCTCCGTATCAGGAAGTAAAACAAAGATGGCAGCCTCCGTATCAGGAAGTAAAACAAAGATGGCAGCCTCCGTATCAGGAAGTAAAACAAAGATGGCAGCCTCCGTATCAGGAAGTAAAACAAAGATGGCAGCCTCCGTATCAGGAAGTAAAACAAAGATGGCAGCCTCCATATCAGGAAGTAAATGCGGAAGTAAGAAACTTTTTTGGGGTCATGCACCAATGAGCACACTCCATAGGGATAAACAGGGCGGCCATTTTGGATTCATCTTCCAGGTTTTATTATAGTTCTATGAAATACACTAGTTTGATTGTGTTTTGAACAGTCAGTTTGCATCATGTGCGCACCATCATCATCACAGAAAACACACCAAGAAATGCAAGTTAAAAGCGATCGATGTGGAGCCAAAGAAGGAAACAGAGCTGTTGCCGTGAGCTCGTCATCAGTGAATCGATGGTGAGACGTCGGAGGTGACAGTGAAGAGCGACTCAGTGCACTGCCATGTTACAGGTGCTGTTTGGAAAAAGGCACGTGTTCATTTAAAACTCTGCGTGTTCCATCGTTCTGTGTAAATGTTAAACGTGGACACCTGCCGCTTAATGTCAGGTGAGACAAAGTTGTATTTCTTTGTAAATATGGCTGGTGCGGCTTATACTCAGGTGCACTCGATAGTCCGAATTTTATAGTACATTGTTTGTTTAATATGGATTCCCACATAATGTTTTTTTTCCCACAGAGGGAAGGTTAAAGGTTAAGGTTAAAAGAGGGGCAGGTGTCACACCAACTGTTATCGATCATTTTTTAAACAAAATATAAAGTGATTATTTATTATGACCGATCCAGCCTTAGAATCAACAACAATTATTTTACAAACTCTTTCCATTACAATGTGACAGGAGCATCTATAGCTATGACTATTGTTTCACTGCTGACAATGTTGTAAGAAGTACTCAGTGTCACAAAGAAAAAACCTTAAGCTCGGAACATTATTAAATAATGAGGTAATGTACGGCAGATTTAGGCTCCATATTAAGAAATTATCACATTACCACCACGTAATAGTGTTTTTTTTTAAATATTTGCGGATTAAAAAAAAATGCTTTTTAGATTTCTCAAGCAAAGAAAAAAAATGAAAGACAGCTGAGTTTTAGTTATATGTCCATGAACTCATTCAACTGTCAGTTTCAGTTCATATTTTAGTGCCACACTCACAGTGATACGGAGACCGTAGATTTAGTTAGAAGGAGTTTTTGCACATAATAGTACAAAGAAATAAGTCTCTACAATCCTCCATTCCCCTTTCCTTTCCCGAAGGAAGACTCCACCTAAAGAACATTTAAATATTCAATTAAGTTATGAACGCAAACATTTTATTACCCCTATTTCCCATAATAACTGTGAGCTCTGTAAACCTGGACATAAAACTGATGCACAAAAAGCTTAAACAAACAATTAACAATAAAACACAATTATTCGGTTATTCAGAATTTTTGTTGTTGCTTACAACTTATGAATTGTGTTTTTTTAGCTACTGTGTCTTGTTTGCCTAAATCTGAAAATACCTAAAACATATTTTTCAGTAAAGTTAGTTGCTGGGACTCTGGAGTTAGTTTGGATCAGGTAAAGCTGCAACTAACAATTATTTTTTATTATATCAATTCATCTGTTATTTAAACAATGACAGTATTTGTTTTCTATAAAGATTGGATTGTGTTGTTTTACAAATATAAGTACAGGTTGTTTGTTAGTAACATTGCTGATGAAAATATAATATACATATACAACATTTATAGGTTTCTAAAGGGCAAGCACATTAAATGTGCTGAAATATCCTAATGTTAATTTCATTTGACCATTTAATACACAACATTTAAACAAAATGAGGTTTAGGATTTTAATTAACTTATTTTAATTTTAACAGTAAGCTCAGTCCACCAGGCTGTAACAGCAGCGCTTTCATTAGGCTTTTAAATAATTTAATAATAATACTTTGAAATTAAATTTATGAAATTATTTATAAGAAAATATAAAAATTTTGTGAAAATTTTAATCTATTTTAAAATGAACTTTTAAAAATGACCTTAGAGCACAATTTGAACCCTGGGAATTTGAATGTGTTGCTTTTTTTTTCCCCAACACAAACATTTAAACCATAAGTATTTAGTTCTAATGTGAGTGATTCTGTCCAGCTCTACAGTCAGGACAGGACTGCTGCTGAAGCTGGATGTTGGTTACCATGGCAACGGCCCCTCAAACCCTTCATCACACACTCTGTCCTCATCACCTCAGAGTCAGTCACATGACCAGGGTTTCACCAGAGCTTTATGATGTCATTCGGAATTTGATGAGGTCACAAAGCTGAGAACGAGAGAGTTTATTTATTGAGTGCACAGTGTCTGTAACGCTCAGTTGTTCGGTTTACCACGTGCGAGTAACGTAACGATCCTAAGATCCTAATTAACAGCAAATCAACCCTAAAAGGTAGATCAAGGCTATTTTACTTTAATTAACGGAGGCAAAGTCATGGCATCTAAAATTAGCAGAATGGATTTGGCCGCTGAATCCTTCGCTCGTCCCGTTTGTCCAGGTTTCGCTCACCCTGAAGAGACAAGGGATGAGCAGACAAATAACACACCCAAAGCAAGTTTATGTGAGCTTGAGATCAAAGCTCATCTTAAGGATGCTCTTTTCACCGTAGAAGCGGTTGATCAGGAGGGTACAATGGAAGCGCTCAGAGAAACATTGAAAAAACTGAAAGCAGCAATCAACATTAGAGACGCTCAATTTGACAAAATGAGCAGGACTATTCAGAAATATGAGGACGAGCTGAACGCTCTAAAGAAGACAACCTCTGCACAGGAGTCCTTGGTAGATGAGCTTAAGACACTCAATTCTAAAGCAGAGGTGGAAAACCAGATGCTCTCTGCCAAAAATAGCTCACTTTTAGAAACCACTTTGAAACAGCAGGATGACATTGAAAAGCTGTCACGCCTGCTCTCAGTTTCAGAGTCTGAACGCAGAGCATTGGCTCAGAGACTTGAGGGGGACACTCGAGATATGAAAATATCAGAGAATTCAGAGAAAGACTTGACAAAGATCACTGATTTGGAGACCCTGGCTGAGGAGATTTATTCAGACCTCGACAACTGTGACCAAACCGTCCAGGAGCTACGACAACTCCTGAGTCTGGTCTCTGAGGAGGAAGTACTCCAAACCTTGGCACTGGAGACCACAGATTTAGAGCCAACAACACGAGCAGAGGGGGAGGAGCTGAGTGCTGTGTCAGAGGCGAGTGTTTTGGTTACAGCTAGTTCCACCCAGACGGAGCTACCAAGTTCTGACCAGGACAATGAAAGAGCCACCGGACAAGCATTGGCTCAGAAAGTTGAGGGGGACACTCGAGATATGAAAATATCAGAGAATGACTTGGATTCCTGGACACAGACAGGAGCAATAGGAGGCATGGACGAAGTTAAAAGTGTGGTGGAAGAGATGAAAGACAGCGTAGCGTCTCAAAGAAATAAGGAATTGGACAACTTGGAAAATTATGAAGAAGCCTTCAAGACAGCTGAGGACCTGCAGTGTAATGTGAGCGATGTCATGAACAACAGTCAAGACCCCAAATATGCTCACGTTAAAAACACTCAAATGTCTCTTGACCAAAATGCCCAGGAAGAAAACCCCCAACAGCCTCCAATAGAGACAAGAAGAAAGACCATGCGGGCGAGGATCAACGATCTTTTGGCAGAGTACGAATTTCTAAGAGACGACCGTGAGGTTATCTTTGGAAAAATATCTGCGTTTAATGCTAAACGGGAAAAACTGAAAAGGCTGAGGAGAGAGGCACAACTCACTAACTTGGGAACAGAAGGGCTCCCTGAGAATCAACAGACAAAGATGACTGATTTGGAGACCCTGACTGAGGAGATTTATTCAAACCCAGGAAATGCCCAGGAAGAAAACCCCCAACAGCCTACAATAGAGACAAGAACAAAGAACATGGATGAGAGGATCAACGATCTTAGGGCAGACTACGAATTTCTGAGAGACGACCGTGAGGTTATCTTTAAAGAACTATCTGCGTTTAATGCTAAACGGGAAAAACTGAAAAGGCTGAGGAGAGAGGCACAACTCACTAACTTGGGAGAAGAAGGGCTCACTGAGGATCAACAGACAAAGATGACTGATTTGGAGACCCTGAGTGAGAAGATTTATTCAGACCTCGACGACTGTGACCAAACCGTCCAGGAGCTACGACAGCACCTGAATCTGGTCTCTGAGGAGGAAGTATTCCAAACCTTGGCACTGGAGACCACAGATTTAGAGCCAACAACCCGAGCAGAGGGGGAGGAGCTGAGTGCTGTGTCAGAGGCGAGCGTTTTGGTTACAACTAGTTCCACCCAGACGGAGCTACCAAGTTCTGACCAGGACAATGAAGGAGCCACCGGACAAGCACCAGCTCCAGGCACTTTCTGCAGTGTGGCCAAAGCTCTGGCACATAAAGCCCTGTACTTCGGTGCGGTCTCCTTGTCCGCCTACGTGAGCTACATGTTAAACAATGAGGGATGGAAGTTGTGGGTTGAGGGGAACTCACTTTACTTCTAAACAGGTAATCAGGCTGTGTTCACGGGACATGACAATATTCCAGATGAGGGCAGTTAAAATGAATATTGCAAAATGTTTGCTTTGCAGATATTTGTTGTAGGACAGTGGGTTCTTATGTCTAGTCACAAAGAGAATCATCAGCGACTACACAAAAATATGCATTTTAACAGCCCTCCTTATTAGCCGATGGAACGTTGTGAATGTTGTGTCACGTGAATGAGATCTATTGACTGAACAAACCCCCGTAAAGTGTATGAGGACTGCTGACGTGCTTTGTGTGGTTTTACACAGAGCAGCAAAGAACAGTCTACATACACCTTGTTACCATCTTTTAACCTTGTTAAAAGTGTTTCCCCATCATTTACAAACCCCGCATTGTATTTCAGGTAACATTAACATTAACAAAATAAAAAATGTCTAACGCTATGAGCTGAGATTTGTTTTATATTAATTTATTGATGCAACAAAGAACAATTAATTCAAAATTTTTCACAATGCTTGACTTGCATTTATGGATTTGAAAAAAAAAATCTATGCAGAACTTTGGATTCACGCAAAATCCGGATTTATTCAAAAAGTTAGAGTTGCATGCAGAATTTTTTCACCCGAATTCTCAATTGCAAAAATTAAGTTTCAAATTATTTAGCCCTGTTCACACCGCAGCGACAAAATCGCACCTGTCGCCTCTAGTTTGTCGCCTGTGCATGAAGGACAGTCGCTTTGGTCGCCGAAAAAAAAAGTCACCAGCGGACACGCGGCGCGACCGGCGCGACCAGCACAGCTAAACTGCTGCTAGAGTTTGGAGCGGGCGTTCGGGACCACATATTCCGCTCTGTTGTCGGGCCGGGCCGCGGACCTGGGCCGTGTGGGCTCGGTCTCAAGGGGCAGACACGAGCACGTGTGGTGTCACGTGTGTAACATGCGCTTCACGGCGAAAGAGCGCGGTGTGCAGCCAGCACTGTGTTGTTTTCCTCCTCATCCTCCGATAAAGTGGTCAAAATATGTGACGGCACCATAATAAAAGTGTGCGGCTGCTGCACGGAGCAGAGGAGAGAG
This sequence comes from Rhinogobius similis, assembly GCA_019453435.1. Taxonomy (NCBI): domain Eukaryota; kingdom Metazoa; phylum Chordata; class Actinopteri; order Gobiiformes; family Gobiidae; genus Rhinogobius; species Rhinogobius similis. The sequence continues at coordinate 5,506,613 of CM033634.1, read as the reverse complement.
AGGGAGACACGGATGCCCTCCCAAAAAGCTGAAGAAAAGAGCGAGGGAGAGGGATCATTGGGCCAGCGTCAGCGGAGGGACAGGCACTTCTGGAACAGGACACGTCCCATTGGTGCAGGTAGAACACTAAACACTTGAAGCTCTGTCAGGCGCTTATTCTGCCAATAAAACTCTGCACGGAACTCAGTTTATGGTTCTACACGTGCGGCTCGGGCGGTTTGGTCAATCACATTTGTTTACGTCCTTCTTTCCGTTAATGAAATATGTAGTTATGTCACTGAAGCGTGATCTCTGATTGGTTTCCATCCGAGGCGGTCGCTGCGTTGGCCGCAGAAAGTTCAGCTTTGTTTATCTTCTGCGACGGTGCTCCGGTCACGTGAATGAAGCGAATTTGCGGCCGCCGCAAAGTCGCTCTTGTCACGTCGCATGACAGAATCGCAGGATTCGTGTCGCGCCGAAAAATCGCAGGAGGCTTTTGTCGCGCGACACCATAGACTTAACATGTAAACTGGTCGCGTTGGTCGCGGCGGTTTGAACGCCCCTTTTGAATGAATTCACATTTTATTTATAAAATAGTAGTTTTGCATGTGAGAGCTTGAATCTGCATTTGTGACTCACCTAAACCAGTGGTTCTTAAACTAGGGGTCGCGACCCCAAGTGGGGGCGCCAAAAACTTTTGTGGGGTCGCCAAATTATTTTCCAGTCGGGAATTAACGTGCTATTTTGTGAGGTGAAACTATGAAAAAAATACATATATACAAATTCAGAGCTGCTGTTTTCGCATTCCTAGGCGCTGTGTGTGCCGCTTAGAGCTTAAATTCTTGTCCCGAGCCAGAGTCGGCCCGAAACCGACCCGTCCGCTCTGCTGTCGGGCTCGGCCCCCGGCCGGGCAGAGGCGCGCACGTGCGTAACATGCGCTCCACGGCGAAAGAGCGCGGTGTTCAGCCAGTGCTGTGTTCTTTTCCTCCTCATCCTCGAATAAAGGGGTCAAGCCACCTGACTGAAAGAGCGCGGCTCTACACGGAGCGGAGGAGAGAGAAAAAGAGAGCGCAACAGAGGAGAAAGAACAGGAGGAGAGAGCCACGGATGCCTTCCCAAAAAGCTGAAGAAAGGAGCGAGGGAGAGAGCTCACGTGGGCCGGCGTCAGCGGAGGAACAGGCCCGTCTGGGACAGGACACGTCCCGTTGGTGCAGGTAGAACACTAAACACTTGAAGCCCTGTCAGGCGCTTATTCTGCAATAAAACTCTGCACGGAACTCAGTTTACGGTTCTACGCGGACCCGGGTCGGGTCGGGTTCGGGTCGAATCATGTGGAAAATGACTCGGGTTCGGACAGTATGCGCGCGGGCTCGGCCGGTCGGGCTTGAATTTTTTGGGCCCGATCGAAACTCTAGTGCTGCTCCTCCAATAGAAACAATGTAACGTTTGATATTTGAATTAAATATGTCTAAATGTAATGTAATTTTTTTTGTTTTTTTACAAAAACGCAGCCAAAAATATTTCATACTATACATTTGTTACCAGAGATGGGGACTTGAGACTCGGACTCGAGTCGGACTTAAGTCCCTGTTTTCAGAGACTCGCGACTCGACTCGCACTCGTACCTAAAGACTTGAGACTTGACTCGGACTTGTGATTTAAGACTCGTGAACATTACGAGTCATGTTCAGTGGGTCCCCACATTTTCCGTTTCTGTTCCATTTTCCGTTGGAGGGCTGGGCCGGGCCGTGTCGGGCTCGGGCCAGGGGGCAGAGACGCGCACGTGTGTCATCACTTGCGTAACGCGCTCCGCGGCAAAAGAGCGCGGTGCACCGCAGCCAGCGCTTGTTTTCCACCCATGCTTTGTCCGCCTTCCTGTTTAGTGACGTTTTCACTGGACTGTCACATGTGTTTATCGTGTTAACGGACGTGATGAAGCTATGTTGCTAGTCATCTAAGATAAGATAAGAGATAAGATAATCCTTTATTGTCTCTCGTGAGAGAAATTTGTCTTGGGACAGGGGACCACATGCTTCAGCACAGACACAAGACATCAGCAGTGCAAGCAAAACAATCAGCATCACCATTGAACACAAAATACAACACCAGCAGAAGCCACGAGTGACACAACATCAGTCACAGCAACATGAAACAGTCATAGTCTTAAATACATTTAAATACTCAATTGCACATACCCTGGGCCTTTTGCACATTCCCTTAGCCTGTGTACAGTTTGTAATTGCACAATCCCTTAGCCTGTGTGCAATTCATTTTGATCGCACATTCCCTCACCTGTGTGCAATTTTTTGATTGCACATTCCCTAAGCCTATGTGCAAAAGCACCTGAAATTGCCGCTCTTCTATATTAGTTTGTTTATTTTTTGACTGCACTCTCCAAATTCAGCAAATTGATTGCTAATGGTATAAATGAATGCTTAAATCGGGTAAGCGGGGCTCGTGCGGTCAGAGCGAGGCTCGTGCGCTCCGTGAACGGCGCGGTTCGTCATTCAAACCCGCTTCTGCGCTTCAGGTCTTCCGCTCCTCACAGCGCCTTTTGCGTGCGCTCCCTGTCCACATCCTCCAGACAGTTTCACTCAGATGATGGAGAAAAGTCCCACCTGAGGCTGGGCCTCGTGGCTCCTGTCGGTCCACGCCTTTTACTCTCTCTCTCTTCACAAAATCACAGAGGGCTCTGGCTCACTGCCTTGACGAGAAGCGCTCGACCTCTAACTCATCCTAACTAACTCGTCCTAACTACCTTGTGCTAACTAACTTGTCCCAGACAAGGACCGAGATGTGTCCAATATTAATTTTCTCTATAACCTGCGCAGCCTGACCTGCAACTCCAGTTTTATCTACATTTCTAAGCATATTATTTCATGTACAATTTTAAGTGTGTTGTTTATATACATTGTAAGTGTATAGTTGACATTGAAATCTGTCAGATATAAGGCCATCAGTGAAGTGCAAGTGAAAGTTAGTTTTACTGCGGTTGTATAAGTTATTCTTTAGGGACCGTCAACAAATTACTGCACAGTGAGGTAAAGAAAATCAAATCCCACAGTACTTTTTTTTGTAGGGCATTTGACCCAGTGACCCCTGTATTTTATAGACATAAATACAACATTATTTAGTGTATTATTTAATGTCATAATTATTCAGTGTTTATTTGTTCACTTTGTTCGCTTTGTTCCACTTCTTGTGAAATAAATTCTTGTAGTTCTTACATTGCCAGTTGGTTTTTAGTTGATTTAGTTTCATGGAATGACAAAAACCTTTTGAGGGAGTGTCAATAACTATAGGTCTGCCCAAAATCGGCGTGGGAGTAATGTGGGGTCGCCAGACCTCACAAGATTTTTTTGTGGGGTCCCCAGACAAAACGTTTAAGAACCACTGACCTAAACTGTGCATCCTTCACCTGTGAATTTGGCTGTTTTTGAGACAAACATTACACATTCTGTGAAAAATGTATGCACTTTGGATCCACGTAAAATCCAAACTTATTCAAAAAGTTAGACTTGCATGCAAAAATTTTCACGTCAATTCTCAATTGTAAAAGTTAAGTTTCAAATATTTTGAAATAATTTACATTTTATTTTGAAATCTGAGTGTGTGATTTTGCATTTGTGGATCCTCACCACGTGCATTCAGCTTTGATCTCGCTGAGGATCTTTTTGACACAAACATTCCGTGTTTCTGCTCCCTCCACTCATTCAGAAGACAGCACAGTTCCTCTGGTAACCACTAGGGGCAGTGCTGACCGACTGTAACGGTATAGAAAGGCATTTCCGGATGTAGACAACCCGAGGTATAAACGTGGATCTTGTTTGATTGATTTTTATTGTTTAGTATGATTTGACGGACCCTTATAACCCGAAAACATGGCTAAGAGAGACCAAAGTCAAGTCTCTGGAACCACGGGGCAGTCAGTTTCATGTTGGACATTCGCCTCCTTCAGCGGGAGCCTCCCCTGACTGCTCCCGGGCCGCACTGACAGGCGCGAGGAGCGCATTCATAAGTACCACTGGAGGCGGTGGTTAGGGACCATAAATAAATTACTGTCTAAAAATGAAAAAGGCCATCATATTGAATAATATGTACCACACTCAGTCCAAACCAAGATATTATTATAACGATTCATGTCCACGTACCACGCACACCTTTGGGTTTTATCTTTTAAATTGGAAAAACAAAAGGTGTGCGTGGTACCTGAGGACTAGGACTACTATAATAACCTGACTTAGGAACTATTGAAAGAATTCATTGATTTTTAAAAGAAAATATTCCTTAAAATCCCATAAAGGGTTAAAATATAAAAGAGAGCAGCTCAGTAACGCGGGAGGAGCTCGGAGTAGAGCCGCTGCTCCTCCACATCGAGAGGAGCAGCTGAGGCTCAGGCCTCTGCTCCGGAGCCTCCTGGACGCCTCCCTCGGGAGGTGTTCTGGGCATGTCCCACCGGGAGGCGGCCCCGGGGCAGACCCAGGACACACTGCAGGGACTATGTCTCTCTGTGGCCTGGGAACACCTCGGGATCAAGGATTGAATAATACGGCAACAGTTGTTTTGGTGCAATGAAAAATGAGAAAATCTAATAAAAAATGTTCAAAAAGAGTCGGCGTAATTTGTCAAAATGGTTTAAAAAGTGATATTTCTGCACTTTTTAGGTTTAATTTGACAGTTTCTTTGTTTTCTGTGATTCTTTACCTTATCCAAGACATTTATAGATATGTTTTCGCACATTTGTAACGAATTGCCTGAATATTGTCCACCAAAAGCATAGAGATATATTAATTTTTGTCAATATCGCCACCCACTGTCTACAAGCCGTGCAAAGTGGACAGATTCCTGTGTAATAAATGGCATGCAAAAGTAAATATAGGTGTCATAACAGCCGCTCGTATAAATGTGTCAGCACAGATTTGTTGTATCCAGGTCACAGTAAGAGGAAGAGATTATTTCCCACAATCCATAATTCAATAATACGAGTGTCATTCAGTTGGTATGCAACAAGAAACACAAGTCGTGCCAGCCGGACAGACTCGAAAAGGCTGGGTTTAGTTTCATTAAAGGGAGGGTATGTAGTCTGCACTCACTGAACATGAGACGACAATTACAACTTAACTTAGCCCTGCTTATGACCATTTACTCATTAAAACCTAGTGAACATGATTATTCACCTTATTCCATTCCTGAAGTTGCCGTACGCGCCGCCATCTTGTTTCCGTTGTATTAGTTTACACGGAACAGACGAGCTCAACAGAAAATAAGTTCTACATGGACTAAAAAGCCGTTTTCAGACTGACCAGGAAATCGTTGCGTTGTTGACTTTTACACAAATCAACCTACTTTATGTAACATTTTAGCGGCGAGATATTTTCCTTGTTCGTCATTAGCTTTAACGGAGTTCTCGTCAAACGGAAGTGCGTTTACAACAAAAGTGCAAAAAACGTCAGAAGTGGGCGGGGCAGAATAAGGTCAGTAGTTCAAATCAAATCAAATCAAACTTTATTTATATAGCGCTTTTCATACATATAATGTAACACAAAGTGCTTTACAGTGAATTAAAAACATTTCCACATGCCGTTTTCCTCCCAACCTCCCCCACAGCCACCCAGCCCACTCAACCAACCCCCCCCCATAGACAGTCACATATACAAACCTGTACATTCACGCACACATGCACACACGCACACACACACACACACACACTTTTTAAGAGACATGAGGCTGAGTACAGATACACCAGCTGAACAAGCACCATCAGAGGAGCCGTCTGCACCAGGAGCAGAGTCGGCCACAGCCACAGGACACAAACTCAGGGCCCAGAGATGGGGCAAACACCTCCACCAGGGGCCCATGAGCCAGGGCCCCACAGCCACAGACGACCGCCGCTCCTGGTACAGAGGGCCCCTCAGAGGAAACACTGGAGAGTCTAAAATGAATAAAAGAATAGATAAATATTAAGAAATAAGTCAATAATTGGGTTGAAATAGAGTAAAACAAAATAAATAATAAATAAATACAACTAAAATGCTAAGCCTAAGTTAAACACAATAAATGTGATAAATAAATATATTAAATGAACTGATTAAATTAAATATTAGTCAAAAGCTAAACTAAAAAGGTGGGTCTTGAGCCTGCTCTTAAAAACCTGAACGTTCTCTGCGGCCCTGAGGTTCTCCGGCAGGCTGTTCCACAGACGAGGACCATAGTACTGGAAAGACGCCTCGCCGTGAGTGTGTGTCCTGACTTTGGGAATGACTAGGAGCCGGCTGCCTGGAGGAGCGCAGGGGCCGCGAGGGTTTATATGGTAAAAGCAGTTCTGAAAGATAAGAAGACCATTAAGACATTTATAAACCAGTAAAATAACCTTAAAATCGATCCTGAAACACACGGGGAGCCAATGCAGTGATTTTAAAACCGGTGTAATGTGGCCCCGCCCCCTGGTCTTAGTCAGGACACGTGCTGCTGAATTTTGTAATAATTGCAAACCTGCAATACTCTTTTTGGGAAGACCAGAGAGCAGGGCATTACAGTAGTCGATACGACTGGAGATAAAAGCATGCATCAGCGTCTCCGTGTTGGCCCGAGAGAGAATGGGGCGGACTCTGGCTATGTTCTTTAAGTGATAAAAACCTATTTTTGTGATGTTCTTGATGTGTGGAATAAAATTCAGCTCAGAGTCAAAGATAACGCCCAGGTTTTTTACTTGTGCTGATGGATTAAAAGACTGTTCTTGGAGTTTGGATAAAAGTTTCTCTCTCTGAGCCTCAGGACCGATGACTAAAACCTCAGTTTTGTCCCGGTTAAGCTGGAGAAAGTTTTCTGCCATCCAGGATTTGATGTCTAAAATGCAGTTAAAAAGAGCATCCATTGGCCTGGTGTCATCGGGAGATATGGAGATGTAAAGCTGTGTATCATCAGCATAACTGTGGAAGTTGACTCCATGTCTCCTGATGACATCACCAAGAGGGAGCATGTAGAGGTTAAAAAGCACAGGACCTAAAATGGAACCCTGGGGCACACCACATGTGATTTTATGGACCTTGGAGGAGCAGGTATCTAAACTTACCATGAATGTTCTGTCTGTGAGATAGGAAGTAAACCATTTATGTGCAGTACCAGAGAGGCCCACCAGGTGTTTGAGTCTGTTTAAAAGAATAGTGTGGTCTACTGTATCAAAGGCAGTGCTTAGATCCAGTAAAACCAACACTGTCACCTGTTTAGAATCATAATTTAGTCTAAAATCACTTAAAATCTTTGTCAAGGCTGTACTGTGGTTTACCCTAAAACCAGACTGATATTTCTCAAAAATATCATGTGAGTTTAAGAAATAGTTAAGTTGAGTAAAAACAACATTTTCTAAAATTATACTTAAAAATGGTAAGTTCGATACCGGTCTGTAATTGTTAAAATCATTAATATCTAAATTGCTCTTCTTCAGCAGGGGCCTCACCACCGCCGCTTTAAAGGCAGTGGGAAAGACCCCTGTCTGAAGAGAGCAATTCATCATGTTTAAAAGCTCGTCTCTAAAGGATCCATAAAATGACTTAAAGAACTGTGTTGGGATTGGATCTAAAAGGCATGTGGTGGGCCTCACTGAGGAGAAAACTTTATCAAGACTCTCAGCATTAACCGAGACAAAACTGTCCAGTGTTTCCTCCGGTAAAGACAGACACTCAGATGTGTTAAAAACGATAGATGGACTGGATAAAAAATTGCATCTGATGGTGTCTATCTTCCCCATGAAGTGGTCTGCAAACTCCTCACAGAGAGAGTCAGAGGGTGTTAATTCAGGTTTGTTAAAATCTTGATTAAAAAGCTGATCAACTGTAGAGAAAAGAGTTTTGGGATTATTTTTGTTATCAGTAATTACTTTGCTGAAGTATGCATTTGTAAAATATCTAATTGTTTTGTTATAAAGTTTTTGTTGTTCATTCAGGATTTGCTTATTTATTGTAATTTTGTTTTTCCTCCATTTTCTTTCTGCTGCCCTGCAGTTCCTCTTTAGTTGTTTAAGTTGCTCATTTCTCCAGGGGGGTACTGGTTTTGTATGGATCTTTTTTATTTTTAATGGGGCGAGCTGGTTGAGAGCAGACTTGAGTTTACTGTTAAAATTGTCAACGATAAAATCACAGGAGGCAGGTAAAATTATTGGAGGAAGATCTCTTAAAACTTGGATAAAATTTGCAGCCACTTCAGGGGTCAGATGGCGCTTCTTCACAGTTCTCACGGAGGTCTCTCGTTGAATAAAACCAGTGATGTTAAAAAACACACAGCAGTGGTCAGACACAGCCAAGTCGACAACAGAGGACACACTGGTGGACAGGCCATGGGTGATGACCAGGTCCAGAGTGTGTCCTCTGTTGTGAGTCGGCTGTGTGACGTGCTGAGTAAAATCCATGAAGTTAAGAACATTTAAAAATTCTTTTGTGAGTGGGTCTAAAAGTTTATCAATGTGCAGGTTAAAATCACCGGTTAAGATAATCATGTCGTAAGAACTGTATAAAATTGATAAAAATTCTGAAAATTCATTGATAAAAAGATTGCATTTCTTCGGAGGCCTGTAAACTGTAACGCATAAAATTTGTGGGTTACTAAAAACAATTGCATGGTATTCAAAGCTTGAAAAATTGTTAAATAAAACAGGTTTGGTGGCCAGAGTGTTTGTACTTATAGAGGCTGTGCCACCTCCCCTTTTAGCGCTCCTTATTGAAAAAGCAAAGTTAAAATCCGGTGGAGAGGCCTCAGTGAGAACAACTGGTGCATCTGAACCCAGCCAGGTTTCAGTTAAAATCAGGCAATCAAGTTTTTTATCTAAGATGAGGTCATTGACGATAAAAGACTTTTTCAGCAGAGAGCGGACGTTTAAAAGAGCCATATTTATTGTTACTGGGGGTGGGCAAACTATAGGAATTTGTTGTATATAGGCTTTCTGGATATATATGAGATTATTTTTGTTTACAGTAGTTTGGTTGAGGGTTTTATGTGTTGTCCGCTCTCTGCTGATAATTACCGGAATAAACTGTGGTTGGTTGTGTTGTCATAGTGACTGCAAGGTGAGTCCGATATTGTAGGAAAGAAGGCGGGATCCAGTGTGATTTGGGTGGAGGCGGTCCTTTTTAAAAAGTTCTGGTCTCTTGAAGAAGGTAAGAAAATTGTCTATGTAAGGAATTTTATTGTCTCTGCAGTGGGTCTTGAGTCCGATATGTAACTGTCTTAAGAGGCTGAATTTAATGTTTCCAAATCGAGGTGGTGAAAATGGTCCAGAAACAACACACTGTTTGTCTAAGCTGTGGATTGTGGAGATGAGGGTTCTGTAGTCGTCCATGAGAGTCTCTGACTGCTGTAATCTGAGGTCATTTGTGCCAATGTGAACTACGACTGTTGATACTGATGGGTGGTGGCGGAGGATGGTGGGGGCGGAGTCTATGAGGTCCTTTACGAGAGCACCTGACTGACAGGAGGTGTAGCCTTTGTGTAGTCTCACGTGCCGAACCATGGATGAGCCCAGGACCAGCACGGACGGGCCCGGGTTTGGCACCGAGGCAGAGGCATCTGCGGAGAAGTGAGCCCGACTCTGCGGCGCTGTGGGGCCACCCGCAGGAGCGAGCCGTAGGGCTCGATGTGCGCGTGGAGGGTGCAGCAGCAGAGCCTCCCGGCTCACGCCCAGCATTCGAGCTCGACATGCGCTGGGAGGACGCGGAGGGGCCACCCAGCTCACAAGGAGCGGTCCAGCTTCGCGTGAGCTGGGGGGGCGCGGCGGGCTCCGAGCCACACCGAGCCGTTTGGCCCGGCGTGAGCGGGGAGGCAGCCACGGAGCCTCCAGATGGTGCTGGAGCAGCGGGTGGAGGTGATTTTGGGCGCAGCAGCGGAAACTCACTCTCGGGCAGCAAGCCCTGAGGCGGCGGTGATCGGCGGTGCAAACCCCGCAGCCCGGGAGGTCCAGCCGGCGTGAAATGCAGCGGCCCGCAGCGAGTCTTTACAGCCGATCCACAGTTAAGATTTTACTAAATCTATTTGTACCCAGTTTGACAGTTTTTGTAAAGTTTATAATATATATATATCAGGGCTTGACGTTAAACATTTTTTACTTGCCCAACACCCAGATCTACTTGTCCATTTAAACAAAACTGTTCATTCTAAAATAAGTATTAAATGAATATGTAAATAATATGAACACGTCTATTCACCTTATTCTGCCCCGCCCACTTTTTGCCAGATATGGACTTTTGTCCATATTAAACGCACTTCCGTTTGACGAGAACTCCGTTAAAGCTAATGACGAACAAGGGAAAAGTCTTGCCGCTAAAATGTTACATAAAGTAGGTTGATTTGTGTAAAATGTTTAATGAACACGAGCAACAACAAGTCAACAACGCTCCGAGGGCTGAAAACGGCTTTTTAGTCCATGTAGAACTTATTTTCTGTTGAGCTCGTCTGCTCCATGTAAACTAATACTACGGACACAAGATAGCGGCGTGTACGGCAACTTCCGGAATAAGGTGAATAATACCGTAAAATGCGGACTACAAGCTGCTACTTTTTTCTCATGATTTCAACCCTGTGGCTCAAAGAACGTTCAGACTGCAGCGGCCAGTTTACATGTAAAGTCTACGGTGTCGGGCGACAAAAGCCTCCTGCGATTTTGCGATTATGCGGCGGCTGCAAAATCGCATCATTCGCGCGACCAGGACGACTGTTGCAGAAGATTAACAAATAAACAAAGCTGAACCAATCAAAGATCACGCTTTAGTGACGCAACTACGTATTTCATTATCCGGGAAGGACGTAAACAAACCACACAGCGGCAAAACATGGATGATAAACTCATGGTGTCTGTGGCGCTCAGGCTGTGGAGACACACACGACCAGAGCCTGAAGGAGGTTAAAAGAGGACTGGGTCGTCTGGCAAGTTATCACAGCTTAAGTTAAATATTTGTCGTCTTTTTTCTAGCCGTGCAGCTAACATCATTGACGCTAGTTTGTGGTTTGACGAGTTCATATGTTTATTCAGAGGACGTGTGCAGGAAGCAGTGGAAGAACCCCAATAAATCCCTCCAGAAACTGCAGCTTCATCATCACCAGGCCGCCCTCCCACCATCACATCACCCCCATCCTTCAACAACTTCACTGGCTCCCCATAAAACAACGGATTCACTTCAAAATTCTCCTAACCACTTTCAAAGCTGTCCATAACCTGGCTCCACCGTACATCTCTGACCTCCTCCACATCTCCGCTCCCTCCGGTCCTCCTCCTCTCTCCAGCTCTCTGTCCCCTCGTCCCGTCTCGTTTCCCTTCAGCCGCTCTGCTCCTCAGCTCTGGAACTCTCTCCCTCCTGACCTCCATAGACACCCTTCCACTTTTCAAATCCAGACTCAAAACTCACCTGTTCAGACAAAACTACACCACAGAACTCAGTCACTCCAACACCATCATCCAGTTCTGTTTGTGGGTTTTATTCTGTTGTTTTTATTTCTTGTTGTCATGTACAGTGTCCTTGGGTGTTTTGAAAGGCGCTTATAATTAAATGTATTATTAACAGGGACAGTTCAGGACATGAGGGAGAAGAGAAGGTCAGTGTGCGCCGGTCGTGCCGCGCATCTTCTGGTGAATTTTTACATTTTATTTTGGCAACTGTCCTCAAAATGCACAAGCGACAAACTACGGCCGATAGGCGCGATTTTGTGGCTGCGGTGTGAACAGAGCTTTGTACAGCGATGCGGCCAATTTCAATGTATGATTGATTAGTGGCCGTGCGAGGTACTGCAGCCTCTTGGAGCCAGCCTTTTTCTAAAATGTCACATTATAATTGCAGACAGTACTGAATTATTATCGGTATTTAAATAAAATAGAAGGAAATGTTCTTTTCTACCGTTTCTAAAATCACCGAAATTACCATTTTTATATGAAGTGGGGGATTGTCGTCACGTGGTGCCCTAAAGCAAAGATGGCAGCCTCCGTATCAGGAAGTAAAACAAAGATGGCAGCCTCCGTATCAGGAAGTTAAACAAAGATGGCAGCCTCCGTATCAGGAAGTAAAACAAAGATGGCAGCCTCCGTATCAGGAAGTAAAACAAAGATGGCAGCCTCCGTATCAGGAAGTTAAACAAAGATGGCAGCCTCCGTATCAGGAAGTAAAACAAAGATGGCAGCCTCCGTATCAGGAAGTAAAACAAAGATGGCAGCCTCCGTATCAGGAAGTAAAACAAAGATGGCAGCCTCCGTATCAGGAAGTAAAACAAAGATGGCAGCCTCCGTATCAGGAAGTAAAACAAAGATGGCAGCCTCCATATCCAGGAAGTAAATGCGAAGTAAGAAACTTTTTTTGGGGTCATGCACCAATGAGCACACTCCATAGGGATAAACAGGGCGGCCATTTTGGATTCATCTTCCAGGTTTTATTATATTCTATGAAATACACTAGTTTGATTGTGTTTTGAACAGTCAGTTTGCATCATGTGCGCACCATCATCATCACAGAAAACACACCAAGAAATGCAAGTTAAAAGCGATCGATGTGGAGCCAAAGAAGGAAACAGAGCTGTTGCCGTGAGCTCGTCATCAGTGAATCGATGGTGAGACGTCGGAGGTGACAGTGAAGAGCGACTCAGTGCACTGCCGTGTTACAGGTACTGTTTGGAAAAAGGCACGTGTTCATTTAAAACTCTGCGTGTTCCATCCTCCTGTGTAAATGTTAAACGTGGACACCTGCCGCTTAATGTCAGGTGAGACAAAGTTGTATTTCTTTGTAAATATGGCTGGTGCGGCTTATACTCAGGTGCACTCGATAGTCCGAATTTTATAGTACATTGTTTGTTTAATATGGATTCCCACATAATGTTTTTTTTCCCACAGAGGGAAGGTTAAAGGTTAAGGTTAAAAGAGGGGCAGGTGTCACACCAACTGTTATCGATCATATTTTAAACTAAATATAAAGTGATTATTTATTATGACCGATCCAGCCTTAGAATCAACAACAATTATTTTACAAACTCTTTCCATTACAATGTGACAGGAGCATCTATAGCTATGACTATTGTTTCACTGCTGACAATGTTGTAAGAAGTACTCAGTGTCACAAAGAAAAAACCTTAAGCTCGGAACATTATTAAATAATGAGGTAATGTACGGCAGATTTAGGCTCCATATTAAGAAATTATCACATTACCACCACGTAATAGTGTTTTTTTTAAATATTTGCGGATTTAAAAAAAATGCTTTTTAGATTTCTCAAGCAAAGAAAAAAAATGAAAGACAGCTGAGTTTTAGTTATATGTCCATGAACTCATTCAACTGTCAGTTTCAGTTCATATTTTAGTGCCACACTCACAGTGATACGGAGACCGTAGATTTAGTTAGAAGGAGTTTTTGCACATAATAGTACAAAGAAATAAGTCTCTACAATCCTCCATTCCCCTTTCCTTTCCCGAAGGAAGACTCCACCTAAAGAACATTTAAATATTCAATTAAGTTATGAACGCAAACATTTTATTACCCCTATTTCCCATAATAACTGTGAGCTCTGTAAACCTGGACATAAAACTGATGCACAAAAAGCTTAAACAAACAATTAACAATAAAACACAATTATTCGGTTATTCAGAATTTTTGTTGTTGCTTACAACTTATGAATTGTGTTTTTTTAGCTACTGTGTCTTGTTTGCCTAAATCTGAAAATACCTAAAACATATTTTTCAGTAAAGTTAGTTGCTGGGACTCTGGAGTTAGTTTGGATCAGGTAAAGCTGCAACTAACAATTATTTTCTATTATATCAATTAATCTGTTATTTAAACAATGACAGTATTTGTTTTCTATAAAGATTGGATTGTGTTGTTTTACAAATATAAGTACAGGTTGTTTGTTAGTAACATTGCTGATGAAAATATAATATACATATACAACATTTATAGGTTTCTAAAGAGGCAAGCACATTAAATGTGCTGAAATATCCTAATGTTAATTTCATTTGACCATTTAATACACAACATTTAAACAAAATGAGGTTTAGGATTTTAATTAACTTTAACAGTAAGCTCAGTCCACCAGGCTGTAACAGCAGCGCTTTCATTAGGCTTTTAAATAATTTAATAATAATAATTTGAAATTAAATTTATGAAATTATTTATAAGAAAATATAAAAATTTTGTGAAAATTTTAATCTATTTTAAAATGAACTTTTAAAAATGACCTTAGAGCACAATTTGAACCCTGGGAATTTGAATGTGTTGCTTTTTTTTTTTCCAACACAAACATTTAAACCATAAGTATTTAGCTCTAATGTGAGTGATTCTGTCCAGCTCTACAGTCAGGACTTTGCTGCTGAAGCTGGATGTTGGTTACCATGGCAACGGCCCCTCAAACCCTTCATCACACACTCTGTCCTCATCACCTCAGAGTCAGTCACATGACCAGGGTTTCACCAGAGCTTTATGATGTCATTCGGAATTTGATGAGGTCACAAAGCTGAGAACGAGAGAGTTTATTTATTGAGTGCACAGTGTCTGTAACGCTCAGTTGTTCGGTTTACCACGTGCGAGTAACGTAACGAGTAACTAAGATTCTAATTAACAGCAAATCAACCCTAAAAGGTAGATCAAGGCTATTTTACTTTAATTAACGGAGGCAAAGTCATGGCATCTAAAATTAGCAGAATGGATTTGGCCGCTGAATCCTTCGCTCGTCCCTATTGTCCAGGTTTCGCTCACCCTGAAGAGACAAGGGATGAGCAGACAAATAACACACCCAAAGCAAGTTTATGTGAGCTTGAGATCAAAGCTCATCGTAAGGATGCTCTTTTCACCGTAGAAGCGGTTGATCAGGAGGGTACAATGGAAGCGCTCAGAGAAACATTGAAAAAACTGAAAGCAGCAATCAACATTAGAGACGCTCAATTTGACAAAATGAGCAGGACTATTCAGAAATATGAGGACGAGCTGAACGCTCTAAAGAAGACAACCTCTGCACAGGAGTCCTTGGTAGATGAGCTTAAGACACTCAATTCTAAAGCAGAGGTGGAAAACCAGATGCTCTCTGCCAAAAATAGCTCACTTTTAGAAACCACTTTGAAACAGCAGGATGACATTGAAAAGCTGTCACGCCTGCTCTCAGTTTCAGAGTCTGAACGCAGAGCATTGGCTCAGAGACTTGAGGGGGACACTCGAGATATGAAAATATCAGAGAATTCAGAGAAAGACTTGACAAAGATGACTGATTTGGAGACCCTGGCTGAGGAGATTTATTCAGACCTCGACAACTGTGACCAAACCGTCCAGGAGCTACGGCAACTCCTGAGTCTGGTCTCTGAGGAGGAAGTACTCCAAACCTTGGCACTGGAGACCACAGATTTAGAGCCAACAACACGAGCAGAGGGGGAGGAGCTGAGTGCTGTGTCAGAGGCGAGTGTTTTGGTTACAGCTAGTTCCACCCAGACGGAGCTACCAAGTTCTGACCAGGACAATGAAAGAGCCACCGGACAAGCATTGGCTCAGAAAGTTGAGGGGGACACTCGAGATATGAAAATATCAGAGAATGACTTGGATTCCTGGACACAGACAGGAGCAATAGGAGGCATGGACGAAGTTAAAAGTGTGGTGGAAGAGATGAAAGACAGCGTAGCGTCTCAAAGAAATAATGTATTGGACAACTTGGAAAAACATGAAGAAGCCTTCAAGACAGCTGAGGACCTGCAGTGTAATGTGAGCGATGTCATGAACAACAGTCAAGACCCCAAATATGCTCACGTTAAAAACACTCAAATGTCTCTTGACCAAAATGCCCAGGAAGAAAACCCCCAACAGCCTCCAATAGAGACAAGAAGAAAGACCATGCGGGCGAGGATCAACGATCTTTTGGCAGAGTACGAATTTCTAAGAGACGACCGTGAGGTTATCTTTGGAAAAATATCTGCGTTTAATGCTAAACGGGAAAAACTGAAAAGGCTGAGGAGAGAGGCACAACTCACTAACTTGGGAACAGAAGGGCTCACTGAGGATCAACAGACAAAGATGACTGATTTGGAGACCCTGACTGAGGAGATTTATTCAAACCCAGGAAATGCCCAGGAAGAAAACCCCCAACAGCCTACAATAGAGACAAGAACAAAGAACATGGATGAGAGGATCAACGATCTTAGGGCAGACTACGAATTTCTGAGAGACGACCGTGAGGTTATCTTTGAAGAACTATCTGCGTTTAATGCTAAACGGGAAAAACTGAAAAGGCTGAGGAGAGAGGCACAACTCACTAACTTGGGAGAAGAAGGGCTCACTGAGGATCAACAGACAAAGATGACTGATTTGGAGACCCTGACTGAGGAGATTTATTCAGACCTCGACGACTGTGACCAAACCGTCCAGGAGCTACGACAACACCTGAATCTGGTCTCTGAGGAGGAAGTACTCCAAACCTTGGCACTGGAGACCACAGATTTAGAGCCAACAACACGAGCAGAGGGGGAGGAGCTGAGTGCTGTGTCAGAGGCGAGCGTTTTGGTTACAACTAGTTCCACCCAGACGGAGCTACCAAGTTCTGACCAGGACAATGAAGGAGCCACCGGACAAGCACCAGCTCCAGGCACTTTCTGCAGTGTGGCCAAAGCTCTGGCACATAAAGCCCTGTACTTCGGTGCGGTCTCCTTGTCCGCCTACGTGAGCTACATGTTAAACAATGAGGGATGGAAGTTGTGGGTTGAGGGGAACTCACTTTACTTCTAAACAGATAATCAGGCTGTGTTCACGGGACATGACAATATTCCAGATGAGGGCAGTTAAAATGAATATTGCAAAATGTTTGCTTTGCAGATATTTGTTGTAGGACAGTGGGTTCTTATGTCTAGTCACAAAGAGAATCATCAGCGACTACACAAAAATATGCATTTTAACAGCCCTCCTTATTAGCCGATGGAACGTTGTGAATGTTGTGTCACGTGAATGAGACCGATTGACTGAACAAACCCCCGTAAAGTGTATGAGGACTGCTGACGTGCTTTGTGTGGTTTTACACAGAGCAGCAAAGAACAGTCTACATACACCTTGTTACCATCTTTTAACCTTGTTTGTACAGTGTTTCCCCATCATTTACAAACCCCACATTGTATTTCAGGTAACATTAACATTAACAAAATAAAAAGTGTCTAACGCCAAGAGCTGAGATTTGTTTCATATTAATTTATTGATGCAACAAATGACAAAAAAAGACAAATGTTATTCATTTTGTAAAAAAAAAAAATCTATGCAGAACTTTGGATTCACGCAAAATCCGGATTTATTCAAAAAGTTAGAGTTGCATGCAGAATTTTTTCACCCGAATTCTCAATTGCAAAAATTAAGTTTCAAATTATTTGAATGAATTCACATTTTATTTTTAAAACAGTAGTTTTCCATGTGAGAGCTTGAATCTGCATTTGTGACTCACCTAAACTGTGCATCCTTCACCTGTGAATGTGGCTGTTTTTGAGACAAACATTACACATTCTGTGAAAAATGTATGCACTTTGGATCCACGTAAAATCCAAATTTATTCAAAAAGTTAGACTTGCATGCAAAAATTTTCACGTCAATTCTCAATTGTAAAAGTTAAGTTTCAAATATTTTGAAATCATTCACATTTTATTTTGAAATCTGTAGTTTTGTGAGTGTGTGACTTTGCATTTGTGGATCCTCACCACGTGCATTCAGCTTTGATCTCGCTGAGGATCTTTTTGACACAAACATTCCGTATTTCTGCTCCCTCCACTCATTCAGAAGACAGCACAGTTCCTCTGGTAACCACTAGGGGCAGTGCTGACCGACTGTAACGGTATAGAAAGGCATTTCTGGATGTAGACAACCCGAGGTATAAACGTGGATCTTGTTTGATTGATTTTTATTGTTTAGTTTGATTTGACAGACCCTTATCACCCGAAAACATGGCTAAGAGAGACCAGAGTCAAGTCTCTGGAACCACAGAACCACAAATATTCCTTAAAATCCCATAAAGGGTTAAAATATAAAAGAGAGCAGCTCAGTCACACGGGAGGAGCTCGGAGTAGAGCCGCTGCTCCTCCACGTCTCTCTGTGGCCTGGGAACGCCTCGGGATCCCCCGGAGGAGCTGGAGGAAGTGTCTGGGGTGAGGGAAGAAGATGGATGGATTTTCTCTATCCCCCCGCCCCCCTCTCTCCCTCCTTCTCTCTCGCCCTCTCTCTCCCCTTCCCTCCCTGTCTCCCCCCCTTCACTTTCTCTCTTTCTCACACACACCTCTCTTCTCTCTCTCTCTCTCTCTCCCCCCTCTCTACCTCTCTCTCGCCCCCCTCCCCCTCTTCTCTCTCTCTCTCTCTCTCTCTCTCTCCCCCTCTTGTCTCTCTCTCTCTCTCTCTCCCCCCTCTTGTCCCACCCTCCCCTCCCCTCCCTCTTCTCTCTCTCTCTCTCTCTCTCTCTCCTCCTCTTGTCTCCTCCTCTTGTCTCCCCCTCTCTCTCTCTCTCTCTCTCTCTCTCCCCCTCTTGTCTCTCTCTCTCTCTCTCCCCCTCTTGTCCCCCCCTCCCATCCCCTCCCCTCCCTCTCTCTCTCTCTGCACGTGCCTGTCATAAAACTCCAAAGCAAACGCGGAAGAAAACACAATAAAAAGTATGTGAGAAATGTGAGCGATGGAGTGAACGTGGGCTGGATCCAAACAGACGAGAACTAAAGCAGGTCCTGGAGTTCAAACGGCATCAGACGAGCCGAGTGTAACTGGAACCAAACTCAACTACAGTAAATGTACAGTTTAATTTACTGTGTAGAGCAGGGCAGTGCGAGAAAGAGAGGAATCACTGTTTGATCCAAGGGTTAAGGTTTTATTTTGTTTTATTTCTGTTTTCTTACTTTTTTACTTTGTTTCTGTGTCTTTGAGTGTCCAAAAAGCACTATATTAGTTTGATCCTGTATTATATATGATTCCATTATTCTTATTTAGTCTTTTTAAAACAAATGCAGGTTAAATGCTGAAGGCTTCGATAAAGAGAATATTTACAAATAAAGTGGATTTTTCATTAAAAAAAAAACACATTTTCATTTATACAGAGGGACCAGAGGGTGGTCCCTCTGTATAAGAAGAGGGACCGGAGGGTGTGTTCCAACTATAGGGGGATCACACTCCTCAGCCTCCCTGGTAAGGTCTATTCCAGGGTACTGGAGAGGAGAATCCGACCGATAGTCGAACCTCGGATTCAGGAGGAGCCTGTGGTTTTCGTCCCGGTCGTGGAACACTGGACCAGCTCTATACTCTCCATCGGGTGCTCGAGGGCTCATGGGAGTTTGCCCAACCAGTCCACATGTGCTTTGTGGACCTGGAGAAGGCATTCGACCGTGTGCCCCGGGGCGCCTTGTGGGGAGTGCTCCGGGAGTATGGGGTCCGGGGCCCTTTGTTAAGGGCTGTTCAGTCCCTGTACGACCGGAGCAGGAGCTGTGTTCGCATTGCCGGCAGTAAGTCAGACCTGTTCCTGGTGCATGTTGGACTCCGCCAGGGCTGCCCTTTGTCACTGGTTCTGTTCATAGTTTTTATGGACAGAATTTCTAGGCGTGGAGGGGGTCCGGTTTGGGAACCTCAGGATTTCATCTCTGCTGTTTGCGGACGATGTCGTCCTGATGGCTTCCTCAAACCAGGACTTGCAGCACTGGGACGGTTTGCAGCCGAGTGTGAAGCGGCTGGGATGAGGATCAGCACCTCCAAATTCGAGGCCATGGTTCTCGACCGGAAAAAGGTGGCTTGCCCTCTCCGGGTGGGTGGAGAGTCCTTGCCTCAAGTGGAGGAGTTTAAGTATCTCGGGGTCTTGTTCACGAGTGAGGGAAGGATGGAGCGTGAGATTGACAGGCGGATCGGTGCAGGGTCTGCAGTGATGCGGGCGCTGTATCGGACCGTTGTGGTGAAGAGAGAGCTGAGTCGAAAGACGAAGCTCTCGATTTACTGGTCAATCTACGTTCCTCCCTCACCTAGTCATGAGCTCTGGGTAATGACCGAAAGAACGAGATCGCAAATACAAGCGGTCGAAATGAGCTTCCTCCGCCGGGTGGCTGGGCGCTCCCTTAGAGATAGGGTGAGGAGCTCAGTCACACGGGAGGAGCTCGGAGTAGAGCCGCTGCTCCTCCACATCGAGAGGAGCCAGCTGAGGTGGCTCGGGCATCTGTTCCGGATGCCTCCTGGAGCTGGAGGAAGTGTCCGGGGTGAGGGAAGTCTGGGAGTCCCTGCTCAGACTGCTGCCCCCGCGACCCGGCCCCGGATAAGCAGAAGAAGATGGATGGATGGACATTTTCATTTAATTATGCCATTATCTTTGTTATAAAAATGTAGCTCACTCTCTCTCTCTCCCTTGCTCTCTCTATCTCTCTTTCTCTCATACACATCTCTTCTCTCTCCCTTTCTCTCTCTTTCTCACACACACCTCTTTTCTCCCTTCCTCTCTCGTCTCTCTCTTCCTCTCTCGCTCTTCTCCCCCCCTCTCTCCTTCTCTATCTCCTTCTCTCAGCTCTCCCCCTCTCTCTCTTCTCTCTCAGCTCCCTCTTCCCTCTCTCTCTCCTTCACTCTTTCTCTCTCTTTCTCACACACACACACACCTCTCTTCTCTCTCCCTCTCTCTCTCCTTCTGTCTCTTTCTCACACATACTCCTCTCTTCTCTCTCCCTCATCTCTCTCTTCTGCTCCCTCTCTCCTTCTCCCCCTCTCACTCTCTCTTTCTCACACACACTCCTCTCTTCTCTCCCCCCTCTCTCTTCTCCCTCTCCTTCTCTCTCCCTCTCTTCTCCCCCCCCTCTCTCAGCCCCCTCTCTCTCTCTTCTCTCTCAGCTCCCTCTTCCCCCTCTCTCTCCTTCACTCTTTCTCTCTCTTTCTCACACACACACACCTCTCTTCTCTCTCCCTCTCTCTCTCCTTCTCTCTCTCTGTCTCCCTTTCTCACAAATACTCCTCTCTTCTCTCCCACCCCTCTCTCTTCTCTCTCCCTCTCTCTCCTTCTCCCCTCTCACTCTCTCTTTCTCACACACACTCCTCTCTTCTCCCCCCCTCTTCTCTCTCTCCTTCTCTCTCTTCTCCCCCCTCTCTCCTCTCTCCTTCTCTCTCTCTCCCTCTCTCAGCTCCCCCCTCTCTCTTGTCTCTCTCTTCTCTCTCCGCTCCCTCTTCCCTCTCTCTCCTTCACTCTTTCTCTCTCTTTCTCACACACACCTCTCTCTCTCTCTCCTCTCTCTCAGCCCCCCCCCTCTCTTTGTCTCTCGTCTCTCTCTTCTCTCTCTCCGCTCCCTCTTCCCTCTCTCTCCTTCACTCTTTCTCTCTTTCTCACACACACCTCTCTTCTCTCTCCCTCTCTCAGCTCCCCCCTCTCTCTTGTCTCTCGTCTCTCTCTTCTCTCTCCGCTCCCTCTTCCCCCTCTCTCTCCTTCACTCTTTCTCTCTTTCTCACACACACCTCTCTTCTCTCTCCCTCTCTCAGCCCCCCCCTCTCTCTTGTCTCTCGTCTCTCTCTTCTCTCTCCGCTCCCTCTTCCCCCTCTCTCTCCTTCACTCTTTCTCTCTTTCTCACACACACCTCTCTTCTCTCTCTCCTTCTCTCTCTCTGTGTCTCTCTTTTTCACACACACTCCTCTCTTCTCTCCTCCCCTCTCCCTTCTCTTCCCCCTCTCTCTCCTTCTCTCTCCTTCTCTCTCTCACACACACACACCTTTCTTCTTTCTCCTTCTCCCCCTCTTCTCTCTCTCTCAAAAACTCCATAGTCTGAACTTTTTCTCTCTCTTTAGCTTTTATTTACAGAGGACTGTTTTTGTCCTATCGATCAAAAAGCCTCATTGATGATTTTAAATAATATGAGTTTAAACACATAACGTTTAAAGGTTTGTCTTCTGCTTTATTGCTGTAATCAGTGTCAAGTACGTTAACTAAAATATGAAGAAATGTGTTCAAAAAAAACGTGGGAGAGATATTGGAAAATGGATAATATCTCAATTGTTGTTTTGGAGAATTGCAAAATTAGAATATCAAGTGTATTCTCTATAAAACTATTAAAAGTGTCAAGAAAAGCACTACAGACCAATAAGTATATGCATTATTAAAAATGAACTCATAAAGAAACAAATGGCAAAAATAGATTTTGAAAAATTGTCCAAAAAGTATTGTAATTTTTGTCACCATCTACATCTATAATTAATTAAAATAACGCGTAGTGGATTGTTTATTCCACAAAGAGGAGTGGAATAAAATTTAGATAGCAGTAAAATACATTTTACTTTTGAAAACATGACAAAACAAAGACTTGACGGCAACTAGGGCTGACACCAGTTCATCGATTAATCGCAATGAATCAATATTGAGATAATCGTCAACTAATTTAGCAATTGAATAATCATTATCTGGATTATACACAAACTTTGAAGTATGCCATGTGCTCAGAAAAGACGTTTTTTCAACTAGTTCAACGTCTAACCCTAATCCTAATCCTAACACGTCATTATTGCATTTATTAACGTGAAACAGAACTAAAAGTCTGCTCTGAATCAGTCCCAAAAACCTGCGACTCTCATAATTTGCAAGCGACTTTCCAAAAAAGAAGCCGCTATAAAGAAGCCGACTTTGCAGCTCCGTCAAAAACTTACTTTGTTTGTAAATAAAGTACATCAGGACGTCAAAAAGCGGCGGCATCTTAGTTTCATCCGGGTCAAATTTAGCAAAAATCTTACATTCACGAACACTTACCAACAACTTAATCGACTAATTGACAGAATAATCGTCAGACTAATCGATAATCAAAATAATCGTTTGTTGCAGCCAAGCCTTCCATGACTTTTTAAAATGGCATTTATCTGTTTTTGCAAATGAACTCTTCAAATATAATCTACACTTTTAAGGTTCTGTTAACGTTTTTGCTATACTTGAACCTCATTAACAGCTGACATTCTTGATGCAGCGTTAAAATAGTGTCTCAATAAGAAAAAATATCATCGCGCACAACTAAATACATTCAATTAAGACGAGACGCTGCAGGTGAATAGGAAAAAAAAAGTTAAATTTAAAGATATCAATGTTAAACTTCTCCTGTAGTTTAGTCACATAAATGTAAGAAACAATATATTACATGTTTTTCATCATGTCAAGTTTTCAAATAGAAATAAGGCATTTAATGTGAAAAAATTGCCTAAATTGCACATATTTGGGACATTTAAATCTGAAAAAGGAACAGAACCAGGTTTAAATTTCTTGGTTCATTTTGGTAGATTAGTGACAAAAAACTTTACAGAGGGATTTCTTTTTCCGTAAACTAGATTAGACTGAAAATTGTCCTAAAAATTCAAATTTTGCCTCATTTTAAAACTTCAATAAATCAGTTTTAGAATAAGATATCAAATAAATCCTTCAGTACGTTTGGTCAAAATCTTGCTGAGTCTAAGATTGTACAGTTTGGTGTTTGTAGGAGCTACTTTAAAGGTCCCATATTCTGCTATTTTCCCCTTTAAACAGTCTATTCTAAGGGCTTTGTTGATTCATGTTTACGTTGTGCAATATCCATAACATAACAGTTTATAAAAAACACCCATTTCTTGGACTGGCCCCCCTCCTTGCAAAAGCAAACGGCTCACTCTGAGATCTGACCCCCCCCGAACAGAGAGCAGGCTGCCTCCCCCGCCCAACCCGCGCGCCTCCCCCGCCCAACTCGCGCGCCTCCCCCGCCCAACTCGTGCACCTCCCCCGCCCAACCCGTGACGTAGCCTAGAGCGGAGATAGTGCACATGCGCCGTGTGCTCCGGTAAACAGTGATACACAAACACTGAATAAGCCTTTTATCCGTCCTGACGGTGCGTCGTGCTGAGTCCTACGTCCTGGATCTGACCTGGAGTTTGACGTGCTCCAGGGCCTCGACGACGTACGTTGCCGTTTGGTAAATAACAAGCTAACTCTTCGATCTGTCGTATCCATCGTGTAATTACTGTGTAGCATTAGCATTAGCTGTTTTTATTCTGCGGCTGCGCGCTTCCTGGAGGCGTGGCTTAAACACCGCGTCATCCTTGTGAAGCGCGTCATCTTAGTGAGGAGCCCCCGTCTGCTGCTCAGCCGAGGGGGACGGAAAAGACAGTTCTCTAGTGAAAGCATGAGGGAATCAATCAAAAAACCACTTTGGGCACAACATACGAGGCCAAAATAGCACTGTAGGAAGGTTAAAACCTCTGAAAAGTCGATTTTGCATGTTATGGGACCTTTAAGGTTGATCTTTATAGATCTTTGTCCCGAGGGAGAAAAATGCATTTTAAGAAACGGCCTTTGAAGTTACAACGTCCCAGAGAAATCTATGGATGAAGTGGATTTAATGGAAGAATAAAACATTTTTAGGAGCAGATTGGACACGTTTGTTGAGAGAGCAAACTGACCAAAAAACAAAAATCAACTGCAGTGTCTCGCCTTAAAAATAAAATTCTTCTCCTCACTATAAACACACCACAATTTTCCATTAAATCGACTATGCTACTACTTTATTAACTGATAAAGATGGCGTTACGTTTTGGATTAAAGCTTGAGCAAACTGGATAAAGAAGGCAGAGAGAAGTGGAGCTGCTCCTCTCTTTCCACAGCGCGCTCATGTTTCCATTGTTAAACAGGACGGACCTAAAGCAGGACTGCAGGACCCGGTCTGATCCTGGTCTGGACCGAGTCTGGGACAGGTTTACGGAGCCCACAGGACCAAAACATACATCCAGAAGAGCCTTATAAGGACGCGCAGAGGCGAAGGCGACTCACACGGACCCAGACGTATGGAATTTGTAGCAGAAGCGTTTCATGAAGAGCTGAAGTGACGATACTGTCTGGTCCAGATTCAATTCTTTCTCAAATTCAATTCTCAAAGTTTTTGTCCAATCTGCTCTTTAAGATGTTTTATTATTTCATTTAATCCACTTCATTGCATTTTTCTTCCACAGAAACATAAAGATCAGCCTTGAAGTAGCTCCCATATCAAACTGTACAATCTTTTGACGAAATGTACAGAAGAATTTGTTGATATCTAATTCTAAAACTGATTTATTAAAGTAAAAATAAGGTGAATTCTGTATTTTTAGGCCAATTTTCAGTTAGATCTACTGTAGTTCACTCAAAAACTAAATAATAAATCTAAAATCCGCTCTGTAAATGTCTAGTATGTTACAAAAATGAACCAAATACCTGATTCTGTCCATTTTTCAGATATAACTGTCCCAAATATGTGCAATTTTGACAGTTTTTACACATTAAATGCATTATTTCTATGAAAACATGACATGATGAAACTTTTTTTTAAACATTTATGTGAGTAAACTACGGGAAAAGTCGATATCTTTAAATTAATATCTATAAATTCAAGATGTTTACCTATTCACCTGCAGCGTCCCACCTTAATAAAAAGAAAGGAAAAGAAAAAACACACTTTTCAATTAACAATGTTTTTTCCAGAATCGTTTAACAACTACAGAAATTGTTAGATTAGAATGAAGGTTGGTTTTGCTTTTATAAATCTCGTAATCTTGTGTCCACTTGGTCGAAGAGTGAAAAAATTTAGCATTTGAAATTATAATTATGCAAAACTAACTAGTGGCCTTTCACAATAATGGCCTGATCAGTCAATAAATGAGATGTTTTTTGTAATTTTTTTGCAGATTTGATGAGCAGAGAATCAAGTAAATACCTTTTATGGCTAAATATAGATACTAAACAACATCTAAAGTTTTTTATTTGTTGCTTTATTGTATAGTTTTGTCAGTATTGTATATTTTGAATTTAGTTTATTGCATCCGGTTTGAGGTTTATTGTGTCAGTTGTTTCAAAAGGATTGTTTCTTTTTGTAAATGGGCTTCGTCTGGTTCATTTTTCTGAATTTCTAGTTGTTAACGTCACGCTGACCTTGGCCTTTATTTGTCCTGGTTTAGATTTATCCGTTACGTCACAAGTTTTAAAGTGTCCCTGACAGGTTGAAGTACTCATGTGACTAAAACACAGTTAAGATAATTATATTCAAGATTCTGATAAAAATAAAGCAATTTTTATCCCAGTTTGGCAGTTTTTCAGGTTTAAATTTTGACTTTCTGGTTGTAAATCATGACATCACACTGGGGAATTCTGTAACTGTTGCCTAGAAACCATGTTGTACACTGGGTCAAAACTCCTCAAATGTCACAGAAATTATTGTTTGACAAATAAAAACACATAGGAACGCCTTTATTTTGATGAATTAATGTCAGAAAAATGTGTTTGTTGGTTGTAAATTGTCCCTGGTGAGTCTCCCTAGTGTGATGTCATCGTGTTTTGGAACTCTGCTCTACTTCCTGTAAAGTTCAACATATTTTTCAACTTTTCTTCACAAACTGACACCTGATTTGTGTAAAACTATCATTTATATTCACAACAGGTTTTATTCCAAATAAAGTCAAAACTAGAAAATCATAAAAACCCGTCACACGCACTTTAATCAGAAAACTTTGAGAATCCCAGCACGAACGTCAAACCGCGGTGGTGTTTACCTTTCTCGTGGTCCGTCCTGATCATGTCCATGAGTGAGTTCCCCAGAGAGTGCAAACTGAAGGCGTCAAACGGACGATTCCGCTCCTGCAAAACAAAACAGGAAGCAGAGGCTCAGCAGACGTTCATCCAGCGCCGACAGAAACAACAGACCGAAGAGCGTCACTAAAACACACTCCGGCGCTGACCAAAAAGAAACAGAAAGTCAACTCCAAAGTAAACCTGGAGCAGAACAAAGAATAAACCGGAAAAGGACCAAACTGACCGTCCAGACAATCTGCTGTTTTTGTGAAATCGTGGTGTCGTGATTCTCTGTTTGTCTCTTTAATGCAGCTGTCTGTTCAAACACTTTTTCTCCTGATGTTTAGCCTCTGAGCAGATGACTTTATTTACCTCTTAAAGGCCAGAGCTGCACAATTAAACTAAATCAACACAAAATCACAATTTTAATGGATGCAATTAACAAATGACAAAGACTGCAATGTTTGAAGTGCAATCATTTCTTCCACAAACAACAAAATGTCTTGCTTTGATTTGAATAAAAACTGATAACACTGTTTGTGTTATGCAAGCGACAAAAGCTTGAAAAAAAGTTCCAAAAATGCATTCAAAAGTGACAAAAACATGCAACAACTCAATGCACCAAAATGTGATTAAAAATGACACGAAAGCGATAGAGACGTGTTTAAATATGACAAACACAACTGAATGTGATAAAAACTTGACTAAAAGTGACAAAATTGTGTTTAAAATTTGAACAGATTTCTATTATCAAAACACTGGAAAGAAAAAAAAAATCACAATTAGATATTTTTCCTAAATCGTGCAGCTCTATTAAAAACAATAGAAAAATACAAAGTGAACATGAATCGTGATAAAGTCTAAATCATGATCTGGACCCAAGAAAATCGTGATAATAACTTTTTGCCATTTCGACCATCTCTCTCATCATGATTTCGATTTATCACGATTCATGTTCACTTTGTATTTTCTATTGTCTTTAACAGAGCTGCACAATTTAGGAAAAATATAATTGTGATTTTTCTGACCAGTGTCATTGTGATTAGATTTGCGCTTTATGCTTTAACAATAGGATTCTGTTCAAATTTTAAACACAAATTTGTTGCTTTTAGTCGCATTTTCGTCACGTTCAGTTGTGTTTGTCATATTTAAACGTGTCTTTGTCACTTTTAGTCGCGTCTTTGTCACTTTTAGTCACATCTTTGTCACTTTTAGTTGCATCTTTGTCACTTTTAGTCACATCTTTGTCACTTTTAGTTGCATCTTTGTCACTTTTAGTTGCATCTTTGTCACTTTTAGTCACATCTTTGTCACTTTTAGTTGCATCTTTGTCACTTTTAGTCACATCTTTGTCACTCTTAGTCACGTTTTTGTTGCTTTTAGTCACGTTTTGGTGCATTGAATTGCGTTTGTTAGACTGACACTAGTTTGGGCTTTTGTTGGGTTTTGACAATTCTTCTTTGTAAGCTGAATGCAGAGGCGAGGCAAGTTTATTTGTAGAGCACAATTTGTACACAAGGCAATTCAAAGTGCTTTACACAACAGAATAAAAGTGCATAAAAATCTAAAAACATCTTAAAGTAAACAGATTCTGCTACAGTGGGGCGAGATCATGATTTCGATTTATCACGATTCATGTTCACTTTGTATTTTTTTTCTATTGTCTTTAACAGAGCTGCACCATTTAGGAAAAAATATAATTGTGATTTTTCTGACCAGTGCCATTGTGATTAGATTTGCGCTTTATGCTTTAACGATAGGATTCTGTTCAAATTTTAAACACAAATTTGTCGCTTTTAGTCGCATTTTTGTCACGTTCAGTTGTGTTTGTCATATTTAAACGTGTCTTTGTCACTTTTAGTCACATCTTTGTCACTCTTAGTCACGTTTTTGTCACTTTTAGTCACATCTTTGTCACTCTTAGTCACGTTTTTGTCACTTTTAGTCACGTTTCGGTGCATTGAGTTGCGTTTATAGTTTGTAGCCGTGTTTTTGTCACTTACAAATCCAAACTACAGTGTTAGCAGTTTTTATTCAAATCAAAGCAAGACATTTTGTTGTTTGTGGAAGAAATTGTTGCACTTCAAAAATTGCAGCCTTGAAAATTGCAATTTTGTGTGGATGTGGTTTAATTGTGCAGCCCTGGCCTTTAAGAGGTAAATAAAGTCGTCTGCTCAGAGGCTTCAGAGGCTAAACAACAGGAGAAAAAGTGTGTTTGAACAGACAGCTGTATTAAAGAGACAAACAGAGAATCACGAGACAACGATTTCACAAAAATAGCAGAATGTCACAGGGACCAGCTCATCATTCCATTTTTATCACCGTATCGTCCAGACTTAGCCTCGATAAATTAGTTTGATAAGAAAACAAATAGGAATCTACTTAAAACCCCTTCAAACGTCTGACTAAAACATCCCCCATTTCAAACTCAAGCTGTTCTTGAACCCTTTGGACACAAACGTTTGTCTGGACTCTTTGTGAAGCTCAGACTCTGTGGTTTTGGTGTCTGATTTGCTCTGATTTACAAGCTCTGCACAGAGGAACACCACATTTTAAATCCCGCCGAGATTTGCTTTGTTCAGTTTAAGGAAGAGTGAAGCTGGTGTCTGGAGGGTTTGACAGACTGACACTAGTTTGGGCTTTCGTTGGGTTTTGACAATTCTTCTTTATAAGCTGAATGCAGAGGCGAGGCAAGTTTATTTGTAGAGCACCATTCGTACACAAGGCAATTCAAAGTGCTTTACACAACAGAATAAAAGTGTATAAACATCTAAAAACATCTTAAAGTAAACAGATTCTGCTACAGTGACTTTTTTTTACCATGTTCTAACAATGTTCCGTCATCAAAAACACACCTGAAGTAGCATTCAGTTTGTGTTTATTAGAAAATCCTCCCCCTCTGAGCGTCAAACACACTTCCTGCTGAACTTCCTGGATTTTCGGACGCATTTTCGTATCATCTACGTCACTTTTCCGAGAATGTTCCGCTGTTTTAAGTCCCTAAATCAGGAATGTCCAAACTCAGGCCCGGGGGCCAAATGCGGCCCTCAGACCATTTTTTCTTGACCCTTAGACTTCCTGGTGAACTGGCCCACTCTGTCCTGAGAAGTACTTTTTACCGCACATTTCAGATTTTCAACAGTTCTAACCTAAATAACTAACATTTTGGTGCGACACAGACCTGATATTAAGACATTGAGACTGAATGTAGATGTGGTGGTGCTTAAAACATCAGATAAATGCAGCATTTTTTAACGTTTCACAATTGATTTGTGGCCCTCCGCTTGGTCTATATTTCAATATGTGGCCCTCGATGGAAAAAGTTTGGACACCCCTGCCTTAAATCATCGCTAAACTCGCTCTGCCTCTAAACACGATAACTGCTGCAGCGAATCCACACAATGAAGTCTTTTCAGCACCAACTTCACTGGATTGTATAAAGCGCTGGCGCCATCTGCTGGCTGGATGCACTCAAGGCTGATAAAACCTAAGAAACTTTTTTTTAAATTTAAGGCACTCAAGAGCATGTTTAAAGGCTTACAACAATACGAAAATTGCAGAATATTTTTCCTTTAACACATACAAAATCATTATAAAAAACACTTTAACAGAGTAGCGTGCATATAAGATCTTTCAGTCGTATGCACAGCTAAACAAAACTGTTTTTAGCCTGGATTTAAACATTGCCAGGGTCTGTCTCACATCTTCATGAAGACTTTTCCAGTTTTTAGCTGCATAAAACTGAAACGCTGATTCCCCAAACTCTTATTTGGTTTAGCGGGAACAAGTCCAGGCAGAATCTATTTATATTTCTTACTGAATGTTATTTTTCTCACTCTGGGGTAGTGAATTCATTTGTCAATGGTGTTTTTGTCGACTAATGGTTTTATTGGGATTATAAAGGACCTAACAACAGCAAAAGGAGAAAGGTATGGAGTGTGTTAGCTGGTGGTTTGGGACTTAATAAATTTGGGACTTATAAATTATATTATATTAGTTTTACACCAATCAGGTCACTATCTGTGGAGAAAAGTCGAAAAATCTGTTGAAAAATTAAAGGACGTAAACACTTTGATGACATCACACTAGGAAGACAAAGGTTATGCATAATTTACACAAAATAAACTACCTTTTTGACACTTTAAACATTGATTAAACAAAATAAAGGTGTTCACATGTATTTCTCTTTGTCAAATGAAATGCTGTATGGTTGCTATGGTAATTTCCTAGTGTGATGTCATCATTTACAACCAGGAAGTAAAATTAAAAACCTTAAAATTGCTAAACTGGGGTAAAATTTGTAAAGATTGTAGCAGAAATTGAAATATATTTTTCTTAACTGCA
Source organism: Rhinogobius similis (assembly GCA_019453435.1). Lineage (NCBI taxonomy): Eukaryota > Metazoa > Chordata > Actinopteri > Gobiiformes > Gobiidae > Rhinogobius > Rhinogobius similis. The sequence continues at coordinate 5,475,792 of CM033634.1, read as the reverse complement.
TTTTAGTGAAGTGAGTGGTTCAACCTGTCATAGGCCCTTTAATTCTGCTTTCTTACGTCCAAACAGAGGTGTGCACTCGAGATAGACATGAGTCATTATTCTGATGACTTGAAACTGGACCAAGAACTGGGACTCGACTCGGCTCCAGTGTGTTATTTTTATAGAAACAAACTGGAACATGTCCCTCCTCCTTTGTGACCAGGACTTTACATAAGTATGACAATGTACAAAAAACATATATGAGCTGTATTTGTTTGTATAATGACCTAAAAGGACTTGAAACTCGACGCAGACACTTGGCCCTTGACTCTCTTTGACTTTGGACGTGAGGCCAAAGTCTTGAGGAGACAAATATGTCATTTACACGTACTTTTCTTGTCGTATCAGTGCATTTTAGATCAGATTTGGGGTCGGATCATGGAGAGTTTGGAGCGCTGTAGCTAAATCCAAATGGAAGATGGAAAGTAAAGGCAAATGGAACGTCTTTAGTCGATCAACAATTTCTTTAATCGATTACAGCTCCACAAACCAGTCAAATATGAACACATTCTACATTCTACTTAAAGACGCTGCAGGTGAACAGGAAAAAATCTTAAATTTAAAGATATTAATTTGAAACTTCTCCTGTAGTTTACTCACATAAATGTAAGAAAAATATATTTTTTCATCAAGTCTTGTTTTCATGTAGAAATAAGGCATTTTATGTGAAAAAACTGTCAAAAACACATATTTGGGACATATAAAACTGAAAAATGAACAAAACCGGGTTTAAATTTCTTGGTTCATTTTGTAACATATTAGGTACATAAAAAATATACAGGTTTTTTTCGTTTTTAAGTAAACTAGACTCGACTGAAAATTGTCCATTGGCCTCATTTTTTTAATTTAAAACTTCAATAAATCCATTTTACAATTAGATATCAAAAAATCCTTCTGTATGTTTCGTCAAAATCTTGTTGAGTCCAAGACTGTAAAGTTTGATGTGTGTCAGAACTACTTTAAGGCTGATCTTTATGTCCCGAGGAGAGAAAAATGCATTTTAAGAAAACGGCCTTTGAAGTGGCAATGTCCCAGAGAAATCTATGGATGAAGTGGATTAAATGAAACAATAAAACATTTTTAGGAGCAGATTGGAGAAGTTTGTTGTTTCCACATGAAAGCCGATATGTTGAGAGAGAAAACTGGCTAAAAATCAAAAAAATGAAAAAATAGAGTTTTGCCTGTAGAGCAGGCATGTCCAAACTCAGACCCGGGGGCCAAATGCGGCCCTCAGACCAATTTTTCTTGGCCCTTAGGCTTCCTGGTGAACTGGCCCACATTGTCCTGATAAGTACTATTTACAGCACATTTCAGATTTTCTACAATTTCAACCTAAATAACTAACATTTTGGTGCAGCACAGACCTGATATTAAGACATTGAGACTGAATGTAGATGTGGTGACGCTTAAAACATCAGATAAATGCAGCTTTTTTGAACGTTTCATGATTGATTTGTGGCCCTCTGCTTGGTCTATATTTCAATATGTGGCCCTCGATGGAAAAAGTTTGGACACCCCTGCTGTAGTGTCTCGCCTTAAATCAAAATGATGCCCCAGATCTTTATTTCGTTCTAAACTGCTCGCTCTGACCCCATGAATATCATCAGTGCCAAATGCCTGAATGGAGCCGGTGCACTTTGTTGCCGCTCCATTGTCTCTGCGGCCAAGCGCTCAAAAGCCTCGTCCTCCTCTTTCTGTTTGAACGAGATAAAAATCTGCTCACTGCGTCCCAACATAAACAGTAAAAAACGCTGAGCTCAGAGTCCCGGCCGCTGGAGATGACACAATGTTTTGGTTTGACGATTACCGCGAGAAAAAAAGCAGTTCATTTGAAGACCAGATGAACGACAAAAGGTAGATTTTATCCACTTTTTTGTCGTTGTATAACCTTAAAAACATATTTACGCAACAGTTGGTTATAGGATTTAAATCTCAAATAGTTGTTTAGGAAATTCGTATGATTATAATGTGACATCTACCGCCATGATTGAAACTTTATATTAGGGTTGCAATGATTAATTGACTATAAAGTATAATAATTCATCATTTTAATTGTTAACTGGACTCTACAGACTCTAAAACACACGTCAAAAGACCTTATTAAAAGACATTATTGCGTCAAAATGTCAAGAAAGAATAAATTATTGCTGATTTAAATCAATAATACACTTTATTCATGAATATTCTTGATCTAAAGTCTTTGTTTCAACCTTTATTTTGTTGATAATTAAAAAAGTCTAAAAATACAATACAAATAATGTTTATAATCGACTTTATACCAGTGGTTTCCAACATTTTTTGTCTCGAGTACCCCCTTAACCTTTGTCTCACACTCAGAATTCCCCTTGACTTGAGTTTCAGCCAAATTAATGGGTTAACTAGTCACATATTGTCAATTATTACTATTATATTTTTGTTTTAACTCTATTTATGGTCCAATGTACTCCAAAAAGATGCTAAATTTACAAATAATAACAGTTTTTATTCAGATAAAAGTACATTTCATCTTATATTTTAACCTTATATGTACCCCCTGGTCATTGCTCACGTACCCCTGGTTGGGAAACACTGCTTTATACAACAAAAAATATATAAATTGCAATGTAGTCCAGTCTTTTTACGGTAGTTTCTTTTGCCTGAGCTCAACGTTCTGTACACGACGGCGTTAAAAGAGCAGGGATTGAAAACAGACAGAGATTTAAACAGCCAAATACCTGCTCCTAATGAGGACAGTCTGCTCACACGTGTTTACCGCAAGAACAGCTCCAGAGGACGAGCGGAAAAGGCTGAAAAGGTCGTTTATGTTCAAATACTGTACGTGAACAGCCTGTCGACGTATCCACAGCTTTATGGAGCACAACGATGGCCCGGCACGAGACTCTGGAAGAACGTTTACCACAGAGACTTCCAAAAAAACTAACATTAAAAGCTGGAAGACACATAATTTAATGCCTTGATTTTGTTTTCCCAGGTGTGCCTTGAAGAAATGTCCAGTTTCAGTTCACATATTGACAGTTGTGGATGGAATTGACTCATTTCTCATTTTGGAGTGTCCTGAGCAACTTCTGCACCAAAGACTAACGCAAAACCATCACTACTGACAAATTTAAAGAACCAGACAGCGGCACATACATTACTATATATTTTTTTAAAGTAAGTGGTCTGGTTTGGTCATGTTTTAATTGTAGTTGGTGTGCCGTGCCGTATCATTTCAACCCAAAAAGCGTGCCGCAACTGAAAAAAGGTTTAAAAAAAACACTGATTTAATGTATTATATCTGCAACTTTATAAACCACAACATCAGAAAGATATTGAGCTGAATGTTTTGGGGATTTTAAATAACTGTGTCATTTCATTACCACCACCCACAACAGAACTGTGCAATCAGATTAATGAAAGGTCCCATATTATGCTGTATGGTTAATCCAATATGTTGGTCAGAAGATTCAAGAAATAAACTCTTTATTTGACGTCACAGAAAGATGGCTTTGCCCGGAGACCTGATATTTTACATTTATTCGCTTTATTCCATTTATTCCAGAGGTTGTCGTGCGCGCCGCCATCTTGTTTCCGTTGTGTTAGTTTACACGGGGCAGACGAGCTCAACAGAAATAAGTTCTACACGGACTAAAAAGACGTTTTCAGGACGCCCGGGAAATCAGTGCATTGCTAACTTGTTTTTTCACATTTTACACGAATCAACCTACTTTATGTAACATTTTAGCGGCGAGACTTTTCCCTCGTTCGTCATTAGCTTTAACGGAGTTCTCGTCAAATAAAAGTGCGTATCAAAAAGAGGCAAAAGTGGGCGGGGCGGAATAAGGTGAACAGAGTGGACTGTGAGCTCTTTCTCAAATTTTATTTCATGTCCCAAGCCCCAGTAATTCCAGAGATACGTTAGGGTAAAGTTTAAACGGTTTCTCGTACGGTAAAATCAGACTAAACACTTTATTTCTGTGCTTAAGCATCATGGGGAATCTTGTTTTTAGTCATTGTCAATTATTTTTACAGGTGAAAAGTTGAAGGGAAAGTGGAGAGAAGCAGAAACAGATCTGAGTGAATCCAGCAGCCAGTAATTTACTGTTTTTTTTACAGTCAAATTTCTTACAGTGTAGCAAAAGTTGATTTTTTTTTTTAAACATATTTTTCCACAATCAGTGTAAGATTAGGATTCGGATTAGGTTTAGGTTTAGAAACAGATAATTTGGTTAAATTTAGGGCTTTGGGGCAAGTAAATTAACCGGGTCTCGCAGAACTGGGTTGGAGAAAAAGGACACTTCTTTGACTCTAGAGCAGCATTCAGAAGAAAACCTATGACTCACAATATAATGAACAAAAAGCATACTGTCACTTTGATTTGATTTTTATCACTGTATCTCCTAGCTGTAACAGAGATTAGTATTATTATTTATTTTTTTTACTCAGATTTCTTTCTTTGTTGATCCTTTACAGTTTTGCCTCCAGTTTGTCAAATAACACACCTCTTCTTTACTGCTCTGGCCTCCACAGGGTCACTGCAGGTCACATGTTACCGAGTCTGTGTCCATCAAACAAACTGAATGTTATAGGCTTTTAGTGGATTGTTATTTTTTATTTATTGTTACTTTTTCGAGCTTTTAACCATGCCCTAACATCCTCAAAAACATAACTAGAGTTGCATTTAGCTGCATTCACGCCATTTTGATGAATTTTGTCTTGAAAATCCTCTCCGACGGTCAAAAACACTTCCTGCTGAACTCCCTCGATCACTTCCCGATATTTGACGTCACTTATCCGAGAATCTTCTGCCGTTTTAAGTCTTTAAATCATCGCCAGACTCGTTCTGAGCATTTCTGCCTCTAAACACGGTAACTAGCTACTGCTAACCTGACCGTAGCCTCTCTTAAAGTGATAACATAACTAAATTGTGTAAGCTTTAGGCGCCATCTACAGGCTGCATACACTCCAGGGCAGACAGCAGAGAAACATGTTCATTTAGTGCATAATTTGTCTCAAAACACAAGTACTCAAGAGAATGTTTAAAGGCTAATAACAATATGAAAAATGCATACTATTTTGCCTTTATTAAACTAAAACGTCGGGTTCACTTTAAAACTGCTTATCTTGTATTAGACTTAAAGTGCGTATGACAGGTTACGACATTTTCTAATTTTGACTTTATTTGGTGTATTAATACCTCTTGTAAATATAAATTATAGTTTTACACCAATCAAGTGGCCGTTTGTCGAGAAAAATGGAAAAATCTGTTGAAAGTTATAGGAAGTAAACAAACTGATGACATCACACTGGGGAGACAAAGGTTATGGATAATTTACACAAAATAAACAACTTTTTTGACCCTTTAAACATTGATTCAACAAAATAAAGGTGTTCACATGTATTCTTATTCGTAAAATTAAAAAAAATTGTGACATTAGAGGAGTTTTGGCCGAGTGTACAGGATGGTTGCTAAGTAAATTCCTATCGTGATGTCATCATTTACAACCAGGAAGTAAAATAAAAAACAAAACTAACCAACTAAGATTGCTAAAATGGGATAAATTTGGGCAAACTTTGAAATATATTTATCTTTTCAGTCAGCTGATAGTCCAAACCCCGTGGCAGAGGCGCACCTGCCCTGCCCTGCCCTGTCAGCGGCTCCGGGCGAGTGATCCTGCTCCGGCGGCCTGAGCAAACAGTGGTTTGACCTGAGGCAGCTCGACCTCACAGCCCCGCGATAACTCCTGTCACAAACCCACTAACTGCACGGCACGCAGGTGAAAATTACAACCGCCGCTGAGGAAAGAGCGGGCGGGTGAGGAAAATACACTTTGACCCAGTTTGGGACTCTAAACACAACGTGAATCTGCTCTAAAGTGGCAGAAAAGTAGCATTAGTTCTAGTTGGTAATAGCGTAGACCAGTGGTTCCCAACCTTTTTTGTCTGAAGTACCCCCTAAGCTTTGTCTGACAGTCAGAGAACCCCTTAACTTGAGTTTCAGGTAAATAAATGGGTTTAGTAGTCGCGTATTGTCAATTATTACAATTATATATTTTAGTTTGAATTATATTTTTGGTCCAGTATAGTCCAAAAGATGCTAAATTTACAACTAATGGCACTTTTTTATTCAGGTAAAAGTACATTTTATTAATTTAAAACCTGAAACCATTCCAAGTACCCCCTGGAAATAGCTCACGTACCCCTAAGGGTCCCCAGACCCCTGGTTGAGAAACATTGGTGTAGTCCAGTGGTTCCAAAATTGAGCGTCGGGGCCCCCTGGGGAGTCACGGGGGATGAGCTGGGGGCCGCGAGATGATTTCAAGATATAGTTTTGATAAATATGACACTGTGTTTGCTCAATTTTTAAATTATAAACAGTATTTTTAGTTAAAGGGGGTTCAAAACGACACTAAACTATCAATCAGTCAATCAAAATATATTTGCATAGCATAAGGCTGTAATCCTTTAGTCGGTCGATGGTGTCTTAGTCGACCAACATTTGTATTCATTTTCTACCGCTTATTCCCGTTAGGGGTCGCGGGTGACTGGAGCCTATCCCAGTGACTTTGGGCCTTAGGCGGGGTACACCCTGGACAGTGGCCAACTCGTCACAGCAAACACAGAGACAGAGACAAGGACAGACAACCATTCACTCTCACATTCATACACTAGGGGCAATTTAGACAATTTAGAGTTTCCAATTAACCTACACGGTCATGTCTTTGGACGGTGGGAGGAGCCGGAGAACCCGGAGAGAACCCACGGTAACACGGGGAGGACATGCAGACTCCACCCAGAGAGATCGTGTGATGTTGGGGTGGTCCGAGAGGCAGAAGCTCTAGCCGCTCTGCCACCGTGCACCCCCCAACATTTTTATTACTCGACTTATTATTTTATGTCAATTTAGGATTTACAGCAAAAATGATACTAAAAGGGACAAAAACACAGCTATTTGATAATAATGATACTAAAAGTGACAAAAACGTAACTAAAAGCAACAAAAACAAAACAAATGATACTAAAAGTGACATGAAGGTGACTAAAAAAGCATGTTATTGGTTTATTTTCATGATTTATAAAGTATTATAAGTGCATGAGCAAATAACTAAGGCTTATTAATGCCTAATTAAATAGTTTACTAAGGAACCTTAATCTAAAGCGTTACCGACCTTTTTATAGTAAAGAAAAAACAACAAACAATTTCTCCTTTTCATCAGTTAACTTAATTTGTAAATATCGAGAAGCCTTTAGTCACCATCTTTCAACATTTATTTGATTAAAAATGTATTAATAAAAAATGATCAAAACTCAATTCTCGTGTAAAATAGAAATAATTGTTTGACACGTCGACAAATCGGAAAAATAATGTCTGAAATAATCCTTACAGCGCTAGTCAATAATTAAAGTATTCTATTTCTCGTGGCTCTTGGTGTGTTGTCTGATGTTCATAATTAATAACTAATTGGCCGCGTTAATAATTCATCTTTTACTTGAAACTCAGTCATGCATTTTGGATGAACTTGTGCGTGTCATAACGTGCACCAGAATCATGAACATATGGAACAGTTGGATAAGCTCGAGCGATAGTGGCGCCTAATAATCCTCCTCCTCCTCCTCCTCCTCCTCCTCCTCCTCCTCCTCCTCCTCCTCCTCCTCCTTTCACGATTTAATTGTGGCCCTCCGCTTGGTCTAAATTTCAGTATGTGGCCCTCGATGGAAAGAGTTTGGACACCCCTGGTTTACAGCGTGTCCAGAGCTGCGTTCACACACATTCAACACGTCAAAACTGGGACTAAACCAGGACTAACCCGTTGCTAGATCTTTTTATTAATGTATTCCTTTTTATCTACCATCTGATAAAGGGAAACGATCAAGCTGCTGGACATGTTCAGTATGAAAAGAAGGCTGTAACCCACTTATTTTCAGCCAAATCAAACATTCTGGGATGAATTAGAGTCAGTTTTTACTCCAAAAGCACAAAAAACACTAAAATTCAACAAAATTTAACAGGACTTTTATATGGATTCCACCTGGACTTATTTTTTACTTTATTCAAGTCAAGTCAATAAAAGTCAATAAAACCATTTTTTTGTTAAATTAGTTTCAGCTTTGAAAGAGGAGAATTGTCAAAACCAACATAAGCCAAAACTAGTTTCAATCAGACAAACTCTACAGACACCAGCTTCACTTCTTCATAGATTTCTTTTAGACTTTAAAATCTGATATTTCTCTGAGCAGAGCTGGTTTCCAAGTGTAAAAATCAGACGTGAGAGTCCAAAACCACAGAGTCTCAGCTTCACAAAGAGTCCAGACAATAGTTTGTGCTCCAAAGGGTTCAGAAACAGCTTCAGTTTGAATTGGGGCTCATTTTAGTCTGACATTTTAGGAAAAACAGGTCGGAGCGGCGTGTGGCTAAACACTGAACTAAACCTGGACAAGAAAAGGACTAGAGCAGGACCAAACCAGGACTAAAATGGGCTCCAACAAATACCAACAAGTGTAAAGTCTAGTCCACTTAACCAGTACAGAATCACTTAAATAGAAGAAATGTTTTTGATCAGATTTAGAAAAAAAATACATAAACTGAGTAAGTATTTCTGATGAAAATGCAATGGTAAATAAAACAAAGGTAAATGGTGAAATGGTAAAAATGAGCTTCCTCCGCCCTTAGAGATAGGGTGAGGAGCTCAGTCACACGGGAGGAGCTCGGAGTAGAGCCGCTGCTCCTCCACGTCGAGAGGAGCAGCTGAGGCTCGGGCATCACCTCCCTTGAGAGGTGTTCTGGGCATGTCCCACTGGGAGGCGGCCCCGGGGTAGACCCAGGACACTATGTCTCTGTGGCCTGGGAACACCTCGGGATCCCCCCGGAGGAGCTGGAGGAAGTGTCTGGGGTGAGGGAAGTCTCGGAGTCCCTGCTTAGACTGCTGCCCCCGCGACCCGGCCCCGGATAAGCGGAAGAAGATGAAGACGAAGGTAAAAGACGTAAAAGAGGTTGTAAAGTGATATTCAACACAATGGCTGACGGTCTGTGTTAGATATAAATCCCTGTCGACTCTCGGTGGTGAGACAGAAACACAGGAGAGCAGAGAAGACGTTTAAAGGCCGGTTTATCGTCTCACGCCTGGAGTCCTGAATCAGACCTGAGCCATTCCAACTTTCTCGGAGGTAATCAGGGTTCACGTGTGTTGAAGAAATCCAAACTGTTCTTTAATTCATTTATTTATTAGGACAATAAACGATCTCTGTGTGCAGACTTTTCGGTGCCAGACCTGTGCACTCCCGGGCTGTTTCTCGTCTGTTCTTAAAGGGCCTCTGACAGGTTGAAATACACATTTAACTAAAATGCAGTTAAGATAAATATATTCAAATTTCTACTCAAATCTTTACTAATTTAACCCCAGTTTAGCTGTATTTTAGGTTTTAAATGTTACTTCCTGGTTGTAAAGTATGACATCACACTTGGAAATTACCATAGCAACCACACTGTACACTGGGCCTGATTTTGTTCATTTGACAAAGAGAAACACATGTGAACACCTTTATTTTGTTGAATCAAAGTTTAAAGGGTCAAAAAATCGTTTATTTTGTGTAAATTATGCACAACCATCGTCTCCCCAGTGTGATGTCATCAGTTTATTTACTTCCTGTAATTGTCGACAGATTTTTCAACTTTTCTCCGCAAATAGCGACCTGATCGGTGCAAAACTATAATTTGTTTTTACACAAGGTATGAATACACTGAATAAAGTCAAAATTAGAAAATCATAAAAACCCGTCATACGCACTTTAAAGTCTTTCTGAATCAGCCGAGCACAGCAGCAGCGCGGCTCGTGATCTGCACAACTTTAACCAGAGCAACTTTTTGACCGAGGTATGAACTCGGCACAGAAAGCACTGCAGCCGCTCTGTTTGGCCGTCAGGTGCGTTTCAGAGCTGTGGAGCACGTCTGATTGATTTGACGCTGAGTATAAAGCAGTCTTTAAGCTGAAGTGGTTATTGACGTAAACAGAAAGGAACATGAGAGAAAACTGAAGACTCTTCAGACTCGAGCACCGACTTCAGTGAACACAAATGTACTGTTCTGACCCGAAGCATCAGGACAAAGGAATGAGTCCACAAGATGCTGAGAGTGCATTTCACCCTCTAACAAGAGCGACGGGTTCAAACCTCACCACTTGTGTCATTATGTCCATGAGCAAGACACTTCTTCAGCCACATCACCCACAGTGTCGCTGTCAAACTATTTACCTTATTCCAGAAGTTGCTGTACGCCCCGCCATCTTGTTTCTGTTGTATTAGTTTACACGGAGCAGACGAGCTCAACAGAAAAGAGCCGTTTTCAGACGTCCAGATAATCGTTGCGTTGTTGACTTGTTGTTGCTCGTGTTCATTAAACATTTTACACAAATCAACCTACTTTATGTAACATTTTAGCGGCGAGACTTTTCCCTCGTTCGTCGTTAGCTTTAACGGAGTTCTCGTCAAACGGAAGTGCGTTTACAACAAAAGTGTGTATCTGTGGCAAAGAACGGCAAAAGTGGGCGGGGCAGAATAAAGTGAATAGGGAAGTATAGGAAATATTTTCAAAATGTATTTTTAGCATTGGGAAATATATATATATATATAGACCAAACAAAACCTAGACTCAAAAGTGGCTCTGAATCTTCTAAAAGGTCTAAAAATACTTGTATGTATCCAGGCACTCCAAAAACAAGGAAGTATAATAAAAGGCCATTATTTAGAGCCAAGCCAACATGTTTGGACCTAATGGTCTTCATCAGGGCTTACAATAAAAACTGTGACATGGGCTGACCTTAAATACAAGCCAATGGCAGCAGATCACAGCAGATGAAGAGGAGACCAACAGGTACATGTCACATACACCAAGAAAAAAAGTAAAGCCACATAAACAAACATGGAATAAACATGAATGGAATAACAAAGAAATAGAGACACATTTATAAAAAGTCCTCATTTAGACCAGGCTATTGACATGCTTTTAATTTATGAATCCAAATGCTTCTCTTTGATTTAACTTCTGTAATCTGTCACCACCTCTAGACACAGGTTTAATGTTTATTTAAATATGATTATTAGTTCTGATGGCATATTTATTCTCTGCCAAACAATAAATCAGGTCTATTTGAATCTAAAAGTCGATTAATTACACAGCCCTTGATATAACTTCTTCTTTTTCATAGGATAATACTCGATTCATTTTAATATACATTAGTCCTAAAGCTTCTAAATGAGTCACACTCTGGTGGTTACGATGTACTTTCCCGGGCTTTTCTGCACAGTTTCTCCCTGTGTCTGGGTGAGTTTCCTCCAGGCTGCGGTTTCCCCAAAACCTAAAACATGCACCAAGTTAAACCCTTCCTTAGCCCTGACCAGGACTTAAAGTGCGTATGACAGGTTTTCACGATTTTCTAATTTTGTCTTCATTTGGTGTATTAATATAAATGATAGTTTCACAACAATCAAGTGGCCGTTTGTGAAGAAAAGTTGAAATATCTGTAGAAAGTTACAGGAAGCAAACAAATTGATGACATCACACTGGGGAGACAAAGATTATGCATAATTTACACAAAAGAGACTACATTTTTTTTTTTTACACTTATTAATTAGTTTAACCAAAAAATTCTTCAAATGTATTTTTAATTGTAAATAAAAAAAAATAAAATCTGTGACATTAGATGAATTTGGCCCAGTTTACAGCGTGGTTGCTATGGTAATTTCCTAGTGTGATGTCATCGTTTACAACCAGGAAGTAAAACAAAAAACCTCCAAAATTGCTAAAGTGGAAGAAAATCTGTAAAGTATTTTAGCAAAAATTGAAATATATTTATCTGAACTGCATTTAAGTGAAATGACAAGTCCAACCTGTCTGTGGCCCTTTAAGATCTGGATCCTGGCTCCATAAAGCCGAGCTGCCATTCACTTTCTATTGTGACACTGGTGCCCTTTACTCTGTAACTGTTTAAGTCAAACCAACCATCTTGGATCTAAAATATCAGTTTTGACATAAATCAAGTTATTAACTGACCAATCAGGTGCTTCCTTTTCCAGGGGCCGTTTTCGCTCGTGTTAGCAACAGGTTTGATTGACAGCTAGCGCCGCACGTTGCCGCCGTCTCCTCTCGACGGGCGGAAACCGTTAACAACTGCGCTCCTGATTAGTCCATGTGGTTGCCACGATACGCACTCGGATGTCCAAATATAGAGTCTGGCTCCACTTTAGCCGCTATTGACCTTATTCTGCTCCGCCCACTTTTGCCGTTTTTTGCACTTTTGTTGTAAACGCACTTCCGTTTGACGAGAACTCCGTTAAAGCTAATGACGAACGAGGGAAAAGTCTCGCCGCTAAAATGTTACATAAAGTAGATTGATTTGTGTAAAATGTTTAATGAACACGAGCAACAACAAGTCAACAACGCAACGATTTCCTGGTCAGTCTGAAAACGTCTTTTTAGTCCATGTAGAACTTATTTTCTGTTGAGCTCGTCTGCCCCGTGTAAACTAATACAACGGAAACAAGACGGCGGCTCGTACGGCAACTTCAGGAATCAGGTGAATAACTGCTAGCCACAATGGGCTTCATTTAGCTGGAGCCAAATGCTATGGGTGACGTGACAATCCCATAGTCCACTGATATGTATGGTCTATGGGGTTAACAGGTGAAAACATCTGCCTGAGCTTCTTTAAACTTCGCCAAGGCCCATGAAACCTTACAACAAACAATATAACCAAGAACTGAATTGAATCCAGAAATAAACCTGGACCAAACACAGACACAGCTCACTGGTGTGTGCATAACCGTGGTATTATCTCTGTTATTACGTGTTAAATGTCACTCGGTCTGTTCCTGGTTCAGGTCGAGGTCCATGTTTTGACTCTTTGATAAAAACACTGGTCCTTTTAAGCTCGTTGGACTTTGCTGTGTGACTTCCTTCTGCGTGTTTGTTTTCCGGCTGCTGCTAAACATAGAGAGGCACATGACCCGACATGTGCTGTACAGAGATGCACGACAGGGAGCTACTGTTCTACGCGCTACCACGTTAAGAACAGGCCTGTTATTAAAGGATTTTAGCGCGATTATTACCGACAGGGATGAATTAGTAAAACATCTGATTGCGATTTGCCCGACAACAGTCTAATCTCTTCACAATCGGAGCTGGATTTGATTTAAATTGGATAAATTGCCCGGCCCAGAACCTGACGGTGTGTTTTTAGGCAGCATGACTTGGCTCTGAGGCAGATGTTGAAACCACGTCACGCCTCTATTAAAGGCGTTGGTCGGCTATTTTCAGATGCTGCTGACTCACTCGCCGTTTGTTTCTGAATGGGTAAAAATAGCCCCGATCGATGGATACTTCAAGGATTCACAAAGAAACTCGGCAGCTTTTATATTGACGCAATTGTCTACAGTCTCATGTTTTAATTCGGTGCAAGAGGTTAGTGATAACTGGGACGTATCGAATGGAAATCTGAATGAATTTGAGTCGATGTCAAATTGCACAGGCTGCAGTTTATGAGGTGCATTACTTTCCTCCAAAAACAACAAAATATCCAGTTTTATTTGTTATCTGTTCAAACATGTTTTGAAACAAGCGACAAAATGCGACAAAACAGATCTAGAAGGGACAAAAACGCATCTAAGTGGCAAAAACGTGGCTAAAAGCAATAAAAATGCAGCTAAATTACAAAAATTATACTAAAAGTGACAAAACGTGACTAAAGACGACACAACTAAATGACCAAAATGATCCTAAAAGTGACAAAAACATGACTAAAAGTGTTATAAAAAACGCTGTTAAAAGCAACAAAAACATGACTAAAAGGGTTATAAACACAACTAAATGACAAAAATGATACTAAAAGTGAAAAAACATAACTAAAAGCAACAAAAACGCAACTATATGACAAAAATGATACTAAAAGTGACAAAAACATGACTTAAAGGGACAAAAACACAACTAAATGACAAAGATTATACTAAAAGTGAAAAAAAAACAAAACCTAAAAGCAACAAAAACGCAACTATGTGACAAAAATGATACTAATAGTAACAAAAACGCGACTAAAAGCAATAAAAATGCAGCTAAATGACAAAAATTATATTAAAAGTGACAAAACCGTGACTAAAGACAACACAACTAAATGACCAAAATGATACTAAAAGTGACAAAAACATGACTAAAAGGGACAAAAATGTGACTAAAGACGACAACTAATTGAGAAAAAGATACTAAAAGTGACAAAAACGCTGTTAAAAGCAACAAAAACTTGACTAGAAGCAACAAAAACGCAACTATATGACAAAAATGATACTAATAGTAACAAAAACATGACTAAAAGTGACAAAGACCTGACTATACATGACAAAAATGATACTAAAAGTGCCAAAAAAAGTGACTAAAAGCGATTAAAACACAACTAAATGACAAAGATGATACTAAAAGTGACAAAAAAGTGACTAAAAGCGATTAAAACACAACTAAATGACAAAGATGATACTAAAAGTGCCAAAAAAAGTGACTAAAAGCAATTAAAACACAACTAAATGACAAAGATGATACTAAAAGTGCCAAAAAAGTGACTAAAATCGATTAAAACACAACTAAATGACAAAGATGATACTAAAAGTGACAAAAATGCAACAAAGTGACCAAAATGATACTAGAAGTGACAACAAAACCTAACATAAAGTGTCAAAAAACACTCGATTCTTCTGTTAGTTACTCTTTTTGTCAATTCTCCAGCTGTGTTTAAAATGTGAACTTCGAACAGAATCCCATTATTAAAAGATAAATGCAATCACAACTGCTCAGAAAAATCGCAATTAGATAATTTCCCCATATTCTGCAGCTCTTGTAATAATGCATTTGTCCGACATTGCCACACATTTTGGTGAATTATTATTTACTTTGTTTGTTGTCGCAGATGCCTTGATGTAAAGTAAAACACTATTCCCAAATCCGTTCACATTTCAAACACACGAGAAGCAAAAACGTCAGCATTCATTTTTAATCCGTCGTGACATCTCATTCCTTTCATGTTTGCAAAGCTATAAATGACAGGATTACGAATAATAAGATGTGATATTTTGCTCGTGAAAGAGGAAATGATGTTACTTCTTTCCATCGTTGCAATTTGGTGATTTCGACTGATAACTTTCAACCTAATTTACTCAGAATTCTTAATAATAATAATAATAATAATAATAATAATAATAGGCTACTTTAGAAACCAATTATTGTGACTTCAAAATTCTGCTCCATTGACATAAATATAAAGTGAAAGTACCTTATTTGTCATTATACACAGAAAAGTTGTACGAATAAATTAAAAATCACGATTATGTATTTATGTTACAGTCATATGTATCATAAATATTCACCGTCATGAGTTTATCAGCACTGTTTGCCGTCCTGGTTAAAGCTAACAACCGCGCACTTCCTGTTTCTCGTAGAATAAAACCATAGAACTATTATTAAACCTGAAAGATTAATTCAAAATGGCGCTGTGTTCATCCCTGTGACGTGTGCTCAGTGGCGCATGACCCCAAAAAAGTGTTTACTTCCGCATTACTTCCTGATACGGAGGCGGCCATCTTTGCTTTACTTCCTGATACGGAGGCGGCCATCTTTGCTTTAGGGGCACCACGTGACGACAATCCCCCATGATGCTTTGAGGGAGCGATCACGACGCTTGCAGGTTTTTGTGTCAGCTTTAGCTTGTGTGATTGTAATTGTATTCTTCATAATAGATCAAATGTGAAAGTGTCTGAAATGAAATAAAATCTGTCCGACGCTCGTTCACGTGGCTCGCACATGTTTACCATGATGTCACTTAATATAAAAAAAGGTCATTTCTGTGATTTTAGAAACGGTTAAAAACAACATTTCCTTCTATTTTATTTAAATACTGAAAATAATTCAGTCCTGTCTGCAATTATAATGTGCAATTATAGAAAAAGGCTTGGCCCAAGAGGCTGCAGTACCTCACACAACCACTAATCAATCTGGGACCACAGACAGAGGGGGCGTGTCTTATCCAGTTCATTTAATAGATTTATGAATAAATAGACGCAGAGAAAGCCCCGTAGTCTCATTTTCACTCTAATAGATGCTTTTACAACATGTCTGTGCTGGGGCAACACAGGTTTTACTTCATTACACACAAAAAATCAAGCACATGAAGCGTTTGTTATGTTTCAAAACAGTAAAAATCAGGTACGGTGCCTTTAAGTGCAAATGTGATTAATCCTGCTGTTTTCTTCCTCAGTCAATCACAATCAGCCTTTTATTACAGTTAATTTAAGCTGATTTTAATGCTGGTAAATAAGGCTCTCAATCTTTTATTCATTATTATTATTTTGTAAAACACTTTTGGCCCGAAGCCGATACCAAACAAAAGCCCGGCGGCTAATCTGCGTTTACGGAAACTCTATATTCACCCATCCATCACCGCCACACAAACACATTCAAACCCACGAGAGGCAAAAGCACCGACATGAATAATAATGCTGTAATGACATTGTTCACGCTGACCTTAAATGACCACTTTGATTTATTTCTTTAGACAAACGACCTACACCACACCATGGAATTATAATTATGCAATAACAATAAAACAACGACAATAATCCAGAACTAACCACTTGTAAACCAGGACTAGTCGAAAGTCTTTACAAAGAGCAAAAGAAGAGCCGAAATGCACTTTTTGTTGGATTTTCTATAGGTCTGGGTGATACGTGATAAAAATGGAATGTTGAGCTGGTCCCTGTGACAATCTGCTGTTTTTGTGAAATCGTCGTATCGTGATTGACTGTTTGTCTCTTTAATGCAGCTGTCTGTTCAAACACACTTTTTCTCCTGTTGTTTAGCCTCTGAAGCCTCTGAGCAGATGACTTTATTTACCTCTTAAAGGCCAGAGCTGCACAATTCAACCAAAATGACACAAAATCGCACTTTTAATGGATGCAATTAGCAAATCACAAAGACTGCTTCAATGTTTAAAGTGCAATAATTTATTTCACAAACGACAAAATGTCTTGCTTTTATTTGAATATAAAAGGCTAACACTGCAGTTTGGATTTGTGCAACATGTTCTGAAACAAGTGACAAAAGGGATTAAATATTCATTCAAAAGCGACAAAAACACCCCTACAAACAACAAAAGCGACTAAAGTGACAAAAACGTGACTGAAAGTGACAAAAACATGACTAGTGGTGACAAAATCGTGTTTAAAATGTGAATTTGAACAATTATTAAATAGGATTCAAATCTAATCACAATCGCACTGGTCAAAAAAAAAAATCACAATTAGATATTTTTTCCTAAATCATGCAGCTCTAATATTCACCTTATTCCTGAAGTTGCCGTACGCGCCGCCGTCTTGTTTCCGTTGTAGTTTACATGGAGCAGACGAGCTCAACAGAAAATAAGTTCTACATGGACTAAAAAGACGTTTTCAGACTGACCAGGAAATCTGTGACTTGTTGTTGACTTGTTGTTGCTCGTGTTCATTAAACATTTTACACAAATCAATCTACTTTATGTAACATTTTAGCGGCGAGACTTTTCCCTCGTTCGTCATTAGCTTTAACGGAGTTCTCGTCAAACGGAAGTGCGTTTACAACAAAAGTGCAAAAAACGGCAAAAGTGGGCGGGGCAGAATAAGGTCAATAGGCAATAAAAAACACAAAGTGAACACGAGTGATAAAATCTAAACCATGATCTGGCCCCAAGAAAAACATGATAAAAATGTTCACCACATCGCCCACATCGCCCAGTAATCTGTTAATTACTCAGCAGAGTGTGTGCCAGGACAAACATATTTTCATTGTGGTACAAATAATCTTAACTTTAACCAAAATTAAAACTAAAGTTAAAAATTTTTGACCACTTTAACAACAAGGCGCAGCTCTCCTTAATGTATTTTAAGATAGACCTGTGTATTTTTAGGTCAATTCATTCTCTGATTTTACTCTTTCAGATCTAATTTTACAGTAAAGTTCTTAGATCACAGCGTGTGTAAAATGTTGATCTCTGTCTATATTTACACAAACACCAAAAATCTGATTGTTTTCTGATTTCTGGGGTTGTCAGATTATTGAAACGTCACAAAGACAGTTACATCAAATGTGACTAATCAGATTTCTTTATGATTGGAAGGTTTTGATGAGGAAAATGATGCACAAAAAAGCACATTAATGTGGAAAAGTATCATATGCAGAGGAGGTTTGTAAGAAGAAGAGAAATTAGAAGCCACATAATGCAATGAAAAGTACCGTATTTTCCGCACTATAAGGCGCACCTAAAAGCTTTCAATTTTCTCAAAAAACTGACAGTGCGCCTTATAATCCAGTGCGCTTAATGTATGGATCAATACTGAGCCGCAACTACGCAACCACAGCCACTACTGTAGCTTCTATTCTATGCGCCTTATAATGCGGTGCGCCTTATAGTGCGGAAAATACAGTATATCTGCAGTTTGGCGTAAAAGATCAGTGTCTGTGACTGAGCAGAACTTCACAACTCTACTGTTAATGCGTGCACTGGGTGTAAATGAGTCATAGAATATTTGCTTGATCTTATTTTGAATGCTCTGCACCTGTATAAAGTAAAGCCAGGTCTAGATCTTTAACCTTTGTCAAATTAATGTGATTTTCATACAGTAATGCAGTGTTTTTCAACCTTTTTCAAGCTGAGGCACACTTTTTAGGTTTAAAAGATGCCGTTCAACAAAAACATGACCAATTCAGACAATTTATTGAATAAAATATGACATATAATGAGCCAAATCATGTTTGTGCTACTGTCTGCTGCTTTAAATTTGGTGATTTTACATTATTTTTTGGTGCAGAAGTTGCTTAAGACACTTAAATTAGTTATTTACATCCACATTTGTGAACCTGTTAACTCAAATTGGACATTTTTCAAGGCACACCTGGAAAAACTATAAGGCGCACTAGTGTTCCCCGGCACTGGTTGAAAATCAAGGCAGTAATGGACCGACTGGGGAAGTTATGCTGCTCCCACGGCTAGGAACTCCCTCCAGTCAGATTTGAGGCTGCACGAGCTGGTTTCAGATCTAGAGGTTTTCCCTCATTTTCTTTTAATAACAAAGAGAGGCTTTCAAAAATGTCCTTTGATTTTAAATGTTGATTTTGCTTAAAAATGTCTTTTATCGTGTAAATGTTTTGTAATTTGTGTGATGTTATTCACCTTATTCCGTAAGTTGCCGTACGCGCCGCCGTCTTGTTTCTGTTGTGGTTTACACGGAGCAGACGAACTCAACAGAAAATAAGTTCTACTCGACTAAAAAGACGTTTTCAGACTGACCAGGAAATCGGTGCGTTGTGACTTGTTGTTGCTTGTGTTCATTAAACATTTTACACAAATCAATCTACTTTATGTAACATTTTAGCGGCCAGACTTTTCCCTCGTTCGTCATTAGCTTTAACGTAGTTCTCGTCAAACGAAAGTGCGTTTACAACAAAAGTGCAAAAAACTGCAAAAGTGGGCGGGGCAGAATAAGGTGAATATTCTCCCTTTGCCCCAGGGCACCCTTGAAAAAGAGGTTGGGTTCATCTGGTTAAATAAAGGCTAATACAGGCATGTCCAAACTCAGGCCCGGGGGCCAAATGCGGCCCTCAGACCAATTTTTCTTGGCCCTTAGACTTCCTGGTGAATTGGCCCACATTGTCCTGATAAGTACTATTTACAGCACATTTCAGATTTTCTACAATTCTAACCCAAATAACTAACATTTTGGTGCAATACAGACCTGATAATAAGACACTGAGACTGAATGTAGATGTGGTGGTGCTTAAAACATCAGATAAATGCAGCTTTTATTAACGTTTCGCGATTGATTTGTGGCCCTCCGCTTGGTCTATATTTCTATATGTGGCCCTCGATGGAAAAAAGTTTGGACACCCCTGGGCTAATACAATTAAAATATGTCTGTAATATTTTGTGCAGATCTGTCTTCTCAGAGATCTTTGGCTATTGTGCCATTGATAAGATTTATAGTAAAAACAAATATTGCACACACAGCTATCTGAGTCTTCATTTCCAGTTGCTCCAGTGTATTTATAAAAACTGATTTGCATTCGTTTATATAATGCAACTGTTACAACCATCCCCACCCGGGCAGCGGAGATTGAGCTCAGTGAATCAGAAAAATGGCCTGACACAAGAAAAAAGACAGAGAAACTCCTTATTCACAAGTTATGGGACTGAAACACAACCATTGCAAGACTCCCACTCAAACAATACACTATTTAACCGACACGTCTCATCAGGGGATTTTTACGATCAGATTTGAGGTGTCAAAAGTATCAAAAATCAAGACACCAATCGATACAAAACCAATTAGATACTCATTGGAGCAAGTATCGATACAAAAAAAACAAAAAGATTCTGCATTTGTGATCAGTTTTAGAAGGACCTTGAGCTTTGTTAAGAACGACAAGAGCACAATGTTTAATAAAGAAGGCACTTATTGACAATATCCCTTAGTATCCAAATTGAGTTTAAGTATCACGACAACACTAGCTTTGTCACGATAATTACTATATCGACTTATTGTTCAATATATGCTCGAAAAAAATATATATTTAGGGCGAACTTTGGAAACTTTCTTAGTTTTTTTACACTGCAAAAAAGGCCTATCAAAAAATAAGAAAAATAAACTCAAAATAAGACCTTTTTACCCTAATTTAAGTGAAATTATCTGCCAGTGGAATAAGATTATTTTATTTATCAAGTTTACTTAAAACAAGTCAAATAATGTCAATTTAATGTAGTCCTGTCAAATGAAAAAATCTTAAAATTGGACTTTTAAGATTAATTTGCTTAATTCAAGTAAATTTAACTAAGTTAGATAATCCCTTTTAGACACTTTGAATCATAGAGAGAGAAATAAGTAACTTTTATGACTCATTTTCGCCACCACACGAACTAAAAATATGTTTCATTCTGCTTCGTATTTATTGTAGCTCATGTTTTTAATCAATATTTCACATTTAGAATGACTTTGTTTGGGATCGATCCAGTTTTAGGGTGACATCGAGTGTCTATTTTATCTTTATTATGATATTTTCTGGTGATAATAAATATAACGCACTTCAACATTTGTTATTAAGACAGGCCTAGACAACACTAGTAAACACACAACAAAAATCTCTAAGTAGTTAACAGATTATTTTAGTTATCTAATGTTTAATACCTGGTGATATATAATAAAAGTGAGATATTTGGACTCAAAAGGCTTGAAAAAAGCACATTTTTAATTATCATTGACGTATCGAAATCAGTATCGAGAATTGACTATATTCCTTAGTATCGAAATAGAGTTTGAAATGTTAGTATATCGACTTATTGTTCAATATATGATTAAAAAAACATATATTTGTGGACATCTGGACATTTTGTTTGCACTTTGGGAACTATTTCTTTGTTTTTTTTAATACAATTTGAATCTGAGAGTGAAATATGTCACTTTAATGATTCATTATCGGCACCAATGAACTAAAAACGTGTTTATTCTGCTACGTATTTACTGTAGCTCATGTTTTTATCAATATTTGACGTTTAAAATGACTTAGTTTGGGATCATAGGGTGACATTTCAACTCTATTCTCTTTTTATTAAAGTTTTTTGATATCCAAACATGTAGAAGCCAATAATGGACATGAGACGACACAAAAACAAAAAGAAAAACATTTAGGGAAGTTTGTGTCATTTATTCACTATTAAATAATCCATAAAAGACTGCCAAGTTATATGAAAAAGCCCTTCTTGTTATCTCAGTGTCAATTTTGTCGTTTATTGTGATATTTTCTGGCAATAATATATATAACGCACTTCAAAATTTAGACAACACTAGCAAAAACACACCAAAACGCTCTATATTTAACTGATTACTTTAGTTATCTGATGTTTTCTGACCACATACATACCCAGCGATATAATAAACAGAATAAAAGCGAGATAAATGGACTCAAAAGGCTCATTACCTCCAAAAATCAACCATCCACTCACCTGAAAAGGCAGTATGTTGTTGCTGTCCGCCCTGAACTCGTCCATCCAGCACGTCTTGGCTCCGAGCGCTCTGGGGAACTTCGGCGGCGCGATGACGCTCCCGGTGCCGCCGTAGCAGGGCTTCTTCATGGGCGAGATCGGGTTCATCGGAGACGGCATCCCCCCGACGCCGACGCCCACCGCTGCCCTGCGCGGGTCTCTGCCGTGCTGCATCCCGCTCCAAGGGCTGGACGGCGACGCGCTCCAGTTCTGGTGATTGTTATTATTCCACGAAGAGCTCGAGGACGACGAGGACGAAGACGAACACGAGGAGCCTTTGGAGAAACCGGGATGATACGCGTTTCTCTGCGGGAAATTGGGACTGGCGGGGGACCTCCTTTGCTGCTGCTGCTGCTGTGCCAAACCCACTTGCGTAAAATTCCCCCCGAACACCGGATTTACGTGCGGGAAGTTTTGGAAAAGCATGGTCCCGTTCACGGAGGGCATGCCCGGGAAGTAGCTGCTGTCATCCACGGACCAGGCGCTGCCGAATGACGAGTTTGGAGAGGGCAAGGAGCCGCCTGCGTCCTGCGTTTGGAGCGGCTGGTGCGGGAAGCTCAAGCCGGGCAGCAGAGGCGACTCCATGGGCGATTTCTCCTTCCCGCCGCCGCTCGATTCCGCGTCAGACGAGGACGCGGAGGAGGAAGAAGTGTTCGGCTCCAGAGAGGAAAGTGTCGGGGTCGAAGCAGAAGGAGGAGGATCCGCTTGGTCTTGCTCCGGCTGCTGCTGCTGATGGTGATGGTGAGTTTTGTCCATCAGTAAATCATCCTGCATGGTTTGTCGAGCTGAATGAGAAAGATACGAGGAGTTAACGTTGTTGTTGACGAGATCATACGCCGGGTTTCTGTTGCTGTTGTAGTATCGGAGCAACTGGGACAAGTCCGACAGCGAAATGACGTTCGTAGACGGAGCGGCGGGCGACTGCAAAGCGAACGCGTGATCACCCATTTAGAAGAATGTGCAAAAGTGACGGGGAAACTGTCTACGCAAACTTCCGCGACAACGATTCGGACACAAACGCGGCCAAATCCGACGGAACGATACGCGGAGGCAGCATACGGCTCTCCGACAGACTCGCCACGTCTCGCTTTTCTTTTCCCTTCCACGCAGGAGCTGAACGGCGAACTGATTCCACTGCTGCGTGTGTGTTTTCGGCCAGAGGACCTCCCCTAAGTTCATTTGCATACGTCAGTAAATACAGCTGTCCTTCAGCAAGGTTAAAGGTACATTTATCCTCCCCGTGTACGACTCCCAGTCAGCGAAATTGCCTTTACGCACGGGGATTTGTGTGCGTAAAACTGTCACGAGCGAGAAAATACAAGCAAAAAGTAGTGACTGTGCATGTGAAACGGCCAAAGACGGTGTCCTGTTTTGCGTTTCGGGCATTGCAAAGTCTATAAAGCTGCGTAGTTTGCTCACGTTTTAATAATAGCGCGCACGAATCTGCCCTAGATCCGCATTGACTCACAGCTGGAAAACGAAACAAACTGTTCCTGCGCTCAAATTTGAAGCACGTTCGCGTTGCTATCGCCAAACAGTCTCCATTCAAATTAATCACTGAAATGCAAAATATTACTGCCTGTTATCTTTACAACGCGTTTACCTGGGAATTATGGCTTTAATGCGTAGCTTGTATCATTTAAATGAACAAAGTACACGCAATAGCGCCTGTCATTTTTACAGTTTTTTGCTTTCGACACAAGGCAATTATGGCACACAGTTTATACCAATTTGTCAAAAACTTACGCATAACTGACAGCACGAAACGGTACAATACAACCATGTGCAGTAGCCTAGTTTATAATTTGAATTTATGGCAACAACTTGAGAGCAATCGCGTGTTTGGAGCTGCATTGCACACCGCAGCCCCGACGCTTTTAATCCCGGGTTTTCTCCTCCAAAGCGCGTTCTTCCAAGGTCATAAAACCGGCGCAATTCGCGGCTATATCGGGGGAGCACCACACCGGCGCTGAACCCCGAAAGCCGGGCTGTTTACCGCTCTGATCCGAGACATCCGATACATGTCATGGAGCTGTTTTTGCCCCGTGTATCGTGCTCCAAATGCGGCCAACACGACAAACGCATGCCTCACCCGTCCTGCTTTTCAAGTGGAGGACATTACCTTTATCGTTCACCGTTTTGGGGGACTCTGTAGTAAAAAAATAAAAAGGTATGCAGTTTGCCTCGACTGGCTTTGGATGATATGACAAACGAGCTGCTGCCCTGGTGCCGAGAGAGTCAGCGGCAGTTGCCTGAACAGCTGATTGACTGCGGCGCATGGATGAGGCCGAGGAGGATGCTGGGAGTTGTAGTTTTCTTAGTGAGTGACGCCGGAGCCACTTTTGGAAACGTTCAGACCGATTTAAGTGTTGTATGTTTGAGTTAGAGACACAAAGTAAGCAGTATTTAGCGAATTGTTTTGTTTGTAGTTGAAGATACGGTTATGATGGTGTTGGGAAGTTATTAGGCCTACATGTAGTTTACTAAAAAAATTAAGAATGCTAAAATAGGCCTATTATAACGATATTCCGGAACACTCTCTTTCATTTGGTGGTATTCAGAGGTATTTTCCAAATTAAAGCAATACATTTTGGTATCATTTGATTCAGACTTTGACATATTACTGAGGGGGGGGAAAAACAAATACTGCAAATACTGAGTGTGTTTTCAAATTTTCCTTCTCCAATTAGTATTTTCAATTAAATTCATTTCAGTTTAATTTTGTAGGGCCCAAAATCTACTATTAAAAAACACAAATATGCAGTTGTTTTCATTTTAAATCAAACTTATGACTTATTTTCCTTTAACTCAAAGTAAATGTGTTTTCTAAATATTCAGAATACACTGCTCTGATTGGATCATTGTCAAAGAATATGTTACAAAATGCCATACAATGCAGGGATTGATTCTGTAACTAAATACGTTTTCTTCCGTACTCTGCAGGTCGACTCCTGGACAAAAGCTGCCAAACAGAAGCAGAGCGCTCATCCAAATTGATAAACAAATATAAAACTAATATTGTGGCCAGTGAAATCCCACCATGTCCAGTTCAAATGATGCCCACAATGCAGTTTTGATGAGTTATTTCAATGTAATCTGCAGCTGTGGAAGGAACAAATACTCACACCCCTGTAGGCTAATCTTTTAATTATCTTCTAATTATATTTTTAGATAATTATACTTTTTGGGGAAGATTGTTAAACATATACTTGTAATTGAGTAAGTGTAATTATAGCTAATTAATTGTCCCATTACACAGCTCCACCGAATCGTGCGTAACATCGTTGCCTGTTCTGATTGGCCAGAGCTCAGAGGACAACTTTATTCAGCTTTAAACTGTTTAATTCAGTTTAATTCAATTTTTTGCCTCGAGTGCCTTCTAAGCTTTGTTTTACACTCAGAGTAACTTAACTTAACTAAACCTTAACTTGAGTTTCAGGAAAATAAATGGGTTTACTAGTTGAATATAGTCAATTATCACTATTATATTCTTTTGTTTTAATTATATTTACGGTCCAAGATACTCCAAAAAGATTCTAAATTTACAACTAATGACACGTTTTGTTCAGATAAAAGTGTGTTTCTTCGTTTAAAACCTGAAACCATTCCAAGTACCCCCTGGTAATTCCTCAAGGAAACACTGGTTTAATTTACCAAGTTTTGTATGATTGGAGTTGTGTAAAAAGTAACTGACTTCTTTCAGTTGTATGTGCTTAAAGGGCCTATGACAGGTTGAGCTACTCATTTCACTAAAATGTAGTTTAGAGAAATACATTTCACATTTTGCAAAGATACTTTACACATTTTATCCCGGTTTAGCAATTTTTTAGGTTATTAACTTCACTTCCTGGTTGTAAATGATGACATCACACTAGGAAATTACCATAGCAACCATACTGTAAACTGGGCCAAAACTCATCTAATATCGTAGTTAAATTTTTTTTTTACATATAAAAATAGATGTGAGCACCTTTTTGTGTTGAATTAATGTGTAAAGGGTCAAAAAAGTTGTTTATTTTGTGTAAATTTTAACCTAAATTTTAATCATAACCTTTGTGTCCCCGGTGTGATGTCATCTATTTATTCACTTCCTGTAACTTTCTACAGATTTTTCTCCACAAACGGCCACTTGATTGGTGTAAAACTATCATTTTAATTTATAACAAGTATTAATGCACCAAACAAAGACAAAATTAGAAAATCATGAAAACCTGTCATACGCACTTTAATCATTTTCAAATCTGGCAGCTACACTTGTGCCACTCGATGCAATTCATACATTTTTAGTCATTCACTCATTTATTTGTTTTCTGTTGATGCTTAACTCTTTCACTGACTGTGACATATGGAGCAATAAACTCAGAATAGTCCTGATATTCAAAGAACATTATGGCTGAATCCACAGACCATCAAGAGAAGGAACATTCAGTCTAGACAGTTTTATTGTTGCATTGCAGACTGTTTATGTCATACAGGCTTTAAGAACAACAATGATTGATGAGAGTATGTACCCTATATAACAGTAATAAATGTACGACCACATATCTATACGTGTATAAAAGTATATCATATATTTGTGGTGAAGGATCCGAAGACAATAAGCTTGGTCTTTGTTTATTTTCGTACCACACATTTGTTTTATGGTATATTTGTACAGGGACTGTGCAATACATTAACCCAGACAGAGGTCATAGAGAAGATGCTGGTGCCAGGTTAAAGTGCCTGTGACAGGTTGAAGTACTCATTTTACTAAAACACAGTTAAGATAATTATATTCAAGATTCTGCTAAAAATAAAACCATTTTTATCCCAGTTTGGCAGTTTTTTAGTTTTAAATTTTTACGTCCTGGTTGTAAATCATGACATCACACTGGGGAATTCTGTAACTGTTGCCTAGAAACCATGTTGTACACTGGGTCAAAACTCCTCAAATGTCACAGAAATTATTGTTTGACAAATAAAAACACATAGGAACGCCTTTATTTTGATGAATTAATGCTTAAAGGATCAGAAAAATGTGTTTGTTGGTTGTAAATGGTCCCTGGTGAGTCTCCCTAGTGTGATGTCATCGTGTTTTGGAACTCTGCTCTACTTCCTGTATAGTTCAACATATTTTTAAACTTTTCTTCACAAACTGACACCTGATTGGTGTAAAACTATCATTTATATTCTCAACAGGTTTTATCCCACCAAATAAAGTCAAAACTAGAAAATCATAAAAACCTGTCATACGCACTTTAATGCTCCAGGTGTTAATTGCTAATTTGCCCCTGCAGTCCCTGAGCAGGTTTGTGTAGATAGTGGAAATACAGAAAGAATTACCATAAATACCAATAACAGATATTACATAGTGTCACATCATTCAAATACTACTCTAAAATCATCATAGATTCATAAGCCCTACGTTCTACATCAGAGGGGGGCAAACTAAGGCCCGGGGGCCACATGCGGCCCTTTTGGCATTTTGATCCGACCCGCAAAGCATTCAATAAAAAATTGTATGAGTTAGGTGTGGTGCATTTGTCATTTTATAGTTTCCTGAGCAGCTGCTTGTTCATTAAAAATCAGTTTTGAGAACAGCCACCACTAGAATAACACCAAACTTTGATGCATTGGATAAAAGGAGTGAGCCACCGCACTGTTCCCACTAAATAAAGGTAATGATTTTTGCTATTCTGTAGTAATTTTTTGTGTATTTTAGGCATTAAGTCTATGTGTAGTAGCATGTGTGTAAAATGGTCCGGCCCCCAGGCAAGTGTAAAAATCCAATGTGGCCCTTGCGTCAAAATAATTGCCCACCCCTGTTCTACATCGATAATATGGCATCAGTTTAAGCAGGTAACCAGGAGACACACTGGCCTGGTGTATTAATAACTCAAAACATGCACATGAGGGAAAATCCTTCTGCTAATCTAGTCCTGACCAAGCCCATCTCAAGATCTGAAATGGGTCCCTGGGCGCCTGCTCCTGACAGATTTAACTCAGCAGCAGGATGGGTCATGCAGCGAACACATTTCCCTACGGAGACAATAAAGTACCTTAACCTTAATTATCCAACAGCTTCCACTTAGATTACATTTTACATTCTAATTTGTATATCAGAACTGCAGTCTATTTGCACATTCCACGAACATTGCCATGCTAGCTAAGTTTATAATTTACAAGTACAATAGTAGACTGACTTTTCTTATCTTACTTTGCCTGGAATTTTCAACACGATGGCATTAAAATGATCTATCTTCATGAAGACGTGCAGATGGCAAAGTCACGGGTCTGATCTGCGGAGAGGCGATTCCTCTAACCGCAACTCTAATTGAATAAATCAATGCCATAATATGTAACATTCCAGGCAAAGCATGAACATCTCGTGAGACAAGCAGGTGGCATGCTCTCCACCTGTAAATATTGTACTTAACTTACTTTTTTATTCTTACATATATAGCCTTTTATTTGAATTATTATTATTTATTATTATTATTATTATTATTATTATTATTATTATTTTTATTATTATTATTATTATTATTATTATTATTATCATCTTCATCATTATATTATTAGTATTATTATTATTATATCGTTCTATTATTATTATTATTATTATTATTATTTTTTTTTTTTATATTTCACCTTACCGTTGAAGCAGTTTAGGAATTTTGTTTACAGATATTGGCAATAAAACGACTTTTCTCATTCTGATAAATGCGCACCTTTAAAATTGTTATTTTTCGTCCTGTGCGGCTAAACGTCTGCGTCTAACATCTCTACAACAGCTTGACTACTTTCAAGAGCCGTGAGCAGCGGATAACGAGCTATTTTTGCACTTTTGACCAGCTAAAGCCAGGTAAACCATTTAAACTGGGGCGGCAGTAGCGCAGTAGGTAGAGTGGCGCCTTCTGATCCGAAGGTCGGCGGTTCGAATCCCACTCCAGACATGGAGTAGTTGAGTGGTCAGATCCTCTGACCCGCAGGTTGGTGGTGCGATTTCAGCTCCTTCAGATGAATAATGCCGTTGTGTCCTTGGGCAGGACACTTAACCCACCTTGCCCCCAGTGTCTGCGTACACTGGTGTATGTGTGAGTGGATGGGTGACTGGTTCCTTGATGTAAAGCGCTTTGAGTGCCTTAAAAAAGGTAGAAAAGCGCTATATAAATGTGACCATTTACTACATTACCCACGGAGATCCACTTCCGCGTTGCCTTTGTTTTGATGACGTCAGACGCACAACCGCCACGCCGTGTCTATTTTGCCCAAGCGAAGACGACAGACGCACTCCATGGAGACTAGCGGTCACGCCGAAGCGAAAATACAAGTGTCAAGCGAAACCGGGGACGTTTAGGGGTAGTTTTTTAGTTAGACTAGTAGTTTAGCTTCAGCTCAAAATCATGAACGTGAAGGAAGAGTTTTAATCGGACGTAAAAGTGGGACGTTGCGCCGCGTTAGCACAAAGGCCTGTAGCTAAGTTCTGTGGTGTTAGCTTCAGCTGCTAAGATAGTTCAATACGCCGATACATATGCAACAGTTTAGGCGTTTAACTCTTTTATTTAATTGACAGTTAAGTTAGGATAACATAGAAACAAGCCTGGAAATCACTGCGGAAATGTCAGAGCAGAATTTGGACAGGTGAGTACAAGTTTAAAGCTAATAGTTGCTAATGTTATGTAGCCACAAGATTACAAAACAGCGATTACTGATGTTATATGTTGTCTTTTCCCCTTTTTATCTAATACAAATCAAGTCGAAATTGTGTGAATAGGTTTTGCTGACATGAAAATATTCCTGTTTTGTCTGTAAAGTGCACGATGTTCTGTGTTTCCTTTTCAGTAAACAGTAATTTAATAGCCTACTATGCAACATTACACCAGAATTTCTGCTGCAACATGTTTCAAATACAGACAAGTCGTGTTTATCTTCAAAATAAAACAGCCAAACAATATATTTTAACTTAATTATTGTTTAATTTTGCTTGAATATATCCTATAAACCATCTCGAGAGTGAAAGTGATCGAGAAAGAAAGTGTTTTCCCAGTAAATGCAAAACTGAAGCCAGGCTGTGGCACACTTTACATTAGCTGCAGGCAACGCATCAATCAGTAGCTTCTTGTGTTGGGAAATATTTGCATTTGAAGCTTCACTATAAATACACTTGTTTTTAAACCTGCGTCAATCTAACTAATGATGGTAAAGTTATAAATAAATGGATACTGTTGTAATAGTTGTTTTGGAGACATGCAAAATTAGATTATATTGTCTTTAATCATTTTGCCGATCACTTGATGGTGTTTTAGAGTCGTTCATAAACTCTAAAACACATTTTTTATTTCTTCTTTCTTTTTTTTTTTTTTACAAAAACAGTGGCATTATGAAATCCAAATGTCATAAAAAGAATAAACAATTTCTAATTTCCATCAATTCCAATTCCATCAACACTTTATTTGTAAAATATTTTATTATATATCTAAAAGCCTTTAATCACCATATTTCAACCTCTATTTGGTTGAGGTATTAAAAAAACGTCTCACTTTACAATAAAAAGGATTATTGGCTTGTCTATTATTAAAATATTCATTAGTTGCAGCCCAGAATTTTATTTTAAATGATAAGGAATGGGACAATAGTAGAAGGGGAAGACATGTAGTAAGAATGAGATTGCTGAATATTTGGAAGGGAATCAGGAATCATTAATCTGCCATTTATTTATAAACTCTCTTTATTATTACTTTAGTCTATAAATTGTACGGTTGTGGTCTTGTGAGTGCAGTTTTTGACAGAAACTTGGTGAAATTATAGAGATTCTAAAAGGTTTTGATAGCTTTTGGCTGATCGATCATCTTGACGTGTCTTTAGTCGACTACAGTCCAACAACAAACACATTTACAGCACATTTTAGCACATGCCTGATGCATTGTGAACACAGTGTTTGAATATCATCATTAGATATCGCCCACGCCTAAATATATCAGTGGGAACATAGTTAATAAACAATTGACAATGAATGTATTTAAAAAAGCCTTTTTTCAAAGGAACCAAAGTTGAAGGAAGTAACTTTTTCCTTTGCACAGTTTTAGAACAATGTGCGCTTTGAAGTGTTGAACTGAAGTCTAAAATAAGGTCAATGCTGTTGATCAATGTAAAGTTGAGTAAATGTCTTGATTCAAAAGTAGGGATGGCACAATATAAAATTTGCTTTTTACGATTGTGACAAGAAACATCCCGATTTTACAAGGATTCGGAATCGTAAGCACTACGACCAAACAACAGTGAATCCATTTTTCATTCACACGTCTAAAGACTCACCTTTCTTTGCAAACCATCTGAATGAAAAAGTAATTATATGTTCACACAAACAGCCAGATAAAAAAGTACTTTTGATGTACTTTTAATTGGGGATTGATTTAATCGCAGCTAATCGATGAATGCGATTAGGGATATGGATACGGATGTTTGTCTCGCTTCTGTGGCTGATTGCCAATATTTGCTGATACCAATATTCAGATTTAGAAAAATATAATTCCATAAATATAGTAAAAAATAGTGCTCTGACAAAGCTGGAATTATTTAAATGTTTTGTCTACAAGTATACGCCATCAGGATATCCTAAAGTGCCACTACTTTAGCTTCATCTGAAGAACTGACTCGTGCGGCTCACGTGGACCACACACGGTTGAGTTTCACTTTTGTTTTCTCGTTTAGGGCACGTTTTATCAAAGGCAGCGCTGCACGTTTCTGAAACACTTGACTCTTTATTACGTGTTTGATGAAAAAGGAGGATTATGGCGAAGATTAGATAAGATTTTAGTTTTCCCTGTAACGTCACACGAACTCGGGCCGCATCGTGCTCGGGTTTTAACCACACCACGGACCAAGAACGACGATTATGGCAGTTTGAATCATGTTATCGGTTTGGTTTGACTTTACGCGGACACTGCCGACTGTTACTGGATGCATGAATATCACATAAATAGTGCCGTTACTTCATCTGAGTCAAAGTTTGTCAAAATTGCAATGTCACAGGCCTTTCATGATCTAAAAATCTAACGGGTTAATCAAAGGAATAATCGCTTGGTAAACTCAGACTAATCAGTTGGCAAAATAATAACCAATCACAGCCTTCGATCAAACAAATTACTCAATGTTGCTGCCTACAATTCTTATGAATATGATTTCTAGTTCTTATGATAAATATGAAATCATGACTATCGATTTAACATGGGACTGGTCGATATGGGAAAAAATTTTTATCACGATTTTCTTGGGGCCCGATCATGATTTCGATTTTATCACGATTTGTGTTCACGTTGTATTTTTCTATTGCCTTTAATAGAGACAGTAATAAAATTTTTCTGACCAGTGCGATTAAGATTTGATTTATGATTTGTTTTAATAATAGGATTCTCTTCAAATTCACATTTTAAACACAATTTTGTCGCTTTTAATCACATTTTTGTTACGTTCAGTTGTGTTTAAGTCGTATTTAAACACATCTTTGTCACTTTTAGTCACGCTTTTGTTGCTTTTAGTTGTGTTTTTGTCGTTTTAGTCGTGTTTTGGTGCAATGAGTCGCGTTTGTTGTTTGTATGCATGTTTATGTTGCTTCTCCGGCATTTTTATCACTTTTGTCGCTCGTTTCAGAACATGTTTGTACAAATCCAAACTACAGTGTTAGCAGTTTTTATTCAAATCAAAGCAAGACATTTTGTTGTTTGTGGAAGAAATTATTGCACTTCAAACATTGTAGTCTTTGTGATTTACTAATTGCATCCATTAAAATTGTGATTTTTGTGTCAATTTGGTTTAATTGTGCAGCTCTGGTCAATAAGAGGTAAATAAAGTCATCTGCTCAGAGGCTTCAGAGGCTAAACAACAGGAGAAAAAGTGTGTTTGAACAGACAGCTGCATTAAAGAGACAAACAGTCAATCACGATACAACGATTTCACAAATAACAGATTGTCACAGGGACCAGCTCAACATTCCATTTTTATTCCCATATCGCCCAGCCCTAATTTAACATGAAGTAAAGTGGATATTGTTCAGTTCGAGTGGATGAAAACAGGATGCTCTGGCTGCATTTGCTGTGTAAAAGCAGTAGCAGAGCGTGCAAATGTGCGTGTCCTGTTGTTGTCCTCTGGAGCAGAAGACGTTTGACGCAGCACTTTGTGTAAATATTGGACTCTGTGTCTGAGCAGGAGACAGCGACCTTTGCCTAGAACACACTGTATATTAGCTTTAGGAATAACTGCTGCAAAAATCAATGATAATACTTACTCTTTCATTCATCAAAAGTCCAACTGACGAGGGGGCAGTGATTTACCCCCCCAAAAAAAATCACAATTTTCCTGGAGCTTTTATCACGATTCATGTAAACTTGGAAGGTTTGTCAAAAGGGCTTCAACATAAGATCAATACTTAATAAAAATCTCATAAATAGGGCAATCTTTTTCTTCTCCTGAACAGTTTTAGAATAGTCTTGTTCTATTGACCTTATTCCGCCCCGCCCACTTTTGCAGTTTTTTGCACTTTTGTTGTAAACGCACTTCTGTTTGACAAGAACTCCGTTAAAGCTAATGATGAACGAGGGAAAAGTCTGGCCGCTAAAATGTTACATAAAGTAGGTTGATTTGTGTAAAATGTTTAATGAACACGAGCAACAACAAGTCAACAACGCAACGATTTCCTGGTCAGTCTGAAAACGTCTTTTTAGTCCATGTAGAACTTATTTTCTGTTGAGCTCGTCTGCTCCGTGTAAGCTACAACGGAAACAAGACTAACTAAAGGAATAAGGTGAATAAAAGCACATGGTAATATAAATGAAAACACTTTTATTTTATGTCAGAAAATTACAACCCATTGTCAAATCAAATCAAATCAAATCAATTTATTTTTATAATGCCCAAAATCACAACAACAGTTGCCTCGATGGGCCACAGGTAAAGCAGTTCAGATAACTGTCCCAGAATGCCCCTGTCCTTTGACCCTCCTTCGCGGCGAGGAAAAACTACAAAAAAAGGAGCGTTTTTTAAAAATTTAATTATGAAATTGGTTAATTCCAGATGTCACTCACTCATGACATCGCTGAGGCTGAGCTAAATAAAACAGAAAAAAAATGAATCGTGATTTGGTGATTTAACCAAAATACCAGATCTATGTGATTTTTTTATCGCCATCGACACGTTTTATTCACAGCTGCATGCAAGTACCAAATCGCAAGAACAATTTAGCTGTTAAAGTTTCCTTTGTGAACATTATCCTGTCTCATTGTGTAAAAACCCCGTCATCTTTGTAGTTTAGACGACGGCTGCACATTATATCACAAAAGTATCGATATCGTAATAATTGGCCGACGCAATAACGACATCACAACAAACAAAATATACTGCAGTAACACCAAAGTCTTCATCTGATAGAAATGTTCTGTTTTTAAAATGAAAACATCGAAAAGGGAAAATCATGAATAAAATCAAGCTTTTACCAAACTAAATTAGCCTCTGTTTTGTATTTGTTGGTTTATATTTTAACAAAAAATGCCTTTATTGCATCAAAAATACAGCTGCAACAATCAGTCGAATAATTGTGAAGTGTATTTTGATGATGTCATTGTTCTTTAGACAAAACAGACTCTAAAACACAAATTTAAAGACTTTTATAACAAAGACAGTGACACTATTAAAGAAAAATGGCAAAAAAATAATAGACCATTTCAGATTTTCCTCAATTATACACTTTATTCATGAATATTCTCTGTCTAGAAGCTTCAGTCACAATATTTCAACATTTATTTGGTTAAAAATGTGACTTTATCTACAATAGAAATAATCGATAGCTTCAGCCTGAGTCAAAAAGTGTATTTAAATATCGCAGTAATATCGATATCGCAGATCTTAATCGCCGTATCGTAATCATTTCCAATATCTTGCAGCCTTAGTTTCAACCAAAAAAACAAACACATCCTGAAATATAATGCATTCTTGTATTAGTTCATCAGTTCATATTTCAGTTTTCTTTCAAATGTTTATCCTTCTGAATGCATTTAATTAATGAACTTTCAACAAAAATCAAATCGTAACAAGATATTTTTCCATGATCGTTCAGAATTGGGAAGAATTCAGAGTTAAAACATGTTTGAATGCGTGAAATAAACACAAAAACCTCACTTTATTTCCCTATTTCAAAGATTACTTTCTTGTTCCTTTTTCTTTTAATCTTTATTTGCAGCCTTTTTGGTTAGTTTTCATTATAAACGATTGACTCTCTTCTGTTTCTGCACATCTCCAAAACGACAATCGCGACATTATCCGTTTCCCCATCGCGTTTTCCCGTCTCTGTGAGTGATTGGAGGCGACAGCGGCCGTGTGCGTTTCTTATTTCTTATGTAAACGCCTCGTGCCTCGCTGTTGGTGCAGGTGCCTCCGCATTGCAGCGTCCCTGGGTTCAGTCCCGGGCCTAACCTTTGGCAGAGGCGCCGTGTTTTGGCCGCGGCTGCAGCTGTTCTCGAGGCTCGTGTTTGGGTTTTTCAGATCTCGACCCTGAGCACGTCTGAGAAAACAAACGGGAAAGTTATAGAACCCTGCACTGAAAAAGGGGAAAGCGCTGTATGTCTTTAGTCGATTAATCTGTCGCTGTCTTTTTGATTAGACGATGCATTTTATTGGGATTATAAAGAATTAAAGTGCGTATGACGGGTTTTTATGATTTTCTAATTTTGACTTTATTCAGTGCATCAATACTTTGTGTAAATACAAATGATAGTTTTGCACCAATCAAGTCGCTATTTGTGGAGAAAAGTTGAAAAATCTGTTGACAATTACAGGAAGTGAATAAACTGATGACGTCACGCTGGGGAGACAAAGATCATGCATAATTTAATCTACTTTTTTGACCTTTAAACATTGATTCAACAAAATAAAGGTGTTCACGTGTGTTTTTCTTTGTCAAATGAACAAAATCTGTGACATTAGAGGAGTTTTGGCCCAGTGTACAGTCTGGTTGCTATGGTCATTTCCTAGCGTGATGTCATACTTTACAAACGGGAGTAAAATTTAAAACCTAAAAAACAGCTAAGCTGGGGTTAAATGTGTTAAGATTTTAGTAGAAATTTGAATATATTTATCTTAACTGCATTTTAGTTAAATGTGTATTTCAACCTGTCATAGGCGCTTTAAGTGGACAGCAGCAGAACAGAGCAGGCATCGAGTAATTTAGTTGGAGTTTAGGCGTGAATTGAGAGTTTCATCAACCCTTAGTATCTTTACGAGATTTTACCAGTGCAGCGTCGACGAATCCCAGTGCGCCGGGGAGTGTTCCTCGAGGTTCTGCCTGGTGTGCTTTGGGAAAAAATGTCCAATTCGAGTAAACCGATTCACAAATGCGAATGTAATTTATGATTTTCCTCAATTATACACTTTATTCATGAATATTCTCTGTCTAGAAGCCTTCATTCACAATATTTCAACATTTATTTGGTTAAAAATGTGACTTTATCTACAAGAGAAATAATCAATAGCTTTAGCCTTAGTCAAAAAAGTGTGCCTTGAGGTTCTGCCTGGCAAAAATAAATCAAAACTATGAAATATCTGATCTAAACTGCACTCAAAAGAACACAAATGTAGAGGAATTCATGCAAAAACGAAAAGTACTAGTACACAGTGTATTTATGTTAGATGATATAAGTTTGATTAAACTTGAGAGGCCCTTTAAAGTCCTTATGATTATGAAGTTTTGTTAAAAATAATTATACATTTTATAATTTTTAGCAATTTTTTTAGTTTTGTAACATCACTTCCTGGTTGTAAACGATGACATCACATTAGGAAATTACCCTGCACACTGGGCTAAAACTCGGCTAATGTCAGAGATTTTTTTGTCCGACAAATCAAAATACATGTGAACACCTTTATCTTGTTGAATTATTGTTTCAAGGGTAAAATAAGTTGTTTCTTTTGGGTAAATTAGGCATAACCTTTGTACGGAAAGAGTCTCCCTAGTGTGGTGTCATCAGTTATTTTACTTTTTACTACAGATTTTTGAACTTTTCTCCACAAACCGTGACTTGATTGGTGTAAAACAATAATTTTTATGCACCGTACGTATTGATACACCAAATAAAATCAAAATTTGAAAGTTGTTAAAACCTGTCATACGCTTTAAGCTCAAAATAAATAATCAGACGCCCCCCAGACTAGGGGTGGGCGATATGACGATATAAAACCGTCTTACGATCTCCAAAGCTGACGATGTGTAATTTTTAAGAGATCGTTTTATCACGATCTTATGTGTGTCTGTGAAAGCCGCATCAGCGAGGAAACATAGCGCTCGTTTTTCCTAACTTTACTGCACTCGCACGGCATCTGCATGGTATTGGCGAGTGACAGACATGTGGCTTTAAACCAATCAGAGTGGTCGATGCACGTGCATCCCTCCCCCTCCCCGTGTTGTTGTTTCACTACAAGCGTGGGTCATGTCGGCGGCGGCTGAGAGTGAGGACTTGGTCTCGAAAAAAAACTCCTCGTCAATAATATGGAACTGGTTTGGCTTCGCACCAAATGACAAAGACCAAAAGAACATAATATGCAAAGTGTGCAAGGAGACCGTAAAGGCAACTGACGGTAATACTACTAACTTATTCGGCCATTTGAAAAGAAGGCATAAAAAACAGTACGCTGAAAGTCAAGCAGCACAGGCAGCTAAAGCGAAGACCTCAGCACCAGCAGCCGCGTCTGCTCCGAAGCAACACATGCTAAAAGATGCGTTTGCTAAATGAACACCTTACGATAGAGGCAGTAAACGCTGGAACACTGTAACTGATGCGGTGACTTTCCACTTAGTTAAAGATATGTGCGCGCTACAAACAGTGGAACGTGTGGGTTTTACGAAGATGTTAAAAGTTTTGGATCAGCGCTGAGTTGCCTAGCCGAACGTTTTTTTTCGAACACCGCCATACCACGCATGTATACACACTGCCGAAGTAAAGTTGTACAAAAAGTACAGAATGTGCAGTTCTTTGCCACAACAAGTGATCTACGGTCCAGCAGAACATCCGAACCATATTTTGGCCTAACAGTTCACTATATTGACAAATGAGCCAATATGTTATTCTAATGTCATTGCAATTATTTGCACGACTTACTACTTGAAAAGCTTAGCTGACTGAGTCTTGATAATTATAGCTTTATTGTGATTTTTTTTTTTTTTTTTTTTTTGATAGTGTGACATTGCAAGTTTATTTTTTCAAATTTAATAAATTGGCATTTATTCAAAGCTTGTTTTCTTCTTTCAACAAAAAACTGCTTCTGTGAGTGGATTTGTTATGCTTTTGTTAAAAATCGTGATAAAATCGAAATCGTGAGTTAAGATTTTAAAAATCGTGATTTTTTATTTTTGCCATATCGCCCAGCCCTACCCCAGACTGTCTCTTAGGGATGGGCTTTGTTGACACACTTCCTCCGCTCTGCCTTTGTGGGTCTGAAGTCGTGATTTCGTGCTCTTGAGTGTGACACCTCCTTAGGTCCCGCTCTCGGTCTGATCGCGCTCCTTTGAACCCGGGGACCTCCAGTTTCCCACAGTCACGTGACCCGCGCCCACTGAAAGGCCCTTTGTGTCGGCGCCCCACACAGGATTTAAGAAAAACAGCTCTGCTCCAGGAGTTAGTCTGTGCCACACATCGCACTGATCGGCGCGTCTGCTGCTGACGGCGAGATGTTTGTCCAGATACTTTGTGTTAAGGCTGTTCAACTGAGGGCCTGGGGGCCGAATCAGGCCAACACAGCTACCAAAAATATAGAAAATATCTTATCTGTTTAGACCTGGTTCTGTCCTGGTTCTGTCCTGGTTTAGTCCTGGTTCAGACCTGGTTCAGACCTGGTTTAGACCTGGCTCAGTCCTGGTTCAGTCCTGGTTTAGACCTGGTTCAGTCCTGGTTCAGTCCTGGTTTAGACCTGGATCAGACCTGGTTCAGTCCTGGTTTAGACCCGTTTCAGTCCTGGTTTAGACCTGGTTTAGCCTTGGTTTAGACCTGGTTCAGACCTGGTTTAGACTTAGTTTAGACCTGGATCAGACCTGGTTCAGTCCTGGTTCAGACCTGTTTCAGTCCTGGTTCAGACCTGTTTCAGTCCTGGTTCAGTCCTGGTTTAGACCCGGATCAGACCTGGTTCAGTCCTGGTTTAGACCCGGATCAGACCTGGTTCAGTCCTGGTTTAGACCTGGTTTACCCTTGGTTTAGACCTGGTTCAGACCTGGTTCAGTCCTGGTTTAGACCTGGCTCAGTCCTGGTTCAGTCCTGGTTTAGACCTGGCTCAGTCCTGGTTCAGTCCTGGTTTAGACCTGGATCAGACCTGGTTTAGTCCTGGTTTAGACCCGTTTCAGTCCTGGTTCAGTCCTAGTTTAGACACGGTTAAGTCCTGGTTTAGACCCAGTTTAGACCTGGTTCAGTCCTGGTTTAGACCCAGTTTAGACCTGGTTCAGTCCTGGTTCTGAACCTTATAGACCAGCCCTGGCCTTTAAGAGGTGAATAAAGTCATCTGCTCAGAGGCTTCAGAGGCTAAACAACAGGAGAAAAGGTGTGTTTGAACAGACAGCTGCATTAAAGAGACAAACAGTGAACCACGATTTCACAAAAATAGCAGATTGTCACAGGGACGAGCTCACGATTCGATTTTTATCACCGTATCACCCAGCCCTACCGCTTACCCTTAATTACAATTACTGCTCAGATCAGATCAGAAATGGTGTAATTGAAAAAAGACAAGTTAATAAATGACAATCCTCCACGATGACAGTCCAGCAGACATGGATCCCGTCTGTTTGATGTTCTCGGTGTGAGGTTCGGAGGTCAGAGTTTCATTCAGAGCGTCGCGTCGTGTCTCTGTGGTGCTCCGTGTCACCTGATCTCCTCC
This sequence comes from Rhinogobius similis, assembly GCA_019453435.1. Classification (NCBI taxonomy): domain Eukaryota; kingdom Metazoa; phylum Chordata; class Actinopteri; order Gobiiformes; family Gobiidae; genus Rhinogobius; species Rhinogobius similis. Next base: position 5,435,791 of record CM033634.1, on the reverse strand, counting down.
CGCCGCGCCATGTTTTATTCAGCGCTGGAAACTGGGCCTCTGTTTAGAGCCGAACCTGAGCGAGACGATCTTATCCTCTTTTCTCTGCCCTGGACGCCGACGGAGCCGACTCACGGGACCAGGACAGAGGAAACGGACGTGGAACAGATTTAACAGGAAAGGAGATGAAACTGGTCAAGTTATTTTAGTTTAGTAACATGTCACAAGCTGCATAATAGACTTCAACAACGACATCAAAACATTCCAGAAGACTTTTACTTTAATGACTTGGCAAATGATTATTTCTGTTGTGCATTGAGGGTTTTTCAACACATTTTTTTAACCAAATAAAGGTTGAAAAATGGTGACTGAATGCTTCTAGATGAAGAATATTTTTATTTTTTAAATTTTATTTAACCTTTATTTAACCAGGAAAGATTGAGATTAAAAACCTCTTTTACAAGGGAGTCCTGGCAAAAAGTTCCAGACATAGACAACAAATAAAATTACATGCAATTATAAATGTACAAATTAGACTGCAACGGTTAATCGACTAATTGTGACTAGGCACGGGACGATATTGAAATTTTATGTCACGATTATCACGGCCAAAATAATTGCGATTAACGATAATATCACGATAGTTATTAACATTGCTGCTGACAGTTTGGAAATGTGACGTAAAAAGACATTACTTTCTCATTATAAATAAGTTCTGACATATTTGTACTTTATTATACGTTAAAACAAAAACAATCTAGAAGAGAACATAAAGGGTAAGTTGCTTTTTCCTGCACAATCTGGTGATAAAATGGCGATTATCTTTGTTGGCGATTGTACAAAATGTAGCACAAACGATTATTGTCTTCCCTTTTTATCACAATAAACAATATTATTGTTTATTGTCCCATCCCTAATTGTGACTAGCCGACAATACAAAATAATCAATTATAAAAATAGATAATCGACTAATAGTTTACTGAACTATACAGACTAATGCTGTATAGTTCAGTAGTTTACGTCATAATTAGAACATCATGAGAACCTTCATAGAGACTTTAAAGTGCGTGTGACAGGTTTTTATGATTTTCTAGTTTTGACTTTATTTGGTGGGATAAAACCTGTTGATAATATAAATGATAGTTTTACACAAATCAGGTGTCAGTTTGTGAAGAAAAGTTGAAAAATATGTTGAACTTTACAGGAAGTAGAGCAGAGTTCCAAAACATGATGACATCACACTAGGGAGACTCACCAGGGACAATTTACAACCAACAAACACATTTTTCTGATCCTTCAAACATTAATTCATCAAAATAAAGGCGTTCCTATGTGTTTTTATTTGTCAAACAATAATTTCTGTGACATTTGAGGAGTTTTGACTCAGTGTACGACATGGTTTCTAGGCAACAGTTACAGAATTCCCCAGTGTGATGTCATGATTTACAACCAGGAAGTCAAAACTTAAACCTAAAAAACTGCCAAACTGGGATTAAAATGGTTTTATTTTTAGCATAATCTTGAATATATTTATCTTAACTGTGTTTTAGTCAAATGAGTACTTCAACCTGTCAGAGGCCCTTTAATATCGAAATGTTGAACCTTCTTATTTGTCGGTGAAAGGTCGGTATTAATCTCACGGCTTAAAGTCCTTTCTGTCTCGTCGCAGGAGCTGTTGGGTGTGCTTTGCCACGGACGAGGACGACCGGACGGCGGAGTGGGTGCGCCCCTGCCGCTGCCGAGGCTCCACCAAATGGGTGCACCAGGCGTGTCTGCAGCGATGGGTGGACGAGAAGCAGAGGGGCAACAGCACGGCGCGGGTGGCCTGTCCGCAGTGCAACGCAGAGTACCTCATCGTGTTCCCCAAACTGGGTGAGTGCCGCACCGGCCGGAGCAGGACGGAGGGGCTCATGAGCACTTTATAACACCTGCCACTCTAACAATATATTATTCACCTTATTCCCCGCCTACTTTTGCCGCTTTTTGCCAGATGCGCACTTTTGTTGTAAACGCAGTCTCGCCGCTAAAATGTTACATAAAGTAGAATGATTTGTGTAAAATGTTTAATGAACACAAGCAACAACAAGTCACAACGCAACGATTTCCTGAGGCCTGAAAACGTCTTTTTAGTCCGTTTAGTCCAGGGGTGTCCAAACTTTTTCCATCGAGGGCCGCATATTGAAATATAGACCAAGCCGAGGGCCACAAATCAATTGTGAAATGTTCAAAAAAGCTGCATTTGTCTGATGTTTTAAGTACCACCACATCTACATTCAGTCTTAATGTGTTAATATCAGGTCTGTATTGTACCTGAATGATAGTTACTTAGGTCAGAAGTGTAAAAAATCGGAAACTAGCTGTAAAAAGTACTTATCAGGACAATGTGGGCCAGTTCACCAGGAAGCCTATGGGCCAAGAAAAGTTGGTCTGAGGGCCACATTTGGCCCCCGGGCCTGAGTTTGGACATGCCTGGTGTAGAACTTATTTTCTGTTGAGCTCGTCTGCTCCGTGTAAACTAATACAGCGGAAACAAGACGGCGGTGCGTACGGCAACTTCAGGAATAAGATGAATACAAGAACTATCTATTTGCACTGCTACATGTGCGCTGTCTGCTAATTGTACATTTCTGTATATAGTCTTAGTCTATCTATCTATTTTATTTTATCTTATTCTTAATCTTCTGCATGCCTCTTTTATATATTTTACTCATTGTTTTAAGTTGCACCTTACGCCAAAGCAAGTTCCTATGTTTGTGAATTTTGATCACTGACAATGGAAATAAACCGATTCTGATTCTGAGCGGGTGACAGGTGGGTTGCATAGACTTGTCGCGATACTAAAATGTAAAAGTCCATTTCAAGACTAAGGCGCAGAAGTGGGAGGTGTATCAAAAAATGTATGGCGTCGCAATTAGGGCAGCACAGTATATCGCAAAAACATCGATGTCGCAGTATTGTCTGACGCAATAACGATATCACAACAAACTAAATCTATCACAGTATCGAAGTCTTCATCTGAGAGAAATGTTCTGTTTTTAAAATGAAAACACTGAAAAGGGAAAATCATGAATAGAATCTAGCTTTTTCAAAGTAACTTCGCCTGTTTTGTGTTTGTTTGTTGTTTTTATTTTGATACAGCAGACATTATCGCATCAAAAATAGGGCAGCAACAATTAGTCGAATAATCGTGAAGTCGACAATAAACAATAATTGCAGTCGTATTTTGATGATGGTTTTTGTTCTCTGGACTAAACTCTAGACTCTAAAACACAAACTGAAAGACTTTTATAACAAAGACAGTGACATTATTAAAGAAAAAATGGCAAAAAAGAACAGACCATTTCTGATTTTCCTCAATTACACACTTTATTCTTAAATATTCTCTCTCTAGAAGCTTCTAACACAATATTTCAACATGTATTTGATTAAATATCTTCATTTATTATAAGTCTCAATCTACAATAGAAATAATCTCTGACTACTGGACTAAAATAATCGTTAGTTTCAGTTCAACCTGAGTCAAAAAGTCTGTTTAAATTTGTCAATAATATCAATATCGCAGATCTTAATCGCCAATTTCCAACATCGTGCAGCTCTAATCACAATTACTGTTTTGTACATTCATCATCTAGGCTTGTCTAAAGTATTGAAAATCAGATACTAATCATTAATAAAACTAGTAACGAAACTAAGTGTCAAAAATCAACTTTTTCCAAGACAAATTTGACCTTTTGTGACAAGTTTTCGAATGATCATGAGCTTTATAAGAATTTGTTTGTATAGTCTCCCGTGTAGTTGTGTTTTTGGTGCAGTTTGGGTCAGATACAGAGCGATACTTCATAGTTTTTCGTTGCCACGCCCCCTTTTTAGTCGATTAATCGGTCGATAAGGGAGGTCTTTAGTCGATTAAGAGTTTCTTTAGTCGACTACAGCCCTAATTTTTACTAAACTGGCATAATGTCTTGTGTTTGAGTAATGCTTTTCATATTTCCTTGTGTCAGTAGAATATTGTTTATAGTATTTAATGGGAGATGGTGATGTTTTGTTGTCAGGGCTTTCCATAGTTAAGACCTGGAACCTCTGTACTTTATGTGGACCAAACGCTTTAATGTCCCTTAAGTCTTCAGGATGTACAGCCAAACTGCGTCAGAACTTATTTACAGGAACACTGCCCAGAGCCCAGACACAAAATGTACACGTTTATATCGGAGCGGAAAACAACTTTGAACTTGCGATAACCTTAGACTTAAATGAACTGTACGCTCATGTGCTACGATGGTGAAGCAAAATGGCTGAACTAAACCAGGACCAACGGGACTAAAAGCGAACTTGGCCAACTTTTCTTTCATAAATAAGAAAATAAATGTTTTCCCCCTAAAAATATGTTGTAAAAACAGACCTTTGCAACAAAAATCCCACAACTGCACGGCCTCGTTCAGATTTATACACACTAACCCCTTTCATGGTTTGAAAGTCTGATATTCGAGCCTAAACCAGGGACTAAACCAGGGACTAAACCAGGGACTAAACCAGGACTAAACCAGGACTAAACCAGGAACTAAACCAGGGACTAAACCAGGGACTAAACCAGGGACTAAACCAGGGACTAAACCAGGGACTAAACCAGGAACTAAACCAGGAACTAAACCAGGGACTAAACCAGGGACTAAACCAGGGACTAAACCAGGGACTAAACCAGGGACTAAACCAGGGACTAAACCAGGGACTAAACCAGGGACTAAACCAGGACTAAACCAGGAACTAAACCAGGAACTAAACCAGGGACTAAACCAGGGACTAAACCAGGGACTAAACCAGGGACTAAACCAGGGACTAAACCAGGGACTAAACCAGGGACTAAACCAGGACTAAACCAGGACTAAACCAGGGACTAAACCAGGGACTAAACCAGGGACTAAACCAGGGACTAAACCAGGACTAAACCAGGACTAAACCAGGACTAAACCAGGACTAAACCAGGGACTAAACCAGGACTAAACCAAAGACTAAACCAGGGACTGAACCAGGGACTAATCCAGGGACTAATCCAGGGACTAATCCAGGGACTAAACCAGGGACTAAACCAGGGACTAAACCAGGGACTAAACCAGGGACTAAACCAGGGACTAAACCAGGACTAAACCAGGGACTAAACCAGGGACTAAACCAGGGACTAAACCAGGGACTAAACCAGGACTAAACCAGGGACTAAACCAGGGACTAAACCAGGGACTAAACCAGGGACTAAACCAGGGACTAAATCAGGGACTAAACCAGGGACTAAACCAAGTCTAAACCAGGGACTAAACCAGGGACTAAACCAGGGACTAAACCAGGGACTAAACCAGGGACTAAACCAGGGACTAAACCAGAAACTAATCCGAGGACTAAACCAGGAACTAAACTAAGTCTAAACCAGGGACTAAACCAGGAACTAAACCAGGGACTAAACCAGGGACTAAACCAGGGACTAAACCAGGGACTAAACCAGGGACTAAACCAGGAACTAAACCAGGAACTAAACCAGGGACTAAACCAGGGACTAAACCAGGAACTAAACCAGGGACTAAACCAGGGACTAAACCAGGGACTAAACCAGGGACTAAACCAGGGACTAAACCAGGGACTAAACAAAGTCTAAACCAGGGACTAAACCAGGGACAGAACCAGGGACTGAACCAGGGACTGAACCAGGGACTGAACCAGGGACTAAACCAGGGACTAAACCAGGGACTAAACCAGGGACTAAACCAGGGACTAAACCAGGACTAAACCAGGACTAAACCAGGACTAAACCAGGGACTAAACCAGGGACTAAACCAGGGACTAAACCAGGGACTAAACCAGGGACTAAACCAGGGACTAAACCAGGCACTAAACCAGGCACTAAACCAGGAACTAAACCAGGGACTAAACCAGGGACTAAACCAGGGACTAAACCAGGGACTAAACCAGGGACTAAACCAGGGACTAAACCAGGGACTAAACCAGGGACTAAACAAAGTCTAAACCAGGACTAAACCAGGGACTAAACCAGGGACTAAACAAAGTCTAAACCAGGGACTAAACCAGGGACAGAACCAGGGACTGAACCAGGGACTGAACCAGGGACTGAACCAGGGACTGAACCAGGGACTGAACCAGGGACTAATCCAGGGACTAATCCAGGGACTAAACCAGGGACTAAACAAAGTCTAAACCAGGACTAAACCAGGACTAAACCAGGGACTAAACCAGGGACTAAACCAGGGACTAAACCAGGGACTAAACCAGGGACTAAACCAGGGACTAAACCAGGAACTAAACCAGGGACTAAACCAGGGACTAAACCAGGGACTAAACCAGGGACTAAACCAGGGACTAAACCAGGACTAAACCAGGACTAAACCAGGGACTAAACCAGGGACTAAACCAGGGACTAAACCAGGACTAAACCAGGGACTAAACCAGGGACTAAACCAGGGACTAAACCAGGGACTAAACCAGGGACTAAACCAGGGACTAAACCAGGGACTAAACCAGGGACTAAACAAAGTCTAAACCAGGACTAAACCAGGGACTAAACCAGGGACTAAACCAGGGACTAAACCAGGGACTAAACCAGGGACTAAACCAGGAACTAAACCAGGGACTAAACCAGGTCATAAACCTGGTCCAAAACCAGGACTAAACCAGGGACTAAACCAGGGACTAAACCAGGGACTAAACCAGGTACTAAACCAGGTACTAAACCAGGAACTAAACCAGGAACTAAACCAGGGACTAAACCAGGACTAAACCAGGGACTAAACCAGGACTAAACCAGGACTAAACCAGGACTAAACCAGGACTAAACCAGGAACTAAACTAAGTCTAAACCAGGGACTAAACCAGGACTAAACCAGGACTAAACCAGGGACTAAACCGGGCACTAAACCAGGCACTAAACCAGGGACTAAACCAGGGACTAAACCGGGTTTAAACCAGGCACTAAACCAGGCACTAAACCAGGACTAAACCAGGACTAAACCAGGACAAAACCGGGTCTGAACCAGGGACTAAACCAGGACTAAACCAGGACTAAACCAGGACTAAACCAGGGACTAAACCAGGACTAAACCAGGACTAAACCAGGGACTAAACCAGGGACTAAACCAGGGACTAAACCAGGACTAAACCAGGACTAAACCAGGACTAAACCAGGACTAAACCAGGGACTAAACCAGGGACTAAACCAGGGACTAAACCAGGGACTAAACCAGGACTAAACCAGGGACTAAACCAGGGACTAAACCAGGGACTAAACCAGGGACTAAACCAGGGACTAAACCAGGACTAAACCAAGTCTAAACCAGGGCCAGAACCAGGGTCAGAACCAGGGACAGAACCAGGGACTGAACCAGGACTGAACCAGGGACTGAACCAGGGACTGAACCAGGGACTGATCCAGGGACTAATCCAGGGACTAATCCAGGGACTAATCCAGGACTAAACAAAGTCTATACCAGGACTAAACCAGGGACTAAACCAGGGACTAAACCAGGGACTAAACCAGGGACTAAACCAGGGACTAAACCAGGGACTAAACCAGGGACTAAACCAGGGACTAAACCAGGGACTAAACCAGGACTAAACCAGGGACTAAACCAGGGACTAAACCAGGACTAAACCAGGGACTAAACCAGGGACTAAACCAGGGACTAAACCAGGACTAAACCAGGGACTAAACCAGGGACTAAACCAGGAACTAAACCAGGGACTAAACCAGGGACTAAACCAGGGACTAAACCAGGGACTAAACCAGGGACTAAACCAGGGACTAAACCAGGGACTAAACCAGGGACTAAACCAGGACTAAACCAGGACTGAACCAGGGACTAAACCAGGGACTAAACCAGGACTAAACCAGGACTAAACCAGGGACTAAACCAGGGACTAAACCAGGAACTAAACCAGGTACTAAACCAGGAACTAAACCAGGAACTAAACCAGGGACTAAACCAGGGACTAAACCAGGGACTAAACCAGGGACTAAACCAGGTACTAAACCAGGTACTAAACCAGGAACTAAACCAGGAACTAAACCAGGAACTAAACCAGGGACTAAACCAGGGACTAAACCAGGGACTAAACCAGGACTAAACCAGGACTAAACCAGGACTAAACCAGGGACTAAACCAGGAACTAAACTAAGTCTAAACCAGGGACTAAACCAGGGACTGAACCAGGGACTAAACCAGGGACTAAACCAGGAACTAAACCAGGGACTAAACCAGGGACTAAACCAGGACTAAACCAGGACTAAACCAGGGACTAAACCAGGGACTAAACCAGGGACTAAACCAGGGACTAAACCAGGAACTAAACCAGGAACTAAACCAGGAAATAAACCAGGGACTAAACCAGGGACTAAACCAGGGACTAAACCAGGGACTAAACCAGGTACTAAACCAGGTACTAAACCAGGAACTAAACCAGGAACTAAACCAGGAACTAAACCAGGGACTAAACCAGGGACTAAACCAGGGACTAAACCAGGACTAAACCAGGACTAAACCAGGGACTAAACCAGGAACTAAACTAAGTCTAAACCAGGGACTAAACCAGGGACTAAACCAGGGACTAAACCAGGGACTAAACCAGGCACTAAACCAGGCACTAAACCAGGCACTAAACCAGGGACTAAACCAGGGACTAAACCAGGGACTAAACCAGGACTAAACCAGGGACTAAACCAGGGACTAAACCAGGGACTAAACCAGGGACTAAACCAGGGACTAAACCAGGACTAAACCAGGACTAAACCAGGGACTAAACCAGGGACTAAACCAGGGACTAAACCAGGGACTAAACCAGGGACTAAACAAAGTCTAAACCAGGACTAAACCAGGACTAAACCAGGGACTAAACCAGGGACTAAACAAAGTCTAAACCAGGGACTAAACCAGGGACAGAACCAGGGACAGAACCAGGGACTGAACCAGGGACTGAACCAGGGACTGAACCAGGGACTGAACCAGGGACTGAACCAGGGACTAATCCAGGGACTAATCCAGGGACTAAACCAGGGACTAAACAAAGTCTAAACCAGGACTAAACCAGGGACTAAACCAGGGACTAAACCAGGGACTAAACCAGGGACTAAACCAGGGACTAAACCAGGAACTAAACCAGGGACTAAACCAGGGACTAAACCAGGGACTAAACCAGGGACTAAACCAGGGACTAAACCAGGGACTAAACCAGGGACTAAACCAGGGACTAAACCAGGACTAAACCAGGGACTAAACCAGGAACTAAACCAGGAACTAAACCAGGGACTAAACCAGGGACTAAACCAGGGACTAAACCAGGGACTAAACCAGGGACTAAACCAGGGACTAAACCAGGGACTAAACAAAGTCTAAACCAGGACTAAACCAGGGACTAAACCAGGAACTAAACCAGGAACTAAACCAGGGACTAAACCAGGGACTAAACCAGGGACTAAACCAGGGACTAAACCAGGTACTAAACCAGGAACTAAACCAGGAACTAAACCAGGAACTAAACCAGGGACTAAACCAGGGACTAAACCAGGGACTAAACCAGGACTAAACCAGGACTAAACCAGGACTAAACCAGGGACTAAACCAGGGACTAAACCAGGGACTAAACCAGGGACTAAACCAGGACTAAACCAGGACTAAACCAGGGACTAAACCAGGGACTAAACCAGGAACTAAACCAGGAACTAAACCAGGGACTAAACCAGGGACTAAACCAGGGACTAAACCAGGGACTAAACCAGGGACTAAACCAGGGACTAAACAAAGTCTAAACCAGGACTAAACCAGGGACTAAACCAGGAACTAAACCAGGAACTAAACCAGGGACTAAACCAGGGACTAAACCAGGGACTAAACCAGGGACTAAACCAGGTACTAAACCAGGAACTAAACCAGGTACTAAACCAGGAACTAAACCAGGAACTAAACCAGGAACTAAACCAGGGACTAAACCAGGAACTAAACCAGGAACTAAACCAGGAACTAAACCAGGGACTAAACCAGGGACTAAACCAGGGACTAAACCAGGACTAAACCAGGGACTAAACCAGGGACTAAACCAGGACTAAACCAGGACTAAACCAGGACTAAACCAGGGACTAAACCAGGGACTAAACTAAGTCTAAACCAGGGACTAAACCAGGGACTGAACCAGGGACTGAACCAGGGACTGAACCAGGGACTGATCCAGGGACTGATCCAGGGACTAATCCAGGGACTAATCCAGGGACTAATCCAGGGACTAAACCAGGGACTAAACCAGGGACTAAACCAGGGACTAAACCAGGGACTAAACCAGGGACTAAACCAGGGACTAAACCAGGGACTAATCCAGTGACTTGGCCCCTTTAACGGTTACTGTCCAGAGCAGAGCGGGAACACCCCCCAGGAGCAACACTCACCAAACCAGGCCCGAAGCCCCTCTGACAGACTCTCGTTAACACGTCAGAGCCCCTGCACAGCCAGAGAAGACTTTTGACATTTGAGGCAGCAGACATCCCCGCACATTGTTTGTCAGGAGAAGGCCCGGGTTTGCTGGTAAATGGGTCCGTGCAGGTTTATTTTTAGAGCTCAGGGGCTGCGCCGTCAGTCACTGTGGTTCTGTGAGCAGACAGGAGCTTAGCACACTTCCTCTGCAGCAAATAACAGCTATTTATGCCCCGGCCTCGTCAGCCTCCATCAGGACGGGCCATAAAACTGGAAAGCCCAGTTAAAGGTCCAGCCGTGTTTGTAAAGGAGGTTGTTTTTTTGTAGATCTGGTGATGGCTTTTTCTCAGATGGAGGAAAGAAAGATTATTCGTGTTCACTTTGGATTTTTCTGTTGCCTTTAATAGAGCTGCACGATTTAGAGAAAAAATATCTAATTATGATTTTTCTGACCAGTGCGATTGCGATTTTTGTTTTAATAATACGATTCTGTTCAAATTCACAATTTAAACACAACTTTGTCACTTTTAGTTACGTTTTTGCTGTTTTAAGTCACGTTTTTGTGGCTTTTAGTTGAGTTTCAGTCGCCTTTCTGACACTTTAGGTCAAATTTTTGGTGCATTTGTTGTTTGTTTGCACATTTTTGTCACTTTTGAATGCATTTTGAAAGTTTTTGGTTGCTCTTTTGTCGCTTGTACACTAATCCAAACCACACTCTTAGCACTTTTTATTCAAAGCAAGACATTTTGTTGTTTGTGGAAGAAATTATTGCAGTTCATAAATTGCAGCCTTTGCTATTTGCTAATTGTATCCACTAAAGTTGTGATTTTGTGTTGATTTGGTTTAATTGTGCAGCCCTGGTCTACGAGAGGTAAATAAAGTCATCTGCTCAGAGGTTTCAGAGGCTAAACAACAGGAGAAACAGTGTGTTTGAACAGACAGCTGCATTAAAGAGACAAACAGAGAATCACGATACCACGATTTCACAAAAAGCTCACGATTCTATTTTTATCATCATTTTTATTACCCAGACCTAATTGTATGACATTTTCAGAGGGATCATATACAAATACACAATCAATAGTTGAGAATAATTGTCTATATTTAAAGCTATTTAAAAAGGCAGGATTAATTAATTAATGCTTTCAGTGTGGTATCTAGGCCCGTCACAATAATTACTTTAATCGAATTATCGTTCAATAAATGAAAGCTAGAACAATATTTTTTCGTCTGTGTCTTTTCTTCGCATGAACAAGAGGCGATTATAAAAGATTACACAGCATTTTTACTTTTAAATCAGCTCTTAATGCCACCTTTTATATACAGCGTCTAATGTTCCATGAAACAACAATTCCCCGTGTATTTGTAGATGTGGCATGAGCTTTTGAGGTAAATTGCACGGTCCATTTGTGTTTTGCAGTATGTAATTGTTAAATACTTAAAGTACCCATGACAGGTTGGACGACTCATTTGACCAAAGTGTAGTTCAGATAATCATATTTCAAAATTAGCTAAAATGCTTTACAAATTTTACACCGATTTCGCAATTTTTAGATTTTTAATTTTACTTCCTGGTTGTAAATGATGACATCACGCTAGGAAATTACCGTAGCAACCACACTTTACACTGGGCCAAAAGTCATCTAATGTCACATTTTTTTGATTTGACAAATAAAAATAAATGTGAACACCTTTATTTTGTTGAATCAATGTTTAAAGTGTCAAAAAAGTAGTTTCTTTTCTGTAAATTATGCATAACCTTTGTCTCCCCAGTGTGATGTCATCAGTTTGTTTACTTCCTGTATTTTTCAACAGGTTTTTCAACTTTTCTCCACAAACAGCGACCTGATTGGTGTGAAACTATTATTTCTATTTACAACAGATATTAATACACTGAATAAAGTCAAAATTAGAAAATCATAGAAACCTGTCATACGCACTTTAAACTTGTTACTTTTGTTTTAGAATATCGCCATCAAAACGTTTATCATTATATTCATTTTTGTCAATTTCGCTCACGGGTGTAATGAGTTTTCGCTGTAGTTCGCTCAGAAAGCAGACGTTTCTAAGTTAATTCTTAGATTCGATTTACATTTTATCGAGATTCTTCTGTTCAGACCGGACATTTAATTTAGTCCAGAAGTGTTAATCCTTAAGAGGAAACCGAACATCTAAATTTAAGAACGAAATGTACTTCAGAACATGTTTGTGGAAGTCTAAGCGACAGAATTAGGTCTTGCACACAATGAGATTCAGTGTTTTTGTTTACCGAGGACAGCGTTCGTCTTAAAAACGCAGAGTGCAGAGCAGGACTTGTTTTTGGACATGTTTTGGCCTCGGTCCCGTTATAAAAGCACTCACTGTTTCCGCTCCTTTTGGAACATTACACCACTGTTTTCTACACTACATCATTCAAAGCCCGGGTTATTTCGAGCCTCCTTATTTTGTCGGAAACGTGCCTCGAAAGCCGAAATATCCTCACCTTAAATTACGTATTACGACAGCTTTTCTCGGTTTTATAATTATTGCAGAGCGCCCGTGGTAAATACTTATTATAGCTTTAAAGTGCGTATGACAGGTTTTTATCATTATCTAATTTTGACTTTATTTGGTGTATTTATACCTGTTGCAAATATGAATTATAGTTTTACACCAATCAAGCTGCCGTTTGTGGAGAAAAATAGAAAAACCTGTAGAAAGTTACAGGAAATGAACAAAGTGATGACATCACACTGGGGAGACAAAGGTTACGTCCAATTTACGCAAAAGAAACACCTTTTTTGACCCTTCGAACATTAATTTCAACAAAATAACGATGTTCTAACAATGTTGTATTTGTCAAATTAAAAATCAGTGACATTAGAGGAGTTTTCTGCACAGTGCACAGTGTTGTTGCTATGGTGATTTCCTAGTGTGATGTCATCATTTACAACCAGGAAGTAAAATTAAACACCTAAAAAATTGCAAAGTCAGGGTAAAATTTGTAAAGTAGTTGAGCTCACTTTGAAATATATTTATCTACTCTGCGTTTTAGTGAAGTGAGTAGTCCGACCTGTCAGAGGCACTTTAAACAACTCAAGTGTCATTTCGTGAGTTCGTTGAATAAAATAGACTTAAATCCTTGAATAGAAAACGTCGACAAAACACACATTTCAATCCAAGTCCAGGAACGATATACGCGCAACAAACACATTTTACGAACAGTTTAAACTTTAATTCAAGGCGTTGTCGTGTGTTTTTTTGTTGCGAAATAATAACTGTTGTGCAATTTAGACGAGCTTTGCCCTTGTTTACAGTGTGGTTGCTAGGTAACCGTTACAAAATTACCTCTGACGCGCTGCTCATGTCCAACCAGAAAGTATAGTATTATAAACTTCACCAAAACGTTAAAAAATGACACAAAATCTTGACAATTCATAGATTTTTTTTCCCGAAAATCACGCTGCACCAAACCTGTAATTGAATAAATGCAGGATCGATAAGGTAATGCCATACTGTGGAACATCTAAAGCTAAAGATTTAGGAAAAACATATATTTCTGACCAGTTTTGCGATTAGATTTGCGATTTATGATTTCATTATAGAATTCTGTTCAACATTAACATTTCAAACGCAACCAGGAGAATTGACAAAAAACTGAAACATGAACAAATAAAATAACATTTTCCAGAGCGTTTTGTCACTTTTTGTTTAGTTTTTGTCATCTTTTGCAGCATTTTTGTCTGGGTTTGCTACTTTTAGTCACGTTTTTGTCACTTATAGCGGCGTTTGTTTCGCTTTTAGTAAAGTTACGTTTTTTAAAATTGTTTCAGAACATGTTTTGACAAATTTAAATCGCAGGGTTAACAGTTTTTGTGCAGAATAAAACAGGATATTTAGTTGTTTCTGGAGTGAATTCTTGCACAAATTGCAGCCTTTACGATTTGCTAATTGCGTCCACCATTAATAATTTTTGCTCGTACAAAAAGGTCACTTAATGCCTATAGCAAACAGTCTATTGTTTATGAACGCAATATAACGAGTAGCAAAGTTTGATTTTGTTTGGCATATTCTAGGTTTTCTGTTTTTGGGGGAGCATTATAATCTCTTCTCTGACCAATTTCAATTATTCAACACTCAAAATGGATGGAGCAGCTTCAGTCACAGCCTCGGGATAAAGAATCTCCTCTGCGTCGCTCTTCTCTGTGATCAAACATCGACGTCTGAATGAATCACTGTCCGAAAGGTCAGTTCATTTCAAAGCCGCTCCGTCGTCCAGGGACAGTGACATTTATGATCCCGTCTCCCCGTGCGGACGTGTCTCTCGGACGCTAGAGAATCCGCTGAGTCACGACCATCGCCGGGCGGCCATCTTTGTAAAGGAGACGATCAAGATGCGCCGCAAAGGGTTCCGGGTCGTCTGAGTCATCGCTCCAGACGTGGATGGGTTTTTACAAGACTTCAGCGCTCATGAGACGATCTTGACTTGACTATTTTGACTGATTTGTACAGGAAAAGATAGTCCATTCCACGTTTTCAGACCTTTCCCAACTCGTGTTTTCACAAATCAATCCGATAAAGGGATGCACTGTTTCAGCTTTTTCAGTTCTGATACTGATAATTCCAGGTTACTTTACTTTAGTGACTGAATTTTGTAGATTCTGAGCTTTAAAGGACACATTCTGCAACTTTTTGGGTCTTTTAATCATGTTCTACCAACGTTCCGTCATCAGAAACATACTGTACCTGGAGTTGCATTTGCGCCATTTTGTTTGACTATCCTCTCCCCTCTGACTGTCAAAAACACTTCCTGCTGAACTCCCTCGATCACGGTTTTTCAGATCAAATATGTCACTAGAGGAGCCATCTGTCTAGAGCAGGCATGTCCAAACTCAGGCCCGGGGGCCAAATGCGGCCCTCAGACCAATTTTTCTTGGCCCTTAGGCTTCCTGGTGAACTGGCCCACATTGTCCTGATAAGTACTATTTACAGCACATTTCAGATTTTCTACAATTTCAACCTAAATAACTAACATTTTGGTGCAATACAGACCTGATATTAAGGCAATGAGACTGAATGTAGATGTGGTGGTGCTTAAAACATCAGATAAATGCAGCTTTTTTTAACGTTTCGCGATTGATTTGTGGCCCTCCGCTTGGTCTATATTTCAATATGTGGCCCTCGATGGAAAAAGTTTGGACACCCCTGGTCTACAGGAACTCTCCCACATTAGATGATCCACCTTCCTTCCTCTTGAGTGGTTCAGTCCAGATGGATGTGTCAGTCCTAGTTCATCTGCAGCCTGTCCGTCCGTGGGAGTAGGATCTCTCCTTCACTGTGGTTCTCCCAGCGGTTTCTACTTTTCCCACAGTGTTTTTTGTAGTTTTTCCTTGAGAGAAGGAGGGTCAAGGACAGGGGATGCTCTGGGACATTTATCCACTTCATAAATTCTATTGAACATTGTTTAATTGAACTGCTTTCTACCTGTGGCCCATGGAGGCAACTGTTGTTTTGATTTTGGGCGCTACAAAAATACATTGAATTGAATTGAACTTATCAGAGAATTTTCTGCCGTTTTAAGTCCTTAAATCATCGCCAGACTCATTCTGTGCATTTCTGCCTCTAAACACGATCACTGCTACTGCCAGACTGACTGTAGCATCTCTTAAAGTGATAACATAAACTACTAAACTAAATTGTGTAAGCGCTAGGTGCCATCTACTGACTGAGCATGTTTAAAGTCTAATAACAATATGAAAAATGCAGCATATTTCTCCTTAAAAATGAGGCGTCACTTACCATTATCTACTTGGTTGAAGTTGATGCAAATATGTTTGCGTTCTCAAAATAGCTGACATGAGAATCAGATTAGTGTCAGAAGATAAGGAATTGATGTCCAAATTGTTGATTTTTTGCAATATAGTTATATGTAATTAAATAAATTTAAAAAAGATATGAACAGATGAGAACGTGGGGAGTGGAAAAGTAACACGCTGCACCTTTAAATAGGTCATAATCAACCTTTCTGAGCGTATAACCATGTTCCTACTCCGATGTATCCAATTTTGTATTCAACTGGTTTTGAATGACTCAATTATAATTTTGCTCTATAAATAATCTTGTCTTGCCTTCATGCATGTCTGTGTAATCCTGTATTGCAGCAGTGTCCAGAATCGTTCTCAGGGGGCTGCAGTCTGAAACATATACGCAGTGGAGGGTCAAAGATGGCCTGACATGAAGTCAATTAAGTGAACATTTTGCGCTTGATGCATTTTGATGAGCCACGGCACCTTAAAATGAGCTTTTAACCCCGTTCTAACAATGTTCCGACATCAAAACATACCTGGAGTTGTATTTTGCTTCATTCACGCTAGTTTGATGAATCCTGGTTAGAAAATCTTCTCCCTCCGACCGTCAGAAACACTCCTGAACTCGAACTCCTTTGATCTATGACGTTTTTCCAATATTTTTTGTCACTTATCCAAGAATCTTCTGCAGTTTTTAAGTCCTTCAATCATCGCCAGACTCGCTCTGAGCATTTCTGCCTCTAAACACGATCACTACAAGCTCTCAACAAGCTCTCGCATTTGCTGACAAACGCATTTTTAGCTCGTCTTAGCTCTCTGTAGCCAGTAGATGGCGCCTAAACTCAGTAAGAGCCAGGGCAAACAGAACATTTTGTGTTTATAAAAATCTTGTTTAGTTCTAAAACATGAGATAACACACAAACTGTACTCAAGACCATGTTAAAAGGATAATAACGATACAAAAAATGCATCATATTTTTCCTTGGAACATTCATGTATCTTTTTTTAGGTCACATTTGTCAGTGGTGGAAAGTAATGAAGTACAAAAGTAAAAGTACTAAGTTTTTAAGTTATCTGTACTTAACTTCAGTCGATTTTACAGTGGATACTTTTTACTTTTACTTCACTACATTTGAGACCAAGTATCTGTACTTTTGACTCCACTATGTTTTTTAACTGGACTGAAAAGTAGAAAGTACTTTTCATTTTGTTTGAGGGTTATTTTTAGCTCGTTGATGGTGACCTTCTGCTGAAAGTTTTGAGTTCAAGCTCAACAACAAGCAAACAAAATATACACATACAATCCTCAACAAAAATTCAGAAATTACTTCAAATAGACCAAAAAAAGCAAAATTCTTTACTTAAATTATAACGTTTGATGCATAAAACTGGTCTTTGAAATACTTTTACTTTTACTCTTTCAAGCGGGTACTACAACACATTTACTTGAGTAGATTTTTAATGTGATACTTTTACTTGAGTCATTTTTAGGGCTGTAGTGCTTTGGTCGTTTAGTCGATTAATCGGCCGATGGTGTTTTAGTCGACAATAAGGATTTATATGGGACAACAGCAAAAAGAAGACATGGAATGAGTTAGCTGAACATTTCTGAATGAATCATGAGTTTAATCCAACTTAACATTTAATTACAACATCTACTAGTACTTTTCGGTATAAAACAGTTATTTTAAGGGTAAAGTAAGTTGTTTATTTTGGGTAAATTATGCATAACTTTTGGAGGGAATGAGTCTCCCTAGTGTGGTGTCATCAGTTTTTTCTTCCTGTAATTTTAAATATATTTTTCAACTTTTCTCCACAAACCATGACTTTATTGGTGTAAAACTGTTATTTTTATGTACAGTACGTATAAATACACCAAATAAAATCAAAATTAGAAAATCGTTTAAACCTGTCACACGCACTTTAAAGGAGAAATGGTATGCAAAACTGACTATTTTGAGCTTGCTGCCGTGTTCTAACAATGTTTCGTCATCAAAGACAAAGATGGAGTTGCATTTAGCTTCATTCAGTTATTTTTGCATGAATTCTTGTGTAGCTCTTATATTTTGGGTCCAGTTGAAGTCAGATACATGGATTCCTTTTCAGTCGACTTTTTCGATAGGACTTGTCTTTAGTCGACCAATAGTTTATTTAGTCGACTACAGCCCTTGTACCGTATTTTCCGCACTATAAGGCGCACCTAAAAGCTTTCAATTTTCTCAAAAAACTGACAGTGCGCCTTATAATCCGGTGCGCTTTATATATGCATCAATACTGAGCCGCAACCACAGCCACTACTGTAGCTTCTATTCTATGCGCCTTATAATGCAGTGCGCCTTATATATGAACAAAGTTTTCAAATAGGCCATTCATTGATTTATTCATTGCGGTTTATAATCCGGTGTGCCTTATAGTGCGGAAAATACGGTAATTTTTGCATACGTATCTGCACTTTTACTTTTATTTGGTGCCGGGCCATCGTTTGTATTTGAGTCTCAAGTGCTTTGTCTGTTTTCACCCGCACTATTCACCTTATTCCTGAAGTTGCCGTACACGCCGCCGTCTTGTTTCCGTTGTAGTTCACATGGAGCAGACGAGCTCAACAGAAAATAAGTTCTACATGGACTAAAAAGCCGTTTTCAGACTGAGCAGGAAATCGTTGCGTTGTGACTTGTTGTTGCTCGTGTTCATTAAACATTTTACACAAATCAATCTACTTTATGTAACATTTTAGCGGTGAGACTTTTCCCTCGTTCGTCATTAGCTTTAACGGAGTTCTCGTCAAACGGAAGTGCGTTTACAACAAAAGTGCAAAAAACGGCAAAAGTGGGCGGGGCGGAAAAAGGTGAATAAAACAGCTATTTTTGCATGAATTCTTGTGTAGCTCTTGTATTTTGGGTCCAGTTGAAGTCAGATACATGGATTCCTTTTCAGTCGACCAATAGTTTATTTAGTCGACTACAGCCCTTGTATTTTTTGCATACGTATCTGCACTTTTTTTTTAAACAAAATTGATTACTTCTTCCACCACTGACATTTGGTGTATTTGAGTCTTGAGTGCTTTGTCTGTTTTCACCCGCACTATTCACCTTATTTTGGACGTTGCCGTACGCGCTGCCATCTTGTTTCCGTTGTAGTTTACATGGAGCAGACGAGCTCAACAGAAAATAAGTTCTACATGGACTAAAAAGACGTTTTCAGGCCTCAGGAAATCGTTGCGTTGTGACTTGTTGTTGCTCGTGTTCATTAAACATTTTACACAAATCAACCTACTTTATGTAACATTTTAGCGGCGAGACTTTTCCCTCGTTCGTCATTAGCTTTAACGGAGTTCTCGTCAAACAAAAGTGCGTTTACAACAAAAGTGTAAAAAACGACAAAAGTGGGCGGGGCGGAATAAGGTCAATAATATCATGATGAACGATATAACCGCATAAAGGGATTTCAGTTCGTTGAGGTAAAGGTTTGTCTCCCAAGACGCCAACATCCCAAATACGCCTGACCGATTTATACGTTTAAGGGCCGTTTCCATCTCGAGCCGTCGTCCTCTTCAGACCGTCCCGCTGGCTCCGGCTCCTCTCGCTCTCTTATCGGCGGAGCTATTAATATCTCCGAGGCAGACGAGGGCAGAGAGCGGGTGCCTTTAGTAAATATGGCATGATTTCCCTGGAGTGGAAGCGTGGAGGATGCAGAGGTGTTTTTTTTATAAATAGGTCGCGCTCTCTGTCAAAAAGAGACAAACTCGATCTGAAGTCTGCTGGACATACATTAAACTCTTCCCTGCTTCTCTGACTTTGGTTCAAAATGTTGCACAAGGGAAGTTGGGTTTACAATTTATTACTGTTTATGGATAAAAGTAGCTGAGGTCATTGTAGATTGTCTGTTAATTAATGTTTGCTAATGTAATGTATACATTTGTGGGATCGAAGTTAAAAGCACCGTCTGCTACAAACTATGTTAAAGTGACAGGTTGGACTACTCATGTACCTAAAATACAGGTAAGATAAATATATTTAAAGTTTTGCTAAAAATAATTATACATTTTATCATTTTTAGCCGTTTTTTTAGTTTTGTAGTATCACTTCCTGGTTGTAAATGATGACATCACACTAGGAAATTACTTTGCACACTGGGCTAAAACTCTGCTAATATCAGAGATTTTTTTTGTCCGACAAATCAAAATACATGTGAACACCTTTAGTTTGTTGAGTTAATGTTTTAAGGGTAAAATAAGTTGTTTATTTTGGGTGAATTATGCATAACCTTTGGATGGAATGAGTCTCCCTAGTGTGTCATCAGTTTTTTCTTCCTATATATTTGTCAATTGTTCTCCACAAACCGTGACTTGATTGGTGTAAAACAATATTTTTTATGTACAGTACATATAAATACACCAAATAAAATCAAAATTAGAAAATCGTTTAAACCTGTCACACGCACTTTAAAGGAGAAATAGTCTGCTAAACTGACTGTTTTGTCTATTTTTAAATTCTTTTTTCTACTTTTATTTGAATTTGATTGTGTTTAGCCATGCATTCATTTATCTATATTTTAATTTATTTTACTGTTTCTATTCATTGTTTTATTACTTATTATTGTCTGTGCAGCTCTTTGGAAACCGTCATGTTTATAAAATGTGCTCTCCTCTGCCCCCTGCAGGCCCAGTGGTGTACGTGCTGGACCTGGCAGACCGGCTCATCTCGAAGGCCGGACCGTTCGCTGCAGCCGGGATCATGGTGGGGTCTATTTACTGGACCGCGGTCACCTATGGAGCGGTCACAGTCATGCAGGTAACAGCAGAGTCTGGCCCACACAACCAGTCCCACAACCGTCCGGCCCATTCAACCGCCCGGCCCACACAACCGCCCGGCTCACACAACCGCCCGGCCCACACAACAATAACCCTAACAACAATAACACGTACACAGATGCTAAAATACAGTGTATAGATGAATGTGAGGCTGAGTACAAATGAACCTGTTGAGAAAGCACCATCAGAAGAGCCAAAAGTTTGATTAAAAAAAACTTACAAATATAGTCTTTACTTAAGTTAAAACTAATCAGGATCCACAAACTAACTAACTAAATAACTAAATAACTAACTAAATAACTAAATAACTAAATAACTAAATAACTAAATAACTAAATAACTAAATAAATAAATAAATAAATAAATAAATAAAGCTGGGTGTGTGATTTTGCATAGAGCCGATATTGACAGCAAAAAGTTTATACACAGAATACAAAGCCGTCCAGATAAAGGCTTCATTGTTGTCTTGTTGGTGCGCGTCATTTTGCACAACTCTACATTGAAATGAATTAAATTTCTGGAAATGGCCAAACAACAGAAGAGCGGATCAGTAGCAATCAGAAGAAAAAATTGACGGGGCGCAACGATATGAATAAAACCGTGAAATTGCGCTTAATAGTCTTTTCAGCTGCTCCCATTTCCATTGTATCACTCAGGTTAGATTAGACCGCTTCGTTATTAATCCTTTTCAGGAAATTATTTTGTTGCGGCAGCTCATTTGTACAAAGAGAGCAAAACATTGATTCATCCACACTGATTTAAAAAAGTGCAAGAACATTAAACAGTCTGATTGCAGCAGGGACAAAAGTACACCATGTTTTTCCTCGTAGCTGAGCTCAATTGGGCTTGTTCCAGTATCAATATGTCGTTATGCTAAGTTATGTCGCTGTCTGCGTCTGCGAGTGTTTTATTCATGTTTTAGACGTATAAATTAGCAGACTCGGCGCTCGACGCTCATGCTATCAACCTCTTAGCAACGCGGCCGGTCCGGTATGATTTGAAGGACACCAGCGGCAGTCTTATGTATTTTCCCTTTAGCCATTAGCATTAGCCCGTAAAACACGCACGTTATGAATAATACAGAGAGTGTCAACTGGTACTAACCCATCGAGCACGTTTAGGTGAACTCAAAGCTTCGTTACAAGTCATTGTTGAGTGCGTAAACCTTTTAGTGTTTTATTTTAGGTCATAATTGGCGTGTAAAACTGTAATCTGAGCTAAAGGCTAACTGACTTTAAAGTCTATGTGACAGGTTTTCGTGTTACGACTTAGTTTGGTGGGAGGGCACTTATTATAGTTGCATCAGTCAAGTCGCAGTTTGTGAAGAAAATTTGAAGAATAAAAGTATGAAATTACAGTAAAACTAAGGAATCCCTCTGTGATGTCATCAAAAAGCGACGCGCCGTTGAAAATACAAGAATAATATTATATAATAATATGAACATAACTGGCACATTTCTGACAGTCTCAACCATCATTCATCCAAAAAAAAAAGCCTTATCCACGTATTATTTATTGTAAATCCCTAACTATTGTGCAAAATATATCGATTTTGGCTCTTGTTTACTGTGTGGTTGCTAGGTAACAGTTGTAGAATTACCTCTATCTATGTCATATTTGTGTGTCCAAACCAGGAAGTAACAGTATAAATTTCACAAAAAACTGGCAAAATGTTTAGTAAAATCTTAAATATAATCATGTTCACCGCGTTTTTTGCGAAATGTGCCGTCTTAATCCATCAGACTGAGTTGAGATTTCTGAACTTGTGAGCATCTAGCGACCACCGAACGTCATCCGTCCTTTTTTACGTGTTTCTGGTGCACTCACAACTCACTGCGGTGAATAATAACGACGCTAGGGACGTCTTTGGACCGCTGCAAACTATTTAAAATGAATTGGTTTTGTTTTTCAAGTTTTTAATCTGCTACAGCGTCTTTAAATATTCCAGGCCAGTCTCAAACCCGGCGCTCAGGAGTGTATCAGACCGACTGTGGCAAATCCCCCCCAAATGAAGGTCGACATTTTACTGATGCTTTTCTGATTTAATGGCAATAAATCAAACACACAGAAACACAAAAAGACACTGTGTAAATGCTAAACGCCCTGCTCTTACGCCTTAGCCAAAAGGTTAGCTAAGTGGAAATGTCTAATTACACATCAATTAACGTGTTTTACAGACAAAATCAATATAATGTCGCTTCATAAACACAAAACATTACAACTGCGCTTAGGTGCAACTTAAAACGTACCTTGGAGCAACTCATACAAAAACCACGTTCATTTCTGTCAACTTTTCTGCGTTTGTCTTTTTCCCGTGAATCGAACGCTGTGTTAAAGCAATAAACAGGAAGTGGCTCTTCAAAATAAAAGTGTTCTCTCAAAAAACAGGAAGTTAACCGTTACTTCGTGAATATCGACAAAGTATGAAATAAAATACAACTAGGGATGGGACAATAAACAATAATATCGTTTATCGTGATAAAAAGGGAAGATAATAATCGTTTGTGCTACATTTTGTACAATCGCCAACAAAATAATTAAAACCGATTAGTCCAGACCTTTTTTGAGTCGCGGCACACTTTTAGGGTTTAAAAGACACCACAGCACAACACCTTAAAAAACATGACCAAATCAGACCATTTAGTAAAAACAGTGTGGTACATAATGAGGCAAAAAATGTTGTTGCAGCGTATTTTTGTTGTTATTGCGCTCTTTTTTGATGCAGAAGTTGCTCAGGACACTCCAAAATGCTAAATTAGTCAATTACATTCGCATTTATGAGTTTGTTGACTCACATGGGATATTTTCTCAAGGCACACCTGACAAACGTTCAAGGCACACCAGTGTTCCCCGGTGCACTGGTTGAAAATCAAGGAATCAGTCGACTAAAAGGGGGCGTGGCCAAAATACATCAAAACTAAGAAGTATCTCCATGTATCTCAGGGGTTCCCAAACTTTTCTGCACAGGGACCCCCAAAAATAGCCATTTAAACATAACCCCCAAAGCGAAATTAAAAATAATTTTAAGCGTCAAAGCATGTTAAATCAGGTTTAATATTGGTTATTTTAATTGTTTACTCTCTTATTTGACCATATTTCACTAAAATATACTGTTTTGAATTTGAAAAATAGAGCAAATACAGTGTCATATTTATTCAAATTAGATCTAGAAATCATCTGGCGACCCCCAGCTCATCACTCGCGACCCCCACTTTGGGAACCACTGATGTATCTGACCCAAACTGCACAGGAGTTCATGCAAAAATAACAATTTAAACATAAAAGTGCCAGTAAACAGTGTATTTATATGTTAGAGTTGTCAATTAACCTACACAGTCATGTGTTTGGACGGTGGGAGGAGCCGGAGAACCCGGAGAGAACCCACGGTAACACGGGGAGGACATGCAGACTCCACCCAGAGAGATCGTGTGATGTTAGGGTGGTTCGGAATTCGAAACCACGATCAGTCGACTCATAAAAATGTTGGTCGACCAAGATGCCATCAACAGATTAATCGACCAAACGACTAAAGGATTACAGCCCTAGCAATTGACTTTAATTTGATGGTCGTATTGAAGCACAACAAAGATAATCACCATTTTGTCACCAGATTGTGCAGAAAAAAAGCAACTTACCCTTTATGTTCTCTTCTAGATCTCGTTTGTTTTCACTTATACTAAAGTACAAATATGTCAGAACTTATTTATAATGAGAAAGTAATGTCTTTATACGTCACATTTTAATAACTATTGTGATATTATCGTTAATCGCAATTATTCTAGCCGTGATAATCGTGATAACTACAGTTTTAGCGACGGGGAAAACACACCGTGGGTTCTTGACACTGACCTCTGACCCCCGTGCTCCTCCCCGGCCGGCGCAGGTGGTGGGTCACAAGGAGGGCCTGGACGTGATGGAGCGGGCCGACCCCCTGTTCCTGCTCATCGGCCTGCCCACCATCCCCGTCATGCTGATCCTGGGGAAGATGATCCGCTGGGAGGACTACGTGCTGCGCCTCTGGAGGAAGTACTCCAACAAGCTGCAGATCCTCAACAGTATATTCCCCGGTCAGTCACTCCGAAAACATTTCCTCACTTTTGTTTAAAGGGCCTCTGACAGGTTGAAATACACATTTAACTAAAATGCAGTTAAGATTCACATTTCTACTAAAATCTTTACAAATTTTACCCCAGTTTAGCTGTTTTTTAATTTTACTTCCTGGTTGTAAAGTATGACATCACGCTAGGAAATTACCATAGCAACCACACTTTACACTGGCCAAAACTCCTTTAATGTCACAGGTTTTGTTCATTTGACAAAGAAAAACACACGTGGACGCCTTTATTTTGTTGAATTTTTGTTTAAATGGTCAAAAAAGTAGTTTCTTTTGTGTAAATCATGCATATCCTTTGTCTCCCTAGTGTGATGTCATGAATTTGTTTACTTCCTGTAATTGTCAACAGATTTTTCAACTTTTCTCCACGAATAGCGACTTGATTGATGTAAAACTATAATTTGTATTTACACAAAGTATGAATACACTGAATGAAGTCAAAATTAGAAAATCATAAAAACCCGTCATACACACTTTAATTTTTATTGTTTCATTTTCATATTATTTTAAAAGCACAAATGCATCAATAACACACACACAATTTGAATGAAGTAAGTTATTTTATTGACAGCCATGGCTCGTTCAAATTCAAATCACTGTGAATGTTGTAGTATTAAAACACACCACTAGATGTCTCTCTGGAGAAGTGTTTCGAGCCGTGTCTCGAAGCCTCAGACCGTTTGGTTCAAATGCTTTGTTGTTTCATGAGGCTTCACTTCACTTCTTATTTTGACCATGTTATAATCATTGCTTCTTAATCAAAACAGTTACATTTTGTTTAATTCACGCTCGTTTCATTAATCCCGTTTATGAGGCGCTCTGTCTCTGAGACTCAGAAATTATGCTGTTGAAATTTTCCCCCGATTGTGACGTCAAGTCCTGCAGATTCTAAGTCCATAAATCATCACCACTCGTTCTGAGCATTTCTGTTGTCAAATGGCTTTTATTACAACTGCGTGCTCACGTTTGCATGCCGGTCACGTTGCTTAAATGGCTACTTTAAGTTCTAAAACATGAAATACTATAGTAAAAGAACTCAAGAGCATATTTAAAGGACACATATTTCTTTCTTTTTTCTGAGCTTTTGAGCTAACAATGTTCTATCATCAAAAACATATCTGGCTCAATCTTTGGATCTTTTTTTGTGTGAAATTATGTCAAATTAGCTGTTTTTTCCTCTGTTTTTTGTGCTGTTCCAATACACACAAAGGAAATAAACATGTGTAAAGCAAAAACTGTGGAATTGCAATACCTTGTGGGGAGAAGTACTTACACTTTAAGCCATGACTGTACATTCTGTCTTATATTTTCTTTGTTGTCGTTGTTGTTTGTGTGTTTTTCTCTCCCTCATATCGTCTGAATACAGTGCATTACGTCATTCCTCCCTGGGACATGTCCTGAATGAAACACTCTCTGTCTCCGGTGCAGGTATCGGCTGTCCCGTGCCCAGGATCCCGGCTGAAGCCTCTCCTCTGGCCGATCACGTCTCTGCCACCAGGATCCTGTGCGGGGCGCTGGTTTTCCCCACCATCGCCACCATCGTGGGCAAACTCATGTTCAGCAGCGTCAACTCCAACCTGCAGAGGACCATCCTGGTGCGTACGGGACGGGACGGGACGGGACGGGACAGTGACCGCTCAAGGAGGTGGAGCGCAGTCTGAGTGTAGCTTGGCACAAATGTATTCAGCTTTAATGTTTCACAGGAGCTCAGTGGCAATTAGGGCTGCAATTAATGATTATATTGGTGATCAATTAGTTGTTTAGAGCAGTGTTTTTCAACCTTTTTCTAGTCGCGGCACACTTTTTGGGTTTAAAAGACACCACGGCACACCATCTACCATTAAAACATGACCAAATCAGACCATTTAGTCCAGTGTTTTTTTACCCTTTTTTGAGTTGTGGCACACGTTTTGGGTTTAAAAGCCACCACGGCACACCACCTACCACTAAAACATTACCAATTCAGGCCATTTAGTTAAAAATATTGTATATAATGAGGCAAATAATGTCTGTGGCACTGTCTAGTTCTTTAAATTTGGTAACAGTGATGGTTTTGCGTTCTTTTTTGGTGCAAATGTCACTCAGGACGCTCCAAATAGGTATATTAGTTCATTAATCCGCATTTGTGAATCTGTGAACTCAAACTGGACATTTTCTCAAGGCGCACCATCAAAACCTCAAGGTGCACTGGTGGAAAATCAAGGATTTAGTGAATAAAATATATAAATATGGCATATAATGAGCCAAATCGTGTTTGTGTTACTGTTTGGTGCTTTAAATTTGGCATTAGTGGTGGTTTTGCGTTCTATTTTGGTGCACAAGTTGCTCAGGGCACTCCAGAAAGGCAAATTAGTTATTTACATCTGCATTTCTGAACCTGTTAACTCAAATTTTATATTTTTTCAAGGCACACCTGGAAAAACTTCAAGTCACACTAGTGTTTCCGGGCACACTGGTTGAAAATCAAGGGTTTAGAGCATGAAAGACCTTTAAATACGAGAATTTTACTCAAACAAAGCTGAAGTGAAGACGTTTGACGATGTCCTGGTGGAAAATATTTATAGATGAACAAGTATTTTAATCAAAAACACACAATTTATATGTTTCCTGTGTGTTTTTTGTATCATTCCTGCTCCGTCTGAGTCATAAAACCTCTTCTTTCAGCTCAGTCTGTGTATAGACCAGTTAACGATTACTTAATTAGTTGACAGTCTATAATCGATTAGCTACGATTAATCTTTAATTTAAATCAGGTTTAATATTGGTTATTTGACCCTATTTCACTGAAAGATACTGTTTTTACAGACGGAACAATCATTTTTGGGGTTCAATATTTATCGTCAGTACTTTTTCTTTGCCTTGTTAGTGGACTTTTTTATAATTTTTCTGTGAGATGAGTTGAGATTTGAGCTGTAGACGGTTGAATAAATAACTTGTTTGACTCGTTACAGGCACAAACGAAGTACTAAAGTGTTTTATTCTGCCGTTTATTTATTGCTGCTCAGGTTTTTTAACAATATTGTGCACGTAGAAGTAGTTTTTTGGGCTTAACTTGGTTTGAATCAGTAGTTTTTATAGTATCGTTTATCGTCTATAGTTTATTCAGTTTATATCGCCGAGTATTCAACCCAAACTGCACTCAAAAGACCACAACTGCACAGGAATTCACGCTTAAAACAACTATTTATCCAGAAAAACAGAGTATTTAAATGTTAGACTCTGAAATCTTTAGCAAACTCACTGCATATCTTCCCGTTTTTGCCACATATATAACTTTAATTTCAATCAAATGATTAGTCGACTACAAAAAATCTTGGTCGCCTTGATTTTCAGTTTCAGTTGAGTTCACAGATTCACAAATGTGGATTAATGAACTCATTTACCTTTTTAGAGTGTCCTGAGCAACATTTACACCAAAAAAGAACGCAAAACCATCACTGTTACCAAATTTAAAGAACTAGACAGTGCCACAGACATTATTTGCCTCATTATATACAATATTTTTAAAGTGCGTATGACGGGTTTTTACGATTTTCTAATTTAGACTTTCTTCGGTGTATTAAAACCTCTTGTAAATATAAATTATAGTTTTACACCAATCAGGTCGCTGTTTGTGGAGAAAAGTTAAAAAATCTGTTGAAAATTACAGGAAGTAAACAAATTGATGACATCACACTGGGGAGACAAAGGTCATGCATAATTTACACAAAACAAACTACTTTTTTGACCCTTTAACTATTATTTCAACAACATAAAGCGGTTCACGTGTTTCTCTTTGTCAAATGAACAAAATCTGTGACGTTAGATGAGTTTTGGCCGGTGTACAGTGTGGTTGCTATGGTAATTTCCTAGTGTGATGTCATACTTTACAACCAGGAAGTAAAATTTAAAACCTAAAAAATACCTAAACTGGGGTAAAATTTGTAAAGATTTTAGTAGAAATTTGAATATATTTATCTTGACTGTATTTTAGTTAAATGTCCATTTCAACCTGTCATAGGCCCTTTAACTAAATGGTCTGATTTGGTCATGTTTTGGTGCCGTGGTGGCTTTTAAACCCAAAACGTGTGCCACTCAACTCACAAAAAGGTTAAAAAACACTGGACTAAAGGATTAAAGCCCTCATTTCATCCATTACCAGAGCACCTTTAAATACCTTCCTTTTCTCTCGACAGGGAGGAATCGCTTTCGTGGCCATTAAAGGAGCGTTCAAAGTCTACTTCAAACAGCAGCAGTATCTGAGACAAGCGCACCGCAAGATCCTCAACTTCCCCGAGCCAGAGGACGCTTAAGACGGACACTTTCCCACCAAAAAAAAAAAAAAACCTCCCGAAAACCTGGACGTACCGAGAACTGCCGGTCAGACCAACGGGACACTTGGGGAGCGACACACCCAGGATCTCTGCTACCGTTTTTTTGCGTTTTTAATTTTTCAAACACTTCAGCACAATCCGGACTGCGAAAAGAGTGTTTGAGTTTCATGATCGTCGAGTTATTTTAAGGAAACAAATGGCGGGGCATGTGTAATTTTATAATGGATATAGCGACGAAAAATATGATTGTTTTATATGATCTTTATTTTCCAGGTTTGAAAACGTTGCCTCCGTTTTGTTGAAGGGGACTCTGCATCGAATGAACACGTGTTGGAATGTATTATAAGAAATAAATTGTGGAATATTAAGGAATCACGCAGCACTAACTTGACATTGCATTGTTTGTTTTATGTAAAAGATCTAGGTCTAAATTGTACGTTTTGTTCAACACTTTTCCAGCTGAAGAAACACATTGTTTTCATCCAGTCGTGCAACAAAATGCTCTTGTCCAATTGCCTCTAAATGCCTCTTACACAAATATGTGACAATCTGATTAATTAAACTGAATATATATGTATGTAAATTCAACTACATTTGGTCTGGTTAGTTTTATGAAAGCGCTCGAGGGTGTGTTTATGTTCAACAGCAATTTACAACCTTTTTCCCCAGAAAGCTGCTCCTTTAAACTCAGGACTGTTCAACTTAAATCAGGCCCAGCACGGGACGTGATCCGACCCGTGATCCGACCCTCAACCCGGCAGACGAAAATATACAACATATTTTATCTCTCCTTATTGGTTTAGACCTGATTTAGTCCTGCTTTAATCCTAGTTTAGACCTGGGATAGACCTACTTTAGTCCTGCTTTTAAACCTGCTACTCCTGGTTTAGTCCTGCTATTAGACCTGTTTTAGTCCTGCTTTAATCCTAGTTTAGACCTGGGATAGACCTGGTTTAGTCCTGCTTTTAGACCTGCTTTAGATCTGCTTTAAGACCTGGTTTAGTCCTGATTTTAGACCTGCGATAGACCTGGTGTACTCCTGGTTTAATCCTGATTTACTCCTGCTTTAGACCGGCTTTTAGACCTGCTTTTAGTCCTGCTTTAATCCTAGTTTAGACCTGGGATAAACCTGGTTTAGTCCTGCTTTTAAACCTGCTTTAGTCCTGATTTTAGACCTGGTTTAGTCCTGATTTTAGACCTGGTTTAATCCTGATTTAGTCCTGCTTTAGACCTGCTACTCTTGGTTTAGTCCTGCTTTTAGTCCTGCTTTTAGTCTTGCTTTTATACCTGCTACTCCTGGTTTAGACCTGCTTAAGACCTGTTTTAGTCCTGCTTTAATCCTAGTTTATACCTGCTTTACTTCTGGTTTAGACCTGGGATAGACCTACTTTAGTCCTGCTTTTAGACCTGCTTTAGACCTGGTGTACTCCTGGTTTAATCCTGATTTACTCCTGGTTTAGACCTGCTTTATTCCTGCTTTTATACTTTGTTTAGTCTTGCTTTTAGACCTGCTACTCCTGGTTTAGGCCTGCTTAAGACCTGATTTAGTCCTGCTTTAATCCTAGTTTAGACCTGGGATAGACCTGCTTTAGTCCTGCTTTTAGACCTGGTTTAGTCCTGATTTACTCCTGGTTTTGATCTGGTTTAGTCCTTATTTAATCCTGCTTTTATACCTGGTTTAGTCTTGCTTTTAGGCCTGCTTAAGACCTGATTTAGTCTTGCTTTAGTCCTGGTTTAGACCTGCGATGGACCTGCTTTAGACCTGGTTTAGTCCCGCTTTTAGACCTGGTTTAGGCTTGCTTTTAGACCTGGTTTAGTCCTGCTTTTAGACCTGGTTTAGTCCTGCTTTTAGACCTGGTTTAGTCCTGCTTTTAGACCTGGTTTAATCCTGATTTACTCCTGGTTTAGACCTGCGATAGACCTGCTTTAGTCCTGCCTTTAGACCTGGATCTAGATCTTGCTTTTAGACCTGCTACTCCTGGTTTAGTCCTGCTTAAGACCTGCTTTAGTCCTGGTTTCCGGCCCAGTGGAGAAAACAGAAAATCTGGGTAAAAACCTTGGTAAAATAAAGTTGTTTACGCCTGTTTTAGCGCCTCAGATGGAGAACAGTTGAGCCTAAAGAAACAAACCGTTACTTATTTTCCAGAGCATTAATTTGAACATCTAAATGACACTTTTACAGATCTGTGTGGAATCAGATTAGAATGACTCAGCGTAAAATGTGAAATTCGTAAATCCTTTGGGGAGCTACTTAGTTCCTGTCCAAAGATTTGAGTTTGTGCAGACGACATCACAACATTCTGAATTTTAGCAGCGAGCGGCAAAAACTCGAGACAACGGTGAGTGATGACATTTAAAAAAAAAGAAAAGAAAAATCAAGTCAGCAGCAATCAGATAAACAACAGGAACACGGCGGCTCCGCTCACATTTATCACTGACACAGACTTTGGAATCACACACAGTTCAACTCATTACATTTCTCTCTTTCAAGTGCGTATGACAGGTTTTTTTAAAATGTTTTTCTAATTTTGATTTTAATTGATGCTTTAATAACGGTTTTAAATATAAATTATAGTTTTACACCAATCAAGTAGCCGTTTGGGGAGAAAAGTGTAATAATCTGTCGAAAATTACAGGAAGTAAAAACAAATCGATGACATCACACTAGGAAGACTCACTCCATCCAACGGTTACAGATCATTTACACAAAATAAACTTTTTTTCCCCCCTTTAAATGTTAATACAACAAAATAAAGAAGTAAAATTTTTTTTAATTTGTCAAATTGGAGAAAAAAAAAATTGACTACAAATTGATTACAGTGTGGTTGCTATGGTAATTTCCTACTGTGATGTCATCATTTACAACCAGGAAGTAAAATTATAGCGCTAAAAATGGCTAAACTAGGACATAATTTGTACATTTTTTAGCCAAATTTTAAATATAATTATCTTAAGTGCATTTTAGTTAAATGAGCAGTCCAACCTGTCATTGGCACTTTAAATAACCCCCAACTGCCATTAACAAACAAGTTAGCTAAACTCTGCACAGTCTCAGCAACAAGAAACTACTTTCAGTTTCTATTTTACCGCCAAAAAATAGTTTGTGCAGCCCATAATTTTGCCGCTCAATCAGAATGTTGAGTATTTTTCAGATAAAAACAACATCTCTGCATAATCTCAATGGAATTCCAGCATCATTCTCTATATTTTTGGTGATTTTTAACCTGCTCTAGGGTTTTGCAAAATGCTGCCGTGGAATCAAAACCCTACAAAAGCCTAGTCGTCCACGAGACAGACATAAATGACCAGATTATTATTTTTTTTGTTACAATTCCAAGCCCAAAATAAAAACACAAACTATTTAATCGCAAAAAAGGTCCCCGACATGATTCAAATGCATCAGGATTTTCAGTTTTTGTCGAAGCTTTGAGCATTCGGACTTGGGATAACGATTGTTTTGCTAATCAGTAAATCCAGCGAAAAATGTGATACTTTTACTAAATTTGATGAGATTAAGGCGATTTGACGACCTGGTGGAGCGCATTTATGGAGAGTTTTCATTAAATACACTAAATTTACACATTTTCACGTCATTTTCACGCAATTGCCGCTCAGTTTGAGTCATAAAACACATTTTCATTTGGCATTTTGTAAAGAAACGTCCAAATCCACACGTTGAACTCGATAATTTCAGATTATTGTAGTAATCTTGAGTTAATGCTACAATCTCGTCTTTGTTGGTGAATAATCCACATCGTTAGACGCTTCACTCTTGATCGATTGCAAAGATATTAACCATAAACTGCAATTCAAACCTGCATTTGTGACTATTCTTCATGAACGCAACAGATTTATTCATCAAATTCTGATTTAACTCGCCACAATCACCGTCAATTGTTATCATTTGTAATAGTTTATATTTAGTTATGTTAAAATTTAATTGATTCCTGGATATTAATGATCTAACAACAAATAAACTAATAAGTCTAACACTGTTAACACTGAAGCAGTCATAGTCCTTTAAGTAAAAATGTATAAAGTACTCGATTACAAGGACAGCTGCCAACATTGTACTCAAGTAAAAGTAAAACATCAAAAGATCTACTCAGAATACTACTGTCTTTAACACGATTTAAAGTGCATATGACAGGTTTTTGTGATTTTCTCATTTTGACTTTATGTGGTGTAGATATAAATTATACTTTTATTCCAATGTAGTGTCTGTCTCTGGAGAAAAAGGGAAAAATCTGTTGAAAATTACAATTAAGCAGCTTGATGACATCACACTGGGGCAGGGCTGTTCAACTGGAGGCCTGGGGGCCAAATCAGGCCGTCCACGTGACATGATCCGGCCCTCAACCATCTTCAAACAATGTAGAAAATATTTTATCTCTTCCTGGTTTAGTTCTCGTTTAGTCCTGGTTTGGTCCCAGTTTAGACCCGGTTTAGTCCTGGATTAGTCCCAGTTTAAACCCGCTTTATTCCTGGTTTAGACCTGGTGTAGTCCCACTTTAGACCCGGTGTAGACCCAGTTTAGTCCCGCTTTATTCTTGGTTTAGACCCGGTGTAGTCCCAGTTTAGTCCCACTTTAGACCCGGTTTAGTCCTGGTTTAGTCCCAGTTTAGTCCCGCTTTATTCCTGGTTTAGACCCAGTTTAGTCCCACTTTAGTCCCGCTTTATTCCTGGTTTAGACCCGGTGTAGTCCCAGTTTAGTCCCACTTTAGTCCTGGTTTAGACCCAGTTTAGTCCCGCTTTATTCCTGGTTTAGACCCTGTGTAGTCCCAGTTTAGTCCTGCTTTAGTCCTGGTTTAGTCCCGGGTTAGACCCAGTTTAGTCCCGCTTTATTCCTGGTTTAGACCCGGTGTAGTCCCAGTTTAGTCTCACTTTAGTCCTGGTTTAGACCCAGTTTAGTCCCAGTTTAGTCCCTCTTTATTCCTGGTTTAGTCCTGATTTAAACGTAGTTTTGAACTGGTTTAGTCCTGGTTTAGACCCAGTTTAGTCCCGCTTTATTCCTGGTTTAGTCCTGATTTAAACCTAGTTTTGAACTGGTTTAGTCCCAGTTTATTCCTGGTTAAGTTTTGCAGATGTTGTTAAAGCCTTTTGAATAACATTTTTTTTCGTACTTAAAAACCGTTGGGCACATTTCTGGCCCCGAGGATAAACCCATCCGAAAAATCTGGCCCTTGGTGAAGGTTATGCATAATTTACAAAAAAGAAACTACTTTTTTGACTCTTTAAACATTAATTCAACAAAATAAATAAAATAATCACATGCATTTTTATTGTCAAGTAAACAAATCTGTGACATTAGATGAGTCTTGTGGTGCGGCTGCTTCTTAATTTCCCAGTGTGATGTCATCATTTACAACCAGGAAGTAAAATCAAAAACATAAAACTGTTTTTGTTCTGGGATAAAATCTGTCAAGAATTTCTGAAAAATTTCAAATATATTTGTCTTAACTGCATTTTAGTTCAATGAGTCGTTCAACTTGTCAGGGGCACTTTAAGTCGCATTTTAAATCAGTATTTTACACACAATTTGAAAAAAATGTATTGTTTAAACAGAATGGGTACGCAAATGTTTTTTTAAATATAACGAATTACAATTACATGCTAAATATATGCAAATACAAAACAATCTACTAAAAAAATGTCCTGTAAAGTGAGTTTCTGTCATCGTTACTTTCCACGTTGGGTCTTAAAATCGGTTGCGTTCACTTTAAAGACGTCATCATTTCCGATCGAGGAGAGCGACCACTGCTTTTGAAAGAAAAACCCAAACGTACGATCCACAAATGTTGCAGCTTTTCATTATTTGTCTGCCAGATTTATTTTACGGCTTCGAATCCTTTTAAAACAACAACAAAACACGTCCTTGGGTTGAATAACGGCACCAATTTCTGAAGCTATTGTGAAAAAATGTATTTATTTCTGCTCACAGGGAAGGTTTCGTGCCAGTTTTTGCCTCGTGTGTATAAACCCAGCGATTACAGAGACACAAATCATGAAAACAAGAGTAAATTCCACCATTAAACTCAAGGAAATCTACAATGTCGTGATGTATTTGGACTGTGTTTGTGGCTAAAGTGAGAAACTACCAGCGTTCGCCCGTCGTTGGACAGTGTCGGCGTCAAACTCTCGACATAAACGGCTTCTGTAATCAAAGCCCGACAAGGACATTTTAATAATAAAGTCTAATCGATGGGAGGCGTGTGGAAGACTCTGTCAAAACTCATGTCAATAAACGTATTTTTCCAGATGTTGAACTGAGTGTTTATGGAGTTTCTTCCCGTTTTTGCGCACGAGAAAGTCAGATAAAAGTCTGATTTGTCCAGGAGTGATCCAGCGTAGACGAGGTTTGAGAGGTTTCATCACTGTTTTTAATACATCTAAACGTTTCAATTTCAATTTGAAAGTAATTTTTTTATTTGTGGAACTGGTCAGAGAAACTTGGATTCAAACCGCTCAAGTCAGACTAAGCCCTGCCCCCTGGGAGGAGTTTCGCCTAAAAATACCCTGCCTTTGTTGACATCGTCTTAGTTTAATCTGAAAATACCCTGTTTTTGTCTTCTGTCTTATTGTAATCTGACTCTCCAGCGTTAAGCAACCGATTAACACCATTTCTTGCTTGTTTTTTTGCTTCACGAAAGAGAAAGGAGCAGCCGGCAAATTAAACCCATGGATGTATTAAATGAACTGGATAAGACCCTCTGTCTGTGGTCCCAGATTGATTAGTGGCCGTGCGAGGTACTGCAGCCTCTTGGGCCCAGCCTTTTTCTATAATGTCTCATTATAATTGCAGACAGGACTGAATTATTATCGGTATTTAAATAAAATAGAAGGAAATGTTATTTTCTACCGTTTCTAAAATCATCGAAATTACCGTTTTTATATGAAGTGACATCACCGCAAACATGTGCGAGTCACGTGAACGAGCGTCGGACGATACAAACAGAAGCTCGTGACATGGTCAGACAGAGACACCTGTGAGTTGTATTTTATTTCATTTCAGACGCTTCACGTGTGTCTAACATGAAGAACACAATTACAATCACACAAGCTAACGTTAACACAAAAACTTGCAGCTGCGTGATCGCTCCCTCAAAGCATCATGGGGGATTGTTGTCACGTGGCGTCCCTAAAACAAAGATGGCAGCCTCCGTATCAGGAAGTAAATGCGGAAGAAAGACAGTTTTTTGGAGTAATGCGCCAATGAGCACACGCCACAGGGATAAACAGGGCGCCATTTTGGATTCATCTTCCAGGTTTTATTATAGTTCTATGGTTAAACCTCAGTCCACTATTTCTGTCTAAGTCCATATGAAGGTTCTCATGTTTGTCTAATTATGACTTGGTTTGGTGGGAGGGCACCTGTGCTAAATATTCATCACAGTTTTACATCTGTGAAGTTGAAGTTTGTGAAGAAAAATAAAAGTTTAAAATGACAGGAAGTAGTGCTGAGTTCTAAAGCTGAATCCTTCAACAAGATAGATAGATAGATAAATACTTTATTAATCCCGAAGGAAATTGCATTGCAATTGCATTGCTGTCCGTTGCTCACATTCATACATACATAAAAAAAGAAAGACACATTCAAGTCGACATAAAAGATTAAAAGGTGGTAGTTAATACATACCACACTAAACAGCTACAAAATAATTTAAGTCCATAGGGAGTTAAAGGCATTGAAATCAGTGTCTTAAAAAAACAGCACAACTTATCATCTCCTGCCCCTCCTGAGGTGGCTGCATTGTACAGTCTGATGGCACGAGGCACAAAAGAGTTCCTCAGCCTGTCCGTGGAGCAGCTCAGTGAGAGGAGTCTCGTACTCACAGAGCTCCTCTGATGGAAAAATACTGAGTACAGGGGGTGGCTCGGATTGGACAGGATCGCTTTAATCCTGGCCAACGTCCTCTGCTCCACCACCTTCTCCACAGATTCCAGGCTCAGTCCAACCACAGAACCCGCTTTTTGCGGTTGGCAGCTCTAGCTTTTAGTTTAGCCTTGTGTTTACGACCGGCCCGGCATCCACGATACTTCCGCCTTAGCTCCGGGGGTATCAGATGACATGAGCCAGCCCTAACATTGTCTTTCAGTGCCAGTAACTCCGTTCTCGAATAAACGAGTCTACAAGCACTCATTTGTGGTAAAAAACGAAAGAAGACACACAAACAGGAGCCGAGCAAACGGACGTGCAGCAGTACTCGCGCAGGCGCAGATTCTTAAAAAATAAATAAAATAAAATTAAAAAAAAAAAGAAAAAATATTTACCACAAGTCTCCTCCCACCAAATTAAAGTCTATGAGACAATTAGACGTCACAATTCACAAAAATGTAGTGAAGATGATTATATTTAAGATTTTACTGAGCATTTTTCCTGTTTATCCCAATTTGGTTTATAATGTCACTTCCTGGTTGAACATGAGCAGCAAATATGACATTGTTAGAGGTAATTCTACAATGGTTACCAAGCAACCATTTTGAAAACAAGGACCAAAATCCACATAAATGACAAAATAGTTATGATTTGACAAATAACAATGCCTGATAACAACTCTATTTTATTGAATGACTGTTTAAACTGTCAGAAAAATGTTCCAGTTGAGTGTTGGCTGTCTGTTTATTTTCAACTGTACGTCGCTTTTTGATGACATCACAGAGGGAGTCCATTTTAGAGCTCAGCACTACTTCCTGTCATTTTAGACTTTTATTTTTCTTCACAAACTGCTACTTCACAGATGTTAACTACAATAAATATTTAAAACAGGTGCCCTCCCACCAAACTAAGTCAGTATTAGAGAAAAATGAGAACCTGTCATACGGACTTTAAGACGATAGCCTTTAAGATTTTGAAGTTCTAATCTTAGGTTTGACGGTCCAGTTTCCACTAAAAGTTTGATTAAGTAAAAATACTCAGTCCAAAAAGTAGTCTTTGAGGCGTAAAAGTTCTTCTTTATGAACAATTTCACTCACATTTCTTTCTTTCTGCTCTAAAGAATACAATTTTTAGGACTTTGGATCATTCAAAAGAGACGATATTTGTTTTGAAATGTTATTAACAAGACACTTCCATCTGTCGTAAACTGGTTCGAATTTCCTAAATATAAAACATTTCGGAGCTGGTAAAGCACGAACAGATTTGACCATCACGGTGCACAAAAATTATTCCTAAAGTCACAAAAAATACACGTTGCACTGTCTTCCATTCAGTTGTTTATTCATTAGAAACACACAAACAATTTAAAAACCAACTTAAAAACGCCCGCTCTCCATTTTAGCCCCTCCCACTCCTCGTTTTGAACCAATCCCGCGGCGAGTTTACGTCCAGGAAATAAAAAAACGAAACACAAATAATCTACAAGTCCAATGGTTTCTCCTACATCACGCGGTTAACAGTGCATGGCCTTTGGAGCCGGTTTGTGAACTATCGTCTACTCAACACTGCAGGACAATTTCAATCATGTTTTTATACTTTTCAGCTACGATTTTAACTTCTCTGCTGGTTTGTCTTTGGGTTATCGACCAAAAAAGGAGAGACGAGACAAAAGTACATCGACGGAAATGACAAAGGACTCGGTAAAATGGTGGGAAACTTTCGGAGATTGGTGGATTTTGAGTCGTAACCAAAAATGTAACTAAAAACGGAAGAAGATATCGATAAAAAAAATTGAAATAAAACATTTGTGGCAGTTTGGTGAATACAGATGTTTGTTAGCACCTGAGAATAGCTTATTTGAACAGCATCGACAAGTATTTTTTGTGTTTTTTGTGAATGATACTGCAATTACCTGAAATGAAAGCTGCAACTGACAGTTTGTCTCTCAAAAAATACAAGTTTTTCTCTAAAATTCTTGTAGAAACTGAAAAATATGGATAGATTTTTTACTAAATTTGACCTGGAACCACACGAAGCAAACTGAACAGCGCTGGATTTTATTACAATTACATAAAAGTTAATACTTTTCGTAACGTCCAAGAGTATTGAGTACCAAATTAGCTGTTCCAGATTCGTTTTCGCAGCTGAAAATGAACTTAAAGTGAAGCAGCTTTGTACAACAGCCCCTTACGCTTCGCTAAATTAACTCATCGTGGATTATTGCTTTGTGATGGGTTTACATTCAGGTTCAGGCTGAATTAGGCTTTAATTTGACATCTTTCTCCAGTCCAGCAGTCGTGTTTAAAACGATTGGCTCACCGTCATCAGCGTTTACACCGACTGTTGTCCCTGAAAGGCACACGAGGAGGTGGAGTTTCC
The DNA here is from genome assembly GCA_019453435.1 of Rhinogobius similis. NCBI lineage: Eukaryota > Metazoa > Chordata > Actinopteri > Gobiiformes > Gobiidae > Rhinogobius > Rhinogobius similis. The sequence continues at coordinate 5,396,080 of CM033634.1, read as the reverse complement.
AATAAGCTGTAATAATATTCAAAGCATGTCTCGTACTTTTGAAATGACTCCCTTCGTAAAGAATCGTTCACCGCTTAAAGTCCGCTCTCATGTTTGTCTAATTACGACTTTGTTTCGCGGAATAGCTCCAGTGGTAAATGTTTAGCATAGTTTTACATTTGTGACGTTGCCGTTTGTGAAGAAAGTTTGAAAAATAAAAGTTCAAAATGACAGGAAGTAGTGCCGAGTTCTATAACGGAATCTCTCTGTGATGTCATCAAAAAGCGACGTGCCGTTGTGAACATCGCAACGATTTTTCTGACAGTTTAAAGGCTCATCCAACAAAATACAGGCGCTTTCAGGTATTGTTCTTTGTCAGATCATAACTATCGCGTACGTTATATGGATTTTGGCCCTTATTTTCAAAACGGTTGCTAGGTAACCGTTGTAGAATTACCTCTGTGTCATATTTGCTGCTCATGTTCAACCAGGAAGTGACATTATTTACTAGAACGTGTGATTATATTTGAGATTTTACTAAACATTTTGCCCGTTGGTTTGACAGTTAAAGATGTTACTTCCTGGTTGGACACGGGTAGAAAATATGACACAGTTAGAGGTAATTCCACAACGGTTACCATAGCAACCATTTTGAAAACAAGGACCAAAATCCATATAAATTACACATTAGTTATGATTTGACAAATAATAAAACCTGACAACAATTTTGTTGAATGACTGTTTAAACTGTCAAAAAACGTGTATTTTTAAATCCACGTCGCTTTTTGATGACATCACAGAGGGATTCCATTTTAGAACTCAGCACTACTTCCTGTCATTTCAGACTATTAAAAATGTCTTCACAAAATGCAACTTCACAAATGTATAACTACGCTATATTTTACCACAGGTGCCCTCCCACCAAACTAAGTCAGAATCAGAAAAACACGAGAACCTCCATATGGACTTTAAGCAGCGTCATCCCGGATTCAAAGAGCCGTAGTAGCATTTGTAACTTTGATAGTGATATTTTTAACCTAATTGCCCTGAAACCGAAATATGACCCATCCCTATGGCTTGTGGTCATTATCTTTGTTATGAGGAAGGATTTACCAGTTCGAATGGCATTCCAAGTCATTTTTCCAAGTCGGAGATGGAAAAAACCAGTCATGAATTGCCTCGATTTAGTAAAAAAGTCCAAATTAGATTGTGTGAATTTTAATTAGGGCTGCACGATATCGGAAATGAGTGCGATATGGGTGTCAAGTATTGCATTAACAATATTATCGCGATAGTTTTCTCTCATTTGCATTTATTTCTTATTTCGTTTCCAGGTACAAAGAATAACAATTAAGTGCTAAACTCTTACTTGAAAACACACAAACTGGAGACATTTGGAGTGTTAAAACCTGGAGTTGTTTTATCCAGTACTGAGGCATTTTAAACGTTTATGTAAGAAATTGTGAAAAAACGATGAGGATTTTGAAGCAAGAGCAACAATAAAACACTTAAACATTCACTTAATGTTTTTGTACTTAGCAAATATTATTATTATTGCAATAACGTTTTTTTCTTTTTTCCGATATATTGTGCAGCCCTAATTTAACGAAGGGATGTTAATTGCTTCGATAAATTCAGTTCAAATCCTGCTTAAATTGGCTTATAGTTTCTGTTGTGTTGCAGTTGTTAGAGAAAGGCAGGGCATCTGATGTACCTGGCTCACTGTAGCAACAAAAAAAATATGTTTACTCCATTGAATAAAGTGTAAACATTATACTACAACTAGAATATTGAGCTAAGAACCACTTCACGAGAGGTTTTCTAGCTTTTTTATAAGATGTTTATCATTTTATCTCACCAAAATCTATTCAGTTTACAAATGAACTTAAAGGGCCTGTACCTGATTTTGACTGTTGTGAAAAGGGAAAAACAGAATTAGACCATGTTTCCAATGTTTTTGCACAAAATATGTCAAATCTGTGTTGCCCCTGTACAGATATTTTGTAAAAGCATTGATTTGGGTGAAAATAACACCACAACTTTTACTCTGCATTTATTTATAGCGCATTTTATCTTACGAGAAAAGCAGGAGGTGCGTTGTTAGCATGCTAATGTTTTTAGCTTTATCGTGACGCGTTTTTAGCTTTACCGTGAGTCTCGTGAAAAGTGCGGTGAATATTTAGGAAAGTGAGAGATACACGTGACTGAAGTAAAGACTTAAAAATGAACTAGTTCTGTTTTTCATGTTTCAAAGTAAAAATAAGGTGCAGGGCCTTTAACTAAAACTAGCTTGTACGTTACAGCTTATTGGAAACAACTTTAGTCGTTTAAAGTAATGACAATCTTCCCAGAGCAACAAAATACACAGCTACGGATTCAAAACAAAACTGTCACAAAAGGTAGATGCATTTTTTCATTTTCAGCGATTAATAAAATGACTAAAAACAGCAATGGAATTACCCTGAGATGTCGTTAGCTAGTGTAAAACGCAAATGTATTGAATATCCGTCAACTTATTTAAAAAAAACGCACCTCGAAGTCTCCCAACATTTTACCAGTTTGTAGAGATTAATAAACAAACATCCTGCTAGCTTTAAAACCATAAATATAAGGCAAAGTCCTTCACAAATGCATACGTTTGAATAAAATATTGGGTATTTTTTGCCATTTACATGTCTATTAAACTGTATTTCTCCATCTGTCTTCAGTTAGCGCAACTGTATTTGCCCGTTTAAAAAAAACACATTCGAAAAGCAGCAATAGTTATTCGAGTGATTGGATTTTAACGCTAAGTCCGTCATGAAGGGACAAGTTATTTTGCTCCGTTTGCTAGTTCTTCTACTATGGAAGATAAATTGTTTTGTGTAATTTTTTATTTGATTTGAAATGCTGGCAAATTTTGTACGTTTTCTCACGTTTAACGCAGAAAAAACATGTTTGAATCTTTTCTTTTTTGATTGAAGTTGCTGAATTGTGTTCATTTTCATTGTGCTTTTACAGATAAAAAATGATAAATGTAACGTTTTAATTACTCAATGCATGGATTTTCAAGCCTTAAAATTCATCGGAGTGTAAAATTTGACATCTTGAATATTTGCAGTTTAATTTTTTACTCTGAATTTTACGGTTGAATTCGAAAGCCTGAAAATAAATGCATTTATCATTTAAAACGGTGCATTTTTTCACTTTGAATTTGTAAAACTAACTGTAAAACTGTAAACATGAAAGAAAAGAAAAACAAAATTCCGACAAAAACAATTCAAACATGTTTTTTCAGCGTTAAAACTTCAACGTTAGAAATTCGTCAGTATTTAAAACTCAAAACAAACACATTATCTTCCATACTCTACTGTGAAGTGGTCGCTACCGTTAGCACGAGCTAGCTTTGTGGTTTGAAACATGATCTGCCTCCCATCGCGAGCCGACATGCGCAGTCTTTAAAGGGGGAGAGAAGGGGGAGTAGGGGTGCTGCGGTCGGGCGCCCCCTAACGTCCCTGTGCCGTCCCGCAAAATGTGGAGTCGGGTGCAGCTCACAGTTTGGCCGCCATGAAGTTGATGTGAGGCTTTGCCAAAGGGAACAGCGGCAGACTCCTCTTGAATTCAGTCATGTCCTGGACCAACGTCGGCTGAAAATGAAGGAAACAAAAAACGTTACACAGTTTCTGGGCGACGTTTAAAGGTGAGACGCTGCAGGTGAAAAGGAAAAAATATTAAATTTAAAGAAAACTTGTCCTGTAGTTTAGTCACATAAATGTAAGAAAAAATATATTACAAGTTTTTCATCATGTCAACCCTAAATAAAGCAAAAACACACATATTTGGGACATTTAAATCTTAAAAATGGACAGAACCAGGTTTAATTTCTTGGTTCCTTTTGTAACATATTAGATACAAAAAGAATTACAGAGTGGATTTTGGATTTCTTATTTAGTTTTAATAAGACTGAGATTTGACTGAAATTTGTCCTAAATATTCAGATTTTGCCTTTTTTTTTTTTACTTAAAACTTCAATAAATCAGTTTTAGAATTAGATATATAAAAAAAAATCCTTTTGTACGTTTCGTCAAAATCTTGAGTCCAGATTGTACAGTTTGGTGTAAGATCTACTTTAAGGCTGATCTTTGTCTCGAGGGACAAAAATGCATTTTAAGAAAACGGCCTTTGAAGTTACAATGTCCCAGAGAAATCTATGGATGAAGTGGATTCAGTGGAACAATAAAACATCTTTAGGAACAGATTGGACAAGTTTGTTGAGAAATGTTGAGAGAGAAAGAACAAACTGACCAAAAAATTAAAAAATTAGTTTCTCCTCTAATGTATCGATGTTAGCACGAAAAAAATAAATAAATTATTAACCATTATTTAACCCAAGATTGAAAGATTGAAACCTCTATTAAAAACGAAATTCTGTGCCAGAATACTCTACTCTAAACTAGTATTATAAATATGTATTTTGGATGCATTCAGTTACTTCCAAACACTGTAAACAGCACTTTTAACAATGAGTTTGGTGCTGAATGTAATGTGTGTTTCATTCCACTGAAGGTGAGACACGGCGGGGGAAGAGGAAAGAAACAGCTTGAAAAAAACCTTCTACAGCAGTTTTTGTATTAATGTTTTCATCATCTAATCTTTCCATTTAAAAAATAAGGCATTTTATGGGTAAAAAGTGTCAAAATGTAACAAATTGAGACATAGAAAGAGCCAAGTTTAAATCTAATTTGAGATACAAAAATATTAAACTTTGAATTTTGAATATCTTATAAAATATTTGTGTGAACTAGATCTTACTGAAAAATTATGTACAAATTCAAATTTCGACTTCAAAATAAACAAATCAGTTTAAATAAATCAGGCTTAGAATAAGATAAACAAATCCTTCTGTTTGCTCCATGAAAATCTTGTAGTTTGGTGTGTTTTGGAGCTACTTTATTTATGTCTCTTTGCAACTTCAAAAGCTTCTAAAAATGCATTTTTCTCTCAACGTCCCAGAGAAATCTACGGAAGAAAGTTGTTTAAATTAAATGATAAAACACATTTAGGTGCCACTTTGTTGTTTCCAGGTGAAAGCAAACAGACCTTATTTAAGAGCCACGTGCTTGATGTGAAAATGCTTTTATTATTCATATTTTCCTCAGAGAATATAACTATCTTCACACTCGCTGGTGGTAAACTACTTCCTTTGGGTGATTCTGCCTCCTAATCCGCACAAACCGCCTAAAACGACCGACTCACGCCACATTTATTTGATCTTTTTTAGTGTTTTATGCGTTTTTGTGCATCTGCTCTTGAATTTCCATCACGATTATCTCTCTAAAAGCAAAATAAAGTCCAATGTGACGGTATTCTTTGCGTACCTGAGGCAGAGAGGGCGCAGGGGCCAGGTTGACATCGTTTTGTGAAGGGAACTCGCCCACGATGGGACCTGAGCGAGAAAGAGAGACCCGTTAAACCACGATTCAAAGTGTTTTTAGTCTTATGGAGAATCATTACTGACATGAATCCATCTCTCGGGACAAAACGTGCACCGAAACCTTGTGTCTCTTCGGAGCCTCCACTCTCAGTCGTTCCTGTGGAGACGAAGAAAACATTAAGGCTTAAATATTAAAATTAAACATTACAGACATCACAGGCGCAAAGCTAGTTCACGTTAAACTTTGGATTAAAGGTCCCATATTCTGCTATTTTGCCCTTTACACAGTCTATTCTAAGGGCTTTGTTGATACATTTTCTCGTTGTGTAATATCCATAACATAACAGTTTCCAAAAAACACCCATTTCTTGGACTGGCCCCCCTCCTTGCAAAAGCAAACGGCTCACTCTGAGATCTGACCCCCCCGAACAGAGAGCAGGCTGCCTCCCCCGCCCAACCCGTGCGCCTCCCCCGCCCAACTCGTGCCGAAGCCTAGAGCGGAGATAGTGCATGCGCCGTGTGCTCTGGTAAACAGCGATACACAAACACTGAATAAACATTTTATCCGTCATGACGGTGCGTCGTTTTTATTCTTGCGGCTGCGCGCTTCCTGGAGGCGTGGCTTAAACATCACGTCATCCTTGTGAAGCGCGTCATCTTAGTGAGGAGCCCCCGTCTGCTGCTCAGCCGAGGGGGACGGAAAAGACAGTTCTCTAGTGAAAGCATGAGGGAATCAATCAAAAAACCACTTTGGGCACAACATACGAGGCCCAAATAGCACTGTAGGAAGGTTAAAACCTCTGAAAAGTCGATTTTGCATGTTATGGGACCTTTAAGGAAGAAAGCAACAGACAGCCTGCACCAAACAAAGCAGTGTCACTACAATTTTTGGTATTTTATTTAGATACTTTGGTAATCGATTAGTTGAGTGATTATTTTCCGATGATCGATTATTTGTTTAGTACGCAGTAAGCCAGTGAATATGAGAATTTTACTCAATTTGACCCCGATAAAGCCGAAGTGAAGCCATCTGAGGACGTCCTGGTGGAGAATATTCAGACGAAAGATTGTTTCTAACCTGCTCACGCCAGATATGTGTATCGCTCTGAATTTAGTTCTACACATTATCACTCTGGACAACGTCATGATGAACATTTGAACTGAAGGTTGCAGCGTCACAAAAGAGGAACAAGCCAAGAAATCAATAAATCCAGTTGAGAGAATAGAACAGACTTCTTCCCCGTCCTCAAAAGCACTTCTATGTGCACGTTTTCAAAATAAACAGGCCGAAGTACGTCCGTCGACGCCGCCATGTTTATCTACCTTAGTCTATTTTATTCTTAATCTTCTGCATGCCTCTTTTATATATTTTATTCATTGTTTTATGTTGCACCTTACGCCGAAGCAAGTTCCTATGTTTGTGAATTTTGATCACTGACAATGGCAATAAACCCATTCTGATGTTTGTTTAGGTTCGTCTCTTTGACTTGTGACCAAACCACAATGCAGCGCTGTGATTGGTCCAACACACACAAACCCAACAGCGGCGCACGCCCAGATATTCACCCATCAACAGTTTGTGAACTCACAAATATGAGATCTCATATGCCATGGCCAGGTTAGTTGTTTTAATCAAAAACACAAAATTTACCACAGCATTTTTGTGCAATTCCTGCTGAGTCATAAAACCTCAGGCATGTTTTAGAGTCTGTGCACAGACCAGCGAACGATTATTCAATTCCTTGATTAGTTGACAACAATTTCTATTATCGATTAGCTATCAATTAACTTGTTGCAGCCCTAATTTTATTGAGATGACATGGTTCAGGAAGATGTTTTTGGCTCATTTGGGTTCATTGCTGCTGCTCTGTCTCAGTTATAAAACCTCTTTCTCTTCACACGACATGCTTTGGAGTCAGTCTATATTACAGAAAACGATGAACCTATTGCTAAACGATTATTCCCATAAGTTGCGACTCATTCATGAAGTCGTTCCAGCTCTTCTATCTGTGTCTCCTCTGCAGAGTTTAATAAATGCACGATGTGTGTTTCGGGCTCAGACTGGGTTCGTCCTGGAGCTGGAGGACGTTATAAAAGTATCTGCTACAGTCTGTGTCAGGAAGACGTGAATAGAAACAGCAGATGAAGCACTGAGGGGAAGAACAGAGAGGGGGAGAGGGGGAGGAGGAGAGGGAGAAAGAGAGGAGAGGGAGAAAATGGTGTGAGGGAGAGGGAAACAGAGGAAAGGAGGGCGAGAAGGAGACCGACAAAGTGTGAGAAAAAAGGACGAGAGGGAGGAAAAAGCAAGGAGGAAGGGGAGAAAAAGAGTTGGAGGGAGATAAGAGCAGAGAAGACAGAGTGAGAGAGAAAAGGAGGGTGAAAGAGAGAAAAAGAGGGGGCGAGAGGGAGAGGAAGAGAGAGAAAAAGAGGAGAGGGAGGAAAACGAGAAGGAAGGGGAGAAAAAGAGTTGGAGAGGGAGAGAAGAGGTGAGAGGACAAAGAGTGAGAGAGAAAAAGACAGAGAGAGAGAGAGAAAGGAAAAAAAAGAGGAGAGGGAGAGAAGAGGTCGACAGACAAAGTATGAGAGAAAAGGAGGGTGAGAGAAAGAGGGAAAGACAAAAGGAGGAAAGAGGGAGAATGAAGAAGAAAGGGAGAGAGAGAAATAGAGAGAACAGGGAGAAAAGGGGGAGGAGAGAGAAAGTGGTAAGGGGGAAGGAGAGGGAGAGAAAAAGGAAGATGGAGGAAAAAGCGAGAAGGAGAAGGAGACCAACAAAGTGTGAGAAAAGAAGGGTGAAAGAAAGAAAAAAGGAGAGGTAAATGGGGTGAGAAAAGACGAAAAGAAAAGGAGAGGGAGAGAGAGAGGGGACAAAAGGGAGAAAGGAGGAGAGGAAGCGAAAGAAGAGGAGAGGGAGAAAAGAGAGTGAGAGAAAGAGGGAAAGAAAAAGAGGGAGAAGGAGGAGAGGGAGAGAGAGGAGAAGCAGGAGAAAAAAAGAGGATGAAAGGGAGAAAAGGGTGTGAGAGAAGATCCAACTGAGAAAAAAAAGGGAGAAAGAAGGTGAGAGAGGAGAGGAAAAAATAGAGAAAAAGCACGAGAAGGAGAGAAAAGAGGGAGACAAAGTGTGGGAGAAAACAAGGGTGACAGAAAAAAAAAGGAGAAGAGGGGACGGCGAAAAGAGAGGGAGAAGGACAGATAAAATAGAGAAAAGGAGGATGACAGAAAGAAAAAAAGGAGGAGAGGGGGTGAGAGGAAGAGGGAAAAGGAAGAAAAAGGGAGACAGTAGAAAGACGAGAGAAAAGGAGAAAAGAGTAGAGAAAAAAGTAGTAAAGACAAGGGAGAAGAGAAACAAAACAAAGAAGAGAGAAGCAGAAAGAAAAGGAGTGGGAGAGATAAGAAGAGGGAAAAGGGGAGAAAAACATGGAGAAAGAAGGAAAAGGGGCGAGTTAAAGGGAAAAACTAGAGAAAGGAAGAGAAGAAGAGATGAGAGAGGAAGAAATGAGACGACAAAAGAGAAGAGAAAATGGAAAGAAAAAGGGGCAGAGAGCTATAGAAAGAGGGAGGATTAAGGCTCTGGGCTCAACACGAGTGGATGTTCTATTTCGGGAGCAGAGCAGACTAAATCTAGACACGGAGGATTTAATATTTTAGAAAAGTACATCACAGGCTAAGGATTTGGAGAGTTTCTTGCCTAAAAGTCTGAAGACTGACGTTATCTGAAAACCGTCTGATAAAGAGTCCATATCGAAAATAAAAGAGGATTCAGACGGCCTCATTAGTGTTTTGTAAACGCATACTTACTCTGTAGAATTTGATGACGTGTTCTTTCGTCAGTGTTTTCAGATAGGCCACTTCAATGTTATCTGTAAAAAACAAAAAAACAATTAGAACACTTACAAAAATGGATGGCAGGAAACAGGAGAAACACACTTCAAGTTCATTTTATTTTATTAGCAATATTTAAAGGACAAATCTTATGCAAAATTGCCTTTTTTGGAGCTTTTACCCATGTTTTTAGTCACGCCAACATTGTCCCGTTTCCTGGAGTTGCATTTAGTTTCATTTACACTTGTTTGATGAATCCTGGTTAGAAAATCTTCCCCGTCCGACCGAAAAACACTCCCCCTTCGATGTGTGATGTTTTTTGATAACTGACGTGACTTACGCGAGAATTTTCTGCTGTTTGAAATCCTTAAAGGTCCCATATTCTGCTATTTTCCCCTTCACACAGTCTATTCTAAGGGCTTTGTTGATAACATTTTGCGTTGTGTAATAGCCATAACATAACAGTTTCCAAAAAACACCCATTTCTTGGACTGGCCCCCACAGAGAGCAGGCTGCCTCCCCCGCCCAACCCGCGCGCCTCCCCCGCCCAACTCGTGCCGAAGCCTAGAGCGGAGATGGTGCGTGTGCGCCGTGTGCGCCGTGTGCGCCGTGTGCTCCGGTAAACAGCGATACACAAACACGGGAATAAACCTTTTATCCGTCCTGACGGTGCGTCGTGCTGAGTCCTACGTCCTGGATCTGACCTGGAGTTTGACGTGCTCCAGGGCCTCGACGATGGACGTTGCCGTTTGGTAAATAACAAGCTAACTCTTCGATCTGTCGTATCCATCGTGTAATTACTGTGTAGCATTAGCATTAGCTGTTTTTATTCTTGCGGCTGCGCGCTTCCTGGAGGCGTGGCTTAAACACCGCGTCATCCTGGTGAAGCGCGTCATCTTAGTGAGGAGCCCCCGTCTGCTGCTCAGCCGAGGGGGACGGAAAAGACAGTTCTCTAGCGAAAACATGAGGGAATCAATCAATAAACCACTTTGGGCACAACATACGAGGCCCAAATAGCACTGTAGGAAGGTTAGAACCTCTGAAAAGTCGATTTTGCATGTTATGGGACCTTTAAATCATGGCCAGACTCGTTCCTAGCATTTCTTTTGTCTAAACACGATCACCACAACGGTGTCACACTGTTAAAATTAGACAGCACTGTGTGTATACAGATTTGTGTAGTTGCCTTTGCAGCCAGTAGATGGAGCCACAGTAAAGTCAATGTGGCGTCTCCCAACACAGTGATAAAGATATATTGTTCTTGGTAAAAAACATTTCATTTTTAGTTCTAAAATATGAGATGTCAAATCAATAGCATATTTAAAGGCCAATAAAAATACAAATAATGCACAATATTTGTCATTTAATTTAGTCAAATAAATTAAATTGAGTTAGGTTTAGGCCCTCTGCTTTAATTAACAGCAATTTTTGGAAAACAGCTGCAGTGTTGTAAAGAAATTGTCAATAAATGTAACAATTCCTTCCATCCATCCATCCATCCATCCATCCATCCATCCATCGCTGTGATTCATACTGGCCCCTTTATGTTACGCCACCCAAATGTGCCTGAATCACCCTAAATACGACATCGAGTGGTTTAATGACGAGCGAAACAATTATAATATGGTTAAAAGCTCCTACAAGTCGATTTTGCATAATGTGTCTCTTTAAGTGGTTGTTTGCGTGTTTGCTAATCTCTGTGCAGATCAATCTTCTACGTCAATCAACTATAAAAATCATTTCAACGAATGGGAAGGTTTTCTAACAAGGCTCTGGTGTCACTCGTGTGTGGTCGAGTGATTGTCAGTCGTCAAAACAGTCGGGTTTTGATATTTTTGTGATGTTTGGAGGCTAACGCTAACTCTCCCATCGAAAACGCATTGAGAAAGGACAGACTAGAGGCCTGTACAACGAAGCTGGATTAGCGGGTTAGCGAGGTAACTTCAGGGATCATAGACATAAAAAGAGGCAAAAGTGGGCGGGGCAGAATAAGGTGAATAGTGACTTTGGTTTTTTTTTGAGAGTTGCAGGTTTTTGTGGTCGTTTCAGAGAAGCAAAAGAGCTATTTTTTTAGCCTGGTACAAATTAACATTAGTTCAATACAGCTGTTCAATAATGTACACTGTCCCTATTGAATAAACAAATGAATGAATTAATAAATAAACAAATGAATAAATGTGTGAAAAAATAAATTAACATAAATAATAGAGCAAATAAACAAATGAATAAACGAATAAGCAAAGGAATAAACGGATGAATAAAGGAATGAATAAAAAAGTAAATAAACACATGCATTAACAAATAAATGAATAAATAAACACATAAATAAACGAGCAAATAAACAAATGAATAAAAGCATGAAATAAAATAATGAATAAACAAATAAACGAGCAAGTAAACAAATGAATAAAGAAAAAAATGAATAAAGAAATATGTAAATAAAAACACAAATAAAGAAATAAATGAATAAATAAACAAATGAATAAACAAATAAAAAAGCAAGCAAATAAACAAATGAATAAACACGCAAATAAACAAATAAACAAGCAAATAAACAAATGAATAAAGGAATAAATAAACATGTAAATAAACACATGAATAAAGAAATAAATGAATAAAGAAACATATGACTAAAAAAATAAATAAATGCGATAGCGCTAAGGTATGGCGCCGTCCCGGCCTTTAGAATGCAGATGTGTTGGTGGTACAGACGTTTTGGGAGGCGTCTGCACCACGCGCTCACCTCTGTCGAAGTTGTACTGCTGGGAGATGATCTCGCCCCAGTACTTGGCGCACTCGGCCGACAGCTTCTTGGGTTTGTCCAGTCGTCTGATGGCCAGGGCCTGGATGTGCTTCTGAAAGGCCTCCTCGCTCATCTCCTCCACCGCCTTCTCCATCGTGCAGAGGAACGCCTCCACCCGGCTCTCCAGGTAATGAGGCGCCTTCTCCGACTGGATGATGAACCTCAGGCCCTGCACGCCGTTGGCTCGTCTGGGCCCGCTGAACACGATGTAGCCTGGAGGGAAAGCGTGTTCAAGGGCACTGCAGAGCTGGGCGATACGGCAAAAAATTATCATCACCATTTTCTCGGGGCCAGATCATGATTTCGATTTGATCACGATTCATGTTCATTTTGTATTTGTCTATTGCCTATAATAGAGCTGCACTGTAATGGAACCAGTTTATTTTTATGGGTTTGGTTTTAGGTTACTGAGGCCATCTAGTGGCGTAGTTTGTTATAAACCTTCTTTTAAAGTGCGTATGACGGGTTTTTATGATTTTCTAATTTTGACTTTATTCAGTGTATAAATATCTCTTGTGAATATAAATTGTAGTTTTACACCAACCACTATTCACTATTTGTGGAGAAAAGTCAAAACATCTGTTGAAAATTACAGGAAGTAAACACACTGATGACATCACACTGGGGAGACAAAGGTCATGCATAATTTGCACAAAATAAACTACCTTTTTGAGATTTCAAACAATGATTCAACAAAATAAAGGTGTTCACATGTGTTTCTCTTTGTCAAATGAACAAAATCTGTGACATTAGATGAGTTTTGGCCCAGTGTACAGTGTGGTTGCTATGGTAATTTCCTAGTGTGATGTCATACTTTACAACCAGGAAGTAAAATTAAAAACCTAAAAAAATAGCTAAACTTGGGTAAAATTTGTGAAGATTCTAGTAGAAATTGAAATATATTTATCTGAACTGCATTTTAGTGAAATGAGTAGTTCAACCTGTCAGAGGCCCTTTAATCTACTGAGGCCATCTAGTGGCGTAGTTTGTTATAAACCTTCTTTTAAAGGGCGTATGACATGTTTTTATGATTTTCTAATTTTGACTTTATTCAGTGCATTAATACCGTGCGTAAATACAAATTCTAGTTTTACACCAATCAAGTCGCTATTTGTGGAGAAAAGTTGAAAAATCTGTTGACAATTACAGGAAGTAAACAAACTGATGACATCACACTGGGGAGACAAAGGTCATGCACAATTTACACAAAATAAACTACTTTTTTGACCCTTTAAACATTGATTCAACAAAATAAAGGTGTCACATGTGTTTTTCTTTGTCAAATGAACAAAATCTGTGACATTAGATGAGTTTTGGTCAATGTACAGTGTGGTTGCTATGGTAATTTCCTAGTGTGATGTCATACTTTACAACCAGGAAGTAAAATTTAAAACCTAAAAAACAGCTAAACTGGGGTTAAATTTGTAAAGATTTTAGTAGAAATTTGAATATATTTGTCTTAACTGCATTTTAGTTAAATGTGTATTTCAACCTGTCATAGGCCCTTTAACTCACTGAGGTTCCCTAGTGGTGAGTGATATTACTGCATTATGTTTACCAGAAAAGTCAGTCTGAACATGAGCTCAGCCAGACGTCATTTTGTCGTCTTTTCTTTGTTTTAAATGCAGAACGGCATCGTCTGTAAATAATAATCTAATTTTCCTGACTTTGTAAAATATTTTGAGAGTTGTGGACATGTTATGTGCAACGATAATTGTGAACTTTGATGACCATTCATTTTTGTTGTACTTTCTGTGTTACAGTTTTACACGTATCTCATTAAAACCTACTAAAGAACCAAATGGAGGGCTTCTTGGTGGATGGATGGGAGAGTGTTTAGCTACCTGTATAGCTGAGTTATTGTCAAAAACAACATCTAATTGTTATTTTTTTGACCAAGATTAGATTTGCAATTTGTTTCACTAATAGAATGTAGTTCAAATTCACATTTTCAACACAATTTTGTTGCTTTTAGTTGTGTTTTTGTCACGTTCAGTTGTGTTTGTCATATTTCAACGCGTCTTTGTCACGTTTAGTCGCGTCATTGTCATTTTTAGTCAAGTTTTGTCGCTTTTAGTCACGTTTTGATGCATTGAGTTGCGTTTTTGTCGCCTTTTAACGCATTTTTATCACTTTTTCTCGTGCTTTTGTCGCTTTTTTCAGAACAGGTTTGTACATGTTTGACATTTTGTCATTTGTAGAAGAAATTTGTGTTTGTGATTTGCTAATTACATCCACTAAAGTTGCGATTTTGTTGAATTGTGCAGCTCTGGTCTATAAGAGGTAAATAAAGTCATCCGCTCAGAGGCTTCAGAGGCTAAACAACAGGAGAAAAAGTGTGTGAGTGTGAGACAAACAGTGAATCACGATACCACGATTTCACAAAAATAGCAGATTGTCACAGGGACGAGCTCAACATTCGATTTTTATCACCGTATCGCCCAGACCTAAGTGACAGTTTTGTTGTTGTCCTGCCAATTGACTCAGTGCAACATTCGACAGTTGCTCCTCCTACCGGCACGACATCTCACCGGGACACTTTATGTTACCTGCGTGCTAGCATTTGTTTACAGCTACGGGACACTTATCGAGCTTATCATTCGCTAGGATTTGAAAACTTCTAAAAAAAAGGTCAGACTTGTCACACGTAAGGCGCACATATTAAAAAATAAAATCAAACACGGCGTCGTAAACTTAAGCACGAAGGAAATGAAGGGAACAATCCTTTACGAGTCGGTTACAGCCGTGATTGGCTGAAAAAAATCCTCCATACGACGTTACTGGAGGTATTGACGCTAGCGCTGCTCATGAGCGTAGCATACTAACATTCGTATTTGTGGATAGGGATGGGACAATAAACAATAATATCGTTTATCGTGATAAAAAGGGAGGACCATAATCGTTTGTGCTACATTTTGTACAATTAAGATAATCGCCATTTTGTCACCAGATTGTTGTGCAGAAAAAAGCTACTTACCCTTTATGTTCTCTTCTACATCATTTTTGTTTTCACTTATAATAAAGTAAAAATAATGTATAATGCAGCCACCTCAGGGAGGGGCAGGAGATGACAAGTTGTGCTGTTTTTAAGACACTGGTTTCGTTCAGTGCCTTTAACTCCCTATGGACTTAAATTATTTTGTAGCTGTTTAGTGTGGTATGTATTAACTACCACCTTTTTATCTTTTATGAGGTCTACTTGAATGTGTTCTCTTTTATGTATGCATGAATGTGAGCAACAGATCCTTCGGGATTAATAAAGTATCTATCTATCTATCTATCTATCTATCTATCTATCTATCTATCTATCTATCTATCTATCTATCTATCTATCTATCTATCTAAATATGTCAGAAGTTATGTCTTTATACGTCACATTTTCAAACTGTCAGCAATTTTAATAACTATCGTGATATTATCGTTAATCGCAATGATAATCGTGACATAAAATTTCAATATCGTCCCGTGCCTATTTGTGGATGTAGCTGGAAAAGTGCAATTTAAATCGCTTTTCTCGCTTATTCAAGGAGCAGGAGAGAGGGAATCCACAAGTCTATGGACATCATTTATTGTCATTTTCGGCAGGTCCCGGAAGAGTCTGAAAATCCCGACATAGTTGAGATTTTGAAGCCAAACGTAGCGCATTAGCCGGACTACAAACTGGACCGGAAATGACTTTGAGCAGTCGTTAGCGCGCCGAACGTTATGCACGGAGTCAATATAAACTTTAAACAGAATTCCTTGATCAAAACATTAATCGCGATCATAATACCGCTAAGTGCAGCTCTAGTAGAAACCGGAAGAACGTTTGAATGAGTTTGTGCCGTTGTCTTGTCGTTACCGAGTTGCTCTTTGGTGCGCAGCGTGTTGAAGCAGGGCTCGGAGATGATCTGGCAGAAGAGCTCCAGCAGCATGTTGTCGTGGGTGGTCTGCATGTCCGTCTGGTAGTAGATCTCTATTCCACAGTTATTATGCACCTCGTTCCTCTGCTGATACACGTACCAGCCGCCTGCACGTCACAAAAAAAAAAAAATCTGACTTAAAGACCGAAGCCATCGTTAAAACACATCTGCTCAACTTCCATTAAAACAAACACACACAATATGACAACAACAAAACAACAAAACGTCACTCATAGGCCTCTGACATATTCAATACTTTTAACATTTTCCGAGTTGGTAGAAAATTATAATCAACTTTAATTTGAAAGACTTTGTTCTTCATCCAACATTGGTCTCTTAAGTTAAGGCGAGACACTACAGGTGAATAGGAAAAAATGTAAATTTAAAGATATGAATTGTAAGCTTCTCCTGTAGTTTACTCACATAAGAAAAAAATATATTACAAGTTTTTCACCATGTCATGTTTTCATGTAGAAATAAGGCCTTTTGTGTGTAAAAATGGCCAAAGAATTTAGAATTTAGAATTAGATATTTAAAAATCCTTCTGTAAATTTAGTCAAAATCTTGTTGAGTCCAGATTGTACAGTTTGGAGTGGGAGCTACTTTAAGGCTGCTCTTTATGTCTCGAGGGAGAAAAATGCATTTTAAGAAAACGTCCTTTGAAGTTACAATGTCCCAGAGAAATCTATGGATGAAGTGGATTAAATGAAAGAATAAAACATTTTTAGGAGCAGATTGGACAAGTTTGTTGTTTCCACATGAAAGCCGATATGTGAGAGAGCAAACTGACCAAAAAACAAAACATTTTAAAATGAGTTTTGCCTGTAGTGTCTCGCCTTAATTTGAAAATAATTTTCCAAAGTAAGGGGCAAACAACCAACTAATATTATAATATTATACGAGTAATGTTTATCATTTGTATACTCAATAAAATACATTTAAAAATCAATATAATTTTGTTTCCTTTTTCATTCCTTTTAACCATTAAAGTAGTGGTAATTGGATTCTTTATTTTTTATCTTACATTTAACAGTTCCAATGGTTTAAAACCTTACAGTGATTAAAAAGAAAAATAATACAGTCCCGATCAAAAGTTTAAGTCCAGTTGAAAAATGGATAAAAGTCACATTTTTAATGGTTGTATCTTAACAAAGTTCCAAGTAGAGCTTCAATATGCAACGAGAGATGGGAGGGAGACAAAAAAAGTCTGAGTACAATAAATACATTTTAAAACTGTATTTGGAAGAAAGTTATTGAGTTAAAGTAAACTGGCTCCCTCAGGTTTTCTGGGAGTAAACCTTGTGTCTGAACACACCACAGTTCAGGCAGAGTTCAGCTGAGACGGTGGGAAACATTTTAATTCCAGCGTCGTCTTTCTGCTTCTCGGAGAGCTCTTCTCGGAGCTTCGGAGCGAATCGAGAGTTTGACTGAACCAGAAGAGTTTGAGGAGAAAGTGTCTGCTCGGTGAACTTTAGGTAAAGCAGACCGCAAGAACTGAAACGGTTAAAAACTGGGCCTGAAATGACTCATGACACTTTGAAGATATACTTAGTTATTTTGTTATTTCATTATTTTGGAATGTGTTGAGGAGGAGGGTTTGTACAACTTTTCAAAGATCAAATTCAAGCACTTTTCTAGCACCTTCAAGGTAAAATGGTTGTGTATAATCCAAATAGTAATCAAAGCTCTATATACAACATATTGGAGGCCTACTTTAATACAAAATAATATTAAATAATAATAAAATGTACAAAACCCCGTACATTTTCATTGGAAAAATGTTTTGTTTTGTGGTTGTGAGGGCTGTTTTCTCTTTATCAATGTGATTTTCATTTGTAAATCATCTGACCAGGCTTTTAATTTGAGCTTGTTAAAATAATCAATTAAAGGTGTGTGGCTTTAAGGATCAGCCCTTTCAGGTTTCTGCCACACTCCATCACGTTTTGTGTTGTTTTGTTTCATATGGACTTCTGTTTTTTTTGATTACGTGAAAATAAATCAAATCAAATCAAGGTAGAATTGCAGGTTCTCTCAAGCACTTTTACACTATATACAATTTCATTTTTGTCTATACGTTCCATATATTGTATAAAAATGACCGTTTCTTTACATAGTACGGGTTTTAATCATGTTAAAATCTATATGACAGGTTCCAAAAATGTTTTAATTTGACTTACTTTGACAACTGACACACTTTTTTGACAGTTTAAACAGTCATTCAACAAAATAAAGGTGTTATCAGGTTTTATTATTTGTCAAATCATAACTACTGTGTAATTTATATGGATTTTGGTCCTTGTTTACGCACACGGCGCTTTATCAGTTACAGGCGATGTCAAACGAGTCTTTAAAGGGGGAATTTTATCGTGACAACCAGCGAATGCAGCGGAAACTCTGAGGTAACTTAAAATCGATTTTTGATCATTTGGAGTCACTTTGGAATCTTTAAAGGGCCTATGACAGGTTAGACTACTCCTGTAACTAAAATACAAGTAAGATAAATATATTCCAACTTTTGCTAAGAATAATTATACATTTTATCATTTTTAGCTGTTTTTTTAGTTTTGTAATATCACTTCCTGGTTGTAAACTATGACATCACGCTAGGGAATTACTTTGAACACTGGGCTAAAACTCAGCTAATGTCACAGATTTTTTTGTCCGACAAATCAAAATATTTGTGAACACCTTCATTTTGTTGAATTAATGTTTTAAGGGTAATTTAAGTTGTTGATTTTGGGTAAATTATGCTTAATCTTTGGATGGAATGAGTCTCCCTAGTGTGATGTCATCAGTTTATTACTTCCTGTAATTTTAAACAGATTTTTCAACTTTTCTCCACCAACTACAACTTGACTGGTGTAAAACAGTATTTTTTATGTACAATACGCATTAATACGCCAAATAAAATCAAAATTAGAAAACTGTTAAAACCTGTCATACGCACTTTAAAGTGCGCGTGGCAGGTTTTCATGATTTTCTAACTTTGTCTTTATTTGGTCTATTAATACCAGTTGTACATATGTATTTTAGTTTCACACCAATCAAGCCGCCATTTGTGGAGAAAAGTTGAAGAATATGTTGAAAATAACAGGAAGTAAACAGACTGATCACACTGGGGAGACAAAGGTTATGCATAATTTACACAAAATAAACAACTTTTTTTTAATTCTTTACACACTGATTCAACAAAATAAAGGCTTTCACATGTATTTTTATTTGTAAACTAAAAAAATATCTGGTAACGGTTAGATTAAGGTTCCTTAGTAAACTATTAATAGGGAGTTAATAAGTACTATTTACTTGTTCATGCACTTATAACGCCTTATACATGCTTATAACCATTAACCAAAACATGCTTGTGTTAATAAACTGCATGTACAGAGCATCACTGAGCTGCTTATTTGATTGTTTTCAATTATCACGCTAATAAATGCTCATAAATGCCTTATAAGTGCTTATAAACGCATAACGAGCGCTTATTAATGCATTATTCACCTTATTCTGCCCCGCCCACTTTTTGCCAGATACGGACTTTTGTTGTAAACGCACTCCCGTTTGACGAGAACTCGGTTAAAGCTAATGACGAATGAGGGAAAGTCTCGCCGCTAAAATGTTACATAAAGTAGATTGATTTGTGTAAAATGTTTAATGAACACGAGCAACAACAAGTCAACAACGATTTCCTGAGGCCTGAAAACGTCTTTTTAGTCCATGTAGAACTTATTTTCTGCTGAGCTCGTCTGCTCCATGTAAACTACAGTATTTTCCGCACTATAAGGCGCACCTAAAAGCTTTCAATTTTCTCAAAAAACTGTGCCTTATAATCCGGTGCGCTTTATATATGGATCAATACTGAGCCGCAACTACGCAACCACAGCCACTACTGTAGCTTCTATTCTATGCGCCTTACAATGCGGTGCGCCTTATATATGAACAAAGTTTTCAAATAGGCCATTCATTGAAGGTGCGCCTTATAATGCGGAAAATACCGTAATACAACGGAAACAAGACGGCGGCGCGTACGGCAACTTCCGGAATAAGGTGAATAAATAGTTTACTAAGGAACCTTAATCTAAAGCAGAGTGGGGCAAACTAAGGCCCGGGGGCCACATGCGGCCCTTTTGGCATTTTGATCCGGCCCGCAAAGCATTCAATTAAAAATTGTATGAGTTAGGTGTGGTGCATTTGTCATTTTATAGTTTCCTGAGCAGCTGCTTGTTCATTAAAAATCAGTTTTGAGAACAGCCACCACTAGAATAACACCAAACTTTGATGCATTGGATAAAAGGAGTGACCAACTGCACTGTTCCCACTAAATAAAGGTAATGATTTTTGCTATTCTGTAGTAATTTTTGTGTATTTTAGGCATTAAGTCTATGTGTAGTAGTATGTGTAAAAATCCAATGTGGCCCTTGCGTCAAAATAATTGCCCACCCCTGATCTAAAGCGATACCAAATATCTTACATTAAATGAGTTTTGGCCCCGTGTACAGGATGGTTTCTATGGTAATTTTCTAGTGTGATGTCATCATTTACAACCAGGAAGTAAAACTAAAAACGAAAAAATTGCTAATCATTGAAAAAATGTGTAAAGTACATCAACAAA
Source organism: Rhinogobius similis (assembly GCA_019453435.1). Lineage (NCBI taxonomy): Eukaryota > Metazoa > Chordata > Actinopteri > Gobiiformes > Gobiidae > Rhinogobius > Rhinogobius similis. Next base: position 5,375,555 of record CM033634.1, on the reverse strand, counting down.
ATTTTAAATATATTTATCTTTTCTCTTTTTGTCAAATGAGTCGTCCAAATGAGTCGTCCAACCTGTCATGGGCCCTTTAAGACGTCACAATCCTTTTCAGACACCCCTATATTTTGGCCCACAATTGCATTTCTTCTTTCTTTCCTTCTGAATTGATGTTTTATGATGGCGCACTCCCCAAAAATATCACAAACATCCCTCATACACCACCACACGTGCCGTTTGAGAGTGCGGCTCTTACCGTCGGGGACCTGCACCTCCCTGTAGCGGATGAGCTGACTCGGGAGCAGGGGTTTGGTGTGAGCGTGTTCGATCAGAGTGTCCTCCACCATCTGCATCATCCCCAGAGCCGACTGCAGCGGAGACAAGGACACGGCGTCAGAGCACGAGCCAAAGACACGGGCAAAGAACTGATTTCAGGGCTCAAAACTCGTCAGGAAACAGAATTAAAAGTGTGCAGTCATACTATACGTTTTTACTCACATGTTTTTAAATAAATATGTGGATTTTAGGGCAGTGGTTCTTAAACGTTTTCAGTCGCAACCCCAAAAATAACAATAGTTCACATTCACGATACCCAAACACAAAAAATAGGCGACACACAGAGTGATAAATTAGCCTTATATCTAATGTTTGATTTTATTTTGAGAATATAGACCTAGAAAATGACTTTAAAATGACTTTAAATTAGAATCTTCATTTACCACTGCATTTGAAGGGGGTCCAGCCTTGTTTAAGACTATTGTATCCATTTTTCCCCATCATCTGAGGACCCCCGGGAATCATTTCGCGACCCCCATTGGGGTCCCGACCCCTAGTTTGAGAACCACTGTTTTAGGGCTCCAACTGACAATTATTTTAACCGTTATTAGTTCACAACAAACGCTTAATTCTGTTGTTCGCTGAGACTTTTTTAGTACATTATCAACCTAATAAATGTTGAAATATAGTGACTGAAAGCCTCTCGATTTGCCAATAAAATCATAAATTGTTAAAGTCTATATGACAGGTTAGACTGCATGATTATATTTAAGATTTTACTAAACATTTTGCCCATTTATCTCCAGTTGGTCTGTTTTTGTAAAGTTTATAGTCACTTCCTGTTTGGACATGAGCCGCAAATATGACACAGATGGAGGTAATTCTACAGCTGTTACCATAGCAACCATGTTCAAAATAAGAGCCAAAACCCACATAAATGACACAATAGTTATGATTTTACAAATAATAATACCCAGTAACAGCTTTATTTTGTTGAATGACACTTTAAAGTATCAGAACGTCGTGTCAGTTGTCTGTAAAACGTATTTGTATTTTTCACAGCACGTCGCTTTTGATGACATCACAGAGGGAAGGATTCCGTTTTAGAACTCAATCACTTCCTGTAATTTGAAACTTTTATTTTTCTAAATTTCTGCATAAACTGCGACTTCACTGATGCAAAACTATAGTAAATAATTGCCACAGGTGCCCTCCCACCAAACCAAAGTTATAACTAGAACATTTTGAGAACCTGTCATGTAGACTTTAATTATTCCTTGACATTTAGATTTACTTCGTCCTGCAACTAAGGATTATTTTGCTAATCAATTAGTCTAGCATTTATTTATCCAATCAATCTATTTGTTGTTTAGAATGTAAAAGGTTCATAAATATCAGATGAAGCTTAAGTGATATCCTGGTGGAGAATATTTAAAGACAAACAGGTTTTTGATCTAAATCTAAATGTTTTCTCTGTCTATTTGATGTAATTGCTGCTGTATCTGAATCATAAAACCTCTTCTATCGACTCATGACGTGTTTTGAAGTCCAGATGACAATTAATCAATTACTAAATGAGTTCACAATTAACTAGAATAATAGTAATGCAGCGGTTTTGGTCATAAAAAGTGCTCCAGGAATGTGTTTTTGAGTCTGTATAGTCCAGATGATGATTCTCAAAATACGACGCTGTTTTTTTGTAGTCGACAAGTTACAATTAGCCAATTAATCACTGCAGCCCAAGCGTAAAGGCAATTTTTTCCTATAGATGCAACAATTAATCGGATTAATCATGACTAGTCGACTTAACAATTATCTACTTACAACCAAGATAAATTTTTCAATGTTATCTGGACTATTCAAGACCTTTTATAACAAAGACTGTAGCATCATTAAATAACAAAAGACACAACATATTTTCTGATTTTCTTCAATAATACACTTAAATATTTTCTATTTAAAAGCCATCAGTCACCGTATTTCAACCTGTGATTAAAATTAAAATTGTATGAAAAACAATTACGTACACTAGAAATAATGATAGTCAACAAATCTAAAATTAATATTGCTGAGTAAATGACTATTTCTCCTAATCTCTAACAAACATATATAAAGTCAACTGATCGTTAATTAAATAGATTAGTATCATATTCATTCTACCTCCTTCAAGATGTTTCCGTGTATGAGCGCTTCGATGTGTAACCGAGACAGGAGCTGAGGAATAAACGCTTTCAGTCGAGGAAGAGTTACATCTGGAAAAGAAAGACAAAAACAATCACAAAACAGGTAACATTTTAAGCCGTTAATAGGTTTTGAGAGCTTTTTCCACTGAAATGCTTCTTATGGACAAGACGAGCCTCACACACTTTCACTCGGCCTAAACCTAGAACTAACGCACTGAAAAAAACATTTCTATACAGAGCCGTTTCTTACTGGAATGTGCTGCCGCAAAAGCTGATTATAATAGAGAACCATCATGTTTTTAAAAGGAGCTTAAAGAAATCAATGTTGGAAAATGTAATCGTGCTCAATGTTTAAGGCAAACTGTACCATCTTTGTGTTTTATCATAAAACCTTATGATTGAACTCAAATGTAGTGTTCTGTTTTTTGATTGTTAATGCTCAAATTTTAATATGTACTGTCTTGTAGTGTTTTAAATTGTGAAAGTGGAAGAATAGTCTTTGCTGCTGTAGAGACTAATGGGGATCCTTAAATAAACAAATAAACAAATCAATGCACAGAGCAACTTCTTTAAGGTGAGACACTACAGGCCAAACTCTTTTTTTTGTTTCTTGGTCATTTTGCTCTCTCAACGTATCGGCTTTCATGAGAAAACAACAAACCAATCTGCTCCTAAAAATGTTTTATTCTTCCATTGAATCCACTTCATCCATAGATTTCTCTGGGACATTGTCACTTCAAAGGCCGTTTTCTTAAAATGCATTTTTCTCCCTCGAAACATAAAGATCAGCCTTAAAGTAGACCCCACACCAAACTGTACAATCTGGACTCAACAAGATTATGATGAAACGTACAGAAGGATTTTTAAATATCTAATTCTAAAACTGATTTATTGAAGTTTTAAGTCAAAACAGAGCCAAATTTGGTATTTTTAGGACAATTTTCAGTCAAATCTAGTTTACTTAAAAACTAAAAAAGAAATCCAAAATCCCCTCGGCAATTTATTTTGTAACTAATATTTGTACAAAATGAACCAAGAAATTTAAACCAGGTTCTGTCAATTTTTCAGTTTTAAAAGTCCCAAATATGTGTATTTTTGGCCATTTTTACAGATAAAATACCTTATTTCTACATGAAAACAGGACATGATGAAAAACGTGTAATATATTTTTTCCTTACATTTATGTGAGTAAACTACAGGAGAAGTTTAACATTGATATCTTTAAATGTAATATTTTTTCCTATTCACCTGCAGCGTCTCGCCTTAAATCAACTACAGACCTAAAAGCTGCCATGTTTTGTTCTCTGCAGAAGGTGTTTTGTGATTTGGTGATCATTTAAACTTCGATTTTGACTCTACACTAATCTGTGGCGGTCTCTTATGGCGAGTGGTGTGTCTGAGGCGGACACAGACCGTCGAGCGCGTCTCTGAGCTCGTCTTTGGTCCAGGCCACTTCGGTCATGAGCAGGCGGAGGTAGTACATGGCGTGCTGATGAGGCTGCTCTGCCCGGAAGTTATTCAACGACCTCATGTACTGCAAGAGAAAACAAAGAAGGAATAAATAAAACAACTACAACAACAACATTTACTCAGACAGTCTCACAGAAAGACAGGGAAAAAGATTTGACTTAGAAACGTCGTACGACCAAAGTTGAGCTGTGACTGATCAAGTGTAGAGTTTATGCACAGACATTCTTTTATTTATTTGAAAAATGCCCATCAACATTCAGACTGAGTAGCGGTCTGATAAATTGTTGCTTTGTTTGGCTTATTTTTGGCCCGTGGTGCTGTTGTTTTTGCTCAAATCAACTTTATACGGTAAAATGTAAACCGAGAGTAGTTTCTCTGTTGTTGCTCCGACTGTGCAGAGCCTCGCTAGCTTGTTTTCTCACATCAGTTGGAGATAAAGGACACTTAAGCTACTGCAGAACAATTAATTTCTGACCAAATGAACTCAGAAACATGTTATTTAAGGAGAGAAACATAATGAGTTCAACTGTGTGTGATCCCAACGTCTGTGTCGGTGATAAATGTGAGAGTAGCTGCAGTGTTCCTGTTGTTTATCTGGTTTTCCACAACTGTTTACTTGATTCTTTTTTTAGATCTCAAGTATAAACTGTCACACAAACTTGTATATAATGTGCTTTTTATTTATTTTTTGCTTTGTTTGCTTCATTTTTTGCCCGTGGCGCTATTGTTTTGCTCAAATCAACTTTATACGGTAAAATGTAAACTGAGAGTAGTTTCTCTGTTGTTGCGCCGACTGTGCAGAGCTTAGCTAGCTTGTTTGCAAACAGCAGACAGAGATAAAGGACACTTCAGCTACTGCATAACAATTATTTTTCTGACCGAATGAACTCAGAAACATGTTATTTAAGGAGAGAAACATAACGAGTTCAACTGTGTCTGATCCCAAAGTCTGTGTCGGTGATAAATGTGAGTGTAGCTGCAGTGTTCCTGTTGTTTATCTGGTTTTCTACAATTGTTTACTTGATTTTCTTTTTTTTAGATCTCAGGTACAAACTGTCAGAGAAACTTGTATATAATGTGCTTTTTTGTTTACTTCATTTTTTTCCCGTGGCGCTATTGTTTTGCTCAAATTAACTTTATACGGTAAAATGTAAACTGAAAGTAGTATCTCTGTTGTTGCTCTGATTGTGCAGAGCCTCGCAAGCTTGTTTGCTCACAGCAGTTGGAGATAAAGGACACTTAAGCTACTGCATAACAATTATTTTTCTGACCGAATGGACTCAGAAACATGTTATTTAAGGAGAGAAACATAATGAGTTCAACTGTGTGTGATCCCAAAGTCTGTACCGGTGATAAATGTGAGCGTAGCTGCAGTGTTCCTGTTGTTTATCTGGTTTTCTACAACTGTTTACTTGATTTTCTTTTTTTTAGATCTCAGGTACAAACTAAATATTTGGCAGAGTTGTAGAGTTTTACAATAGTTACTAGACTGTGGCAGCTCTTTCACATTATAATTGTGTTTTGAGCTTTTACAGGAGAAAATGTCATTGCCCACCATTGACTCTAATGTATTCACACTCAATGCTAATGCCTTCCTCTTGCCTTCACTTACCGTTTCAACGACTTCACCATTTGGAGCCTAGAGCCTGTTATTTTCTCAGACAAACTGTGTGCGTTATGATTTCTAAGACACTTAATTTGTATTTTTTAGTTTAGGATCAACCAAACTCATTCCACTCTTCAAGAAATGCAGCTCGAAGACGGATAAAATTAAAGGATAGCAATGTTTTCTTCGCTTTGCTGTAGATGTTATTTGTTCACCATAAACTATAAAACTAAATAAGGAGTTGTCTGGACTTACAGCTTCTTTGATGATGTCGAAGCGCCGCTCGTCGATCTCGAACGTGGCCATTTTCTCGATGATCTTCTTCAGGAGGATGTGCTGTTTGTCATTGTAACCTTTCACTGACAGCTGCAGAGAGAGAACGAGGAAAAACATGAGCGATGGACCTGTTCTCTGCATAATATTTGGTTTCTAAACTTTAGAGGTTAAAACGCTCCCAAAATATTCATGCCACTGACTCGATTTCCCCACGGTAAAATTAAACTGACATCTGCAATAAATTCAAGTTGGAAAACATTTAAAATATGGTTTGATTCGGTTTCTTTGTGTAGTTTGTGTTATTTGGTCTAATTTAATTAAAATGTAGGTTTAATTCAGTTTTACCGCAAACAGAAACACAAAAATCTTGCCTTCCTAAAATTATAAGTTCCCCTTAAATTATTATTTTTTCATTCTCTTTCAAAGTGTAAATGAATCATACTTCTTCCATCTGATATAAATGTTCTGTTTTTAAAATGAAAACACTGAAAAGGGAAAATCGTGAATAAAATCTAGCTTTTTCAAACTAAATTAGCTTCGGTTTTGTATTTGTTGGTTTTTATTTTAATAAAACAGACATTATCGCATCAAAAATAGGGCTGCAACAATTAGTAGAATAATCGTGAAGTCGACTATAAACAATTGCAGTCGTATTTTGATTATGTCATTGTTCTCTGGACTAAACAGACTCTAAAACACAAACTTAAAAGACTTTTATAACAAACACAGTGACATTATTAAAGAAAAATGGCAAAAATGAATTGACCATTTCTGATTTTCCTCAATTATACACTTTATTCATAAATATTCTCTTTCTAGAAGTTTAATTCACAATATTTCAACATTTATTTGGTTAAAAATGTCACTTTAATCTAAGTCTCAGTCTACAATAGAAATAATAACTGACTAGTGACGTCTAAAATAATTGTCATTGTTTCAGCCTTAAAGTCTATATTTCAGGTTCTCATGTTTCTCTAAAACTGACTTAGTTTGGTGGGAGGGCATCTGTGTTAAATATCTGAGTATTATTCTCATTTTGAAGTTGCAGTTTGTGAAGAAAATTTGCAACGTAAACGTTTAAAATGACAGGAAGTGGTGCTGAGTTCTAAAACGGACTCCCTCTGTGATGTCATCAAAAAGCGACGTACATTTGAAAATAAAGAGACAATTAACTCTCAACGGATACATCTTCCTGACAGTTTAAACGGTCATTCAACAAAATACAGGTGTTGTCAGTAAATTATCATAGTCAAATCCTAACTATTGTGTAATTTTTTGGGGATTTTGGTCCTTGTTTTCAAAACGGTTGCTAGGTAACAGGTGTGTAATTACCTCTAACTATGTCATATTTGCTGCCCAACCAGGAAGTGACATAATACACTTTACAAAAACTGTCAAACTGGGGACAAATAGCAAAAATGCTTAGTAAAATCTTAAACATAATCATCTTCACTACGTTTTAGTGAAAAGTGAATTCTAACCCGTCACATAGCCCACGTCAAAAAGTATTTAAAGTGCGTATGACAGGTTTTAACGACTTCCTAATTTTTATTTTATTTGGTGTATTAATACGTATAGTACATAAAATTCTAGTTTTTACGCCAATCAAGTAGTAGTTGGTGGAGAAAAGTTGAAAAATCTGTTTAAAATTACAGGAAGTAAAAACTGATGACATCACACTAGGGAGACTCATCCTATCCAAAGGTTACGCATTATTTACCCAAAATAAACAACTTTTTTTTACCCTTTAAACATTAATTCAACAAAATAAAGGTGTTAACAAGTATTTTGATTTGTCAAATTAAACAAATCTCTGATATTAGCCGAGTTTTAGCCCAGTGTTCAAAGTAATTTCCTAGTGCGATGTCATCATTTACAACCAGGAAGTGATATTACAAAACTAAAAATAATTACTAAAAATTATAAAATTTAAATATATTTTTTGCAAAACTTTAAATATATTTATCTTCCCTGTATTTTTGTTATATGAGTAGTCCAAACTGTCATAGGCACTTTAAGTATCGCAATAATATCGATATCGCAGATCTAAATAGCCATATCGCATGTCACAATAATTTCTAAAATCATGCAGCCCGGTATTTAAGACACAATTATTCATTACCCGTATTATTATTTAGAAAAAAGCTTTATGGGTATTAGGGATGCGACAATAAACACTAATATCGTTTATCGTGATAAAAAGGGAAGACAATAATCGTTTGTGCTACATTTTGTACAATCACCAACAAAGATAATCGGCATTTTGTCACCAGATTGTGCAGGAAAAAAGCAACTTTCCCTTCTAGATCATGTTTGTTTTCACTTATAATAAAGTACAAATATGTCAGAAGTTATTAATAATGAGAAAGTAATGTCTTTATATGTATAATTTTAATAACTATTGTGATATTATCGTTAATCGCAATTATTTTGGCCGTGATAATCGTGGCACAAAGTTTCAATATCGTCCCGTGCCTAATGGGTATTAACAAGATTCAAAAGGATTATTGCATCAGTGTCATAAAGTAGTTTCTGTTCAAGTTTATCGTTTATTTTGATACTTTCTGTAGCAATAAATCACACAAAATGTTTTATTCAGACAAGCCTAGGTGCATCCCAGCTCTTCCAATCAAAAGTTGTCGAACTGCTCTGACCTTTATCGCTGAGAATAAGCCGCGAAAAACTTTATTTACTTTGCGGCTCCACCTAAACTTTTGCCATTTTATGATTCAGCGCTGCTCCCTGGTGCGCGGCCTCCTCCTTCTCACTGACACCTGTTAAGACTAATTCCCAGAAACATCATTAACCTTGAAAGCGCTGCAGCCTCAGAAGCGCCGACTGTAATCTATTATGAACGGGATCATTACTGCGACTGTGCGTATCCAAGAGTGAAGAATCAATGTTGTGACTGGAATTTAAGAGGCATTTCAGGACTCGTCGTGACAAATGAAATGGCTGTTTAGAAAGTCTCAAACGGCGGCGCCTGGTCATTATTTTCTGACCGTATCGCTGTCCAGAGCGTTACAGAAAACTGGAGTTAAAACCTTGCAAACTGGATGGTATTTCACATTCACACTTGTGCTTTCACCTACAGCGGCAAATATGGCACAGTTAGAGGTAATTCCACAACTGTTACCTAGCAACCATTTTGGAAACAAAGGCTAACAAATCTAAATAAAGTAGAAAACAGTTATGATTTGACAAATAATACCTTTATTTTGTTGAATGACCGTTTAAACTGTCAGAAAAATGTGTCCATTGAGTGTTAAGTGTCTGGTTAAAGGGCCTATGACAGGTTGAAATACACATTTAACTAAAATGCAGTTAAGACAAATATATTCAAATTTCTACAAAAATCTTTACAAATTTTACCACAGTTTAGCTATTTTTTAGGTTTTAAATGTTACTTCCTGGTTGTAAAGTATGACATCACGCTAGGAAATTACCATAGCAACCGCACTGTACATTGGCCAAAACTCCTCTAATTTCACAGATTTAGTTAATTTGACAAAGAGAAACACATGTGAACACCTTTATTTTGTTGAATTTATGTTTAAAGGGTCAAAAAAGTAGTTTCTTTTGTGTAAATTATGCATATCCTTTGTCTCCCCAGTGTGATGTCATCAATTTGTTTACTTCCTGTAATTGTCAACAGATTTTTCAACTTTTCTCCACAAACAGTGACCTGACTGGTGTAAAACTACAATTTATATTTACAAGAGGTATTAATGCACAGAATAAAGTCAAAATTAGAAAACTGTAAAAACCCGTCATACGCACTTTAAGGTTTCTACTTTTTCCCATGGGATTTTTTGTAGTTTTTCCTCGCCGCGAAGGAGGGTCAAAGGACAGGGGCATTCTGGGACAGTTATCTGAACTGCTGGCCCATCAAGGCAACTGTTGTTGTGGGACAGTTATCTGAACTGCTTTACCTGTGGCCCATCGAGGCAACTGTTTGGGCATGATAAAAATAAATTGATTTGATTTGTATTTTCAATGGTGTGTCGCTTCCTGTAATTTAAAAACCTTTATTTTTCAAAATGTCTTCAAAAACTGAAACTTCATGTAACACTGCAAAAAGGGATTATCTAACTTTTTTACTTGAATTAAGCAAATTAATCTTAAAAGTCAAATTTTAAGATTTTTTCACTTGACAGGACTACTTCAAATTGACATTATTTGACTTGTTTTAAGTAAACTTGATAAGTAAAATAATCTTATTCCACTGGCAGATAATTTCACTTAAATTAGGGTAAAAAGGTCTTATTTTGAGTTTATTTTTCTTATTTTTTGATAGGCCTTTTTTGCAGTGTATGGTTACATTTACCACAGGTGCCCTCCCACCAAACTATGTCATAATTAGAAAAACATGAGAACATGTCACATAGACTTTATGTTCTAATCTGGACCATAACTTGTTTCTATTGACTCTGTGCACTAGTGTTAAATGACTAGCTCAGTACTTCCTGTCTAGTTCACTTCTATGGGGTTTTGGTCCTGTCAGACTAAAATGAATGAATCCTGACAGATCGTGCAGTGAACAGTGAGTTGTGCTGGACGTCTCTGAAACACGTTAAAGACTTTACAAAACAAGCGAGTGCTTCACCAAAGGACACTTGTGTGTTTAAAAAGGGATGCGTTTGTGTCTCAATGCTAACGCTAATGCATAACAACTTAAACACACACAACTCAACTGACGTTCTGTGCACAGAGTCAGTTGGCTTGCTATGGAGTGGACAGGTACGGCCTGAAAGTGAAGTGAGCCGGAAAAATCGGCTCTCGCTATCGGCCGACCAAACGTTTTTTGTTTTTGTTTTTGTTTTTATCGGCCAAATAAAAACCCGTATCGGTCAGTCTCTACTTATAATTCAAACGAGTTCGAATGACTGAGACTGAGGTCGAGTTGTGTCTGTCTGCGGCGCACACTTTGCAGTCGTGACATCTTCATACTGCGACTCTGAAGTAAAGACGATAGAGTGACTGGATGCAACTGAAAATCCTAAGAAAATCAGGCTAAAAGTCTTATCGGACCACTGTGGTTAAAGGTCGTTAGCTAAGAATATGAAAAGCAGCTGTACATCATTGTTAAAATGAAGTTACTGGTTCAATACTAAATTCTAAGCGTTGATGTTGATTACTGATGCTGTCACTAACAATTATTTTAGTAGTTGACTTTTTTTGATTAGTCGACAAGTCAAACGATTATTTCTATTGTATATTTAGACTTTTTGGATAGATTTTTAACCAAATAAAGGTTGATTTATGGTCACTGAATGCTTTTAGATATAGAATATTTATGAATAAAGTGTATTATAAATGCAAATCAGCTATTATTTATTCTTTTTGACATAAAATCTCACTGTCTGTGTTATAAAAAGGCCTTTTGACATGTGTTTTAGAGTCTGTATTGTCCAGTTAACGATTATGATTATCAATTATTATTCACCTTATTCCTGAAGTTGTTGTACGCGCCGCCGTCTTGTTTCCGTTGTATTAGTTTACACGGGGCAGACGAGCTCAACAGAAAATAAGTTCTACATGGACTAAAAAGCCGTTTTCAGACTGACCAGGAAATCGTTGCGTTGTTGACTTGTTGTTGCTCGTGTTCATTAAACATTTTACACAAATCAATCTACTTTATGTAACATTTTAGCGGCGAGACTTTTCCCTCGTTCGTCATTAGCTTTAACGGAGTTCTCGTCAACTACAAAAGTGCGTATCTGTGGCAAAAAACGGCAAAAGTGGGCGGGGCAGAATAAGGTGAATAGTCGATTATGTTTTGTAGTCATTCATTGCTGCAGCCCTAATGTTCTCACAGTTAAAATTCCTATATTGTGAGATCGTTAAAGTAAAAGTCAGTAGCAACATCAACCCACAGCACACAGCAGCGAAACCAAAGTTAGAAATGTTAGAAGCCAGTTCATTTCCAGGCAAATCCACTCTTCTCTTTCTCGGCTCATCTTTGCGATCGTTTTTACTTACGAGAATGGCATTCATCCCTGAGGCTACTCCATAGTGCAGCCCTGCCAGTCGAGCTGCATAAGTATACTCTTTTAAATCATCCTTCAGTAATCTGAGCAACAAGTACGTCATGTTGCAGTGAAGGGGGTCTGCGTAAAGGTAGCGACTGATGGAGGGAAACACAAAACAAAACAAAACATGGGAGAAAATAAAGTGATGGTGAAAATTTGAATGAAAAGCTGATGATTTTGGACATTAAAAGAGTATGAATATGCAGCCTCGGGACCAGCAGCGTCGTGTTAAGTTAGGGATGCCATCTCTTCTATCGACTGCCCTGTTTTCAATTGTCTAAATAATGAAATTTAAATAAAAAGGGGCAATTATGTCTGGGTACAAGTACAATCTAATGTTGAGCGGAGAAAGAGGGACGAATGGAAATGAAAATAGAAGCCAGAGCCAAAACCAGAACAGAACTGGGTGAGATTTTTGTAGACTAATTTTTAGGCATAATTAGCCTTTTCTTGCCTTAAAGTGAGTATGACAGGTTTTTAAAATGTTCTAATTTTGACTTTATTCAGTGTATTAATACCTGTTGTACACAAATTATAGTTTTACACCAATCAGGTCGAGTTGAAAAATATGTTGAAAATTACAGGAAGTAAACAAACTGATGACATTACACTGGGAACACAAAGGTTATGCATACATTACACAAAAGAAACAACTTTTTTGACCCTTTAAACACCGATTCAACAAAATAAAGGTGTTCAAATGTATTATTATTTGTCAAATAAAATCTGTGACATTTGATGTGTTTTGGTGCTCTGTACAGGATGAATTTCCCAGTGTGATGTCATCATTTACAACCAGGAAGTAAAATTAAAAACCGAAAAAAATGGCTAAACTGAGATAAAATTTGTTGTTGATTTTAACAGAATTTGAAATATATTTATATTAACAGAATTTTGGTTAAATTATCTGTCCAACCTGTCATAGGCACTTTAAATTACTCAATAGTTAACTACAAATCTTGCTATTTAAAAATGCACTATGTAACTTTTCTAGAATGTTCAACAGCCAAGTTACAGGTCAGATCTGTGGAGATGCAAGCTCACTCAGAGCATTTTATTCAGTTTTAATTTTTTAAACTGATATTATAGTCATATTAAGGAAAATTCCAGGAAAAAGCATTATCTCCAGAAACAGTTAAATAATTAATATAATACTGTACATTTTAAAACAGTAGAAGTTTTGATATGTTTTAGGGCTGCAACGATTATTTTAATCGATTAGTCTAGTGATTATTATTTTCTTTTTTTTGTTTTTCTTTTGTTTAGAACACAAAAGGCAGTGAATACTAGACGTTTTCAACAAGGATAAAGCTGAACTGAAGCCGTTTGAGGACGTCCTGGTGGAGAATATTTACAGACGAAAGGGTGTTTTAATGAAACACCAGACTCCAGATGTCTTAATTTAAAGGTGAACTATGCCAGCTGCTTGGAGATTTAGTTGCTATGGCGATGTAGTTGCTATGCCTGGAATATACCACAGTATAGCATTGATTGAACTTCTCTATCTTGCAATTATTTACATTTCAGCAGTTTTTAACATTACCTTCAAAAACATACACTCTTGCTCTGAGCAGGGCGTTTAAAGGAGCTGTACCTGATTTTTACAGTTGTGAAACAGGAAAAACTGAACTAGTCAATTTTTTCAATTTTTTACATGTAATAAAGTAAAATTAGTTTTGTCCCAGCTCAGATATATTGTAAAAGCATCTATTCGTGTGAAAATGAGACCACAACGTTTTCTCTGCATCTCATTATACAGTGTTTTATCGTACGGAAGAAGCAGGAAGTGTGCAGTTAGCATGCTAATGTTTGTTAGCTTTACCCGTGATGGTCTGGGCTCAGAAACTCTTGCTAATAAACTCATGGATGTGAATATTTATGATGCTGGTACTACATTAGTAAAATAAGCGATAAATGTGACTGATGTAAAGACTTTAACAGGTGTTTTTCACGTTTCAAAACAATAAAAATCAGGTACAGGGCCTTTAAACTTCCTGCTCGGAGCTAGAGTGTATGTTTTTGAAGGTAATGTTTAGCAATAAAAACTAATGAAATTTAAAATAATTGCAAGATAGAGAAGTTCAATCAATGCTATACTGTGGTACATTCCAGGCATAGCAACTACATCTCCATAGCAACTAAATCTCCAAGCAGCAGGCATAGTTCACCTTTAAATTAAGACATCTGGAGTCCTTAATTTTTAGAAATGTATTAGGGCTGCAATAAGTTAATTTATTATAGAAAAGGTTGTCAACTAATTAGATAATCGAATAATTGTTATCTGTCAATACACAGACTCCAAAACATGCCACGTGCTGTAGAAAAGAGGTTTTATTACTTTTATTACAACATTTTGTGTTTTTGATTAAAGGTCCCATAACATGCAAAATCGACTTTTCAGAGGTTTTAACCTTCCTACAGTGCTATTTGGGCCTCGTATGTTGTGCCCAAAGTGGTTTTTTGATTGATTTCCGCATGTTTTCGCTAGAGAACTGTCTTTTCCGTCCCCCTCGGCTGAGCAGCAGACGGGGGCTCCTCACAAGGATGACGCGCTTCACCAGGATGACGTGGTGTTTAAGCCACGCCTCCAGGAAGCAGCCGCAATAATAAAAACAGCTAATGCTAATGCTACACAGTAATTAAACGATGAATACGACAGATCGAAGAGTTAGCTTGTTATTTACCAAACGGCAGCGTCCGTCGTCGAGGTACTGGAGCACGTCAAACTCCAGGTCAGATCCAGGACGTAGGACTCAGCACGACGCACCGTCAGGACGGATAAAATGTTTATTCCTGTGTTTGTGTATCGCTGTTTACCGGAGCACACGGCGCATCCGCACTATCTCCGCTCTAGGCTTCGGCACGAGTTGGGCGGGGGAGGCGCGCGAGTTGGGCGGGGGAGGCAGCCTGCTCTCTGTTCGGGGGGGTCAGATCTCAGAGTGAGCCGTTTGCTTTTGCAAGGAGGGGGGCCAGTCCAAGAAATGGGTGTTTTTTGGAAACTGTTATGTTATGGATATTGCACAACGCAAAATTTTATCAACAAAGCCCTTAGAATAGACTGTGTAAAGGGGAAAATAGCAGAATATGGGACCTTTAAAACACCCTTTTGTCTAACGTCATACTGTGGTCATTACAAACGCAACAGTAACATCTCCACCGACACAATCAGGCTCTATCAGAAAAGTTCCATAGTGCACGCTTAATATACCAGGAAGAAAACAGTGAAGTTGTAAAACACCACGCCCAGTCCTGTTTGAGAGGCTCAGTTTTATGGGGAGGTAAAGTGGATAAAGGCTTTGGGATGCAGTGGACAGAGGACCGGAGGCAGATACTTACATACATCCCATAGACGGTATTTTGGAGGTCATAGTTCAGGCCGGCTAGCTCGGCTGCATATGCATACTCGTTCAGGGAGTCCTTGAGGAGCTCCAGGTATAAATAAGCCATGTTACAATGCAATGGGTCCACGTACGCAAACGGGCTGCAGAGAGAGCGCACGGGTTCAATGCAACAGTTACACACACAGGATTAACACAGTAAGACTTGTCTAGGTTTGGGAGAAGCAAAGCAATTAAAGACATTTTAAAGGACACATGTTAAGCGAAATCTGAGCGTGTTCACTCATCAGAAACATACCTGGAGTTGTATTTAGCTTCATTAGAGCTCTTTTCATTATTCTTTAGCAGTTAGACTAAAAAAAACACAAATTTTTCTAGATTTCTGACGTCAAAAGTAGAGATCCGAAGAGCTACTGTGTTGTTTTTAAGTCCATAAATCATCACCCTGAGCATTTCTGCCATTATATTGCGCTACAAGATAGCTTTATTTTCCCACAGTAGTTCCCATTGAGGTATAATAAAGATAAAATAAAATAATTGGTTACTATGGGATACCATGGTGACGTTCTCTCTAGCCCTGATTATAACTCAATAGACCCTTTAAAATGTGATTCCAGAATGGAGGCGACCAAAATTAAGTTGACTGTAGATTTTTCAATGATTAGCTCACATTAGATCGAAACTCTACTGGTTTTAAGTGTTTGTGCTGGAAAAAAAACAACACATTTGAATTTCCAGGGTAGAAATGTCGGTTATTTTGCTTTTCTATAACAAATGATGGACAAAATACAATTTTGTAGCCTTAAAATTGGATTTTAGCCTAAACAAAATCTAATATATGGTAGAGTATCTAATATATCTCTAGATAAAATGAAAAATGATTGTGACTCAACATTTCTGTGAGTATTTTTCCAGTAAAACCCATAAATCTGGATTTTTTTCATTTTCGAAAATCATCTACATTTGTCATATTTTGTGATATTCTGAGGTTAATCCCACAACTTTTCCCAGATTTCTGACGTCAAAAGTAGAGATCCGAAGGGCTACTGTGTTGTTTTTAAGTCCATAAATCATCACATCCTCTGAGCATTTCTGCCATTACATTGCGCTACAAGATAGCTTTTGTTTATTTTCCCACAGTAGTTCCCATTGAGGTATAATAAAGGCTAGAGAATGCATGGCTTCTGTCACTGTGGCAGTTACGGCGGCCATCTTGTGAGTGCAGAAAGAGCGAAATTCTAATAGAAAATAATGTAAAAACACTGCGATAAAATTCATAGATTACAGTGTTTAAATTAACACAGAATGGCATCTTTGTGGTTCTAATAATGCTATAACTCATTTCATCTCCAAATATAAACATGAATATTCACCCTAAAAACACTGCATTTGTCAATATCACAAACATTGAGTATTATTCAATATATTTTCACAACCATTACTATAAAAGAGTTCATAACATAAAAATAAATGAATAAATGATGATTTTTTTCACATTTGTTTGGTAGAACATGAGCATTAGATAAAGTAAAAACATAAAAATCCAATTACAAAAGGATTTATTACAGAATTAAGTCCAGCCCCCTGTTAGTAGTTAGAGCGTTCTTTTGTCAACACAAGATGGCTGCCGGAGCTGGACATTGGTTACTATGGGATACCACGGTGACGTTCTCTCTAGCCCTGATTATAACTCAATAGACCCTTTAAAATGTGATCCCAGAATGGAGGCGACCAGAGGCAAAATTAAGTCGACTGTAGATTTTTCAATGATTGTCTCACATTAGATCGAAATTCTACTGGTTTTAAGTGTTTGTGCTGGAAAAAAAAAAGCAACACATTTGAATTTCCAGGGTAGAACTGTCAGTTATTTTGCTTTTCTATAACAAATGATGGACAAAATACAATTTAGTAGCCTTAAAATTAGAGTTTATCTTAAAAAAAAATCTAATATATTGTAGAGTATCTAATATATCTCTAGATAAAATGAAAAATTATCGTGGGTTCAACATTTCTGTGAGTATTTTTCCAGTAAAACCCATAAATCTGGATTATTCCTTCATCAAAAATGAGAGTTGATGTGTCTGAGGCTTTGCATTTTCCAAAATCATCTACATTTGTCATATTTTGTGATATTCTGAGGTTAATCCCAGTTTCTCCAGTGAAATCACATCATGTTGCACTTCACTTTTGCCTCCATTCTGAATTTATAATGTTTTTGTTTACAAACTTTAAAAAGGTCTACAATAATACCCTTTGCTGCTAGAATAATCGTGCTAACACCAAGGCCTGATGAGGGAACGCCTGACTGATAGAAAGTAATGTGTGGTTTTCAATAGATACATTATTTTAAGTTCTAAAACTTCAGACGCCAAAGTAAAAGGTCCTCAGAATAACGAATAATATGTGTCCTTTAAAGTTGGTTAATTTGTTGAATAATCTCTTTAATAAAAACCCTTGTAGCTCAAAGTAGAGAGTATTTAAGGGAAAAATAATTATGCAAATGTTCTGAATCTGTCCTTCGGGTTATGAAGCACTTTACTTAAATGACACAGGTACCGTTTTGAGTGCATGGTGTTCACGTACCTGAAGAACTCAAAATTCAGACAGGCCTTTGGCAGGAAGAACTTGTCGTCCTGTTTGAACCACACTTTACTCATCGCAGTGTCCTGGAGGAAAACAAACAGAACGTAAACACCAAGATGAATATCAGGGCTGTCACCAACGATGAATTTAGTAGTAAATGATTTCTGTTGTATATTTAGACTTTTTAAATACATTATCAGTCAAATAAAGGTTTAAATATGGCGACTGAAGGCTTCTAAATAGAAAATATTCATGAATAAAGTGTATTATTGTCTGAAATCAGCGATAATCTACTACAAAAACAAGACTAAATCAGACCATTTAGTGAATAAAATATGGTATATAATGAGCCAAATCATGTTTGTGCTACAGTTTGGTGCTTTAAATTTGGCATTAGTGATGGTTTTGTGTTCTGTTTTGGTGCAGAAGTTGCTCCAGAAAGGCAAATTAGTTATTTACATCTGCATTTCTGAACCTGTTAACTCAAATTTGATATTTTTTCAAGGCACACTAGTGTTCCCCAGCGACTAAATATGGCGACTGAAGGCTTCTAAATAGAAAATATTCATGAATAAAGTGCATTTACTGAAATTAAGCAATAATCTATTCTTTTTTGATATTTTGATGTAATAATGTCACTGTCTTTGTCATAAAAAGTCTTGTGATATGTGTTTTAGAGTCTGTATAGTCATGTTAACGATTATCAATCAGTATAGTACTTTTTTTTTTACAGTCGACTAGTCACAGTAAGTTACAGTCGATTATTGCAGCCCTAATGCAGTGTTTTTCAACCTTTTTCAAGCTGAGGCACACTTTTTGGGTTTAAAAGATGCCACGGCACACCACGTTCAACAAAAACATGACCAATTCAGACAATTTAGTGAATAAAATATGGCATATAATGAGCCAAATCATGTTTGCTACTGTCTGGTGCTTTAAATTTGGTAATAGTGGTGGTTTAACGTTATTTTTTGGTGCAGAAGTTGCTCAAGACACTCTGAAAAGATAAATTAGTTATTTACATCCGCATTTGTGAACCTGTTAACTCAAATTGGACATTTTTCAAGGCACACCGGGAAAAACTTCAAGGCGCACTAGTGTTCCCCGGCACAGTGGTTGAAAATCAAGGCCCTAATGAATATGCAGCGCACAAATGATGAGGGCAGAATGTAAGGAATAATTCAAATCACCATTTACTCAAGTACAATAATAGCATTCATTTGCATTTAAATCAGATTGCATTTGAATTTGTGATTTTTTTCTGTGTTGACTTGACATTCAGTTAAATTCAGCTCCATCCAAATCCAGTTTTATTTGTCAAGAAAATGTAAAAAGCGCTTTTCTATATCTACATTAGGGCTGCAACGATTATTCGATTATTTGTGACAAGTCGACAATAAATAACTAAAATAATTGATATTCCTTAACTGGACTGAATAGACTCTAAAAACATATGTCAAAAGACCTTTTATAACAAAGACAGTGACTTTATTACATCAAAATGTCAAAAAAGAATAAATTATTGCCGATTTTAATGAATAATACACTTGAGTCATGAATATTCTCTGTCTAGAAGTCGTCATATGCCATATTTCAACTGTTATTTGGCTGATAATGTATTTCAAATCTAAATATATAATAGAAATAATTGTTTGACCAGTCGACTACTAAAATAATCGACTGTGTCAACCTTAATCTGCAGTTGTCAAAAGTATCGAAACTTAGATATTAATCTATTCTAGGGCTGTCACTAATGATTATTTTAGTAATGAAGTGTATTATTGATGAAAATAAGCAATAATTTGACATTTTTATTGGAATAACTCACGCTCTTTGTTATAAAAAGGTCTTTTGATGTGTGTTTTAGAGTCTGTTCAGTCCAGTTCACGATTAGTAGATTATGGATTTTTGTAGTAGATTCTTTTTTATAGTTGACTAGTGACAATTAGTTGTTCGCTCTAATCTACACTCAAACTAGTGACATAAAAAGGACAAACTTGGACTTCTTCAATAGTTTTAGACTGATCTTTTTCAAAGTCAGAACTAATACCAGACCACTAGAGCTGTGGTCGACGAAAGAAATTCTGGGTCGACTAAAGACCAGCCCGATCGACCGATGAGTCGACTAAAGGGGGTGTAATAAAAATATACCAAAACTATAAAGTATCTCTCTGTCTCTGTCCCAAACTGCACTCAATAGAACACAGCTGCAAAGGATTCATGCTAACTATTTATACAGAAAAGTAATAGGAAACAGAATACAAAATTTCCATCTAATTCACTACATATCTTATAATTTTTTGCTACTGTTATAAATCTTAATAAAATTATTAGTCGACTAATAAAAATCTTGGTCGACTAAGACTCCGTCGACCGATTAATCGACTAAACCAGTGTTTTTTCTAGTTGCGGCACACTTTTTGGGTTTAAAAGATACCACGGCACACCATCTACAAAAACATGACCAAATCAGACAATTTAGTGAATAAAATATGGCATATAATGTTACTGTTTGGTGCTTTAAATTTGGCATTAGTGGGGGTTTTGCGTTCTGTTTTGGTGGAGAAGTTGCTCAGGACACTCCAAAAAGGCAAATTAGTTATTTACATCCGCATTTCTGAACTGAATTTGATATTTTTTCAAGGCACACCTGGCAAAACTTCAAGTCACACTAGTGTTTCCCGGCGACTGTTTGAAAATCAAGGGACTAAAACACTAAAGCAGGCATGTCCAAACTCAGGCCCGGGAGCCAAATGTGGCCCTCAGACCAATTTTTCTTGGCCCTTAGGCTTCCTGGTGAACTGGCCCACATTGTCCTGATAAGTACTATTTACAGCACATTTCAGATTTTCTACAATTCCAACCTAAATAACTAACATTTTGGTGCAATACACACCTGATATTAAGGCACTGAGACTGAATGTAGATGTGGTGACACTTAAAACATCAGATAAATGCAGCTTTTTTTAACATTTAACGATTGATTTGTGGCCCTCCGCTTGGTCTATATTTCAATATGTGGCCCTCGATGGAAAAAGTTTGGACACCCCTGGACTAAAGGTACACAGCCCTACAGACCACATGGTAATACTGAAGAAACTACAGTTATTCTGGTTTGGAAATGTCCATCTGTTTTCTAAAAAAGTGTATTTTAGTCTCACAGTGGTATTGAAATGTGTATCTCACTGTTGGGCCTCAATGTAGTGACCAACGTCCTTAAATAACAGGTAGTGCTGTTGTGTTGGCTCGACGCTGTAAATACACTCGCCTTGATTAGATTTGGGACGGAGGGCGCGTCCTTCTCCAGAGGGTAGATCTCAAAGTTTGTGGGGATGAACTCGTTTTTCATGGGCAACTTAAACTTCCCGTTCAGGTCGGCGTTCCCCCATTTCTGAAACGCAAGGACACAAAGTGGAGTTAGATTTGGCAGAAGACGATGTAAAGAGATGCTGTGGATTAAAGATGATCAAGTCTTAAAATGCAAATGCAGGGTTATTTAAAACATGAATATCAATAAATTAAGATGTGTTGAATACAATATATATTAATTTACCTTTATTTAACTAGGTATTTATAACAACATTAACTGTAATCGTAATAATAACCATTACAATATAGTCTAATTATTTGGTGCTATTTGGAACTATCACATTTAATACGTTTTTTTTTTTATGTTTTTAAGACACTGCAGCAACCCTGGTTTTTTTCTTGACACAAGACAAGAAAAAAATATAAATTAATTGCATTTATTCATCAGGGAAATGCAGTCAAAACAGAGTGTGATCATTTTAAAGGATATACAAACAGTTTAATGCACAGAAACAAACCCCCCAAAACCTTGTCTATAAAGTCTAAATAGATACAAGGTTACATTTATACATTTATTACCTGGACTCCTATACAAAATAAATAAATAAAATCAGATTTCATGCAGGATTTAGCTAATCAAATGTAATGCTTTTCAATGCTACATTTCGCCATAATCAACGATAAAATAAGACATTTAGGCTGTTATCATGTCAAAACCACTGTCTTCTAACCATTCTATTGGACAACAGAATGACCAGAATATCATAAACTACTTTATAATATTCAAAATGTATATGACAGTTAAAGGCCCTGTACCTGATTTTTACTGTTATGAAACCTGAAAAACAGAACTAGTTCATGTTAAAGTCTTTACATCAGTCACATGTCTCTCACTTTCCTAATCCTAAATATTCAGCGTGATGAGTTTATAAACACTTTTCACGAGTCTCCGAGGCCAGAACGTCACAGACCGTGACGGTACAAGCTAACAAACATTAGCATGCTAACAGTGCACTTCCTGATCCTCACCTAATATAAAACGCTCTATAAACAGGTGCAGAAAAAGCTGGCTGTGGTCTAATTTTTACCCGAATAGATGCTTTTACAATATATCTGTGCTGGGGCAACACAGATCTTGATGATGAAACAAGAACTATTTGTTTTTTTCACGTTTCAAAACGTGAAAAAAAAACCAACTTTAAACCAAGGAAATGTATGTTTTGAACCCCATCTTTTACTTTTTAGATGATTTGATCTCAGCTTTTAACATCTACAATAAATTAAAAAAAATAAAAATGCAAATCAATAAATCCAGGACATCTGGGATTAAATATATATATATATATATATATATATATATATATATATATATAATATATTTGAATGGTGAATTTTAAAGTAAAAACTACCATCATAAAGTTCTGATACAGAAGCCATGGGGAAACGATAATTATCAGCTCTTATCTTATTACGTTTATATTTATTCTTCTGATAGATCAGTCTTTTGGTCAAAATAGTTTTTATTCATGTAGGAATTTAATTGAAAGATTTTTAATTATTTTAAGGCCTTATTTTGGCTAAATCTATTTAATGACTTTAAATGCTTTTTAATGCCCCACAGGAGCCCTGCAAACGTGTTTATCAACTTGAAGTCATTTACCAGCTCTGTTCATTCTCCAACACTTCCCTGTAATTAGGAGCGACTGCAGTGATTATAATTGCTCACCTTGATGGTCTCGTCTGAGATGGCCTCCTGTTTGTACGCCGTTCCGTACCACTCCTCTGTTTTATCTGTCTGACCCTCAAACGACTTGGACACCACGGCCACTCTGGAAAACAAGAGAAAAACAAACTTGAGCCAAAGCTTAGAGCGATGATAATAAACTATGAAGACGTTTAAAGTCCGGTCTACTCTATTAGTTTGATTATCTTGTACGGTGTTTTCATAAGTGTAATATTTTTCGTCAGTGTTTTTTGGCAAAGCCAAATGTTTCACTTCTTATACTTCTTTATGCTACTACTTTGAGGACATTCATTTATTACAATAAAAAACTGCCAAGGACATTTGCGATGTCCGCCAATGTGTGAGATTTAATATAAGTAATGCATTAGTTCTAGTGCTGTCAAACGATTAAAGTAATTAATCTGATTAATCACACTTTGGAACTGTGATTAATCATGATTAATCACATCACACGCTTTTTCAAGTATAATTAACACGTCTCTTTTGAAGTATATTTGCAAATTTTATAATTTTATTATTTCAGGTCAGCTCCATGACCATACATTCATAGAGCTATAGTTACACACAGGTAACTGATATTCTTGGTGCTAGACCAACACCAGACCAACACCAGCAGCTACAAGTGTCTTTGGTGACATGTTTAGTCCAGTTCACTTGTTTTAGTGCTCACACACGTTGTTGTTTGGTCGCAGCTCCACAAGTGATCTCTGCCGTGTGTTTGGTTTGTTCCGGACCTGCTGTACACTGCTGCGCGCTCGTAAACATCAGCCGCTGAGTGATCTGCGCTCATCTACATAAGGACTGATGGATTATATGTGTAAAATGAACTGCTGCTCCTGTTCCTCAGGTAAAGCCTCCTGCGTGATCTAAAAGAGTGTTTTGTCGTGTGATTAATCCACGTCAATTTGTGATTAATGCATACATTTTCTATGATTAATCGCATGAGTTAACGCTTTAACTTTGACAGCCCTAATTTGTTCTCCTAAAGAGCAAGAAAAAAGACATTTTAAAAGGAAATGTGGGAAATGGTCTATAAAATACTGCGATGTATTTAAGTTTGTTGTGATATCGTTATTGCGTCAGACAATATTGCAACATCGATACTTCTGCGATATATTGTGCAGCCCTAATATGCAATAATCAATATTGCAATAACACCAAGGTCTTCTATTTGACAAATGTGCTGGTTTCAAAATGTAAAAAAGACATTTTCTTGATGATTTTCCTTGCTAAGTGTTAATTGTCCACGATTTTGTCATATTCTTACACAGTTTGAAATAAAAAATTGCTTGTTTTTTTTGATACATTGGAAATTGTGTCAAAACTATATTAATTTCAATAACAATCAATATTACAGCACTTAACAGCCACATCTCGATAATTTCCAATATCATACAGCCCTAATTTAAAGTACCTTTCATCTTCACAACAGGATCTTAACAAACCTTTTACGCAGCCAAAATGTTGAGAGAAAAGTTTAAACCTAATTCTACTGTTTGATTATCTTTGTAAACGCAAAAGCAGAACTCCTTTTGAAGCTGGGACGGAATAAAAACTGCAAAATTGTAGCACTCAGGAGACCATCCCTGAAAACACTGTTCACCCGAAAATCAAAAGACGAGACGCGCTTTGATCGCAGCGTGAAGGCAACAAACTCTGATCCCACAGAGACACGGCTGCTCCGGGCGCCGCGTGTAAAACCGACATCATTTATGCATTCAGAGCTTTACTAGAGTGAAAAGTTAAAGCTCATTTAAGAGAGATCAATATTAACAATGAGATTAAAGATGTATGAGACGAGTTAGTGAGGGATGGAGTGTTTTCAGGCTCTCAGGTGTTTAGTATTCTGGACAAATAAAGGTGGAAATATGGCGACTGAAGGTTTCTAGATACAGAATATTTATGAGCAAAGTGTATTATTGATAAGAGAAGATGAGCGCTTCTGTGGGTCAATCCAGGACCACAGTGGACGGAGTCACTAGCGTTAAACAAAACGAAGGAAATAAAGGCGTAAAAAATCCTTTCATGAAAAAATTAATGGTGCCAGGAGTTTAAAGTCTACATGACAGGTTCTCAAAATGTTGTAATTATAACTTAGTTTGGTGGGAGGGCACCTGTGGCAATTATTTACTATAGTTTTGCATCTGTGAAGTAGCAGTTTCTGAAGAAATTTAGAAAAATAAAAGTTTAAAATTAAAAGGAAGTGATTGAGTTCCAAAACGGAATCCCTCCCTCTGTGATGTCATCAAAACGCGACGTGCCATGAAAAATACAAATACAATTTACACACAAATGACACAACTTTTTGATACTTTAAACTGTCATTCAACAAAAGTTGTTACTGGGTATTATTATTTGTAAAATAACTATTGTGTTATTTATGTGGGTTTTGGCTTATTTTGAACATGGTTGCTATGGTAAAAGCTGTAGAATTACCTCCATCTGTGTCATATTTGCTGCTCATGTCCAAACAGGAAGTACAATTATAAACATTACGAAAACAGTCAAACTGGGGATAAATGGGCAAAATGTTTAGTAAAATCTTAAATATAATCATGTTCTCTACGTTTTAGTGAAATTTGTCGTCTAACCTGTCGTATTCACCTTATTCTGCCCCGCCCACTTTTGCAGTTTTTTGCCACAGATACTCACTTTTGTTGTAAACGCACTTCCGTTTGACGAGAACTCCGTTAAAGATAATGACGAACAAGGGAAAAGTCTCGCCACTAAAATGTTACATAAAGTAGATTGATTTGTGTAAAATGTTTAATGAACACGAGCAACAACAAGTCAACAACGCACAGATTTCCTGAGGCCTGAAAACGTCTTTTTAGTCCATGTAGAACTTATTTTCTGTTGAGCTCGTCTGCTCCATGTGAACTACAACGGAAACAAGACGGCGGCGCGTACGGCAACTTCAGGAAGGTGAATAGACTTTAAATAGGCCGGCATGTCACATGACACGATCACAATACCACAAAAAATTTATTAAAGGAATTGTATGCAGTCGGAGTGCCTCGGATTTCCCTTTGTTTTGTAAAGTGTATCATTGATGGAAATGAGAAATAGTTTATTATTTTTTGACATTTTGATTTAACAGCGCAGCCATCTTTGTTATAAAAAAGGTCTTTACGTACAGGTTGTAGAATCTGTGCTGATTGTAATTATTTCATTCTAACGAGGATTCTTTTTTATAGTCGATTACAGTCAAGTTTAGTCGATCAACCGTTCAAGCAATAGTTATACGATTGATATAAGCTTAAAGTGTCGACGCTCAGCTTTAAACTGAGTGTATAATGTGCCTAATCCTTTAGTCAATTAGTTGGTCAACGGTGTCGACCAAGACTTTTATTAGTCGATTAATGATTTATTTAGCAAAAACGAGAAGATGTGTGTTTGCTGAAGATTTTGGAGTCTTAACCTGTAAATACACTGTCTCCTGGTAATTTTCTGTTTAAATAGTTGTTTTTGTATGAACTCCTCTACAGTTGTGATCTTTTGTTGTGCAGTTTGGTTTAGATACGTGGAAATACTTTACACTTTTGATATATTTTCGCCACACCCCCTTTTAGTCGACTAATCGGTCGACAGGGCTGGTCTTTAGTCGACTACAGCCCCAGTGCATTCGCGTCCAAACAGAAGGAAAAAATGCTAAAAATCAATCAATAGAACACAAACTCAAATCGTCTAGGGTCCACTGGAGGCAGAGTCAGGTATTCCACAAAAAAAGCTTCTCAAACGTCGTTACTAACAGACAGTAAACTTCAATGATTTAACTTCAATTGGCTCTTAAGAACACACGCCGTCCTGAACATGAAAGAACACTGAAGAACATCAACGGTTCTTTTGAACATGGCCCCTCTTTGCCGCCAGAGCCCTAGCAGCCCTTCCTTTCAACGCAGCCTTTGATATAACAGTGCAGATACTATTAAAACACCATGTAAGCTAGGGCTGGGCGATACGGAGATAAAAATCGAATCGTGAGCTCGTCCCTGTGACAATCTGCTATTTTTATGACATCGTGGTATCGTGATTCACTGTTTGTCTCTTTAATGCAGCTGTCTGTTCAAACACACTTTTTCTCCTGTTGTTTAGCCTCTGTAGCCTCTGAGCAGATAACTTTATTTACCTCTTACACCTCTTAAGTGCAATAATTCAACTCAATCCACCAAAACGCAACTAAAAGCAACAAAAATGCATCTAAAAACTACAAAGATGCGACTAAAAGTGACAAAGATGTGACTAAAAGTGACAAAGACGCGACTAAAAGTGACAAAGACACAACTAAAAGTGACAAAGACACAACTAAAAGTGACAAAGACACAACTAAAAGTGACAAAAACACGACTAAAAGTGACAAAGACACGACTAAAAGTGACAAAGACACGACTAAAAGTGACAAAGACACGACTAAAAGTGACAAAGACACGACTAAAAGTGACAAAGACACGACTAAAAGTGACAAAGATGTGACTAAAAGTGACAAAGACTCACTTCATTACAAAAAACTCAACTGAATGTGACAAAAATGTGACTAAAAGCGACAAAATTATGCTTAAAATGTGAATCTGAATAGAAAATCTAATCACAATCGCAAAACTGGTCAGAAAAATCACAATTACATATTTTCCCTAAATCGTGCAGCTCTATTAAAGGCAACAGAAAAAACAAAGTGGACACAAATCATGATTAAATCGAAATCATGATCTGGCCCCAAGAAAATTGTGATTATAATTTTTTGCCATATCACCCGGCCCTAATGTAAACTACACAATTTAACGGATTATAAGTTAAATACTTCGACTGCAAACAGAGTACAGTCTTGAGTTTTTAGCACTGACCTGACGTGCTCCGGTCTGAGTTTGTCCAAAACCATCTCAATCAAATCCGGTCTGAAATCTTCTAAAAGATACTCAGCAGCGAGGACTTCTTCAAGAGGATAGTACTGAAAGAAAAGAAAACATTAAATTATTCAAAATACTATAACACTGCCACATCATGGTACTTTTGGCTTAACACGACTTTATAATGCGAGTATTAAAAGGGCCCATGACAAGTTGAAGTACTCATTTTATTAAAACACAGTTAAGATAGTGACGTTTAAGATTCTGATCAAGAAATAACCATTTTTATCCCAGTTTGGCCATTTTTTAGGTTTAAGTTTTGACTTCCTGGTTGTTGACGGACAAGGAGATTCTGTAACTGTTACCTAGCAACCAGTTTGCACACTGGGTCAAAACTCCTCTAATGTCACAGAAAGGATTATTTGACCAATAGAAATATATGGGAACACATGTATTTTGTTGAATTCATGTTTGAAGGTTGAGAAAAATGTGTTTCTTGGTTGTAATTTGCCACTGGTGTGTCATCCTAGTGTGACGTCATCGTGTTTTGGGACTCTGCTCTACTTTTTCCAACATATTTTTCAACTTTTCTTCACAAATTGACTCTTGATTGGTGTAAAACTATCGTATATATTCACAACAGCTTTCATTCCACCAAATAAAGTCAAAACTAGAAAATCATAAAAACCCGTCATACGCACTTTAAAGTCCATAAGAGTTCTATACCTTCTGCTCTTCAATTTGTTTTATTCTGAGACGTTTTCCATGCGTCTTGTCGTTAGATTTTGTACATTTTTACTGCCAACTTACAATGGAAGTTTTTATTCACGTTAAATCTAGCTTCTGACGTTTTTTATTTGTTGCATTTCAAGATTAGCAGCGTAGTGTTGTCTCCTGCCAAGTCAATCTTCAATAAATCAAATCTAAAGCTTAGAAGATATAAATACATTTAAATAAAGTTACAATTTCAGTTTGAATTTGAATGGTTCTACACATAAAATCAATACTAATAATCTTACTAATTCAGCATAACGTGACACTTTATAGTAGCAATATTTTACTTTTTTGGGCAGAAAATACATTTCACAAATACAATTCTAGTGTTTGCAATTAATAGAGACGACTATATTGTTTAAAATTCTCCTCCAGAGTCTTAAAACAACCTGATATCCCAAAGTCACACATTTTTCCCAATGTATTATCATAAAAGGTAACTATACAGGGAGAAAAGTCCATCTTAAAAGGCAATAAACGACATTTATAGTCCACAAATTATTATTAGATTAAATTAAAATTGCCAGCATAGTCTCAAACAATTACAGAGCGTTTATAAGCAGGTATTAGAATCAATATTTCTCCGAGCCGAGCAAACAATTACTTTCACCTATTAAGCTTGAACAAAAGAGCGATCCTTTGCCTCATAATGAAAACGCTGATAAATATGCGTTAAACATGCTCACAAAAGACTTTAATTTAGATTTACGTCTTGCCAAAAACGTCTCACCTCGTTTTAAACCCCAAACACAAAAGGCGTCCTGAATAACGGTTTAAAAAGGGCACAGAGACGACTCCATTCAGACGTAAAGCTCTGCGCTACGTCGTCATAGAAACCGCCTTTAGAAATGTTCTAACTTGGACATTATTCAGTGTATTAACACCGCTAGTAAATATAAATTATAGTTTTGCACCGATCGGGTCGCTGTTTGTGGTGAAAAGTCGAAAAATCTGTGGAAGTAAACAAATTGATGACGTCACACTGGGGAGACAAAGGTTATTACAAAAAAAAAAAAACATCTTTATTTTGTTGAATCGATGTTTAAAGGGTCAAAAAAAAGTGTTCACGTGTATTTTTCTTTGTCAGATAAAAAAACCTTGACATTCGATGTGTTTTGGGAGCATGGATGTATTAAAAGAACTGGATAAGGCACGCCCCCTCTGTCCGTGTCCCAGATTGATTAGTGGCCGTGCGAGGTACTGCAGCCTCTTGGAACCAGCCTTTTTCTAAAATGTCACATTATAATTGCAGACAGTACTGAATTATTATCAGTATTTAAATAAAATAGAAGGAAATGTTCTTTTCTACTGTTTCTAAAATCACAGAAATTACCGTTTTTATATGAAGTGGAGGATTGTCGTCACGTGGTGCCCTAAAGCAAAGATGTCAGCCTCCGTATCAGGAAGTAAAGCAAAGATGGCAGCCTTCGTATCAGGAAGTAAATGCGGAAGTAAGAAACTTTTTTGGGGTCATGCGTCAATGAGCACTCTCCATAGGGACAAACAGGGCGGCCATTTTGGATTCATCTTCCAGGTTTTATTATAGTTCTATGTTTGGGAGGGTTTCTTGGTCATTTCCTAGTGTGATGTCATCATTTACAACCAGGAAGTTAAATTAAAAACCTTAAAAAATTGCGAAACTGGGGTAAAATTTGCAAAGATTTTAGCAGAATTTGAAATATATTTATCTTCCTTGTATTTTAGTCAGAGGCACTTTAAAAACAGGAGAAACTCACGTGTAACAAACCGGCCACTTTGGACGTGTAGCCCCGAGGTCGCTCTTTGTCTTTGAACCGGAACGCAACTTTGTTCAAATCCTGTGAAAAGAGAAAGATTAGAGCTGAAAAGTCCACACGAAATGAGAGAACTTTTTCAATTTTAATGTCAATTCTTCGTTGGTACTTGGTTGATACTCAAACCCTAATAACAGGTTACTGTTGCACTATACACGTGTCATTAAATGTGTTTAATACGACACACGGAGCTTTATCAGTTACAGACGACGTCAAACGCAACTTTAAAGTGGTAATCGTAGAAAGGGTTTCACACCTGGACCGGAAACCACACCTGGACGAATGAGGGCTTACATCGACGGTTTAAAGTGGGAATTTTATCGCGACAAACAGCGAATGCAGCGGAAGCTCTGACGTAATTTAAAATCGACTTTTGAGAATTAAGAATCGATTCAGAATCTTTAAGACGTACAATCGCGATCCTCTTAAGAATACATTTTTTTCAACACCTCAAGAAAGTAAACATCTAGAGAAGAACATTTCCAACTTTAAAAAAACAAAACACTGACAATGTTAAAACCTAATTCCACTAAGATTCCGTCTCACCTTGCACTCCTCAAACACCCACTCCTGAGGCCCCTCCGTCCTCAGCTTCTGAATGTACTGGAACATGTGGAAGATGATGTCCTCGACGTGTACTTCAACAACAAAATACAACACTTTTTAATCTCTGAAGGAACATAACGATCTTTTATATTTCGGCGTTGAGGACTCACAAAGCCCCTCCTCCGTCAGGTCGACGTTGATGATGAAAAACATGAAACCTTTGGCTCCTTCTTTCTGGCCCCCGACAAGTGTGTTCACCCAGCCTGAAGAAAACACACCGACGTCAAACTACAGACCGATTTTATAAAGAGCCACTGAGAGGATTCAACCATGTAAACACACACAAAGAGGTTTCAAGTGTAAACAACATTCTAGGGCTGAAATACTTGAAATACAGCCCTATTGACCGATTAGTCCAGTGTTTTTTAACCTTTTTTGAGTTGTGGCACACGTTTTGGGTTTAAAAGCCACCACGGTGCGCTACTTACCATTAAAATACAGTGATCCCTCGCTATATCGCGTTTCATCTTTCACGGCTTCGCTGCTTCACGGATTTTTTTTTTTTTTTACAGTGCGGATATTTTTACAGTGCATTGTGCGCTGAATCCTGACTGGCTCAGGGGCTTTACTGTTGTCTAGTTCTCAAATATAATCCAAGGTGGCATATCCGTTTATAAAAATCTTCTTGCTCAGAAAAAGAAAGAGCGCCAACAACTCCCCATAACAATGTTCTTCTCCTGCGCCTTCAGTAGAAACAGACGCTACAGCGGAGCGGAGTCAGGACGAAGAGGCACAGACTGTGAAATACACCAGTGACAATGTTTCCAACCTTGTATTACTATATTAAAATGATTGTTTTAAACAAATTTTGGGCTTTAAAACAGGTTTTAATTTTTGGTTTCATTCCATAGTTCAGTATTGCATTGTAAAATAATACAAAATAAAGCTGACTACTTCACGGATTTCACTTTTCGCGTGTTATTTTTGGAACGCAACTCCCGCGATAAACGAGGGATCACTGTATTACCAAATCAGACCATTTAGTTAGAAATATTGTATATAATGAGGCAAATAATGTCTGTGGCACTGTCTACTTCTTTAAATTTGGTAATAGTGATGGTTTTGCGTTCTTTTTTGGTGTAAATGTTGCTCTGGACACTCCAAAAAGGTAAATTAGTTAATTAAATCCGCATTTGTGAATCTGTGAACTCAAACTGGACATTTTCTCACGGCACACCTGGCAAAACCTCAAGGCGCACTAGTGGAAAATCAAGGGATTAGTCGTCTAAAAGGGGGTGTGGCAAAAATATATCAAAAGTGTTAGTTATCTAAACCAAACTGCACTTTAAAGAACACAACTGTAGAGGAATTCATGCAAAAACAACTATTTATACAGAAAAGTTCAAGGAGACAGTGTATTTATACGTTATGACTCCAAAATCTTCAGCAAACTCACATCATATTTCTCATTTTTGCCATATAAATTGCTTTATAACAATTTAATATAAATAACAGGATTAAGCGACTTCCATCTAACAACTAAATAAGAAACCCAAAATCTCCTCTGTACATTTTTTTGTAACTTATATGTGTACAACATGAACCAAGAAATTTAAACCTGGTTCTGTCCATTTTTCAGATATAAATATGTGTAAAAATGGCCAAAAATACACATAAAATGCCTTATTTCTACATGAAAACATGACATGATGAAAAACTTGTAATTTACAGGAGAAGTTTCAAATTGATATCTTTAAATTTAAGACTTTTTCCTGTTCATCTAATCTAATCTCATCTAACATAAATACACTGTTTTCTGGTACTTTTCTGTATAAATTGCTGTTTTTTTGCATGAACTCCAGAGCACAGTTTTGGTCAGATACAGAGAGATACTTTTCTACCATTTTTTAGTCGATTTATCAGTCGATAGGGCAGGTCTTTGGTCGACTACAGCTCTACGGTTTACACTTGTGCACAGTATCTTTACACTCTCTCTGTCTCACCTTTCGACTTGAGCTCCGACAGTAAACTCCCGGGCCCCTCGTGTCCGATCAGGTGGCCCAGGTAATGCCCCGGGTTGGACTTGTAATACTTCTGCAGGTCTGGGATGGGGAACGTCACATACAGGTTCCTGATGTCTTTGATCGGCACCACTTTGTAGAATTGCTAGAAAATTAAATCAAAATCATATTCGTGGACACGTCAGAAAGGCGCCTGACGCAATAAATGACTGACCCTGAGGTGGTCCTCCTGAAACGGGTGCTCGGGGAACTCTGGGATGGGCACGTTCTTGTTCTCGACTTCTCCGAACAGATTCACCACCATCGACGTCAACTCGTCCAGAGACTCTGAGGAAAGCGGACAGGAACGTCACACTGTGGACGCTGAAGGACGGCGGAAAACTTGACGCTAATGATTTGAACAGATGCAGTGTTTACCTCGCCCTAAAACGCAGAGCCCCATGAGGTTCGAGGAATAAAACGTGGAGTGGAACTTGAGCAGCTCTTGTCTGATGTCGATGCCGTCTTTGCACGGTCGGGTTTCAAGGGTCAGCTTGTTTCCTGCAACATCAGGACAATAATATTGATTGGGGCTGGGCGATACGGTGATAAAAATCAAATTAAATCAAAATATGACATTGTCGTATTCACTGTTTGTCTCTTTAATGCAGCTGTCTGTTCAAACACACTTTTTCTCCTGTTGTTTAGCCTCTGAAGCCTCTGAGCAGATGACTTTATTTACCTCTTACACCTCTTAAGTGCAATAATTCAACTCAATCCACCAAAACGCAACTAAAAGCGACAAAAATGTGTCTAAAAACTACAAAGACGTGACTTAAAGCGACAAAGACGAGACAAAAAGTGACAAAGACGCGACTAAAAGTGACAAAGACGCGACTAAAAGTGACAAAGACGAGACAAAAAGTGACAAAGACGCGACTAAAAGTGACAAAGACGTTACTAAAAGTGACAAAGACACGACTAAAAGTGACAAAGATGTTACTAAAAGTAACAAAACACGACTAAAAGTGACAAAGACGTCACTAAAAGTGACAAAGACTTCACTAAAAGTGATAAAGACACGACTAAAAGTGACAAAGACGCAACTAAAAGTGACAAAGACACGACTAAAAGTGACAAAGACACGACTAAAAGTGACAAAGACGTGACTAAAAGTGACAAAGACGCAACTAAAAGTGTTTAAACGTGACTTAAAGAGACAAAACCATGACTAAACGTGACAAAGACACGACTAAACGTGACAAAGACACGACTAAACGTGACAAAGACACGACTAAAAGTGACAAAGACACAACTAAAAGTGACAAAGACACGACTAAAAGTGACAAAGACACGACTAAAAGTGACAAAGACGCGACTAAAAGTGACAAAGACGCGACTAAAAGTGATAAAGACGCGACTAAAAGTGACAAAGACGCGACTAAAAGTGACAAAGACGCTACAAAGACGCGACTAAAAGTGACAAAGACGCGACTAAAAGTGACAAAGACGCGACTAAAAGTGACAAAGACGCGACTAAAAGTGACAAAGACGCGACTAAAAGTGACAAAGACGCGACTAAAAGTGACAAAGACGCGACTAAAAGTGATAAAGACACAACTAAAAGTGACAAAGACGCGACTAAAAGTGACAAAGACGCGACTAAGACGCGACTAAAAAGGAAAAAGACGCGACTAAAAGTGACAAAGACGCGACTAAAAGTGACAAAGACACGACTAAAAGTGACAAAGACACGACTAAAAGTGACAAAGACGCAACTAAAAGTGTTTAAACGTGACTTAAAGAGACAAAACCATGACTAAACGTGACAAAGACACGACTAAACGTGACAAAGACACGACTAAAAGTGACAAAGACACGACTAAAAGTGACAAAGACACAACTAAAAGTGACAAAGACACAACTAAAAGTGACAAAGACACAACTAAAAGTGACAAAGACACGACTAAAAGTGACAAAGACGCGACTAAAAGTGATAAAGACGCGACTAAAAGTGACAAAGACGCGACTAAAAGTGACAAAGACGCGACTAAAAGTGACAAAGACGCGACTAAAAGTGACAAAGACGCGACTAAAAGTGACAAAGACGCGACTAAAAGTGACAAAGACGCGACTAAAAGTGACAAAGACGCGACTAAAAGTGACAAAGACGCGACTAAAAGTGATAAAGACACGACTAAAAGTGACAAAGACGCGACTAAAAGTGACAAAGACGCGACTAAGACGCGACTAAAAAGGAAAAAGACGCGACTAAAAGTGACAAAGACGCGACTAAAAGTGACAAAGACGCGACTAAAAGTGACAAAGACGCGACTAAAAGTGACAAAGACGCGACTAAAAGTGACAAAGGCGCGACTAAAAGTGACAAAGACGCGACTAAAAGTGACAAAGACACGACTAAAAGTGACAAAGACACGACTAAAAGTGACAAAGACGCGACTAAAAGTGACAAAGACACAACTAAAAGCGACAAAGACACGACTAAAAGTGACAAAGACTCACTTAATTACAACAAACACAACTGAATGGGACAAAAATGTGACTGAAAGCGGCAAAATTATGCTTAAAATGTGAATCTGAATAGAAAATTGAATCACAATCGCAAAACTGGTCAGAAAAATCACAATTACATATATTTTCCTAAATGGTGCAGCTCTATTAAAGGCAACAGAAAAAACAAAGTGAACACAAATCATGATTAAATCGAAATCATTATCTGGCCCCAAGAAAATCGTGATTATAATTATTTGCCATATCGCCCAGCCCTGATATTGATACAAGGTTCACAAATGTAAAAAATAAATACTGACACTTTTGTATTTCATGTTTAATTAAATAACTTATTTGGAAAACGTGTTCTTGGGATTGCAGCACTTTGTCATTCACTGCCTTTGAACACCTGAACAGCTCATTTGCGGAAACACAACCATTTTGTCATAAAAGTGCAATATTTTATTTTTTTTTTTAATCTAAGGCTTGAAATTTACTCATGTTTACTCAGTGTTTTCATAAGCCTGTCTATTATGGTGCAATAAATGATTCCATCCCTCCCTTATCTAATCCAACCAGAGTATTAAAAAAAATGTTGTTGTTGATGTTTTTTCAAAAGTGTTTGACGCCCTCTTCTGGCCAGAGAGGAGGCAAGCATTTTGTTTTGTTTCAACAAATTTAAATCTTTAACAGAGGTTGAGATGGGAAAAGTGATGAACTTTTCTGGTGGAAGGTCAGCCATTTTTTTATTATTGTTATTATTTTTTTTATTACAGCAATAAACATTTCCATCTATTTTTGTGCGGACATGACCTTTCACCAGAAAATAGTGCACTTTAAGATTTTAAAATTGACTTGTTGCGAAATTGAGTGACAGTTAAGTGTGTTCTGACTCAAGCAGATTAAAGTGTGTATGACGGGTTTTTATGATTTTCTAATTTTGATTTTCTTCAGTGTATTAATACCGCTTGTAAATATAAATTGTAGTTTTACACCAATCAAGTCACTATTTGTGGAGAAAAGTTGAAAAATCTGTTGAC
The DNA here is from genome assembly GCA_019453435.1 of Rhinogobius similis. Taxonomy (NCBI): domain Eukaryota; kingdom Metazoa; phylum Chordata; class Actinopteri; order Gobiiformes; family Gobiidae; genus Rhinogobius; species Rhinogobius similis. The sequence continues at coordinate 5,339,245 of CM033634.1, read as the reverse complement.
AATTACAGGAAGTAAACAAACTGATGACATCACACTGGGGAGACAAAGGTTATGCATAATTTACACCAAATGAACTACTTTTTTGACCCTTTAAACATTAATTCAACAAAATAAAGATGTTCACATGTGTTTATCTTTGTCAAATGAACAAAATCTGTGACATTAGAGGAGTTTTGGCCAATGTACAGTGTGGTTGCTATGGCAATTTCCTAGCATGATGTCATACTTTACAACCAGAAAGTAAAACTTAAAACCTAAATAGCTAAATTGTAAAGATTTTAGTAGAAATTTAAATATATTTATCTTAACTGCATTTTAGTTAAATGTGTATTACAACCTGTCATAGGCCCTTTAAGTTATTACATTATCTAAAGTTGAGCTCTGTCAGGCCAACACTGAATTTTTTACGCCTGCTCTTAACTAGTTTTTATGCAAATATCACATTCAGGACGATTTACTGAGCACCAATGAAAACGAGGGACAATCTGAGTAAATTGGTGAGTTGTGCAAAAAAAAAAAAAAAGGGGGGGGGGGGGGAGAAGAAAAGAAAACAAAACCTAAACACCGGTGTTTAAGAGAAAGAAGATGAGATTTTGTGCAGTTTAGTTCAGTTTTTGCCCATTATGTTTGTAAAAAAAAAAGAAAAGAAATCAAAACCTAAATACCGATGTTTAAGAGAAAGAAGATGAGATTTTGTGCAGTTTAGTTCAGTTTTTGCCCATTATGTTTGTAAAAAAAAAAAAAAAAAAGAAGAAGAAAAGAAATCAAAACCTAAATACCGGTGAGAGAAAGAAGAGATTTTGTGCAGTTTAGTTCAGTTTTGGCCTTACTATGTTTGATTAATTTTATTTAACATTTTTGTTGTCATAATAGCACTGTATTTTGGAACTTCAGTTTAGTTTTAAGTGCAAGTGCGATGAGTATAAAGGTCATTACTTTGTCAACGCCAAATGTAAACACAAGGAAAAGAATTTTGTGGGTGTCGTATCTCATGAGATCTTGCGGCTCGAGTGTCACAATAATAACATTTCAAACTTGATTTCGACACTAATGAATAAACAATATGATATAAATAGTTGCAGAGAAAACGCTGTGCTCTCATTTTTAGCCGTTTTACAATATATCTGTACTGGGGAAAGAGATTTTTCTTTATTACATGTTTTTCACGTTTCAGAACAGTAAAAATCAGGTACAGCCCCTTTAATATGTGTTTTTTTTCCTCAGTTTTTCAAAGTTTTTAAACAGACTAACAACAAAAGAGCACAGAACACGACACAGAGAGAGCAAATCATGATAAAATCGAAATCATTATCCGGCCCCAAGAAAATCGTGATGATAATTTTTTGCCAGCCCTTGTCACTACAATGTCCGTTCTAAAATAAGTAAAGCGGTGACCTTCCTCCCTCTTCGACAGACACCCGCACATTTGGGCAATATTTCAGGATTACGTGGGAGCTCGACTGTCTGCGCCGTCTGATCCTCTTCTATTAAAAGCTCTAATTAAGATTGCATAATTCAAGAGTGCCATCAGGTGGTTATTTTGGTTTTTGATTTCAGCGGCCGCTAAAGCAGTCAGTCACATCTGTCTCGTCCTGATCCCGAGGAGATAAAGCGTCCAATCATTTGAGAAAGGTCAAATCAAATCAAATCAATTTATTTTTATAATGCCCAAAATCACAACAACAGTTGCCTCGATGGGCCACAGGTAAAAGCAGTTCAGATAACTGTCCCAGAATGCCCCTGTCCTTTGACCCTCCTTCGCGGCGAGGAAAAACTACAAAAAACCCCATGGGAAAAAGTAGAAACCTCGGGGAGAACCACAGTGAAGGAGAGATCCTACTCCCACGGACGGACAGGCTGCAGCAGGTGTTAGATTTAGGGCTGCGACTAGATTGTTGGTTTGGTGATTGCTTAGTCTAACGATTATTCTTTTGATTAGTAGATTAGTTGTTTATCAGTGGTTCCCGACTTTTTTTTGTCTTGAGTATCCCCCAAGCTTTGTCTCACACTCAGAGTACACTTTAACTTGAGTTTCTGGCAGATAAATGGGTTCACTAGTCGAATATAGCAATGGTTCCCAAAGTGGGGGTCGGGACCCCTCGGGGGGTAGCGAAGGGTAAGCTGGGGGTCGCGAGATGATTTCAAGATCTCATTTTAATTAATATGACATTGTATTTGCTCTATTTTTTTAATTTAAAACAGTATCTTTTAGTGAAATAGGGTCTAATAAAACAATAAACTATCCAAATAACCAATGTTAAACCTGAATTAACAGGCTTTGACACTTAAAAATATTGCTACTGTCATTTTCATTTCACTTTGGGGGTCCCGAGTCGATTGCGTGGCTAATTTGGGGGTCCCAGGCAGAAAAGTTTGGGAACCTCTGGAATATAGTGAATTATTACCACTATATTATTATTATTATTATTATTATTATTATTATTATTATTATTATTATTATTATTATTATTATTATTATTATTATTATTACTACTAATCATATTTATGGTCCAAGATACTCCAAAAAGATGCAAAATTTACAACTAATTATACTTTTTTTTATTTAGATACATGTACATTTCATCTTCATTTAAAATCTGAAACCGTTGCAAGTGCTCCCCCAGTGATTCTTCACGAACCCTTTGAGGTCTCTGGTTGGGAAACACTGGTTCAGTCCATGAAGTGCTCATAAATATAAGTTTGACCCAGATGAAACTAAGATGCCGCTGCTTTGGGACGTCCTGAGGCTGTATATTTACAGACGGAAAAGGTTTTTGACTTTGGGCTTCTTTTTAGGAAAGTCTCTTGCAAATTTTGAGAGTCAGAGGTTGTTGTTTTTTAGCCTTTTTTCTGAGCTGCACGTTCACGTTTCAGGAGCAAATATTTTACAATTACAGCTCTGTTTTGTTTTAATAGATGCAATGATGACTGAAATACAGAAATTGAACTAGTTGCCTATTTTTTGTGTTATTTTTATGGATCTTGCGTCAGTTTTAGGCAGTTTTTCAAAGTCTTGGTCGCTTGTTGCTCACTGAAAATCTGGAATTGGATCAAAAACACAAAATGATCACGTTTTCTTTGCCATTGATGTCATTTGTCAGTGATAAAACCTCTTCTCTGAGCAAATGACATGCTTTGAAGTCTGTGTTTAATCCAGATAACGATTATTCGATTACTAAATTAGTTGACGATCTCAATCGATTGGTTGCGATCAATCGATGAACTTGTTTCAGCCCTAATTAGATTAAACATTTACAATAGTGTTTGCAGTGGATGAATGAAAAGGAGTGCAAGTTAAAACCATTACTTTCATATGAATCGGTGGATCGATACCAAATAGTGACTGTGGAATTGAAAAGTATCGCGTCTCACAAGAAAAAGCCCATCATGAAGAAATGGAACCCATGAACTGAATCAACAATCAAGGACTGGACCGAGATGATAATTTACATTTAAAAATTGAGAAAGTTACGTTTTGGACAAACTTTGATGTTTAGGACTTTGTAAAACTGTTGTACGCTCCCTGTCTGTGTCTTGTTTTTGTTCCTTTTATGCTGTTTATATTAAAAACAGCATGACTAACAGCAAGCTAAGAAAAGAAAACCAAAAAAAAAAAGAAAAGAAAACTAATAAAAACGATAAAGAAAAATAAGAAAAAAGAAAACTAATAAAAACGATAAAGAAAACTAAGAAAAACGATAAAGAAAACTAATAAAAATGATAAAGAAAACTAAGAAAAATGATAAAGAAAACTAAGAAAAATGATAAAGAAAACTAAGAAAAAAGAAAAGAAAACTAAGAAAAACGATAAAGAAAACTAAGAAAAACGATAAAGAAAACTAAGAAAAAAGAAAAGAAAACTAAGAAAAACGATAAAGAAAACTAAGAAAAATGAAAAGAAAACGAAGAAAAAAAGAGAAAAGTATCAATTCTCATTATCAACCATAAATACTTTAAAAACATATATTCTTTTAAGGTTTCTAAGCACATTATGGTGTCAATTTTCGAACTACAGAGTTTATATTTTAGTTTATCTTCTCATTATGTTTAATTCTGTGATCAGTTCAAGCTGTAGTGGATCAAACAGGATGTAAAAAGTCAAATTTCAATGCCACAATTCGTAAATCGCAGCCCAAATATTGAATTCCTTTACAAAAAATAAAATATCCTCTTCTTTTGCCAACCCTTAAGTTCACACCTCAACTAACATGTTCTGAAAGACAAGACTTTTGTATTTGTTAGGTTGTTGATATTGTACTTTTGATATGTCTATGTTAATGCTCCAGATCGGAATAATATTAAAACATAAATTGCAAATCTAAATCGCAAAAAGCATGCTTATCAGAAAAATCGCAATTAGTTTTCTTTCCAAAATTGTTCAGCCCTATTTAATTATAATAATAAAGTTTCAACGCAGTGTCAGATCTAGGGCCGGGTGATACGGTGATAAAAATCGAATCATGAGCTGGTCCTTGTGACAATCTGCTGTTTTTGTGAAATCGTTGTACCGTGACTCACTGTTTGTCTCTTTAATGCAGCTGCCATCGCAAAGGCTGCAATGTTTGAAGTGCAATAATTTCTTCCACAAACAACAAAATGTCTTGCTTTGATTTGAATAAAAACTGCTAACACTGTAGTTTGGATTTGTACAAACATGTTCTGAAACAAACGACAAAAAAAGAGACAAAACGCACCGACAAACACGACTCAATGCACCAAAATGTGGCAAAAACATGACTTAAAGGTCCCATAACATGCAAAATCGACTTTTCAGAGGTTTTAACCTTCCTACAGTGCTATTTGGGCCTCGTATGTTGTGCCCAGAGTGGTTTTTTGATTGATTCCCGCATGTTTTCGCTAGAGAACTGTCTTTTCCGTCCCCCTCGGCTGAGCAGCAGACGGGGGCTCCTCACTAAGATGACGCGCTTCCCAAGGATGACGCGGTGTTTAAGCCACGCCTCCGGGAAGCAGCCGCAAGAATAAAAACAGCTAATGCTAATGCTACACAGTAATTACACGATGGATACGACAGATAGAAGAGTTAGCTTGTTATTTACCAAACGGCAGCGTCCGTCGTCGAGGTACTGGAGCACGTCAAACTCCAGGTCAGATCCAGGACGTAGGACTCAGCACGACGCACCGTCAGGACGGATAAAAGGTTTATTCAGTGTTTGTGTATCGCTGTTTACCGGAGCACACGGCGCATGCGCACTATCTCCGCTCTAGGCTTCGGCACGGGTTGGGAGGGGGAGGCTCGCGGGTTGGGCGAGGGAGGCAGCCTGCTCTCTGTTTGGGGGGGCCAGATCTCAGAGTGAGCCGTTTGCTTTTGCAAGGAGGGGGGCCAGTCCAAGAAATGGGTGTTTTTTGTAAACTGTTATGTTATGGATATTACACAACGCAAAATGTTATCAACAAAGCCCTTAGAATAGACTGTGTAAAGGGGAAAAGAGCAGAATATGGGACCTTTAAAAATTACAAAGACGCAAGATGCTTTTAAATGTCACAAACACCACTGAATGTGATCAAAACGTGACTAAAAATGACAAAATTGTGTTTAAAACGTGAATTTGAACAGAATCTTATTATTAAAACATAAATCGCAAATCTAATCACAATCGCACTGGTCAGAAAAATCACAATTAGTGCCGCTCTATCAAAGACAATAGAAAAATACAAAGTGAACACGAATAGTGATAAAATCGAAATAATGATAATACGTTTTTGTCCTATTGCCCAGATCATTGCGATACTTGCCAAAAATCCCTCGTATCATCAAGCACTAGTTCTTAAATAAACAACATCCTGGCATTTAGCGGATGAACGAGTCAGTACCTGTCCCAAATTTGCTGAAGGGGTGGTTGGGGTTCCCTGTGGCCTTCTCCAGCTGAAACAGTCTCCAGGCGTCGTTCATCAGGTTTTTCTCGTGCTCTGAGTCCACGGCGTTCACCTCCCGATCTTTGCAGCTCTCGTCAAACAGCGGGCACAGGAAAAACTGCGCGAACCTGGGCCAAAGACAAAGAAATTATGTCAAATCACGTGGATGAGTCAAAGAGAGAAGGCGCTCGTCTGAAGAGGAACGAATCCAACCTAAAGGCGACATGTCGGCTGGTTTTTTGTGTCGTAACTTGGGATGAAACACAATTGCTGAGCGAGATTGAGTCACGAGAACATAGGGCTGGGCGATATGGCATAAAATTATAATCACGATTTTCTAATGATTTCGATTTTATCATGATTTGCGTTCACTTTGTTTTTTCGACTGCCTTTAACAAAGCTGCACGATTTAGGAAAAAGTGAAAACAAACATGATCTAGAAGAGAACATAACGGGTAAGCTGCTTTTTTCCTGCACAATCTGGAGACAAAATGGCGATTATCTTTGTTGATTATCATGATTATACAAAATGTAGCACAAACGATTATTGTCTTCCCTTTTTATCACGATAAACAATATTTTTTATTGTTCCATCCCTAGTTGTTACCATTATAAAAATGCATTTTCCTTTTATTCTTACAATGCTTCTGATTAAAAAAATGCTACAGAAATGCTTCAGTTACTCCAATATTCAGTGACCAGTGTAGGCCTGTAGTCGACTAAAGCAGTTCTTGGTCGAGTAAAGACCCTCCCTATCGACCGATTAATCGACTAAAAAGGGGGCGTGGCAAAACTATGAAGTATCTCTCTGTATCTGACACAAACGGCACTCAACAAACACAGCTGCACGGGAGTTCATGCAAAAAACAAACAATTTATACAGAAAAGTCCTAAGAAACAGTTTATTTATATGTTAGAAACATTAAACCCATTATTCACTCCAAAATCTTTAGTTAAGTCACTCCAGATCTTCTCTTTTTCACTGTTTTTGTTGTATAAATCCTTTTAATTGAAATAAAATAATTAGTAGACTAAAAAACTGTCAGTCGACTAAAACACCATCGACCGATTAATCGACTAAACGACTAAAAAAACTACAGCCCTAGACCAGTCTTTACACCAAACTTCATATGATTACATTTTAGGTTTTATCACTTTTTGGACCATTATAAGTTAACAATATTGATTAAAAAATCGTTTTTGCACTATTTCAACAACAATATTTGGCTAAAATGTGTCTAATGTCTTGGTTGAGCTTTAAGTGTAGGTCTGTCACGATAACAAATTTGGACGTCCAATATATTGCAACAGAAAAATAATAATAAAACCACAATTAATGGTGATTTTGAAACTACTTTATGCCACTGACACAACGCAAGATAATCTCCTTTTCTAACCATGCATTATCAAAAAACATGAATTGTAACAAATAAGTGGCAGAATTAAACACTTAAACACTTAATTGGCATTTATGAAGAGTCATAAACGGTATTTATTTCACCGTCTACAGCTTAATTATTATTGTATTATGGAAAAATAACAAGAATTTCCCTATCATTGCAAAGAAAATGTACAATAAATAAAAATTGAGGTCCAAAATATATTGTTATTTCTGCCATATTTTGAATGATAAGTCGATATAGTTATCATTGTAACAGGCCTAGGTATTAGTGCAATCCTTAATTACTAAATCGACTTATCAGGTTTTTTTGTATTTTGGGCCTCGGTATTTATCTTGTCAACATTTTCTTTGCAGAAGTGGAGAAATGATTGTTATTTTTCTGTAACACAATAATATTTGAGCTGCAAAGGGTGGAATAAATAACATTTTTGGATCTTTAACTGTTTAATTCTGCTATTTATTTGTTGCATTTCATGTTTTTTGACATTATTGTACGTTCAGAAAATGGTTAACTGGGATAATCTCGTTTTAAGGTCGTCGTGTCAGTGGTGTTAAACCATTTTTGACAATGAAATGAATGAAAAGCTTGTGTATCTCTGTTTCTGGTGTCAAATTATGGAATGATGTGAGTCTAGAATTGATTCAATGTTCCAGCATGATGAAATTTAAGAAGAAATATAAAGAAATTATATTTATGAACGACAAAAACGATGAAAAGTATTAAGTTGTTTATATATCTTTTCAACCAGTGAGCCGGGGAACACTGGTATGCCTTCAGGTATTGCCAGGTGTGCCTTGAAAATATGTCCAGTTGGGAGTTAAATTCACAAATGGATGGAATATTTACCATTTTGAAGCGTTCTGAGCCGACTTCTGATCCAAAACAGTCAAATTTAGTGTCATGAACTACATTAGCACCCATTTCTTGGACTGGCCCCCCTCCTTGCAAAAGCAAACGGCTCACTCTGAGATCTGACCCCCCCGAACAGAGAGCAGGCTGCCTCTCCCACCCAACCCGCGCGCCTCCCCCGCCCAACCCGCGCGCCTCCCCCACCCAACCCGTGACCCAGCCTAGAGCGGAGATAGTGCGCATGCGCCGTGTGCTCCGGTAAACAGTGATACACAAACACAGGAATAAACATTTTATCCGTCCTGACGGTGCGTCGTGCTGAGTCCTACGTCCTGGATCTGACCTGGAGTTTGACGTGCTCCAGGGCCTCAACGACAGACGTTGCCGTTTGGTAAATAACAAGCTAACTCTTCTGTCTGTCGTATCCATCGTGTAATTACTGTGTAGCATTAGCATTAGCTGTTTTTATTCTTGCGGCTGCGCGCTTCCCGGAGGCGTGGCTTAAACACCGCGTCATCCTTGTGAAGCGCGTCATCCTTGTGAGGAGCCCCCCGTCTGCTGCTCAGCCGAGGGGGACGGAAAAGACAGTTCTCTAGCGAAAACATGCGGGAATCAATCAAAAAACCACTCTGGGCACAACATACGAGGCCCAAATAGCACTGTAGGAAGGTTAAAACCTCTGAAAAGTCGATTTTGCATGTTATGGGACCTTTACATTATAATTAGGAAAGGGGTAGGATTAGATAATTTATACTTCTTCCACTCCTTTTTAAACAAGTGAATGTAACACTCTGTAGCCTGTGTACAGCCTTTTTTATTTATTTATTTATTTATTACCTGTGCTCTCTCTGTGACAGTATTTGTGGCATGTTTGAATGATATTTTTATGTAGCAATATATCGGGCATCAAAACGTGTTATTTTAGGCCGACTAATACCTATTGCGACAAACTAAAACAAACCTTTAACGTCATTTAGCAAATATCGTCGTTTTCTCAACATTATCTGCCTCTGCTTGTCAGATTTGGTTGTGGATTTGTTTGGACGGAGGCGTTAAGATCGAGGAATGATGAGTAATGAACGACGAGAAGGGACTGGACGAGATTTGCATAAAAAGCAAGCAAAACACAGCAACAACTGCCATGCAAAAACTTCCATCAGCGAAAGGGAAATTTTACATTTGACTGATTTAAAAGTTACACAATGGAGCCGCTTCTGTTACAGGTCAAGACATGAAACAAGGTCCTATGTGTTTGAGGCTTTAAAGTGCGCGTGAAAGGCTTTTCCGATTTTCTCATTTTGACTTTATTCAGTGTATTAATACTTGCTGTGAATATAAATTATAGTTTTACACCAGTCAGGTCGCCGTTTGTTGAGAAAGGTTTTTAAAATCTGTTTAAAATTACAGGAGGTAAACAAATTGATGAGGAAACTGAGGTTATAGCATAATTTACATACAATAAACATATTTTTTTGACCCTTTAAACAATTATTCAACAAAATAAAAGGTGTTCATATGTATTATTCTTTGTCAAATAAAAAAATGTGACATTAGAGGAGTTTTGGTGAACTACAGAATGGTTTCTTGGTCATTTCCGAGAGTAAAAACCTAAAAAAAAATGGCTAAACCGGGATGAAATATGTAAAGATTTTAGCAGAATTTGAAATATATTTATCTTAACTGCATTTTAATTAAATGAATGGTCCAGCTTGTCACTTTAAAACTTCTTTTGACAACTTAACTAGAGATTTTTCCAAGTTTTTTCATGGGAATTTTCGAGAATGTATGGGAATATATTGGAATTAAAGGGAATAAACTTGGAATTAACACTTTAAACAAGGAATAAAGGGTTTGGTGAGGAAGAAATTTTAGGCAATCGACCATTATTGCGGTGAGGGACTTGTTCTACCAAGTGTGTGCGCAATATTTGTGTTTCAGGTGCGGTATTAACAAACATCTCAAACAGTCACCTCTGAGCACATGGCGGTTTCTCCGGGACCGAACAAAAAAACAAATAATTCGCAAACATAAAACAGAACCACAATAAAACAAAGTTAATCCTAGAGAGGAGTGGGATGTCTAGGACTGAATTCACTGAGATTTGACAAAGTTAAGACACTGCAAAACTGTCAGGAAACTCTAGCTTCAAAACACTTCAGGGAAACTTTGTGTTGGTTCTCGAGGTTAAAGGGGCTATGACAGGTCGGACCACTCATTTAACTAAAACGCAGTTAAGATAAATATTTTTCAAAGTCTGCCAAAATCTTCACAAATTTTATCCCAGTTTAGCCATTTTTTTAGGTTTTCAATTTTACTTCCTGGTTGCAAATTATGACATCACACTAGGAAATGACCATAGCAACCACACTGTACACTGGGCCAAAACTCATCTAATGTCACACATTTTTTTATTTGACAAAGAAAATACACATGAACAGCTTTATTTTGTTGAATCAATGTTTAAAGGATTAAAAAAGTAGTTTCTTTTGTGTAAATTATGCATAACCTTTGTCTCCCCAGTGTGATGTCATCGGCTTGTTTACTTCCTGCAATTTTGAACATATTTTTCAACTTTTATTCTCAAACAGCGACTTGATTGGTGTAAAACTATATATATTACAAAGTGTCTTAATAGACTGAATAAAGTCAAAATTAGAAAATCATAACAACCTGTCATACGCACTTTAATTGATTGTCCTGTTGGTAGGAGGACACTTGCTGTATTCATTGGGGGTTAGATTATATAAACCAAAACATGTTTAATAGTAAGTTAGAAATAGTTTATTAAAAAAGGTCAGTGACTTTTATTGTAAAATACAAAAAAGATTACATTTATAAGGCTCTGTCCATTTTATTTTCTGAACTTCTCATGAGAAATTTCCAGAAAATGTATAATTTCCCACCCCTTTGCAACCTTCTTAACCCCGACATTTTCTGTTCTATAACCAACAGAATAATTAAAAACCTTAGTTGACATAAAAATTACAAATTAAACATCGTAAAGTAACATATTAGTAGCTAAACATGGTTTAAAGTTCATAAAAGTAGGTTTATGGACTTTCATATTGCTGGTTTCAGAGGTTTTTTCCAGATAATGGTCTGATAATTAACATTTGGTAGATACAGTATTTAGCGCAGATGTGTGTGTCAAAGCTGCCAGTCTCTGTAAGAAAAGACTGAATGAAATCTGCACAAACTTTGAACATTTGTCTCTCGGCTCTGGACTACAGCCCTATGTTGAATAAATACAGCTCCATCTGTTGCTTAATCATTTACTGGTTATGAGGCGGCGAAGGTGGACTTCACATGTAAAGCCTGTTTGGACATGCATTTGACATCAGTGTGAGCTTTAGTCAAGGGCAATTCTAACAAAGAGAAAGTTTACAATTGGCCAAAGACATAGAGCAATTCATATTCATAGGTCATAAAACACAAACGTACTTCTGTAAGAGTGATTTGCAACGAACAAGTGTCAGACAAAGCCTTTGCTCCAGGGCGGGCGATATGGCAAAAAATTATCTTGATTTTCTTGGGACCAGCTCATGATTTTGATTTTATCACGATGTGTGTTCACTTTGTATATTTAGGAAATTGGATTGTGATTTTTCTGACCATGCGATTATGATTAGATTTGCAATTTATGTTTTAATAAAGTTATTTTTATTTTCAAATTCACATTTTAAACACAATTTTGTCGCTTTTAATCGCGCTTTTGTCATGTTCTGTTGTCTTTGTCCAATTTAAACGCGTCACTTTTAGTTGCGTCTTTGACATTTTAAGTGGTGTTTTTATCGCTTCTGGACGTGTTTTTTGTCTGTTTTATTCGCCTTTTTGGTGCATTGAATTGCGTTTGTTATTTGTTGGCGCATTTTTTACACATTTTTATCGCTTTTGATGGCGCTTTTGTCGCTTGTTTCAGAACATATTTGTACAAATCCAAAACATGACATTTAGTTGTTGTGTGGAAGAAATTATTGCGCATTTAATTGTGCAGCCCTGGCCTTTAAGAGGTAAATAAAGTCATCTGCTCAGAGGCTTCAGAGACTAAACAACAGGAGAAAAAGTGTGTTTGAACAGACAGCTGCATTAAAGAGACAAACAGTGAATCACGATACGACGATTTCACAAAAACAGCAGATTGTCACAGGAACGAGCTCATGATTCGATTTTTATCTCCTTATCGCCCAGACCTACTTTGCTCACAAACTCAGTGACTCTGCATCAGTTACTTGACCACAAGGCATTGCGGCGTGACACTGACAAATGCACACAAAGATAATAGGATCTCAAACAAAAACTACTACAACTAAAGAGAGGCACTTGAAAAAACATGTTCAAAAGTGAAAAGGCAGATTCAGATGTGCAGTCACCCCCAAACTCCAGCTGATTTGTTCCATGCCTTCTCTTTTCTCTTTTGTGCAGATAAATCCTCATAATCTAAATGAAATATTTAGTCAGTTATCAGAAAATGTGGTTGACCAATAATAATTTACCATGGAACCAACATTTTTCCTGAAAGAAATACAAAAGATGTTTATAAACCAATTTTATTAAATTAGTCGGGGTCAAACTCGGTCGGACCAAACTGACTTGGGGCAAAATATTAAAGTGTGTGTGACAGGTTTTCATGATTTTCTAATTTTGACTTTACTTGGTGCATTAATACCAGTTGTACATATACATTATAGTTTTACACCAATCAAGCCGCCATTTGTGGAGAAAAGTCGAAAAATATGTTGAAAATTACAGGAAGTAAACAAACTGATGACATGACACAGGGGAAACAAAGGTTATGCATAATTTACACAAAAGAAACAACTTTTTTTGATCCTTTAAACATTGATTCAACAAAAAGCGTTCACATGTATTTTTATTTGTCAAATTTTTAAAAATCTGTGACATTAAATGAGTTTTGGCCCTGTGTCCAGGATGGTTTCGTGGTAATTTCCTAGTGTGATGTCACCATTTGCAACCAGGAAGTAAAACAAAAAACTAAAAAATTGCTAAACCGTAATAAAATTTGTCAAGTATTTAAACAAAATTTGAAATATATTTATCTTAACTGTATTTCTGTCAAACGTCCAACCTGTCATAGTCCCTTTAATTGTCTTGTATTGGCTTCTGCGATTTATTCATGTCTCGTTGCTAAAAAGTAAAGCTCAATCAAGAATCAATTTAGTCAAAAACAAGATTCTAACTTTGTTTTATGTCCTTAAGACTGTTGAGCTTCTTGGTTACGGTGCAATATGACATAAACACTGTGATCGCCTGAAGGTATCAAACAAGATCCGTGCAAAAAAAAAAAGTACACTGAAAATCTGCTGTTCCTTAAAGGGGTTATGACAGGTTGGACGACTCGTTTGACAAAAATGCAGTTAAGATGAATATATTTCAAATTTTGTTAAAGTACTTTTTAGCAATTTTTTTGTTTTTACTTTTACTTCCTGGTTGTAAATGAAGACATGACACTAGGAAATTACCATAGCAACCATCCCGTACACAGGGCCTTTAAATCATTTAATGTTCCAGATTTTTTAATTTGATAAATAAAAATATATGTGAAAGCCTTTATTTTGTTGAATCAATGTTTAGAGGATCAAAAAAGTAGTTTCTTTTGTGTAAATTATGCATAATCTCCCCAGTGTGATGTCATCAGTTTGTTTACTTCCTGTAATTTTGAACATATTTTTCAACTTTTCTCCACAAATGGCCGCTTGATTGGTGTAAAACTAAAATGTTTACGTACAACTGGTATTGACACACCAAATAAAGTCAAAATCAGAAAATCATGAAAACCTGTCACACGCACTTTTATATTTGAATAACAGTTTTTTCGTTTTTAGTTTTACTTCCTGGTTATAAATGATGACATCACACTAGGAAATTACCATAGCAACCATCCTGTACACGGGGCCAAAACTCATTTAATGTTCCAGATTTTTTAATTTGATAAAAGAAAATACATGTGAAAGCCTTTATTTTGTTGAATCAATGTTTAAAGGATCAAAAATAGTTGTTTATTTTGTGTAAATTATGCTTAACTTTAGTCTCCCAAGTGTGATGTCATCAGTCTGTTACTTCCTGTAATTTTGAACATATTTTTCAACTTTTCTCCACAAACGGCCGCTTGATTGGTGTAAAACTAAAATGTTTATGTACAACTGGTATTAATACACCAAATAAAGTCAAAATTAGAAAATCATGAAAACCTGTCACACACACTTTAATATTTAATAACATATATTTCGCAGCGTTCAGAGCAGCAGCCTCTCCAGATGGCCCTGATAAACAATTAGCCGGTGACAAAGGGACAGGTGCTCCATAGACTTCCATTCATTTATGAGGAGGTAATTGGATCCTAAAGGCTAAATTGGGACTAACGGCGTGTCATGTGAGCGGCCCCCGAACACGGGCCTGGTCTGGGCTCGGCTTCAGTCCTGGGTTTGAGCTGGGAATCCTAGAGTTACAAAGAAGACGGCGACAGGTGGATGTGTTGTCACCGCGGACGGCAAACAATGGGCGTTAATTTGAACAGATACACGAATAAACAAGGGGAAGATGTGAGAATTGTTGTTGATAAATGTTCTGTGCTTCTGTAATAATTAAAAAAAGCTTGAATCGGATCAGTTTAGTGCAACTTTGTGACATAATTCCTGCTTCATTTCTCTTAATTCCTTTATTTGCACGACCAAAAATCAGAAAACTAAACAGTTCTGCACAATTCTCTTTTTTTTAACGTTTTACAGTTTTTTTTGTTTTTGGAGATAAAAAAACAGAGCAGATCATTTCAAGTAACAAAAAAGCCAACAACAGGAAGAGGAGGACAGGAAACAAACGTCAATGGCTTTCCTTTCTCGTTATTCTTCTTATGTATGACTTTTGCTTTTCTTTCTTGTTTAACTTAATATTTTATGCAACCATAAAGAAAGAAAAAAAATGCATTGTGTGTGTTTTGGCGCTTTTTATTTGTACACCCATGAATGATTTATTGTACTGCTTTTATTTAAAATTACTTTACTTTATGGTGATACAAAATGAAAGATAAAAGCAGTAAAGGGGAAATAGAAATCTATTCTTGCTTGTTTTCATTTTGTATCACCATAAAGAAAAATCATGAATTGTTTTTGTATACATGTTTGTTTGTTTTTTTATTTGAACCACCATACACAATAAAAAAGATTACTTGTACTGCTTTTATTTAATGTTTCTTTAGTTTATTCACTTTTCTTCATCTTTCATTTTGTCTAACCGTAAACAAAAGAAAAAAAAAGATAAAATAATAAAAATTTTCCTCAACAAACAAAAGCATTATGCACTGTTCTTTGTTTTTCTCTTTTTTTATTTCAGGGTTTCATACACCTTTACAAAGAAAAAATTAAAGCGCCCTCAACTTTTTACTTTCACGTTTTTTCCTGTCGCTTCATACTTGACTCTGCCCCATCGCGCCGCCGTTTTTATTGCATTCAGGACAGTGACAAATCTGCAAGTGTATATTTCTAATTCTGTATTAACAAATCGGTTAATGTTTCTCTCCAGGACAAAAGGCATCACAACAGGGTTTATCCAGTGTCAGCAATTCAAATGTAATGCTTTTTAATGCCGCATTTCAAGATTTTTAATGCCATAATCAACGTTAAACAAGACATTTACGCTTTTATCATGTCAAAACTATTGACTTCTAACCATTCCACTGGACCACAGAGTGACCAGAATATTACTACTATTACTATTACTACTACTACTTTAAAATATTCAAAAAGCTGATTTACATGAAAGTTAAACTATGCATGTGTATGTTTGAACCCTAGCTTTGACTTTTTAGATGATTTGATCACCTAGACCAGCGTTTTTCAATATTTTCTGACTCGCGGCACTGAAAAGATACCATGGCACACCACCTGGTAAGACATGAACAAATCTAAGTAAAAGAAATGTGGTACGTAGAGCGGCAAATGATGTCTGTGCCACGGTCTGGTTCTTTAAACTTGAAAATGGAGATTGTGATGCTTAGATTTTTGGTACGAAAGTTTGCCGAGCACACTCTGGTGTTGTAAAGTATTCAAATAAACCCACATGTGAATCTGTCAACGCAAATTAGACATTTTTTCAAGGCACACCCAACAATACCTCAAGGCACACTAGTGTTCCCCGGCACACTGGTTGAAAATCATGGACATCATGGACTCAACAAATCCAGTACACACCTGGGATTTTTACTACGTTTATAGTTTGTTCTGATGGATAAATCTTTTTTCTAAATGTTTTTTTTAGATTTAATGCCAGCTGGGATTGAATGTAATGCTTTCTAATGCATTTTAAGGCGTTACTTTTTCCCAAAATGTATTTAATGACTTTTAATGCTTTTTAATGCCCCGCGTAAACTCTGCACAAGAAATGAACACGATCAGCGCTCTTTGCTGTCAAAATACAGAGAATACATATTGGCTAGTTTAAATTTCAAGCATTTTCAAGCACCTTTTTCAAAATTCAAGCACTTTTC
The DNA here is from genome assembly GCA_019453435.1 of Rhinogobius similis. Lineage (NCBI taxonomy): Eukaryota > Metazoa > Chordata > Actinopteri > Gobiiformes > Gobiidae > Rhinogobius > Rhinogobius similis. The sequence goes on along the minus strand of CM033634.1, from coordinate 5,322,619 downwards.
CAAACCACATAGTCAAATTAAACGACGTAATCCCTCATTCGTCCAGGTCTGGTCCATCGTAGAAAAGGTTTCAGGGGTTGTCATCCGGACGCTGTTTGAAGATCGAGACGTTTCAACTTCTATCCCGAAGTCATTGTCAATCAGAGAGCTGGTCTGGGAACTCAGGCTTATATGCTACTCTGAGTATTGAGAGCCCCGCCCACAGGGAGGAGTCACTGAACGCCTGTTTTTGTTTGGTAAATAGTCTGCTCTGCCTAGTGTCACCTGAACCTGATAATGGCCTGTCTTTGTTAGGTTAATAGTTGGCCCTGCCCAGTTTCACCTGAGGCAATAGAACAATAGATCTAAGACTGTCATCACAGATTAGCCTCAAATGAGCCTCAGCATTTTCAAGGTTTTCAAGGCCCTATACAAACCCTGTTATTTATAAAACCACAACAGTTTTAGCACTTTTGCATTTGTTTGTGCCGACATGTTCAAACAAATGAACTTAAATGTAACTACACCGTCATAGGGTATAAGAAGAAGGCCGTACCTGTCTAGTGCTCCCTGCAAGTGCTCATGGGACACGTCGAAGTAGTAGTTGGTGTGTTCTCCGCTGGTGAAGGCGTTGGAACTGCCTGCGTGTTCGCTGAGAAACTGACTGTACTCGTTCTCCTTCGGGTATTTCTGAGTCCCCAAGAACAGCATGTGTTCACAGAAGTGAGCGAGGCCCGAGATGTTTGACGGGTCGGACAAGGAACCTGGAAAATGAGACAGAAACACACGGACGGTTAAGACTAAAGGTGTACATGGTTAAAGATTAGCCGATTAACTGCGACTAAACTCTTAAGGTGAGACACTACAGGAAAAACTATTTTTTTTTGTTTTTTGGTCAGTTTGCTCTCAACATATCAACTTTCATGTGGAAACAACAAACTTGTACAATCTCCTCTTAAAAATGTTTTATTCTTCCATTTAATCCACTTCATCCATAGATTTCTTTGTGACATTGTGACTTCAAAGGCCTTTTTCTTAAAATGCATTTTTCTCCCTCGAGACATAAAGATCAGCCTTAAAGTAGATCCTACACCAAACTGTGCAATCTGGGACTTAACAAGATTTTGACATTTCGTACAGAAGAATTTTTTGATATCTAATTCTAAAACTGATTTATTGAAGTTCTAAGTAAATGAGGCAAAAATTGAATTTTTAGTATAATTTTCAGTCCAATCTAGTTTACTTAAAAACTAAATAAATCCAAATCCAAAATCCCCTGTGTACATTTTTTTTTTGTAACTAATATTTGTACAAAATGAACCAAAAAAATGTAACCTTGTTCTGTCCAAGATTTAAATGTCCCAAATATGTGTGTGTTTGGCCATTTTTAATCATAAAATGCCTTATTTCTACATGAAAACATGACATGATGAAAAACGTGTAATGTATTTTTTTCTTACATTTATGTGAGTAAACTACAAGAGAAGTTTAAATTCTTTAAATTTAAGATATTTTCAGTTCACCTGTTGTGTCTCACTTTAACCGAGTGAAGAGCTCTTGCCCGGTTAAATGGCACGTTTCATTTTCTACTTTGTTTAGGCTGTTGTAATACACAATTACACCACCAGAGGGCGCCCGAGAGAGCACCTCATGCGATTGTAATGCATCTGAGTGAAAATAAGTGCACCGACAACTTTAAAATAGTGGATTTATCTCATAAAGACGGAGAAAACCTGAGACACTGCAGTATTTGTGAGTTAAAAGTTATCATTCTGGCCTGTTTTGGAGTTGGAAATGAGCCTCATTTCAAACTGAAGCTGTTTCTGAACCTTTGGTGCACAAACTATTGGCTGGACTCTTTGTGAAGCTGAGACTCTCTTGTTTTGTCCTTTGGTGTCTGATCTCTCTCTGACTCTAATTACACTTGGAAACAAGCTCTGCAAAGAGGAAAAACAAAATTTAAGTTTAAAGAGTAAATTTTCTTTGTTAAATATATGAAGAAGTGAAGCTGGTGTCTGTAGGTTTTGCCTTATTGACACTAGTTTGGGCTTTTGTTTGTTATGACAATTCCTCTTTCAATTTAACAAAAAATTAGGTGTAATAAAGTAAAAAAGTCCAGGTGGAATCCATATACAAGTGAGAATTTTTGTGTAATTTTTTTTTTTGTGCTTTCAGAGTACAAACTGACTCCAATTCATCCCAGAATGGTTGATTTCACAGTAAATAAAAGGGTTACGCCTTTATTTTCATATTGAACATGTCCAGCAGCTTGATAGTTTCCTTTTATCAGATGTGGATAAAATGGAATAAATTAAGAAAAGTCCGGATTTCATGTTGGTGGACGACAGATAGACTTTCTGCCTCTGTAAAACGATCGATCTTTTACCTGCACAAGCTACGTTTGCGACTTTAGAACGTGAATCTTCAAAAAACCTATTCATTATTAATTCAACAGAGCATCAAAACAGCGTTAATTGGAGCTTTCATTCAGTCTGTTGTGCTCTGTTTAAATCCTGTCGCTGTCTCTCTTCTGAGTTTGTAATGCACCGACGTCTAAAACAAACTCGTTCAGTAACAAATAGTACAACAAAAAAGCGATGTGTTAACGCAACCGGTGAAGCGATTAACCGGTTAAGCAAAGTTCTCCAACGATCAATCAAAGAAAACATTTAAAACGTGCATTTCTAGTTATGTGTTCGAAGCAGGAATGAGATAATATCTACGTCTCACAGAGCATTAATGACTCGAGAGTGACTCAGACTCAGAAATGTGTGGCTCGTTACTCATTTCATGGATAAAAAGAATCAAACAAAAGACTAACAAACAGCAAGGACAAGTTTAAAATCTGCTCTGAATGATACTGAGATACTGGAGATGTCAAAGCGTTTAGTTGAACAAACATGTGATTAACCTGGCAATGTAAGCAACTAACGATTATTTTAGCAGTCGACAAGTCAGCGATTCATTTTACAATTAGTCGACTAGTCAAACGATTACTTCTACTGAGAATTTAGACTTTTTAAATACATTAACAACCAAATAAAGGTTGAGATTTTGTGACTGAAGGCTTCTAGATGGAGTGTGTTAAGGATGAAAAGCAGAAATCGTTTGTTCTTTTAGTAGGGGTGGACAATATATTGAATTGTATATAAAATTGTGAATGTTGTTTTGAAGAAATTTGAATCTCGAGAATCTTGTTTATAGTAAAAAATGCAACAAAAAAAGCTGATTAAAAAGAAAAATGAAGAAAAAGTTATGTTGTAAACTTTCAAATAAAGGTAAAAGGTGATATTCCTGCGTGTTTTACAGACAATTCACATTTGTTTGATAATTAAACCTCAGAAAATATGTTTAAAGACGCGTTAAAAATGTCAAGATAGCCCTTTTTGTCAATATCACTCCTATTTTTTTTACATTTTGATTTAAAAATGCCACCAAATGTGTTATAAAAGTTCTTGTTGTAAGTGTTTAGAGTCTGTGTAGTCCAGATAATGATTACGATGATCAAAATATGACTGACATGACTGACTTTTTATAGACGACGAGTCACAATTAGATGATTAAATGTTGCGATCAATATCAAACTTGTGGGAGCCTTGATTTGCTTTGAGATTCTCCAGTTTTTCCAGTGGAATTAGTAGGGCTGCAGCAAACGATTATTTTGGTAATCGATTAGTCTAGTGCAGTGGTCCTCACTATTTTCTAAAGGAGAGCCACATTGGCAAACCAAAGATAAGGAGCGAGCCGCAAAACATCATTATCCACTCTTGCATTCCTCGTACTTTTCGTTTTTTTGCTCTGAGTATCTTTCGTTTGCGTATGTAAAATTATTTCAAACATATATATATGTAATAACGTCCGTCCACCTGGATCCACTTTTTTCGGCTCTATGCCGTTTTTTGGCTAGCTCGCGCAAACTTAAATTGAAGCGTTGGATGCGCAGCAGTCACAAGTGCTGCTGTAACTCTGTCGTAAACATTTGCACTCGGTGCGCAACATTCGCCGACACGAAATAAAACAGAAAATAGGACGGGAATGTGTATTCGTAACTGTTATTTGCGTCATATTTAGGGAGACGATTGATCAATCTATTTTTGTATATTATTACAAAATATACACGCTTACATGAGCCGCCAATTAAGGCTTGGAGAGCCACATGCGGCTCGCGAGCCGCGCAATGAGTAACAGGGGTCTAGTGATTATTCCTTCGATTAGTTGTTTAGAGCAGGGGTTCCCAAACTTTTCTGGCTGAGACCCCAAAATAGCCATGCAACCGACTCGGGACCCCCAAAGTGAAATGAAAATGACAGTAGCATCATTTAAAGTGTGAAATCAGGTCTAATATTGGTTATTTGAATAGTTTATTGTCTTATTGGACCCTATTTCTCTAAAAGATACTGTTTTTAATCATAATAGTAATATTTTTTTGAAAATTAGAGGAAATACAATCCCATATTAAATAAAATGTGATCTTGAAGTCATCTCACGACCCCCACTTTGGGAACAACTGGTTTAGAACGCGAAAGACTCAATTTACTCAATTTTACCCAATTTTACCCAGACAAAGCTGAAGTGAAGCCGTTTGACGACATCCTGGTGGAATATAACAATAACAATAACAATAACCATAATATAACAATAACACACAATTTACATGTTTCCTGTGTGTTTTTGTGTTATTCCTGCTCTGTCTGAGTCATAAAACTTCTTCTTTCAGCTCATACAATGCTTTAGAGTCTGTGTTTAGACCAGTTAGTCATTACTCGATTATTTAATTAGTCGACAACCATTTCCATAATCGATTAGTTGTTGCTGCCCTAGAAATTAGCAAACCTTTTTCAGTATTCACCTTACTTCCATTTGACGAGAACTCCGTTAAAGCTAATGACGAACGAGGGAAAAGTCTCGCCGCTAAAATGTTACATAAAGTAGATTGATTTGTGTAAAATGTTTAATGAACACGAGCAACAACAAGTCACACCGCACTGATTTCCTGGTCAGTCTGAAAACGTCTTTTTAGTCCATGTAGAACTTATTTTCTGTTGAGCTCGTCTGCTCCGTGTAAACTAATACAACGGAAACAAGACGGTGGTGTGTAAAGCAACTTCAGGAATAAGGTGAATAGAGATAAGATGTTCCCAGCACAGGTTGATGGTACGATAGTGGATATTATTACCTATGTGGACGTCTAAAGCGGCGGAGGACTTGTCTGTGGTGGGGTCGCTGATGAGCATGGCCTTGAGCCCGTTGGTGAACTCCAGCGCCCGGTACTCTCGCTTGTCTTCAGGCGAGCGGATGATATCGGTCACCATCCGCTTCACAGCTGGGTCTGTCATTCTGAGGGGCAGCGCGGACACAAACCTGCACAAACTGAAGGCAAACAGAAGTGAAAATGGGCCTGTTTTTAAAGGATTGCAATATGTAATCAGAACGTGATGAAGAGAGACACACATCAGTCGTGAAACAAGTGTCCGGGATCCAAAAGATCAAAAATTGTGAAAAGATTTTATTAAACTTGCCTTTTAACACAGATGCAAATTACTGTACTTTACTCGAGATTATGTTAGTGCTGTCTGTTGAAATTGACCAAAATGTAAGACAGGGATGACAGAAGTGGGCCTGTCACAATAATTACTTGTTCAATAAATGAACGATGGAACAATATATTCTGGGGCTCAATATTTACTGCTGCATGTTTCTTTTGCAACAGTGGAGATATTTTTATTTTAAGATTTCACCTATGAAATGCTGATTAAGGAACTTTTAAGGCTAATAATCGTTTCATTCTGCTATTTATTTCTTGCAGCTCATGCATTTTAACAATGTTTTATATTTGAAAAATAAAGCTTTACTGAAATTATCCTGCTTTATTGTTATTGTGTTAGTGGAATAAAGTAGTTTCAATATAATTGTTTATTTCTGTAGCACTACTGTATACTGTGCTTCAGTGCTGTACTTAAGTTTAACTTTTGTTTGAAACATAATTTTGCTGATTTCTGACAGATGCAGGGATCTTTTTCCCTTTTCAATTTCTGCTAATATATTAAAAGAAAAACTTGTCCTAACCCTTGTAATCTTCATTTCATTTGTTGAACACTCATATATGATAATATCGCAATTGATGTTTTGGAGACAAAATTAGAATATCAAATATATATAGACTATTAAACATGACTTAAAAAAAGACAGAAACATAGTGACAAAAGAGATTTCTGCATTTTTCTCTTTAATTTTATAGTTCTTTCATGTTATGTGCAATACTTGAACCTCAAACAAGACATTTAAACATTAAAGCACATCCCTGATCCTGAATATTGTTATTGAGATAATGCAAACAAACAATTGAAATATTTATTTGTGTCTATATCACCCAGACACTACAGTCATGCCTCAATGAAGCAATGCAAATGAGAGGTTTCATAACGACAAATACAACACAGAGGGCTAATGGAAATTAATGGTTAAGTTAAGAAACCCATGTGTTGTAATGTAACTATTGTTGGAAAGCATACATTTCCTGATTGCTCAACTTCATCTCATACCTCTGACACATGCGTTGTTCTTTTTCTTAACCCTTTTCGATAAAAACAACACTGCACTTTCTGATACAACAAGAAAACTAGAGGAAAACTACTTCTTACAAGAACTTCTTATCGTAACTGAATAGAAAATGCAATTTGATTACCAGATTAATACACAAAGACTGCAAATATTTAAGAAAGACCATTTCCTATGCAAAAAAAAACTGCATATCCTGTCTCACTCATGTGTACAACTGACTAACCCTGTAGTTTAAGCATCTGCAAACATGTTCTGTAATTATTCATGTATTAGTGTTCTTGCTTCAGACTTGTCCCAAATGTTAATGACCTAGGACGTGTTTAAAATGTGAACTTTGTACAAAAATCGACAATTAAAATATAAATCGTACGTGTAAAATCCCAATTACACACTTTGCTAACCTAATTTAGCCCTCATGAATCACTGAAGCAATGCAAATGAGCTTAAAGTGAACAGAGAACAAAGCCATGTGCGCACTGTTTGAATTACGTGTGAAACTTTACAGTAAAGTTCATAAAGAGAGACAACAGAGGAATATCAAACCACAATTCAACTTTGAAGAGCGCTAACTTTCCCCCGAGTTTAATAATTATGCCAGTGTAGCTCTTAGCATTAGCAGCAGCAAGCTAAACTGTCAAACTAACACAAAAACAGCAGGCTTAAGCAACAATAATTGAGATGATTTCTGGAAATTTAACAAATAAGAGGAAATTCTGTGTCTAAGTGCGATGTTTTCGTTTATAAAAGCGTTTGGCCACAGCTGAGTGACTTTTTCTGTGCACTTGGGTCAGCACCGGCTTTAGCTTTAGCTTTAGTTAGCATCCTAGCATGTTAGCTCGACATTCAGTGCATAAATATTTACAAAATAAATAGTCGGGCGGTTGTGGCGTTACCTGAGGCTTCGGCCGAGGCAGAGGAGATCGTTTACGGACTGGTGGTATCTGAACACATGCAGGGACGTCAGAAGGATCAACTGGGCTGTTCTGTTAATGCACTTAAACATACTTTGAACCGTGGAAAAACAAACCAGGGTTTTCACGGCGCCATCTTGGACCGGAGCGCTGTGGAACCCAGGCGTTTGGACCGCCGGAGGAGTGGTTTACGCAACGATGCACTTGTTGCTTCTGTGCTGAGATATTTTGCTGATTTTTGCCAATACATAACTGTTTTTTTGAGTTTTTATAACATGTGGATAGAGTCAGACATTACAGAGATACCAGTGGTGGAAAGTACAAAAGTAAAAGTGCTTATGACAGGTTCTAAATTTTCTCTAATACTGTGGGAGGGCACCTGTGTTAAATATTTATCATAGTTGACATCTGTGAAGTAGCGGTTTGTGAAGAAAATTTGAAAGATAACAGTTTAAAATGACAAGAAGCAGTGTTGAGCTCTAAAATGGAATCCTCCACCTGTGATGTCATCAAAAGGAGACATACAGTTAAATAGACAGTTAAAGGGCCTCTGACAGGATGAAATACACATTCAACCAAAATGCAGGTAAGATAAATATATTAAAATTTCTACTGAAATCTTTGCAAATTTTACCCCAGTTTAGCTATTTTTAGGTTTAAAATTGTACTTCCTGATTGTAAAGTATGACATCACTCTAGGAAATCACCATAGCAACCACACTGTACACCGGCCAAAACTCATCTAATGTCACAGATTTTGTTCATTTGACAAAGAATAACACGTGAACACCTTTATTTTGTTGTATTAATTGTTAAAGGGTCAAAAAGGTAGTTTATTTTGTGTAAATTATGCCTAACCTTTGTCTCCCCAGTGTGATGTCATCAGTTTGTTTACTTCCTGTAATTGTCAACAGACTTTTTAACTTTTCTCCACAAATAGCAACTTGATTGGTGTAAAACTACAATTTATATTTACAAGAGGTATTAATACACTGAAGAAAGTCAAAATTACAAAATTGTAAAAACCCGTCATACGTACTTTAACAACAACTGATACATTTTTCTGACCATTTAAACTGTCATTCAACAAAATAAAGGTGTTATCAGGTATTACAATTTGTCAAATCATAACTATAATGTAATTTACGTGGATTTTGGGCCTTGTTTTCAAAATGGTTGCTAGGCGACAGTTGTGGATCTATATGTCATAGTTGCTGCTCATGTCCAACCAGGAAGTGACATGATAAACTTTATGAAAATAGTCAAACTGGGGACAAACAGGAAAAATGCTTAGCCAAATCTTAAATATAGTCATCTTCACATACATTAAAGTGAATTATGACGTTTAACCTGTCATGTAGACTTTAAGTAATTTTCTAGGTATCTGTTCTTTACTTAAGTACATTTTACAGAAGATACTTTTACTTCACTACATTTCAGAGCGTGTATCTGTACTTTCTACTCCACTACATTTTTAAACTGGACTGAAAAGTAAAAGTGTATTATCTTAAGGTTTTAGACCTGCTGAAAAGACTGAGGGGTTTATTTTGTAGCACATTTATGGAGACATTCATTCATTCATTCATTTTCTACCGCTTATTCCCGTTAGGGGTCGCGGGTGACTGGAGCCTATCCCAGTGACTTTGGGCCTTAGGCGGGGTACACCCCGGACAGTGGTCGACTCGTCGCAGGGCTGATTTATGGAGACATCTTGCCTTTTTTTCTAGTTCCCTTTGAGCAAACAAAAAGCCTCTAAAGAGCAACATTTGATGCTTTAATAGTTGTCCAAACCAAAAATAATGACTTTTACTTTTTACTATTAAAGTTTTTAAAGGAATACTTTATTACTTTTACTTGAGTAGATTTAAAATGTGATATTTTTACTTTAGTACTTTAGTTTTGCTGCTGTAATTTTACTTGAGTAACAAAATTGTGTACTTGATCCAACACTGAGTCTAAACACAGTAGGGCCTTTATTACAATTAGCTGCTCTCAGTGTGTTAGATATCATGCAAAATAAACTTTGCGATGAGATTTTAACTGTGTTTAAATGATGTTCCCTCATTAAAGCTGTGTTTCGATGTTTTGATGTGTTTTGAGTCATACATGTTTGAGTAATCATGTATTGTTCTGCGTTTGAGCCGTAAGAGCTCAATAATATGCTATTTTCATCTCCCCCCGTCCTCCTTCAAAAATGCAGACTTTTGGTCACACATGTAGGGTTCAAAAATGTCAAGTAACCATTTTAAACAATAAAAAAATGTAAATGCAGTATTGCTTGCTACTGTGAAATAAGACTGGGCTTTTCAGTTTTGCTGTTTTAAACAAGTCAATTGACTCGTTTGTATAACTCGGTTTAGATCAATAATGTAGTTTACAATTTAAAAAAGTACATTAATGTTATGTTATAGTTTAATTGATTGATGACTTGGGGGAAAACTATACTTCTTAAACCTCTTTAAACTATGTTTCTTACAGTGTTTGCTTCGTTGTCACGTGAACACATTGTAAATGTTAAGGTTTGAATAATTTATTTGTACAAACTAGAACATTTAAAAGCTTATTGTATATTACATTTAAATACAGGATATCAATAAATCAAACAACAACAACTCTTCCCACTGGCTTTAATGGAAAACAGAATATAGTGAACTTAATGTTACCTATTTATTTTTAGTGTTTTTAATATTGCAATATAATATAATAATGTTGTAATAATAATAGAATATGAATAATATTATATAAGCACAACATGTTTATATAGTTATTTAGTGTGTTTTTGTCAAGTTAAATTGATGCATGAGAGTGACGTAGGACTTTAAGCCCGTCCCTGGTTGAAATGCCTAGAATTTAGAGACTCTTTTTTCAATCAGGGAAAACTAATGGATCACAGAGCGATGAGGACCTCTGAATACTTTCTCTTAATTAACTACTAAACTGAAACCAACGACAAATTAAATTAACAAAAATAAACACACTTTTTGGCATTTTTAATAAATAATAAGGCTCACAATGTGTACATTTTAAACTGGCGTATATAAATAATGTCATGTCACTTACTTTAAACTCGATTAATCGTCCTGTGTGTGAGTGGATTTTCATTTGTAGTTCAAGGGATCGGATTTGCTGAAATTATGGAGTTCAAGTGTTCAAGTGGACATAACCTTATAATTACCAAGTAAAACTACACATCTACAATAAAAAGTGGGTAAATGTCATTATTCTTTTATGTTTCAATTCTATTCTACCAAAAGCTGCGAATTTGTGTTGGTTCTATTCTGTTTTTTCAATATGAGTAATTACCCCAGTCGTTTATAGTGAATAACAAATGCATATTGTCCTAAAAACATTTACTCCATTGATAAAAAATAAAAATAAAAATGACTACATCTACTTTCTGTCTCCCTCTTTCAGCCACAAGATGGAGCCAAAGCCCACTGCACTGACTGCTGCCTGTTACATGTTTGCTATTGATTTTTTTTTTTTTTGAGCTCACTCCAGTTGATTTTTCCTAAAACGTCTGACTGAAATGATCCTCAAATCAAACTGAAGCTGCTCTTGAACCCTTTGGAGCACAAACAAATGGCTGGACTCTTTGTGAAGCTTTGGCAGAAAATCAGATTTCAAATTCTGCGTGGATTTTTGTTGTTGTTGTTGTAAATAAAATTGACTGGAAAATAAGGACTGACAGACATAGATGGAGCAATTAGCTAAAAATAATAATAATAATAAGATTGAGGGAGCTGAAGTTTAAAGGAGAACTAAGAAACGTTTTAACATTATTTAACGTCTTTGTAAGTACGTGTGGTGGTTGCAAATGTGCGCCCCCTGCTGTCTCTGAGCGGAAAACCAGCCGTGCAACTTTCCTGATGCCGACCCAAAGACAAATCTTAATTACAACTTACAACAATTATTTTCTATAGTTTTACATCTGTCAAGTTGTAGTTTGTGATTTGTGGATTTTGAGAAATAGAAGTTTATCAAAACAGGAAGTAGCGCTCAATTCTAAAACAGAATCCCTCTGTGATGTCATCAAAAGCGACGTGCCGTTGAAAATACAGGGACAATTTGCGCACAACTGACACGACTTTTTGACAGTTCAACGAAATTAAGTTGTGATCACGTATAATCGTTTGTCAATTCATAACTATCGTGTAATTTATTTTAATTTTGGCCCTTGTTTTCAAACTGGTTGCTAGGTAACAGTTGTGGAATTACCTCTATCTATGTTATATTTGCTGCTCCAAACAGGAAGTAACATGATAAACTTTCCAAAAACTGCCAAATTGGAGACAAATAGGCGAAATGTTTTGTAAAATATTAAATACAATCACGTATAGACTTTGAGCATTTAGGTAAACTTTTAATATGAACTTCTAGTGTGCAAATGTTATAAAACTCACAAAAAGCACCATACGTAACTGCATTAGACAATCGTGAAGGTTTACTCTGTTATCAATTGTTTACTTTGAGGTTACGACACTTAAGTCCCGCCTCTTTTAAACCTTCACCGCAAACTTGCAGCAGCATTTTCAAACGGGACAGACACCAGAACCGTGGCCTCAAGTCTGACGTTTAAAGCAAAAATGGAGCCAACGGAAATCAAATCGGACAAGAAGAAAGTAGTGGCTGTTGTGGGCGGTGGCTTGGTAAGATAAAATAAATTATTGATCATCTGCGTATGACGCGAGCTACTGATCTACCAGAAGAGACACGCTTTGTATCTTTGGAATCATGAAACAGAAATCAAATATTCAAGCCAAACAAACTGCATTTTCTTCCCCAAACAAAGGCCACGAGGTCGAGCAATGTCTCTGGTTCAATTCCTGGACTGTCTTTGTGGCGTTTGCTTGTTCTCCTTGTGTCTTGGTGGGTTTGTGGTCATCTTCTCGCCACAGGAATGGAAAGATGGGTCAAATGAGGACAACAAATTACCTACTTATGCAATAAATTGTACTTAAACTGTAATGATTGCGTAGATTGTCACGTTTAGGAGAAGGATGTGTTAAAATCTATGACAAATCTGTATTTTTGTACCTTATTTCAGGGGTTCTTGACCTTTTTGACCTCGAGACCCGACGTTTTTTGAGACAAAGTAATCTGGGGCCCAATTTCATATTAAATGTATTGTGTTTTATTGATCGTGCAGCCTTTAAAGGGCCTCTGACAGGTTGAAGTACTCATTTGACTAAAACACAGTTAAGATAATTATATTCAAGATTCTGCTAAAAAGAAAGCAATTTTTTTCCCAGTTTGGCAGTTTTTTAGGTTTAAATTTTGACTTCCTGGTTGTAAATCATGACATCACACTGGGGAATTCTGTAACTGTTGCCTAGAAACCATGTTGTACACTGGGTCAAAACTCCTCAAATGTCACAGAAATTATTGTCTGACAAATAAAAACACACAGGAACGCCTTTATTTTGATGAATTAATGTTTGAAGGATCAGATATATGTGTTCCTTGTTTGTAAATTGTCCCTGGTGTGTCTCCCTACTGTGATGTCATCGTGTTTTGGAACTCTGCTCTACTTCCTGTAAAGTTCAACATATTTTTCAACTTTTCTTCACAAACTGACACCTGATTGGTGTAAAACTATCATTTATATTCACAACAGGCTTTATTCCACCAAATAAAGTTAAAACTAGAAAATCATAAAAACCTGTCATACGCACTTTAAGGAGGTGCACTTTGAGCCTCTGCCCTAAGGCTAAGAATAGTTGCCTTACTTGACGGGATTATTTACTACTTTAATCACTGCCTTACTGTTTTTTTCTTTTTGTTATTATATTTTAATGTGTGAGTTTCTGTGTCCAAGCCATTTCCCTTATGGATCAATTAAATTTGTCAGTGGTGTGACTCAAATGATCATATTTAATACATTTTTTCGCTGCCAATTTAAGTGATTTCTCCAATAAAACCTCAATAACAAACTTCATCGTGAAATTAACCAAATTGTAATGTTCCCAGCTTCATTTGTCTAAATAGTGGCATGAAACAAAGAAGTCGGGAATCGCTGTTGTAGAAAATGATCAGGGCTGGCCCGTGATATAAACATTTTAAAGTGCGTATGGCGGGTTTTTATGATTTTCTAGTTTTGACTTTATTTGGTGGAATAAAACCTGTTGTGAATATAAATGATAGTTTTACACAAATCAGGTGTCAGTTTGTGAAGAAAAGTTGAAAAATATGTTGAACTTTACAGGAAGTAGAGCAGAGTTCCAAAACACGATGACATCACACTAGGGAGACTCACCAGGGACAATTTACAACCAACAAACACATTTTTCTGATCCTTTAAACATTAATTCATCAAAATAAAGGCGTTCCTATGTGTTTTTATTTGTCAAACAATAATTTCTGTGACATTTGAGGAGTTTTGACCCAGTGTACAACATGGTTTCTAGGCAACAGTTACAGAATTCCCCAGTGTGATGTCATGATTTACAACCAGGAAGTCAAAATTTAAACCTAAAAAACTGCCAAACTGGGATAAAAATTGCTTTCTTTTTAGCACAATCTTGAATATAATTATCTTAACTGTGTTTTAGTAAAATGAGTACTTCAACCTGTCAGAGGCCCTTTAAGCAAATGTTTAGGGGGCCACGTGCTCCAGTGGGCTGTACCCGGACAATAAACAATAAGTTAGAATGGGAAATTCATTTTTATGGCCAAAGTCTCCACTCTAAAACTCTAGCTTATCTTTAAATACAAAATAAATAAAAAAAATCTATTATATTGCTATGTATAGGTGGTTGGTTCATGTAAAATTGAACATAATTCTCTAAATGAAAGCTGAAAAAAAGTGCAGAAAAAATACAGCTTTAAACCTAATAATATGTATAGTATGGCCTATTCAAATGGGTAATTAGATTAAATACAATATTAACTCTAAAACGCACCTGGATATTGGACGTGTTGTGTGATTTATTCAAATTTTCTCTTTACTTCCACAAGCGTTCATTTTCAGTTTTAGAACAACTTTTTTCAGAAAGCGAACTTAAACTAGTGCTACCACCTCAAGCACAGCCAATCAGAGCGCGGCTTTCAGCTCTTTTTTTTCCGAGCTGAGTTTCCGAGACATAAAATAAGACATAAAATACTTAACTATTTACTATTTAAGTGCTACTTTTACGATGTACTCTTTGGGGGGAAAATGCAAAAAATACAAATTTACAAAAAAAATCAGGTACTCCAGCTTTGAAAAGAGAAAAAATCTTCAAATGTTGCATCGTTGAACCTTATTGTTTGTTAGAAATGGTGTCCACAAACCTTCTTGAATCAGAATCAGAATTGGTTTATTTCCATTGTCAGTGATCAAAATTCACAAACATAGGAACTTGCTTCGGCGTGAGGTGCAGCATAAAACAATGAATAAAATGATCTGAATGTCTATTTTATTCATAGAACTGTAATTAAACCTGGAAGATGAATCCAAAATGGCGCCCTGTTTATCCCTATGGAGTGTGCTCATTGGCGCATGACCCCAAAAAAATGTCTTACTTCCGCATTTACTTCCTGATACGGAGGCTGACATCTTTGCTTTAGGGCAGGGGTGTCCAAACTTTTTCCATCGAGGGCCACATATTGAAATATAGACCAAGCGGAGGGCCACAAATCAATCGCGAAACGTTAAAAAAGCTGCATTTATCTGATGTTTTAAGCACCACCACATCTACATTCAGTCTCACTGCCTTAATATCAGGTCTGTATTGCACCAAAATGTTAGTTATTTCGGTTAAAATTGTAGAAAATGTTAAACTTGCTGTAAAAAGTACTTCTTAGGATAATGTAGGCCAATCACCAGGAAGCCTGAGGGCCAAGAAAAATTGGTCTGAGGGCCGCATTTGGCCCCCAGGCCTTAGTTTGGACATGCCTGCTTTAGGGGCGCCACGTGATGACAATCCCCCATGATGCTTTGAGGGAGCGATCACGCAGCTGCAAGTTTTTGTGTTAGCGTTAGCTTGTGTGATTGTAATTGTGTTCTTCATGTTAGACACACGTGAAAGCGTCTGAAATGAAATAAAATACAACTTAAAATACAACTGTCTCTAGTCGAGCCTTGTCCACTCGCGCACTCGCACATGTTTGCGGTGACGTCACTTAATTTAAAAACGGTAATTTCGGTGATTTTAGAAACGGTAGAAAAGAACATTTCCTTCTATTTTATTTAAATACCGATAATAATTAAGTACTGTCTGCAATTATAATGTGTAATTATAGAAAAAGGCTGGGCCCAAGAGGCTGCAGTACCTCGCACGGCCACTAATCAATCTGGGACCACAGACAGAGGGGGCGTGTCTTATCCAGTTCATTTAATACATCCATGGTTTTATTCCATTGCAGGTCGGTGCACTCAACGCCTGCTTTTTTGCCAAAAGAGGTTTTGAGGTTAAAGTTTATGAAAGTCGAGAAGGTAAAGCATTCACACACGCACTTTTCCAATAACAGAACTGTACGTGTTTTGATCTTTTCTTGTTATTTTCTGCATTTGGTCAGACATCAGAACGGCTAAAGTGGTGAAAGGCCGGAGCATAAACCTAGCGCTGTCTCATCGCGGTCGCTCGGCGCTCAAACACGTGGGGATGGAAGAGAAGGTACAATCATTAACTCTTCGGTGTAGTGTTATGTCAGTTCTGTTGTGAAATTTGAACTGAATACTGAGCTCTGATTGGACAAAGATGGGCACGTGCAGCTCTGATTATGTAGTGTTTGTTTAAATATGGTGGTTCATTCACTATTTTCCCAAAAACGTCAGACTAAAATGAACCTCAACTCAAACTAAAGCTGTTCTTGAACCCTTTGGAGCATAAACTATTGTCTGGACTCTTTGTTAAAATGACAGGTTGGTGTACTAAGTTTACTAAAACACAGAAAAACACAAATAACATAATTAAATAATTATTCATGCTAAAGAATTAACTATGTTTGTCCCGGGTTGGCCATTTTTTAGGTTAAAGTGCGTATGACAGGTTTTTATGATTTTCTAGTTTTGACTTTATTTGGTGGAATAAAGCCTGTTGAGAATATAAATGATAGTTTTACCCAAATCAAGAATCACTTGAAAGAGTTGAAAAGTTGAAAAATATGTTGAACTTTACAGGAAGTAGAGCAGAGTTCCAAAACACGATGACGTCACACTAGGGAGACTCACCAGGGACAATTTACAACCAACAAACACATTTTTCTGATCCTTTAAACATTAATTCATCAAAATAAAGGCGTTCCTATGTGTTTTTATTTGTCAAACAGTAATTTCTGTGACATTTGAGGAGTTTTGACCCAGTGTACAACATGGTTTCTAGGCAACAGTTACAGAATTCCCCAGTGTGATGTCATGATTTACAACCAGGAAGTCAAAATTTAAACCTAAAAAACTGCCAAACTGGGATAAAAATTGCTTTCTTTTTAGTAGAATCTTTAATATAATTATCTTAACTGTGATTTAGTAAAATGAGTACTTCACCCTGTTATAGGCCCTTTAAAATATTTACTTCCTGGTTCTAAATCATGACATCACACTAGGAAATTCTGTACCTGTCACCTAGCAACCATGTTATAAACACCTCTAATGTCACAAAAATGGTTATTTGACAAATAAAAATGTATGGCAACACCTTTATTTTGTTGAATTAATGATTAAATGATCAGAAATTGTGTTTGTCGGTTGTAAATTGTCCCTGGTGAGTCTCCCTAGTGTGATGTCATTATGTTTTGGAACTCTGCTCTACTTCCTGTAAAGTTCAACATATTTTTCAACTTTCTTCACAAACTGATTCTTGGTTGGTGTAAAACTATCATACATATGTACAACAGGTTTTACTCCACCAAATAAAGTTAAAACTAGAAAATCATAAAAACCTGTCATACGCACTTTAAGCCGAGACTCTTTAGTTTTGACCTCTGGTGTCTGATTTACTTGAATTATTAGCGTGAACAATCTCAGCGAAAAGGAACACCGGATTTTCAATTCCGCCTAGATTTTCTTTGTTAAATATAAGACGGAGTAAAGTTTGTGTCTGGAGGATGCTCTGATTGACACCAGATTAGTCATTTGTTGGGTTTTGACAATTCCACTGTCAAAACATAAACTAATTTGACTAAAGCCAAAAGTAGTGTCAATCAGGCAAACTCTACAGACACCAGCTTTACTTTATTTATTTAACAAAGAAGATTTAGGCGGACTTTAAAATCTGATATTCCTCTGAGCAGAGCTTGTTTCTAAGTGTAATCAGAGAAAATTAGACACAAGAGGCCAAAACTACAGAGTCTCAGCTTCATAAAGAGTCCAGACAATAGTTTGTGCTCCAAAAGGTTCAGAAACAGCTTCAGTTTTAAAGTGCGTATGACGATTTTCTAATTTTGTCTTTATTTGGTGTATTAATAGTTGTTGTAAATATAAATGATAGTTTCACAACAATCAAGTGGCCGTTTGTGAAGAAAAGTTTAAATATCTGTAGAAAGTTACAGGAAGCAAACAAACTGATGACATCACACTGGGGAGACAAAGATTATGCATAATTTACACAAAAGAGACTACTTTTTTTACACTTATTAATTCATTCAACCAAAAAAGTGTCCACATGTATTTTTATTTGTAAATTTAAAAAAAAATCTGTGACGTTAGATGAATTTGGCCCAGTTTACAGTGTGGTTGCTATGGTAATTTCCTAGTGTGATGTCATCATTTACAACCAGGAAGCAAAACAAAAAACCTCCAAAATTGCTAAAGCGGAAGAAAATTTGTAAAGTATTTTAGCAAAATTTGAAATATATTTATCTGAACTGCATTTAAGTGAAATGAGTAGTCCAACCTGTCATAGGCCCTTTAAGTTGGGGCTCATTTTAGTCGTTTTTGCAAAAACAGGCTCGATTCAGATGGGGTTAAATAAACAAACACAATACCGACTTTTAAAATAATCATGATCTTAACAAAACAACACAAAAAGTCTGAATCCTGCTTCCAAAAACAAACTTTTACCACAGCAGAAATGGCTCAATCTGTCAATTCCACAGTTAAAAGACAATAATTGTGATCTCTGACTCTCACAAAGGCAAAAGAATTAAGTTAATTGTGTCATAATTGCACGTCCTGTATGTTCAGATTGTGTCGCAGGGAATCCCGATGCACGCCCGAATGATCCACTCTCTGAACGGGAAGCAGTCTCCGATCCCGTACGGCAAGAAAGGACAGGTAAGACTTACATTTGTGCGATAAAACAGGCACATCTAGACACATTGCTGCTGGAAAGAGAACGTAACAACAGCTAGGACTGGCTGCAGCTTCAATCCACACACGCAGCTCGTTATGAGTGTTTTTTAGTTGCAAAAGCCACTTGATTTTGCGATTTTCATTTTCTACCGCTTATTCCCGTTTCCGGGGTGACTGGAGCCTATCCCAGTGACTTTGGGCCTTAGGCGGGGTACACCCTGGACAGTGGCCAACTCATCGCAGTCAACACAGAGACAAGAACAGACAACCATTCACTCTCACATTCATTCACTACAGGCAATTTAGAGTTGTCAATTAACCTGAACACAGTCATGTCTTTGGACGGTGGGAGGAGCCAGAGAACCCAGAGAGAACCCACGGTAACATGGGGAGGACATGCAGACTCCACCCAGAGAGATCGTGCGATGTTGGGGAGGTCCGGGATTCGAACCCACAATCTCCTTATTGAGAGGCAGAGGCTCTAGCCGCTCTGCCACCGTGCAGATTCTGTGGTTAAATCCCAGAGATAAAATGCGAGATAAGCCGTTCTTGTCTCCCAGTGGACATCAGGGGCACAAGGAAAACAGACAAAATCATTTAAACACATTTTCATACATAATACAAACATTATTACACTCTTCCTAATTATCCTTAAGTAAAGTGTATCCATTGAAATCACATTATTTTCCATTTCACCTTCGCCTTCATTAATGCTTTTAGAAGTGTCAGTTTAAGTACAAATATTATGCAAAATTGACTTTTTTGAGCTTTTAAAAAAACATTGTTTCGTCATTAAAAACATACCTGGAGTTGCATTTAGCTTCATTCACACTGGTTTGATGAATCCTGGTAAAAAAAATCTTCTCCCTCCGAGCGTCAATAAAACTTCTTCTTTTACTTTCTGCAGACTAGACGCTTTGCTACATTTCTCAGTGGAAAGAGAGTGTGATTAGTTGTAAATTTAGCATCTTTTTGGCGTAACTTGGACCATAAATATACTTAAAACAAAAAATATAACAGCAATAATTGACTACATTCGACTAGTAAACCCATTTATTTGTCCAAAACTCAACTTAAGGGGTACTCTGAGTGTGAGACAAAGGTCCGAGTTCCAGGGACAGAGACTGGAGCAGTTTTCCTCCGCCGGCTTTAAAGGTCCCATATCATGCAAAATCGACTTTTCAGAGGTTTTAACCTTCCTCCAGTGCTATTTGGGCCTCGTATGTTGTGCCCAAAGTGGTTTTTTGATTGATTCCCTCATGCTTTCGCTAGAGAACTGTCTTTTCCGTCCCCCTCGGCTGAGCAGCAGACGGGGGCTCCTCACTAAGATGACGCGGCTTCACCAGGATGACGCGGTGTTTAAGCCACGCCTCCAGGAAGCGGATTTTAGTTGCAAAATCCCCTTGATTTAGCGTATTTTGTGATATTCTTAGG
Source organism: Rhinogobius similis (assembly GCA_019453435.1). Classification (NCBI taxonomy): domain Eukaryota; kingdom Metazoa; phylum Chordata; class Actinopteri; order Gobiiformes; family Gobiidae; genus Rhinogobius; species Rhinogobius similis. The sequence goes on along the minus strand of CM033634.1, from coordinate 5,302,522 downwards.
TTAATAAGCGAGAAGATAAGAGATAGTTTATTGTCTCCCGATGGATGTCAGGGGAAACCAGACCAAATCATTTAAATACAATTTCCACTCCTTTGACCGACAGCGACACAATCCACAGAACATTACACACGATTCACATCCGCGTTAGATACAAACATTATTACACTCTCTCAAAATGGCCCATAAGTGCAGTTAATATTGCACTCTTCCTAATTGGCCTTAAGTAAAGTTTATCCATTGAAATCACATTATGTTCCATTTCACTTTTGCTTTCGTTAGTGATTTTAGAACGTGTCAGTTTACAGACTTTTGAAGGACAAATATTATGCAAAACTGACTTTTTTGAGCTTTTAACCCAATGCTCCATCATCAAAAACACACCTGGCGTTGCATTTAGCTTCATTCACGCTTATTTGACGAATCCTGGTTTGAAAATCCTCTCGCTCCAAACGTCAAAAACACTTCTTGCTGAACTCCCTTGATCTGTGATGGGTTTTTTTTTCAGATCATATACGTCAGTGGTTCCCAACTTTTTTTACCAGGAGTACCCCTTAAGCTTTGTCTCACACTCGAAGTACCCCTTTGCTTGAGTTTTGCGCAAATAAATTGGTTTACTGGTCAAATACAGTTAATTATTACATTATATGTGTTGTTTTAATTGTGTTTATGGTCCAAGATACTCGAAAAAGATGCTAAATTTATAACTAATGACATGTTTTCAGTCAAATAAAAGTACAATTCATCTTCATTTAAAGCCTGAAACCATTCCAAGTACCCCCTAGTAATTCCTCACGTACCCCTTGGGGTCCCCATACCCCTGGTTGAGAAACACTGATATACGTCACATATCCGATAACTTTCTGCTGATTTAAGTCCTTAAATCATCGTCCGACTCATTCTGACATTTCTGCCTCTAAACACGATCACTACAAACTGCTCTGCTTCTCACATTCATTCATAATAACCTGTGTAAGTGCTATGCAGCCAGTAGATGGCGTCTGAATTCAGTAAGTGCCATGGGAAACAGCCCAGATGCAGATGTTCATTTTGTTTTTTATAAACCTTTTTTGCTCTAAAACATAAGATGCCAAACTTAAGGTACTCAAGATAATGTTTAAAGGCTAATCATATTTTTCCTTTAAAACAAAACTATTCGACTTAATTTTCTCGAATTCTTGCTCCCACTTGGTACTCAACACGCCAGCACTTTACAAATTTATCAACATCTGTTTCAATAATGATAAAATAAAAAATGCTACTGTATAATGTATAATGTATAATTATTATAACGTAATAATCTTAATAATGACAAACCAAGAACTAAAACAATTATTTGTTGAATAGGCCTTCTTTAAAATGTTTATTAGACGGCTCTAGGGCTGTAATCTTGTATTCAGAAAAAGTTAGAGGATGTGCTGCACAGCAAAAAATGTAGATCTAGCCAAGCTAAAAATGACTTAAATGTATCATTTTTACATAAATTTTATCTGGATTTGCGTAGTTTTGACTCAAAATAAGAAAATAAATTTGCTAATGGGGTATAATTAGCCTAACCCAAACGCAGATAATTTGGCTTGAAATATGAAGAAATTTATTGAAACAAGTCAGAAACAGTTTGAAACAAGTCAAATAATCCAGTTCCAGCAAATAAATAGTGTTAATAAATCTTAACTAGTCAAAACGTCTGAAATTAAGATTAATATCCATCCATCAAGACATTTGAGCTTATCTAGAAATTTGATTTTGCAATTTATCACGAGTTTAATGTATCTAACATATAAATACTTTTTTTTACTTGTAGTTTTCTGCTTTAATGTTTGTTTTATCATGAATTCTAGAGCAGTTTGGGTCAGATACTCAGAAATACTTCAGGGTTTTAAGAGCTTTTAGTCGACTAATCAGTCGATCGGACACGTCTTTAGTCGACCAAGAATTTCTTTAGTCGATCACAGCCCTAGACGGCGTTTAAAGAGAGTGAGAAACATAGTGGGAAACGTCTTCACTTCACAGAGTATATTTCCCCGTTGAATGAATGATAACAAGCACTCTAAACGCTCAAAGCTCTTAACATTATTCCATTATTTATGTGGGCGGTAAAGTGTCTTGCCTAAGGACACAGTGTTATTACGCAGACTGGGGAGAGCTCAAACCCCTCGCCGTTTCGTGGGCGACTTTGAGCCATAATTGAGAAATGTCTGGCTGCTCTTCCCACCTTTTCCTGCTAATTTTCCCTCAGATTATCACCTACGTAATGACTCTACGCTGTTGGTGTTTGCGCGGCCCACACAAACCAGCCGCGATGCATATGACGAGCATCAGGAGTGACAGCCGCAGACGGAATAAACGTTCAAACCTGCTCTGACAGTCTGTTCTTATGAAATGCTACAGACAATGGCACAAATAGAAAGTAAAGCGCTGATTTGAGCCAGAGCTGCTCACGTAATGTTTGAAATGTGCCGTGTTTCTGTTGACGTCTCGTGTGTCTGCTTCTCTGTGGAACTTTAACATTTCTTTATGGAGTTTTAAAAGCCCCCCGTGGACAAGTGTTGAAAATAAGCACTTGAGCTGCAACACTTGAACCATGTGACCAAAGTAATTGCTATGTCTGTATAAAAAAGAGCATGAGAAACTGTACATGACATTAAAGCTTAATGACAGGGCTACAATAAATGATTCTTTTTTTGTGAACTAGTCAAATGATTATTTCTATTGATATATTGAGACTTTTAAAACACATTTTAAATCAAATAAAGGTTGGATAATGTCAGGGGTCTCCAACCTGTAGCTCAGGAGCTCCTGCTAGCTCTCCATCCCTTTTCAAGTAGCTCGCCAAAGGATTTATGAACTATATATTACGCTGAATAAGTCCAATTTGATGACGCACATATTGCCATTGTAAAGGTAGGATCGTTTGTCATGTAGGCTATTACTCTCCTCAAAATGCTCCTAACTGACCTTTGTTTGAGTTTTTCTATGATTACTGTAACATTTCAAAATGAAGTGACATTGATTGTTATTTTACACAGATGCCTACATTTGTGCACTTGTTTATTTGTGTGTAGGCCTATCCCCCATGAGGAGAGCCGTCACTGTTATATTGACTCAGTTTCTTGCGAACGCTAAAAGCCCTCTACCATTTTTGTTTGTGAAAGTAGCTCTTTGGGGGAAAAAGGTTGGAGATCCCTGGATTATGTTGACTGGAGGCAGATGGGGGTGGGTGATATGGCAAAAAAATGACCTTGATGACCATGATCTTGGTGCAGATCATGATTTAGATTTGATCACAGTTCATGTAAATGTTGTATTTTTCTTGGGTAAATGAAGCAGCTTCTTCATTTACCCAAAGCTCACAATGAACGCTCACTGGCTCCAGTCCGGTGCGGTTCAGGACTCACGTGGGTCGCTTGCAGCAGTTCACTGTGGTCTGTATTTCATGAACGAGACACAGATTCATGAGGTTTAGTTTGAGACACTCGTCTAATGACATGAAAACCACAAGCACTGATACTGTATTAAACACTTTAAGTCTTGTCGGAGCCGCGTGGGTCCCACACCTGGACCAGAGTCAGTGCACACTGTACACTGAAATGTTGAAATATTTTAAATAAATAATTAAATCAATTTACAATGTTACTCAAAATACAAAATGTATAGTTTTGTATGTATAGTTTTATATGTCATCGTCAACAATTTGCTCTCAACAAAGTGAATGAAAGTGAGATTTTTATTTATTCATTTTTATGTAAATTCATTTTGACTTTTTAACACAATACAGTTTGTTTGTACATGAACAAAAGGGAGACACAACAGAGAGAAGATAAATCGTATATAGTACATTTTTCACACATTAACAATACTGTCTTTTTACCTCACTATAGTCACTTACTGTATATAACAATACACTTAAGCCACTTTATTTGCCATTTACTATTTATTCCCAGACAGCCACCTACTGTAAATAAGAGTGTGCACTTTATACTTTATATTGTATTTTTATTACCATGTTTATTTATCCTATTTTTATTGCATGCGCTTATTTCATTCATTCCTGTTGTAAACTGTGTGTTGCAACAGTGGAATTTCCCCATTGTGGGACAAATAAAGGATCTCTTATCTTATCTTATCTTATCTTATCTTATCTTATCTTATCTTATCTTATCTTATCTTATCTTATCTTATCTTATCTTATCTTATCTTATCTTATCTTATCTTATCTTATCTTATCTTATCTTATCTTATCTGTCTTGTTGTTTTGCAGTACATTCTGTCTGTGGACCGAGCCAATCTGAACAAGCAGCTGCTCACAGGTGAGAGACCACACCGGCCCAAACAAAACTGCATAAACGTGTGACCATCCACTGTGTGTCTGACTGTTTTACATGAGACTAGACTAGATTGATTCACAGAGGTCATGCAGATGACATTACAACATTCTAATGTTAACAGTGAGGGCCAAAAACACATGAGAGTCAATGGTGAGTGATGACATTTTCTCCTGTAAAAGCTCCAAACACAACAAAAACTAGAAAGAGCTGCGGCAGTGATTACAAATATAAAAGTTTACATCACTGCTAAATATTTAGTTTGTACTTGACATCTAAAAGAAGAAAATCAAGTAAACAGTTGTAGAACACCAGATAAACAACAGGAACACTGCTGTACGCTCACATTTATCCCTGACACAGACTTTGGGATCACACTGTTCAACTCATTACCTTTATCTTCTCAAATGTTTCTGCATCTCCATTTGTTGAAAATAATTATTGTGCAGAAGCTGAAGTGTCCTCAATCTCCAACTTCCATTAGCAACCAAGCTAGCTAAGCTCTGCACAGTCACAGCAACACCAGAGAAACTACTTTCAGTTTGCACTTTACCGTGTAAAACTGATATGAGCAACAAAAACTCCATGAAAAAAACGAAAATCAAAGGAATACAGTTTTATCAGCTGTGTTGCCTATAATTCTGCCACTTACGTCGAAGAATTTTTGAATAAAAGAATGTGACTCTGCATAATTTATGTTGAATTATCCACAGACATATAAATAAGTACCCAGCGTTTGATGCTCATGCCATAAACCACCCTTCCACGGGGCTAGTTTGGTAAGAGTTAAAGGACAGCACTGTCATGTATTTTCCTTGTAGCATAAACTCACAAAAAACACAAATTATTAATAATCCAGAAAGTGTACGATTGCACCAACCCATCAACCACATTAAGGAAGTCATAGCCTCGTTAAGAATCATTGTTGAGTGTGTAAACCGTTTTGCATTTTAATTTAGATCATAATTAGCATGTAAGTCAAGTCAAGTCAAGTCAAATTTATTTATAAAGCCCATTTAAAAACAACCACAATGGCCCAAAGTGCTGTACAGACACAATATAAAATACAATAAGACAAAAACAGACATGCAGAAACGAGCTAAAATAAAAATGCAATACAAATGTTCTGCTCAGCTTGTGTTAAAAGCCTGTGCAAACAAATGGGTTTTCAACAAACTCTTAAAAATATTCAAAGATTGTGCTGTTCTAATGCTCAAAGGAAGACTGTTCCAGAGTCTGGGACCTGCCACAGAGAAAGCCCTGTCCCCTCGGGTTTTTAACCGGGATCTCGGGACGTCTAAGATCATGAGGTTTGCTGATCTCAATGTAAAACAGTCATCTGAGCTAAAGGCTAACTGTCTACGGATGTCAATGGGTCAATGATATTCAGCTAAAACACAATAGCTGACATGCCGACTGCGTCACAAAGTATCAGTAATGCTTTAGTGGTTCTGCTTAAAGACATGATTCAGTGGAGCTCATCAGTCCGTCCTGCCCACATGAAAGTCGTGCAGTTTAAGTGCATGACACGGGATAATGTTTTCAGCCCAAAAAACCCACGCAAAACTTAAAATTCAGCATAATGTTTTAATTACTTAGCGATTTATAAAGGTTCAGAAACAGATTTTAAATAAACTCATGGGTCTGATGCTCATTACTCACCACAGCTGGTTAGTTTTGAGCAATCCTTCAAACATTTGATATATTCACCTTATTCCAGAAGTTGTCGTACGCGCCGCCGTCTTGTTTCTGTTGTATTAGTTTTCATGGAGCAGACGAACTCAACAGAAAATAAGTTCTACGCAGACTAAAAAGACGTTTTCAGACTGACCAGGAAATCGGTGCGTTGTTGACTTGTTGTTGCTCGTGTTCATTAAACATTTTACACAAATCAATCTACTTTATGTAACATTTTAGCTGCAAGACTTTTCCCTCGTTCGTCATTAGCTTTAACGGAGTTCTCGTCAAACGGAAGTGCGTTTACAACAAAAGTGCAAAAAACTGCAAAAGTGGGCGGGGCAGAATAAGGTCAATATATATTTTTTTGGAATCCCTATGAGAAAAATGAATGGAAAATTTACTTCCGGAACCAAGGAGTGGGCGGTCACTGTGAACTACATACAAACAAGCACCAAATGCAGAAAATCCAACATAACATCCCACTTTAATGCAGTCAGTATGTTTAATATTAAAAAAACACACACACAAATTGGCCCCTCGTGCCCATTATTATCCAGGGATTGCTTATTAAAGTGCTTTTTATACAGAACAGTCTCCAAATGTGTTCAATTGATTTGCGTCCTCACATTCAAAAGACCAACATGGCGGCGTGCTGTGTGTCGTAGCAACTGCAGAGCGCCAGCAATTTCCCGTCTTTGAATGTCTGTGGGATGAATTGCTCAATCACTGCACATTAACCAGTCCAGGGCGGGACCAGGGTTGACACGCAGAGTTAAATGCTGTGATTACCAGGTTGAATTTATGTTCCTGACTTAGTTTTTATGGTTCAAAACACTACACTCAACTTATTCTACCCCGTTTTCAATGTTAAAGGTTCCATATTCTGCTACTTTTCCCTTTACACAGTCTATTCTAAGGGCTTTGTTGATAAATGTTTGCGTTGTGTAATATCCATAACATAACAGTTTCCAAAAAACACCCATTTCTTGGACTGGCCCCCCTCCTTGCAAAAGCAAACGGCTCACTCTGAGATCTGACCCCCCTCGAACAGAGAGCAGTCTGCCTCCCCCGCCCAAGGCGTGGCTTGAGCGCCGCGTCATCCTTGTGAGGAGCCCCCGTCTGCTGCTCAGCCGAGGGGGACGGAAAAGACAGTTCTCTAGTGAAAACATGTGGGAATCAATCAAAAAACCACTTTGGGCACAACATACGAGGCCCAAATAGCACTGTAGGAAGGTTAAAACCTCTGAAAAGTCGATTTAGCATGTTATGGGACCTTTAATAAATAATACAGCCTCCATAATGCATTAATAAATCCTTAATTTCAGTATTTGCTCTTAATGTGTCTATGACAGGTTGGACTACTCGGTAACACTTTATAATAACTACACTTATTCCTGCCTTAATAAAGCATGAAGAAAGACTTAATTCATAATCAACAAATAGTTTATTAAGAATGATTCAGGCTTAGTAACTATTTAACGAGTATTCTAACCCTAATTTCTAACCCTAATTTCTAACTCTAACCTTAATTAAGTAGTTACTAATCCTGAATCATGCTTAATAAACTATATATTCATTATTAATTAAGTCTTTCTTCATGCTTTATTAAGGCAAAATAAGATGTAGTTATTATAAAGTGGTACCGACTACTCATTTAACTAAAATGCAGTTGAGGTAAATGTATTTCAAATTCTGCTAAAATCTTTACAAAATGTTACACCAGTTTAGCAATTTTTGATTTTCATTTTACTTCCTGGTTGTAATTGATGACATCACACCAGGAAATTACCAAGAAACCATCCTGTCACAGAATCTTTTATTTGACAAAGAAAAATGCATATGGACACTTTTATTTTGTTGAATCAATGTCTAAAGGGTCAAAAAAGTCGTTTATTTTGTGTAAATTCCGCATAACCTTTGTCTCCCCAGTGTGATGTCATCAGTTTGTTTACTTCCTGTAATTTCCAACAGATTTTTCAACTTTTCTCCACAAACAGCGATCTGATTGGTGTGAAACTATAATTTATATTCAGCACAGGTATTAATACACTGAATAAAGTCAAAATTAGACAATCATAAAAACCCGTCATACACACTTTAATTAGTCACTTCTTTCCTGATTTGGAGCGTAATACTTTGGAGATCGTTTCAGTTTAGTCTGGGGGCATCAGCTGAAGTCTTGTACAGTTCTAATGAGTCCCAGGATGCACTGCAGATAAAGAGTCTGACAGTCACAAAATGTTAAACTGTTTGAAGAAATGTAATCCAACTCCGTCACTAGACACTTATGAGAGAGTGTTTCAACAGCAGCTTTTGTCTTATTGCTGTGAGAAGAAATATAAATCTACTGTTTTATTTGTTGTTGTTTTTTTTTTTACGTTTGTCTCTTTCATTAATCTCATGTTTTATCTTGTGGTGCCATCTATAATTAATGTGGTTTATTCATGCGACCCATGAAGTGTTAAAGTAATCTGATGTCTAATGCTTGATTTTACTTAGATTTCTTCTTGTTTTGTCACCAACTCATCTATTTATTATAATGATATTTTACGCAGGTGATGTTCTGTTTTCTGATCAGCACTTTGGAAACTTATCTTGATAAAATACGATTCAAACAGACCCTTTAAAATTCCGTAATGGAGGCGTAATGAGGCAAAATGAAGTTGACAGTATATTTTTCAATGATTCTCTCACATTAGATCTAAATTTCTCTGGTTTTAAGTGTTTGTGTTGGGTAAAAAAGCAACACGTTTTAATTTCCAGGGTAGAAAGGTCAGTTAGTTTGCTTTTCTATAACAAACGATGGACACAACACAATTTTCTAGCCTTAAAATTGTATTTTAGCTTCAAAAGAATCTAACTTATGCTATTATATCTCTAGATAAAGTGAAAAATTATTGTGGGCTCAACATTTCTTTGGTATTTTTCCAGTCAAACCCATACATCTGGATTGTTCCTTCATAAAAAGGCCAAGAGTTTATCATAATTTCCTAAAACATAATGTAAAATACAATAATAAATGGGTTTAAAGCAGCTATGATGTGTCTGAGTGCTTTTGATTTGACAAAAACAACTGACCTAAAACTTGACCACCAAATAAGTGGTGTGGTCAAATCCAGTTTTTTCCATCTTCGACAACTGTCCAGAGTGAAGCCCGTGCTGCCGAGGGACCTCTTTGAAAGGGTCATTCATGCCTTCGTGACCACTCGCTTGGACTATTGTAACGCGCTCTATTCAGGCATAAATCAGACGGTTCTTTCCCGGCTGCAGCTGGTCCAAAATGCTGCTGCACGGCTTTTAACTGGAACTCGGAAATATGATCATGTTTCACCTGTTTTATCCTCACTTCATTGGCTCCCAGTGCATTTTAGAGTAGATTTTAAGATTCTTTTGTTTACTTATAAATGTTTGAATGGCCTTGCCCCCTCGTACCTCTCTGATCTGATCCACCTGATGCCCCGCCCTCTCGTGCTCACAGGTCAGATCAGCTGCAGCTTGTTGTCCCAAAAACAAAACGCAAGCTTCGTGGGGACCGTGCTTTTTCAGTTGCTGCTCCGCGGCTGTGGAATCAGCCGCCTTTAGAGATTAGGCTCAATCTCTGTCTGTTTTTAAATCACTTCTAAAAACGCACCTTTTTTCCCGAGCTTTTAATACTATGTGATTTTGTTTTGTGTACGGCACTTTGGCCGACTGTAAAAAGTTTTTAAAATGCCTTATAAATAAAGTTGGTATGGTATGGTATGGATTTTTTCATATTTTGAGGTTAAATCCCAGTTTCTCCAGTGAAATCACATTATGCTGCACTTCACTTTTGCCTCCATTCCCAGTTTAGAATGTTTTTGTTTACAGACTTTTAAAGGGCCTATGAAGGCGCTGGGATCGTAGCTGACATCGATTTGGTTTACGCTCATCTTTGCTGTGTTTTTGTGGCAGAGGCCGAGACGTATCCAAACACCAAACTGAACTTCGACCACAAACTGCAGGACTGGAACGCAGAGACGGGGACCATGACCTTTGTCAGGTAAACACTCACAGAGCAGCTGAAGAGAGCGGCTTTGGACAGAGAGATGTTTGGTAAACTCCTGTGTCCAACCGGGGCCAAGGACTTCACACAGCTCCTGTATGAACCTTTATATGTCTGCGTTTAGTAAAAGTGTTGCACCAGACTTTATCGATTGGTGAAAATATGCCACCTGGAGGCACAAAATCACAAACGGCAACACAATACGGCACATATATTCCTTATATTTGAGATGGCAAAAAGACAATAATTAAGGCGAGACACTTTGTTTGGTCAGTTTGCTCTCAACATATGGGCTTTCATGTGGAAACAACAAACTTGTCCAATCTGCTTTTAAAATGTTTTATTCTTCCATTTAATCCACTTCATCCATAGATTTCTCTGGGACACTGTAACTTCAAAGGCCGTTTTCTTAAAATGTTTTTTTTTCTCTCGAGACATAAAGATCAGCCTTAAAGTAGATCCTACACCAAACTGTACAATCTGGACTCAACAAGATTTAGACTAAACGTAAAGAAGGATTTTTTTTATATTTAATTCTAAAACTGAAAAAAAAAGTTTAAAAAATGAGGCAAAAGTTGAATTTTTAGGACAATTTTCTAGTTTATTCAAAAACCAAATAAGAAATGAAAAAAAAGTATACAAAATGAACTAAGAAATTTATCCTGGTTCTGTCCATTTTTTAGATTTAAATGTCCCAAATATGTGCAATTTGTCCCGTTTTCCACATAAAATGCCTTATTTCTAAATGAAATCATTACATGAAAAACTTGTAATATATTTCTTTCTTACATTTAAATGAGTAAACTACAAGAGAAGTTTACAATTTACAATCTTTAAATTTAACTTTTTTCCCTTTTCACCTGCAGCGTCTCACCTTAAAACAGTAATTGATTATTTCAAAGGTCAATCATTCCGATCATTTCGATTAATCGTTACAGCCCAGGTTTACCACATAAAGTCGACCGCAGACAGAGGATTTTCAGCCTGATTTTGTCTCTAAACAAAACTGGAGAGACGTGACCCGTGTAAAACTTCTTGTAAGTCATTATTTTTAGTCCTCTCGATTATTACGATTATTTGTCGGTGGCATGGATCCAAAACCTCAAATCGTAAAACTCCAACATGTTGAATACTTATGACCATCGCTTGCAATCAACTTTTGAATCGAACAAGTTTTATTTCCATTGTCAGTGAACAAAAATCACAAACTACGTATTTGCTTCAGTGACATGGTTCAAAATGAAAAGAGAATGATGATATTAGTTTTAGTTTACATTAGTTATTGATTGATCAAATACAGAATGTGCACAACAAACAAAAATGAAAAAGGATAAAAAGCTTATTGTGCCGACACTTCTCTCAAAATCTATGGCACATTATTGTTATTTATTAACTTTGTGCTACATTTGTGGACATAAATGCATTTATCAAAAGCATAATAGCGGACAGAAATGTTTCATGTATTAGTTTTATGCATTCCAGTTGTCACAAGAATATAAATTTGTATCCATTTCCATTTACTTTTCCATCAATATTTTCTTACAGACACTTTTAAACTGTAACAGAGAGGTGGCTTTTCATTCCATAATGTAACTCCTTTACTTGATAAACAATGTTCCCCTGAAATTATATGGACTTTCTCTCTGGGTGAACTCTGTCTTCAACGATTTAGGGATTTGATTATGTTTAAATCTACTAAAATTGTATAACTTAAAAAAAAATTGATTGGATGGACAATGGTGGGTTATAAGGTACAAGAACGATGCTTTTTTGTAACATAAAGATAGATATAGTTCTACTTTGTATGTATTTCCTCAGGTTTCAGTACCGACTGTCAAGTATGATGTAATAAGAGAACAATAAAGTAAATGTAATGCGTATTTGTTCAAAATATATTGCAATTATAAAGAATTAAGAATATAAACTATGATAAAATAAAGTATGCTATTGACCTTATTCTGCCCCGCCCACTTTTGCCGTTTTTTGCACTTTTGTTGTAAACGCACTTCCGTTTGACGAGAACTCCGTTAAAGCTAATGACGAACGAGGGAAAAGTCTCGCCGCTAAAATGTTACATAAAGTAGATTCATTTGTGTAAAATGTTTAATGAACACGAGCAACAACAAGTCAACAAGAGTCAACAACGCAACGATTTCCTGGTCAGTCTGAAAACGTCTTTTTAGTCCATGTAGAACTTATTTTCTGTTGAGCTCGTCTGCTCCATGTGAACTAATACAACAGAAACAAGACGGCGGCGCGTACGGCAACTTCAGGAATAAGATGAATATGTCACATTTTCAAACTGTCAGCAATTTTAATAACAATCGTGATATTATCATTAATCACAATTATTCTGGCCGTGATAATCGTGACGCAAAATATCAATATCGTCCTATGCTTACTCCAGGTATGTTTTTGATGACGGAACAATGTTAGAACATGATTAAAAGCTCGACAAAGTCTTTAATATGACGTTTCCCAAGGCAACGATGAAGTTATATTGTAAAAGATTTTATTTTTGGTTCAAAACACAAGATGTCAAAATAAAGATACTCAAGAACATGTTCAAAGGCTAACAACAATTTAAGATTTTTCTGTTAAAATCGCAGGATATTTTAACCAAGGGTGTATTATAAAATTGTAGACCCTGGATACAAACCATCTTGGTGGGCACTACATGTTGTCAATGGGATAAAGATAAGGAAAAATTCCAAAACTCTTCCTTTTTTAAGAGTTTTTTCTGGCCATCTTCCAGTAAACGGTCAAACACTCAAGCAACAAAGCCTCCTCTGCCTTTTGACAATAGCTCTGAACGACTTCTTCACTTCCACGATGCTAAAGATCTCCGGATTCACACCCAAAGCCTTTATAATCTTTTATCCCGCGCGGTCTCGTCTTTGTACGTTTGACCGTGATACAGTGCTGCGTTTTGAGGCCACTGCGGTGTCTAAAGTTTACGTGAGTTCAGTAATTAAATGTCCTTGAGTTAAAAGTGACGCACAATTTACAACCCAATTAACAGCGAAGGCACCTCAGGGTTGTTCTGTTTCACTCACGCTGCGAATAATTAACGCAATCGCATATCTCCTCTGTTTCTCCTCTGCTGTGTCATTATTTCCCGCGTTCATTCTCTGCTTATGAAACACCTTCAAGCTAGTTTTAAATTAGACGAGTGAGGCTTGGTTCTGCGTCAAACAAGGGAGCTTTTTCAGTTCAAACAAAGTCAAACTCAATAGCAATTTTATTTAGATTGCCAATAGCTTTTTGGGCAAATTGGACTTGAGTGAGTTTTGGGAAATTGGTGACAAAAAAGGTCAATACTGCGCTTGCTCAGTAAGGTGAAACCATACCTGCCCCGTACACATCTAGAGCGTGTTATTCCCGCATTTATTACCAGACGCTTAGACCAGTGTTTTTCAACCTTTTTTGAGTAGTGGCACACTTTTTGGGTTTAAAAGCTACCACGGCACACCAATTTCAACAAAAACAGACCATTTAGTTAAAAATATGGTATATAACAAGACAACTAATGTTTGTGCCACTGTGGTCCTTTAAATTTGGTAATAGTGATGATTTTGTGTTATTTTTTAGTGCAGAAGTAGCACAGGACACTCCAAAAAAGTAAATTAGTCAATTACATCCACATCTGTGAACTCGATTGGACATTTTTTCAAGGCACACCTGGTAAAACCTCAAGGCGCACTAGTGTTCCCCGGCACTGGTTGAAAATCAAGGGCTTAGACTACTGCACCTCCCTGTACTCTGGGCTCCAGGCCTCCATCCACCGCCTGCAGTTGGTCCAGAATGCTGCTGCTCACAGGCACCAGGAAATATGAGCACATCAAATCAAATCAAATCAATTTATTTTTATAATGCCCAAAATCACAACAACAGTTGCCTCGATGGGCCACAGGTAAAAGCAGTTCAGATAACTGTCCCAGAATGCCCCTGTCCTTTGACCCTCCTTCGCAGCGAGGAAAAACTATAAAAAACCCCATGGGAAAAAGTAGAAACCTCTTGGAGAACCACAGTGAAGGTTCCCACCGAGAACACACATTTCTCCTGTGTTGCTGCGTTGCACTGGCTCCCTGTCAGCTACAGGATTGATTTTAAGATTTTCCTGATGGTTTTTAAATGTTTAAATGGGTTGGCTCCTCCTTATCTCTCGGAGCTTCTATCTGTCCATGCTCCATGTAGAGCGTTGAGATCAGCAAAACTCATGCTCTTAGACTGAGATCACGGTTAATAAGAGCCTTCGTCATGGGCTCTTTTCACTGTCCAATGGTAGAACCAAGTTTGGCGAGACAGTTGCAACGATGCCTGACGGTATAGTTGCGAAAGCAATAGGCCCTACGCCCTGTTGGGGCTCAGGCCTAATAATGACCATTTTGACCGTAATAACCGTGTTAATAATTAGCTAATACATTGGCATAACTTCTATCGTGTAACACAAAATAAACATTTCCAAATCAATCAGTTGTACGTTAATATGTGTAACAAACCTTGCTCCCCTGTCGACTGTCGCTCAATCATTGACTTTAATTACTTTCACCGTGTTTGTTTCTCTATTTTCTCTGTTAACTTAGCTTGCTTTAATTCCTCTTTTCTTTTTCAAGTCAAACTGATTTCCGTCTCCGTACTGCTGCCACTCATACAGGAAGATACCAAAATAAAAGCACAAAATTCAAAAATGCCATGTACAAGAGCTAACGTGACCTTTGCACGTTCTGAAAGCGAATGCAGGCAAACAATCAAAATTTGTTAAAGTATATCGACAACAAACAAATAAAACAAACATCGATCTGAAAGAAGAAATAAAAGCTGAGTCAAACAAGACCAAATGAACCCCTCGGAATCCCTTCTTACTGTCAGATTTTGAATAACCAACAAAAAACAAGACAGTCTGACGTAGGAGGAGAGAGTTCAAAACACCTTCTTTATTAAATATATTTGGACAGCATTATTCATATCTTCACAGGTGACACTGTTTATTGCTTGCCCTCAGAATAGCAGCTCATATTTCTCTGGTTTGTCTTTAATCAAATCTTCCTCTGTGGTCTGGAATGGCGGAGATGGGACCGTGATCCCACAGAGACCAGGAAATGTACCGATGTAATCACCTCGGCCGATACAATCAAATCATCAGGAGGCCTCAGGGTGACGTCCAGCGAGGGATGACTCTTCACACTGATCCAGAACCAGTTCAGGAGTAAATGCTTTATAACATATACAAAATCTTTCACGCTAAACCAGGACTGGATTCGATTTTATCCAGAACCAAACCAGGCCTTATCCAGGACTAAACAAGGCCTCACATAGATAAAGTGTCAGAGGTGCTATTTTCAGAATGGGTTGTAAACAAGAGTTGCACTAAACCAGGATTAAACCAGGTCTAACTCAGGATTAAACCAAAACAAAACCAGGTCTAAACCAGGTCTAAACTAAGACTAAACAAGGTCTTTGAGCTTGAGTGTCAGAGGTGCTTTAGTTTAAAGGATCAATATTATGCAAAATGTACTTTTTTCAGCTTTTATCCATGTTCTAACATTGTTCCGTCATCAAAAACACACCTGGAGTAGCATTTATCTTGATTCCCGTTTGTTGATGCTGGTTTATAAATCCTCTCTCTCCAACACTGTGTTCTGATCCTTCATGTGTGACGTAGATGATGCTGACGTCATTTATCCCAGACTCTTTTACTGCTTTAAGTCCTTAAATCACGGCCAGACTCGCTCTGAACATTTCTTCCGTCTAATCACGATAACTACAACTTTGTCAGATCCACAGCTTACTGCATTGTGGGTATATATATATGGGTGTAATTGCCTCTATAGCCAGTAGATGGAGCCACAGCTAAGTCAAAATGGCATCTCCCAACGCAGCGATGAAGTTATTTTTTTCTTTTCAGGTTTAAAGGCCAATAACGATACAAATAATGCATAATATTTTTCCTTTAACAGCAACTCGGAAACTGAGCTTCACCAGGACTAAACCATTAAATTTAAGATTAAACCAAGACTAATTCTAAACCAGAACGAAAAAAAACCAAACAAACCAAATCTAAACCGGGTCTAAATCAAGTCTAAACCAAGACTAAATTATGTCCAAGACCAAGACTAATGCAAGACCAGAAAAAAAAAAAACAAAACAGAAAAAGGCAGGATCAACCAGGTCTAAACCAAGACTAAACTATGTCTAACTAAGGATTAAACCTGGACTACCACAAGACTAACAAAAGTAATTCTAAACTAGGTCTAACCAGGACTAAACCAGGTCTAACCAGGATAAAACCAGAACAAAATCATGTCTACTATAAAGCAGGTCTAATCCAGGACTAAACCAGGTCTAACTCGGGATGAAACCAAGACTACTGCAAAACTAATGCAAAAACAGAAAAAAGAAGGTTGAAACAGGTGGTCTTACTCCAGAATTAAACCAGGACTAATGCCCTAATGCCAGACTAAATCAGGTCTAACCCAGATCTGAATCAGGTCTAAACCAGATCTAAACTTGGACTAAACTATGTCTAACTCAGGATTAAACCTGGACCACCACAAGACTAACAAGATTAATTGTAAACTAGGTCTAAACCAGCTCTAATCCAGAATTAAAGCAGGACTATTGCAAGACAAAATAAGGTCTAAAGCAGGTCTAATCCAGGTCTAAACCAGGTCTAAACTTGGACTAAACTATGTCTAACTCAGGATTAAACCTGGACCACCACAAGACTAACAAAATTAATTGTAAACTAGGTCTAAACCAGGACTAAATCAGCTCTAATCCAGAATTAAACCAGGACTATTGCAAAACTAAATAAGGTCTAAAGCAGGTCTAATCCAGGTCTAAACCAGGTCTAACTCAGGATTAAACCAGGACTACTGCAAGATAAACAAAATCAAGTCTTAACTAGGTCTGAACCAGGACTAAATCAAGTCTGACTCTGATTAAACCAGGAGTGATGCCAGACTAAACCGGGTCTAAAACTTTGCAGTTATTTCGTCTGACATGTTTCCACCCAAACCTTATAGTGACATTATTATTATTATTTAATTCGTTGTGTGTTTTGACATATTTTCACAATGGATTTTGGGGTTATATTGGATGAGGTTTGGTTGTTTTTCAGCCTCTGTTATTTCTGCCGACTGACAACATTGTTTTGATGGGAAAATGATTTGGTTGTACAAGTGTGACAGGACAAAAACAACTCTCTGAAATGTTATGACGTTTCCATAAAATCCTTGGCTAAATAATTTCTAAAACCTTGTCTATTATTTTTACCAGACTGCACCTAGCATTAGAGTTAGATCAAGACAAAAATGACATTCATAACTGGACTAAAGTTAAATATTTATGGGAATACAGCTGCACTATGAATAATTCCTGTTGGTTTGGTGTTGGTCAGCAGTCCCAGTTTAGCTCTGGTCTGTTCATTCATTCATTTTCTACCACTTGTTCCCGTCAGGGGTCGCGGGTGACTGGAGCCTATCCCAGTGACTTTGGGCCTTAGGCGGGGTACACCCTGGACAGTGGTCAACTCATCGCAGGACAAACACAGAGACACACCGCAAATAATGAAGTTCTAGATGAGTTAAAATGTCTTGATTTGAGGATATTAATCTGAATTTCAGACGTTTTGACTCGTTAAGATCAGTGGAGACGATTTATTTGATGGGACTAGATTATTTTAATTGTTTCCACCATTTGTGACTTGTTTCAATACATTATTTCTTATTTCAATCCAAACTATCTGTCAATGGGTTAAGATCATTTTACTTACCCCACTGACACATTTATTTTCTTATTTTAAGCAAAATTATCGCAGGATCAGTCAGAAATACCTTGAAACCAGTGAAATATTCTGCATCACATCAGCAATTAAATCTCGTTGAGTCAAATCTACTCAAATCCAGATCAAAATGATAAATTCAAGCCATTTTAAGCTTGGATAGATTTACATTTTTGCTGTGTGCATGTGTTTGGTGCGAGGAAGCTGGAGAGAACCCACAGTAACACGAGGAGGAGGACGCGCAGACTCCACCCAGAGAGATCGTGTGATGTTGATTCGAACCCACGATCCCTTTATTGGAGGCCGTGAATCCCTTAGACCTGGTTTAGTCCGGGTGGAGCCTTGTTTATTGCTTCTTTAGTTGCAGTTGAGCCCTGGCTGCAAAAATTCAACACCTAGTACTGCTTAAAATAACCTGAATTCAGATTATTCATCTTGTTTTGAGTAGTTTTGACTACAAGAGATTTAATTGCCTATGTAATGTAGACAATTTCACTAGTTTCAAAACATTTCTGACTGGTTATAAGATAATTTATCTAAGAAGAAAATGAATTTGCCAATGAGGTAAGTAAAAAATTTTTTACCCCATGGGGTAAAATAGTTGCTTGAAATAAGAGTACCTTACCTTACCTTACCTTACCTTACCTTACCTTACCTTACCTTACCCGTTTTAAGTCCTTAAATCATTGCAGGACTCGTTCTGAGCATTTCTGCCTCGAAACACGATCACAGCTACTGTGTGATAGCTTATGATACCAACAGCACATCGAACTGTTGTGTATATACGCTTGTGTAATTGCCTCTGCAGCCAGTAGATGGAGCCACAGCTAAGTTAATATGGCATCTCCCAAGGCAGTGATAAAGTTATATTGTTCTTTGTAAAAAAACATTTTATTTTTAGTTATAAAACATGAGATTTCAAAGTAAAGATACTCAAAGAATGTTTAAAGGCCAATACAACACAAATAATGCATTATATTTGTCTTTTAACTTTATTCAATCTCACTTTAGTCCTGGTTTAGTCCTAATTTCTCCTCGCTTGTTTTGCAGAGCTGATGGTACAAGGGAGAACATTTTGGCAGACCTGATAGTCGGGTGTGACGGGGCTTTTTCTGCCATCCGTAAACAGTTCATGAGACGCAGCAGGTTCAACTACAGCCAAACCTACATCCCACACGGATACATGGAGCTCACTATGCCCCCTAGAGACGGAGACGTGAGTACCGCATGACGCCGCTTTAATGGCTGCACTCAGCAAATCACAAAGGTTGCAATTATTGAGATAATGTCCTGAGCTGAGAGCTAAATGTGCCTTTGTCTCTGTGGGTCTTGTTCTGTATAAAACTTAACCCTGTAAATATGTCACAATATCGAATTTTAATGTTATTGTGAGAAAAAACAACATGATTTAACAATTACGGAGAATGTCTTCTTTTGTTTCGATTGTCAAACACGATACTATTCCTTAAAGTTTGTGACCAGCTTTTACGAAATCTAACGTTCTGATTGACAAAGTGAAGAAAATGTGACAAAAACAGACAGATAAAGAGGTATTTGGGACTCTAGATGGAATTACAAACTTAATTTTGCTTTGCTTACAAACATTAGATAATTAGGTAACACTTTATAACAACTACACTTATTCCTGCCTTAATAAAGCATGAATAAAGACTTAATTAATTGTGAACAAAGAATTTATTAAGAGTGATTCAGGCTTATTAACTACATAACTAATACTCTAACCCAAATTCCTGGCCCTAACCCTAACTATAACCTTAATTAAGTGGTAACTAATCCTGAATCATGCTTAATAAACTATTTGTTCAGTATGAAATAAGTCTTTGTTCATGCTAAGGCAAAATAAGGTGTAGTTATAATAAAGTGGTACCGATAATTAAAACTAAATCGGTTCATGCCAAACACGTGTCTCGATTCTGGTCGTTAATTTAAACAAAGCATAAACCGCTCAAATATCAATCTTAACAGTCTTAAACTTTATTGTTAGCTGTGGTTCTGACAGTTTTACAGCAACAAATGACATCGTGCAACAGCATATGTGCATTTTAAAACACAAATGTGGCTTTGTTGTAGTGAGTTATGTAGAAAATGCCAATAAATGATTAGCATTGGTCATTAGCTACAGGCCAAACATAATGGATTGGCTTGTAAGTGTCTGAAACTTAATCTGTGTTTGGAAATACTGCCGCACCAAGTATTAACTACATTTTTGTGTGATTTTGAGCTTTCAGCGCTTACTTTGATGAAGGTTTTTGAGCCGTTTAAAAGCTCTGACATCTGCGCCGGCTGCTCTGTGAGATGTTAGAGGCAAAACCAACACCTTTCAGGCAACATCTGTGAATCAATTTTGAGATTTTAAAAAGGCAAAGTACAAAAAGTAAACACTAGTCATTTCTCGTAAAAATAATGTCAATAATAATGTCAATTTAACTCAATTCTTGATATGAGACGTGCGTTGGCATGAACCGATTATAGGAAATTTTGCAAAACTATATAAAATCCGCTAACGCTTTAGATTAAGGTTCCTTGGTTAACTATTTATAAGATGTTAATAAGCACTAATAGTTTGTTTATGCACTTATAACGCCTTATACATGTTTATAATCCATCAGCCAAAACATGTTTGAGTTGAGTTGAAGTTTGAGGCCATGGTTCTCGACTGAAAAAGGTGGCTTGCCCTCTCCGGGTGGGTGGAGAGTCCTTGCCTCAAGTGGAGGAGTTCAAGTATCTCGGGGTCTTGTTCAGAGGGAAGGATGGAGCGTGAGATTGACAGGCGGATCAGTGCAGGGTCTGCAGTGATGCGGGCGCTGTATCGGACCGTTGTGGTGAAGAGAGAGCTGAGTCGAAAGACAAAGCTCTCAACTTACCAGTCAATCTACGTTCCCACCCTCACCTATGGTCATGAGCTCTGGGTAATGACCGAAAGGACGAGATCGCGGATACAAGCGGTCGAAATGAGCTTCCTCCACCGGGTGGCTGGGCGCTCCCTTAGAGATAGGGAGGGGCTCAGTCACACGGGAGGAGCTTGGAGTAGAGCCGCTGCTCTAGAGGAGCTGGAGGATGTGTCTGAGGTGAAGGAAGTCTGGGAGTCCCTGCTTAGACTGCTGCCCCCGCGACTCGGCCCCGGATAAGCGGAAGAAGATGGATGGATGGATGTTTGAGTTAATAAACCACATGTACAGAGCATCAATGAGCTGCATATTACATTATTTATTACATTATTTTCAATTATCACGCTAATAAATACTTGTAAATGCCTTATAAGTGCTTATAAACCCATAACAGGTGCTTATTAATGCATTATAAATAGTTTACTAAGGAATCTTAATCTAAAGCGTTGCCTAAAATCCTTACATAAAAGTATTCAGAGCCAGCACAACAACTCAACAAAACCTGCAGCAGATTCATCTCAATCATCCCCTCCACAGTTTTGTCCTGAATTGGAGAATCACGTCATCTCTGTGGAGGTTTTAATTACACTGGAAACAGACCGAAAACAACAAATCACAGCTCGTCCTCAGTGAGAGCTACAGCCATTATCATTCAAAGCCCGGTTTTGTTGTTGTGCTCCGCAGTTTGCCATGAAGCCCAATTACCTGCACATCTGGCCCAGGAACACCTTCATGATGATCGCGCTGCCGAACCTGGTGAGGATTAATCATGTTTTGTTTCCAACGTGACAAGAACCTGTTAAACACTGGCAGCCGCTTCTGTGTGGAATGTTACCTTGTGTCGATTACATTGAGTTGATTCATAAAAGCAGCTAGTTTTTCTCACCCTTCTCGTCCTTTTTGATTTACTTGAATTATTTGGTTTTCAAATAACTTTATAACTTTATACGGACCTTGGGGTCAAAGTGCATACAGTATTTCAGTGCATTTTACATGTTTCTTCTAATTAATACTTTGTTTGATGTTCTACTGATCGATGCACAGACTAAGAATTTCTCGAGTCGACTATTGACCTTATTCTGCCCCGCCCTCTTTTGCCGTTTTTTGCACTTTTGTTGTAAACGCACTTCCGTTTGACGAGAACTCCGTTAAAGCTAATGATGAACGAGGGAAAAGTCTCGCCGCTAAAATGTTACATAAAGTAGATTGATTTGTGTAAAATGTTTAATGAACACGAGCAACAACAAGTCACAACGCTCCGATTTCCTGAGGCCTGAAAACGTCTTTTAGTCCATGTAGAACTTATTTTCTGTTGAGCTCGTCTGCTCCATGTAAACTAATACAACGGCGACAAGTACAATGGTGACAAGTTCAACGGCTAAGACGGCGGCGCGTACGGCAACTTCCGGAATAAGGTGAATAGCCCTTCAAGGAATCTGATATTAAGTGATTCAAATCAAAGAAGGCCAGACCAGGTAGATGTGAAAATAGTTTACTGGATCCAGTCGCTTTGTCTGCGGATTTGCAGACGCCGCGATGAAGAAGCACAGAAGAGACCACCAGTTTATACGTCTATGCAAAACAGAGTAAAAGTGGGCGTACATAATGAGTTCCAAGTACACAGCTTATGTTTCTACGAACACAAAGAAGGATGAACACATATTAATCAAAGAGGCCCTTGCATACGAAGAAGACTGGACGTAAATGGGTGTAGAGCAGGGGTGTCCAAACTTTTTCCATCGAGGGCCGCATATTGAAATATAGACCAATCGGAGGGCCACAAATCAATCGTGAAACGTTAAAAAAGCTGCATTTATCTGATGTTTTAAGCACCACCACATCTACATTCAGTCTCATTGCCTTAATATCAGGTCTGTCACGCACCAAAATGTTAGTTATTTAGGTTAGAATTGTAGAAAATGTTAAATTTACTGTAGGCGATAATGTAGGCTAATCACCAGGAAGCCTGAGGGCCAAGAAAAATTGGTCTGAGGGCCGCATTTGGCCCCCGGGCCTTAGTTTGGACATGCCTGGTGTAGAGGAACCTTAAAGTAACAAATGGGTTGTCGGGAGACCATATAAGGTGTTACGTGAACCAGATGTTGAACGACCTTTGACCTGGGAGAAGAGCATGTTCATGGAGATTAAAAAAACACACTTACAGAATCTAAAACAAAAATGTATTTGTGAAGCATAATTTGTACAAATGACTTTAAAACATACACTAAAATCACAAGGCAAGTGCATTAAAATCACAATACGAGGGCTGCAACTCAAGATCATTTTACGAATCAGTTAGACGAGCGATTATTCTTTTGATTAATCGATTAGTCGTTCAGAACACAAAAGTCTCATGACGAGTGAAGCCATTTGAGGAGCCGGTGGAGTACTTTTATGGACAAATTTGTGTTTTCGTCAAATACGAAAAATTTACATATTTTCCACTTCGTTTTTATGCATTTGTGGCTCAATTTGAAACCTCTTTTCTCACTCATGGCATGTTTTGGAACCTCTATAAACCAGTTAATGACTATTAGTCTTCCTCTGCACACACGGGAGAGTCCTACACTGATCAGCTTTAAAACTCAACACAAACGATGGCTGAAAACAAACCAGTCATGTGACCATTAGACTCTTAACTTTTCCTTGTATTTGTGTTGCATGTTGTAATTTTTTATGTGTCTGCCTGCCTAGGGACTACGGATGAAAATTAGCTTTGTAGCTATAATCCGGCATATTTACATCTGTTTTATACTGATGTTTATTAATGTGCATTGTCCCTGTCAAATAAATAAATAAATAAAAAATAAAATATGATATTACTTAATCAGTTGACAATCATTTCAGTAATTGATTAGTTGCGATTAATTGATTAACTTGTTGCAGCCCTACACGATACAACAAATAAAAGCATAAATAATCAAATGAAATAAAAAAGATAAATGCAGATAGAATTCGCTCATAAGCACAGCTCAACTGAGTGTGAGCTGCTGCTTCCTGCTCCTTTGCCTCAGAGTGGATGAAGTATTGATTTAAGAGCATTACATTTGATTGATTACTATTCTTGTTTGACATTCAGCCTTTGACATGATGGGTTTTAGTTGCTGATGTGATGCAGAATATTTCACTGCTTTCAAGGTATCTCTGACTGATTAAGCAATAATTTATCTTAAAAAAAGAATATAAATTTGCCAATGGGTAAGTAAAACGATCTAAAAAAACATTTGTTCATTCAATTAGGTATTTGTTCATATGAGGCTATTAAAAGTGGAGTTATTGTCACAGATTTTTTGTTTTTTTAGTCCTGCCTTCATATTCTTTTACTCCTGGATTCATCAAAAGTGGCTGTAACAAAACAAAGTCCGACATTAAACACAAAAAAAACAGATAAAAGATCCGCTTGAGCACACGGCGTTATGATTTCCACGCCGTGTCGTCTTTTCCCTCGACACAGTTTTGCTCCTTTTAGCGCGAGGCGTTCAAAGTGGCTGAGTGCTTTTGGCTGTCACCCACTGCCCCAGTTTCCCAGGTTTCCCCAGGTCTCCGAACGTGACGCAGGCAGATCTTTGAACCGTGTCAAAGGAGGCGAGGAACAGAGGGAGCTTCTGTCGGGGCTCACTTTGTACAAACCAAAAGCCTGTCAGTCTAAAACGTGAAAGTCAGTCTGGAAAATTTAAAGCCAGTAATGAGCAATAATGTCATAAAGGGTGTTATAAAGGGCTTTCAAAAGTACAAAAAAAATCAGTGGTGGAAAGTCAATGTTAATTATTTCTACAGCACATTTACAACAACACCAGCTGCCCAAAGTGCTTCACATGCACATCATGGTAAAAACACACAGTAAAGTACAACATTATTACAAACACAATTAGAAAACAGTTCACTTGTGTTAAAAGCCAAAGCAAAGAAATGTGTCTTAAGAGCCGATTTAAAAGACTGTAGTGATGGAGCAGCTCTGATCTGTAGAGGAAGACTGTTCCACAGTTTTGGGGCGGCCACAGCAAAGGCCCCGTCTCCTCGAGTTTTTTAATCGCGATCTGGGCACATGTAACAACAACTGATTTTCTGACCTCACTGATCTGGCCGGGACATGAGCTGTTAAAAGTTCAGACAGGTATTGAGGGGCCAGTCCATTTAGGCATTTAAAAACGAACATCAAAATCTTGAAGTCAATCCTGAATTTGACAAGAAGCCAGTGAAGGGAGGCGAGCACAGCAGCATTTTGGACCTGCAGGAGGCGCTGTAGGGAGGATCGGTCCAGCCCACAGTACAAAGAGTTACAATAATCAAGGCGAGACGAAATAAACAAGTGAATGACTCGTTCAAAGTCACTGGCTGGAAGACAAGGAACCAAGCACACAATCCAAGAAAGTAACAAAGTACAAAAGTTAAAGTACTGTATTTAAGTGAATTTTTTAGGTGTCTGTACTTTGCTTCAGTGGATACTTTTTACTTTAATTTCACGACAATGAGACCAAGCATCTGTACTTTTTACTCCACTACGTTAAAAGTAGAAAGTACTTTTTTTTATAATATTTGAGGGGTTATTCTGAGCATGTTGATGGTGACAAGTTCAAGCTCAAACAAAAATATACACATAAAATCAAAGAAATTAATTCAAATAGACCATTGTTGACCAAAATTAAGCACAATTCTTTACCAGAATCACGATATATTGTAAAGCGCTTTGAGTGCCTGTTAGGTGGAAAAGCGCTTTATCAATAAAAATCATCATCATCATATTTAAAGTGTATATGACAGGTTTTCGTTTTCTCAAATTTTTTGTTTTTGCGGGTTGCGATTGCATGCTGTATTTTAATTTTTTTATTTTTATTTTACATTTTAACATTTTGCCAATTTGTCTCCAGATATTTTTTGTAAAGTTAATAATGTTACTTCCTGGTTGAACACAGATAGAGGTAATTCTACAACTGTTACCTAGCAACTGGACTGTAAACAAAGGTCAAAATCTATATAAATTACACAATAGTTATTAATTCACAGTAAATAATACCTGATAACACCTTCAGTTTTGTTGAACTATCAGTTGCTCTACTAATCTTTTATTTTTCACAATTTCTTCATAAACTGCAACTTCACAAATGTAAAGCTACGATAAACATTTACCACAGGTGCCCTCCCATCAAACTAAAGCCCCTTCCAGACAGGTTAACTTTCACCTCTGGACCTCACACAATTTGTAATTATTATGGAGGTGGTATAGAACGTCAATCCCATGCAAATTGGTCATGTCTGTAATCTGCAATATGTAATAATTCCCCTGCAAATGACTTTGATATTTCGCCAAATACTGGGGTTCAAAGATAATATTAGTCCCGTGTGAACAGGCGTCTAATTTGGGTGTTATTTGGCCTGGATTTGGCAGCAACGCATATTAATTTGGTGGTATTTATTTCCAGTAATGTGAAGAAAACAAAGTCTATATGACGACATTTTAGTGAATTGTTGTCATATAGACTTTGACATGTAAAACTGGTCTCATAATCTGCATGAAATACTGTTACTTTTTACTCTTAAAGTACATTTTCAAACAGGTACTTCAACACGTTTACTTCAGTAGATTTTTTAATGTGGTATTTTTACGTATCTGCACATGCATCTGTATTTTTCTTGAGTAACAAAATTGAGTACTTCTTCCACCACTGCCAAAAATCGGACACAAATCAACACTAAAACGAATGTCAAAATTAGATACTCATTTGAGCAAGTGTCGATACTAAAAAAAGGACAAAACTGGACCTTTCCTGAACAGTTTGAAGAGTCTCTGACAGGTTGAACTACTCATTTAACTAAAATGCAGTTAAGACAAATATATTTCAATTTCTACTAAAATCTTTACAAATTTAACCCCAGTTTAGCTGTTCTTTTAGGTTTTTAATTTTACTTCCTGGTTGTAAAGTATGACATCACACTAGGAAATGACCATAGCAACCACACTGTACACTGGCCAAAACTCATCTAATGTCACAGATTTTGTTAATTTGACAAAGAGAAACACATGTGAACACCTTTATTTTGCTGAATCAATGTTTAAAGGGTCAAAAAAGTAGTTTCTTTTGTGTAAATTATGCACAACCTTCGTCTCCCCAGCGTGATGTCATCAGTTTGTTTACTTCCTGTAATTTTCAACAGATTTTTCAACTTTTCTCCACAAACAGCGAACTGATTGGTGCAAAACTACAATTTATATTTACAAGAGGTATTAATACACTGAATGAAGTCAAAATTGGAAAATCCTAAAAACCTGTCATACGCACTTTAAGGATGATTAAGAGCTGTATCATTACTAGTGTAAGATCACATGGAAACATAGAAAGTACTGTTCTTTTGTGTTGAAATTTACAGTTTATTGTCAAAAAAGTATTTAAAAAAAAGTCTATATGACAACTATATGACAACATTTTAGTGAGTTGTTGTCATATAGACTTGACATGTAAAACTGGTCTCATAATCTGCATGAAATACTTTTACTTTTCACTCTAAAAGTACATTTTCAAACAGTTACTTCAACACGTTTACTTCAGTTACATTACATTGTCACATTTAGGTACTGTATTATTATGTATATACTAGAATA
This sequence comes from Rhinogobius similis, assembly GCA_019453435.1. Classification (NCBI taxonomy): domain Eukaryota; kingdom Metazoa; phylum Chordata; class Actinopteri; order Gobiiformes; family Gobiidae; genus Rhinogobius; species Rhinogobius similis. The sequence goes on along the minus strand of CM033634.1, from coordinate 5,275,203 downwards.
CAACGACAGAAGTCTGTAATTTTCTGTAAAAACCAGGCTTTCCTTATCCCGTGTGAATGCGTCTCATGAACCTCAGAGGTAATTTATCAATCACGTAAGGTCCAGAGGTAAAATGAATCCACCCATAATTAGAAAAACATGACAACCTTCATACACACTTTAATTAAATTGAGTATAAAGTGCACAAAACCATTCCTTGTACATTATTGTCCACAGACTGGCAGATAATGACTTCACCGCCTCGTACCTCGCCTTTATGTTCTCTGAGGAGCTGCTGCATAGAGCTGTTAAAATGAAAATTGTCTGGATTGTATTGAGCTATTTTGGTCTTCTTCAGTGGCACTCTGAAATATATGTGCGTAGGGAATAGGTCTTGGGGAAAAAAGCTGGTTTCTTTCCTCCCGTGTCTTAAAAGCAGCTGCAATAACTGTTTTAAAGCTGCGCACAAGGCCAAAGAAATTAAAGCATGTGAATGGAAGTGATGTACCAAAGAGCTGCTGTTAAGTGTTTGAATCTTCTTCCTTTATTCACAGTCTGAAAATCAAGGCATTTAATTATTTATTGATTAACCTTTATTGAACCAAGTAAAACTCACTGAGATTTAAACCTCTTTTCAAGGGTGACCTGGGCCAAAGTGGAGATTGCAGCACAACAATCATAAAAACATTTACACACAAGAGATATTTTTTTAATTTCTTTAAAAATACAACAAAACCCCTCAGTGAAACACAACCTCAGTTCAAACTGGAGAGCGTTCCAAGCTGTGGGAGCAGTATTACAGAAGGCTGGCTTCCCCCAATCAGTCCGAACTCGAGGGACAGCCAAGAAATAAATGTAATGTGAGCCAGGTTTTAGGGGCCCTCAAAGGGATATGAGCCGGCCCTCAACCCATCATCTAGAATTATAGAAAATATTTTATCTCTTGTTAGTGGATTAGTCCTGGTTTAGAGCTGGTTTAGCGTCTTGGTTTATTCCTGGTTTAGACTTGGTTTAATCCTGATTTAAACCTGGTTTAGTTAGTCCAGGTTTAGACCTGGTTTAGTCCTGGTTTAAACCTCAATAAGACCTGGTTTAGTCCAGGTTCAGTTCTGCAGATGATGTTAAAGGCAAGGCAAGGCAAGTTTATTTGTAGAGCACAATTCGTACACAGGGCAATTCAAAGTGCTTTACATAAACAGGAAAAGTTGCATTAAAATCACAAAACACAAAAAGACACACAGAATCATTTTAAAATCATTTTAAAATAAAGTGCTTTAAAAGAGAAGAGTGCAGATAGATCTTTCAGTCGTATGCACGTCTAAAGAGAACTGTTTTTAGCCTGGATTTAAACATTGTCAGAGTGGAGGCCTGTCTCACATCTTCAGGGAGACTGTTCCAGATTTTAGCTGCAAAAAACTGAAATGCTGATTCCCCATGTTTAGTCCTGACTCTAGGCACCTGCAGGAGGCCGGTCCCTGAGGTCCTCAGAGTGCGAGATGGTTCATGTGGCACTAACATGTCAGAGATGTACTTTGGTGCTTGGCCGTGGAGAGACTTGAACACAAGCAGAGCTGCTTTAAAGTCAATTCTCTGAGCCACAGGAAGCCAGTGCAGAGACCTGAGCACAGGACTAATGTGATCGTACTTCCTGGTTCTTGTCAGGACTCGAGCAGCAGCGTTCTGGATGTACTGCAGCTGTTTTACAGCTCGTTTGGAGAGGCCAGTGAACAGGCCGTTGCAGTAGTCTAACCTACTGGAGACAAATGCATGGATAAGCCTCTGGTTTAGACACTATACCTTTAATTTTGTGAATGTTTTTAGGTGGTAAAAGGCTGTTGATGTTATTGATTTGATGTGGCTACCAAAGTTCAGGTCTGAGTCCATTTTTACCCCCAGATTTCTAACTTGATTTGTCGGGTTTTAGAGCGAGTGACTGGAGGTGACTGCTGACACTTTCTCTCTGTTTCTGCGGCCCAAAGACAATGATTTCAGTCTTGTCTGAGTTTAGCTGAAGAAAATTGTTTTGCATCCACAAGCTGATCTGTTGGATGCAATGACAGAGTGAATCCACTGGTCCATATTCACCTGCCGTCAGTGAGACATAGATCTGAGTGTCATCTGCGTAGTTGTGATAAGACACATTTGTGCTGAGTATTAACTGACCTAAGGGCAGCATATAGAGGTTGAACAGAAGGGGTCCCAGGATTGACCCTTGGGGCACCCCACAGGTCAAGCTCACGTGGTCTGAGACAGTTACCAATCTCAACAAAGTACTCTCTGTCCTCAAGGTAGGACTTCAACCAATTTAGGGCAGTGCCAGTGATGCCCACCCAGTCCTCTAGTCTCTGTAGGAGGATCCCATGATCGACAGTGTCAAAAGCAGCGCTCAGATCTAACAGAATTAAGACTGAGGCTTTGCCAGCCAGTCGTGTTCAGGCGGATGTCATTTGTCACCTTGATAAGAGCAGTCTCAGTGCTGTGATGAGGTCTAAAACCTGACTGAAAAACATCAAATGAGTTGTTTATTAAGAGGAAGTCAGTGAGCTGTTGGTAAACAACCTTTTCAAGGACTTTGCCTAAAAATGGCAGATTTGAGATGGGCCGATAATTTTTCAGTACTGAGGCATCAAGACTGCTCTTCTTTAGAGAGGCTTAATGACTGCAGTTTTCAAGGCCCTTGGGAATGTTCCAGATTGAAGCGACATGTTAACTATGTGAGTGAGTGGTGTTAACAAAGTGCTCAGAACAGACTTTAGAAATCTGGTGGGTAACACATCGAGGCAGCATGTAGAAGAACTCAGACTGGTGATGATCTCTTGGACAGTTTTGTCAGTTACAGGTGCAAACTGAGTCAGCTCTAAATGTGTAGGTGGTTTTAAAGTTATTATTTGCACTGTGGAATTTATGGCATTTTTAATGCCCTGAACCTGTCATTAAAGAATACTGCAAACTCATTGCACTTAGCTGTGGAAATTAGTTCTAATGGCAGCAGAATTGGAGGGTTTGTTAGTCTGTTTACTGTTGCAAACAGAGCACATGAGTTATTACTGCAATTTCCAATTATTTCAGAAAAAATCCTTCCTTGTTTTATATAAAATTAGGTTGTACATGTACAACCTTTCTATAAATCTCTTTATGAATCTGGAGCTTTGACTTGCGCCATTTTCGCTCAGCCCTGCGGCACTCCCTTTTCTGTGCCCTGACTGTCTCATTATTCCTCCATGGCGCCTTCTGCTTATTTTTAACCATTTTAACCTTTATAGGAGCAATGGTGTCCAGAACATTCAAGATATTAGATGTAACAGAATTTAAAAAGTCGTCAACATTTGAACATGAAGGGTTTTCAAAGTTTATTATTTCAATGAAGAGTGCACTTGTGCTGTCATTTATGTGTCTCCTCCGAACAACTGCAGGACCAGTCGGTGATTTGGGAATAACAGACAGGTCAAAGAACACACAGAAATGATCAGACAGTGCCACCTCGACCACAATGACATTAACCCCTTTAGTAATTAGCAGGTCCAGAGTGTGTCCTCTGCTGTGAGTGGGGCCACTCACATGCTGGAGAGTAAGACCAAAGGTTTCAAGGACAGCATCAAGCTCTTTAGCGTTTCTGTCGCATAAACATTATCCACGCGGAACATTGAAATCACCTGTAATGACCAAACCGTCAAAGTCTGTGCATACAACTGAAAGCATCTCAGTAAAATCATCAATAAAACCTTGGCAGTGCTGGGGAGGCTTGTACAGGACAATGTAGAGTATGGAGGGAGACTGTTTTAGCTCCATTTTAAAAGACAAATACTCAAATGATGAAAACACCCCAAAAGACAACCTCTGGGTAACTATTGTATCTCTAAAAACTGCACAGACACCTCCACCCTTTTTGTTGTTGCGTGTTTCAGATTCAAACTTGAAGCTCGGTGGAGTCGCTTCTATAAGAACTACATCCCCTGTGTTTTTGTCAAGCCATGTTTCAGTTAAAAACATAAAATCAAGATTATAAGAAGATATAAAATCATTAATTAAAAGTGATTTGTTACATAATGATCTGACATTAAGCACAGCAAGTTTGAGATTGGTTTCAATGTGACTGGACGTTATCTTTTCACAGGGAATATGAATTAAATTTCTAAGATTGGACAGTCTAACTGTCCTTCTGTTCTCCAGTCTGTGTGACGTGACTACAGATATAACACAGGGCCCCGGGTTTGTTTGACCATTTTCATGACCATAAGTCCCGGCAACGCTGAGACCCACTACATCCTAGCTATGGGAGATAACAGTTCTGGGGGGAGGTGGGGGAGGGCGGCGAAGGGGGAGACCTGGAGGGAGTTTGGGCAAAGCCTGTCATATTAATTTTTTTCACTTTTCAAAAGCGTTGGACTTGTTTCTGGCCTCAAGGACAAAACCGTTTGAAAAATCTGTCCCTCAGTGAAATAAAGTTGAACAGCTCTGGATTAGAGTCATAAGTAAGTGTTTACCCACTCCGAGCGCTTAAAGAGGGCGGTCACAACGCACAATGATAAACAGTATTTACAGTTTGAAGGCATTTTACTGGAGCATTAACATAATAAACATCACCAAAAAAGGTAAAAGGCAGAAAGTGTTGTCATGATAATAAAAAACAGCTTTATCTTCAAATTTCCTACCAAAATTTCCAAGTGAGCCTTCAAAGAGAGCTCTACAAAGCCAAGAGACCTAAATTAGAATCAAACTCAATGGGGTTATTCTGAGAACTCGTGATCAAAGGGAAACCATCTGGATTTTGTCACGCGTCCATGCGAGAAAATCCTGGCTTTGACTGTCTGAATTCAATGCTAACTTCAGGGATTGCAGTTGAGAAAGCAGACTGTGATGACTCGATTTCTAGTCCCAGTGACATTCGACAGATTAACACAAGATTATTAATATGAATGGAGAATAAAACTGGGCCTAAAACGGAGCCCTGAGGTACACCTTTGAACACATCCAGAAAAGAGGAAGAAGCCCTGACAATTTAACACATATATTCTGTTCTAAATCAAATGTGTCCAGTATCTATTATTATTTCTAATGAGGTGTGATAATAATTTAGTTTAATTTGTCGTTGTTTGTTCCCTTCACCAGGACAAAACGTTCACCTGCACGCTCTTCATGCCGTTTGAAGAGTTTGAGAAAATCACCACAGGAGAAGAAGTCCTGGAGTTTTTCAACACATACTTCCCTGATGCCATTCCACTGATCGGAGTGTGAGTAATTAATCCTTCAAACGCACAAGACAAGATGTTTTCAAGACAGAACACAACAGGGGATAAAGAATTTACTTTTAGGGATATTAAAGGCCCTGTACCTGATTTTTACTGTTTTGAAATGTCGAAAACAGAGCTAGTTCATTTTAAACTCTTTAAATCAGTCACATGTATCGCTCACTTTCCTAATGCAGTCCCAGCATCATAAATATTCACCTTGATGGGTTTTAAAGAAATTGTTGGTCGACTAAAGACCTGCCCCATTGATCGATTGGTCGACTAAAAGGGGGTGTGGCAAAAATATATCTAAACTATGAAATCATTCCCAAACCACACTCAAAAAAATAACAATTTATACAAAAAAGTACCAGCAAACAGAGTATTTATTTGTCAGACATACTGATTTACTCCAAAATCTTCAGCGGACTCATTCCACATCTTCTCATTTTTGCTGTTTTTGCCACGTAAATTTGTTAAATGCAAATAAAATAATTTATTGACTAATAAAAATGTTGGTCGACGAAGACACCATCAACATTAACTGACTAAACGACTAAAGGATCACTGCCCTAATGGGTTTATGAGCACTTTTTACCCGTCTCTGAACCCAGAACCCAAACATTATCAGGCCAACGGTGCACTTCCTGCTTCTCGTAGAATAAAACGCTCTATAAATACATGCAGAGTAAACGTTGTGGTCTTATTTTCGCCGGAATAGATGCTTTTACAATAAATCTGTGCTGGGGCGACACAGGTTTTACTTGATTACATGCACAAAATCAGGCACATGAACTAGTTCTGTTTTCAAGTTTCAAAACAGTAATAATCAGGTACAGGCCCTTTAATTTCAAACTGTTAAAATTACAAGGACATGTTTTAAATTCTATCTGAAAAACAAAGCACAAAATTGCATACATTTACTTATTTGTCAATGTCAAATGTCAATGTTCAAATTCATTTATAAAGCACATTTAAAGCAACCTCAGATGACCAAAGTGCTATAGGCATTGTACAAAGAAGACATTATAAAAGTAAAGAAGGAAATGTTACATCATGGATGTAATGTACACTTTTGATACGATCAAAATAAAAGCTAATAATTACAACACAAGATGATTTGGTTTACACTGAAATATAGGTCAAAGAAAAAAAGTGTGTTTTGAATTTAGTTTTAGTCCTCCACAGACTGTGAGAATGAGAATTAAATAGAAATTGTAAATAAAAGCGCTTAAGTCTTTCCTCTCTGTACGTTTTGTCTCGTGTAATGACAACAAAATGAACCAAGAATTTTAAACGTCTACGAAACAAACGATGTATGCAATTTTCTAATTTAGAATTTGAGCAAACTGGAGATTTCTGAGAAGATGTGTGATGTTTTTTGTCAGTAAAGCAGACTATACTCTATGACAAAACTTTCAAAATGTTTGGCACAAACAGAGGGAAGCAAATGGGTATTCTGTTGGTCTGTGTGACAAAAAAAGAAAAGAAAAAAACATAGACCGCTTTGAAGATACAATTTTCAACATAAATGAAAATAGTTTTGATGGAACGATAAAACATACTTCACTATAGATTCAAAATTAGACTGAAAAAAACGTAAATCTAGGATATAAAACCAGATTTTCAAACCGTGAAAGAAAGAAATGGTATTTAAATCTGTCTTTCTCATTTGCGGCTCTTTTCAACCATTTCTCACTTCACAGTATTCACATGCATATATTTTCAGATGATAAAGTGAAGCAGGGTGATTTGGCCGTTGCACAACCATCTTTTCATCCCAGAACATATTTTAGCGACGTATCAAATCCAAATCTACTTTATTTGTAAAGTACATTTTATAAACAGAACTGTTTCCAAAGTGCTGCACAGACACAAACATAAAACGGCAAAACAAAGTATATAATAACAACTCAATTTGATCTCACTGCTTATAAAACCAGTCAAATCAAATCCAAGCAAAATCATAAAACCATAAAATAGAAATAAGTTAATAGAATAAGAATAAATACATTAAAAAATGATAAAACACAGAGGAGCTCACAACTCACGCGGTGTTAAAAGCCAGAGAATAAAAGTCTTAAGACGAGACTTAAAACACTCCACTGTGGGGGCCGTTCAGACCTGGGGAGGCGGAGTGTTCCAGAGTTTGGGGTCGACCACAGAGAAAGCCCCGCCCCCTGGCTCTAAGTCTGGTCTTAGGCCCTACGAGCTGGAGCCGGCCCTCGGACCTCAGAGCGCGGGGGGCGATACATTTGGATGAGGTCCGAGATGTACTGTGGGGCCAGTCCATTCAAAGCTTTAAAAACAAACAATAAAATTTTAAAATCAACTCTAAAATGAACAGGAAGCCAGTGCAAAGACGCTAAAATCGGAGTTATGCGCTCTCGTTGTCGTCGTTTGGACCAACTGTAAGCGGGAAAGTGCGTGGTGGCTGATGCAGTAAAAAAGTGCATTCCAGTCGTCTAAACGAGATGAGATAAAAGTGTGTGCGACTTGTTCAAAGGATTTAAAAGATAAAAAAGGTTTGACTTTAGATCAGACATGTCCAAACTCAGGCCCGGGGGCCAAATGCGGCCCTCAGACCAATTTTTCTTGGCCCTTAGTCTTCCTGGTGAACTGGCCCACATTGTCCTGATAAGTACTATTTACAGCACATTTCAGATTTTCTACAATTCTAACCTAAATAACTAACATTTTGGTGCAATACAGACCTGATATTAAGACACTGAGACTGAATGTAGATGTGGTGGTGCTTAAAACATCAGATAAATGCAGCTTTTTTTAACGTTTCGCGATTGATTAGTGGCCCTCCGCTTGGTCTATATTTCAATATGTGGCCCACGATAGAAAAAGTTTGGACACCCCTGCTTTAGATAAAAGCTATCAAGCGCTTTATGCTGAGTTTGCGATTGATAAAATATTTCGTAACAGCGGCAATGGTCAGATTTGGTCACATTGTGCTGCTTTTACAACACAATCTACGGCTAAAAAAGTGAAATTATAAGATTAAAGTCGGGCACTGCGGCTTTAACGGGCATTTTTCCCGCTCCAATCATCCTCGGGCCAAACCTGTGAAGTGTGAAATTGCGAACAGACCGGAGCATGTTTGTGGACGGCAGGATTTTAATTTGAAGTGAAGTGAGCGAGAGGTGTTGACTCAAGAGGGCGCCGTGGAGGATGTTATTGGACGTGGAGATATGCAGACCAATAACATGTTTGATTAACTACGGCAGAGTGGCTTCACACTAGATTATTGGTGTGAGAGACGAGAAGAGCCACCAGAGAAATCATGTGTAGGTTTAATTTAGAGGTTCTCTGCGAAATTGAGCTTTTAAACATGCCGGAAATATTGTTTAGATTTTATTTGTGCATGTTCAAGTAATCTTGCAGAGGATAGAGTTTCCAAAGAAGACAATAAAGTGTGGTATAGCTAGGGCTGTGCAATTAATCGTATATATATATAATCATGATTACAATTATTACTCTACTCAATTACAAAATGTTATAATCGAAAATACAGTTAATTGCCTTCTGTTTATGCTGTGTTCAAGTCTCCCTCAGAGGCTGGATTTTTCAAGCTCCGCCTTGTAAATTCATACTGGAACTACGGCTGCGGAATATATCGCAAAAGTATTGATATCGCAATATTGGCCGACACAATAACGATATCGCAACAAACAAAATATACTGCAGTAACGCCAAAGTTTTCTGATGGAAATTAATAGAAAATCATGAATAAAATCAAGCTTTTTCAACTGAAATTAGTCTCGGTTTTGTATTTATTGGTTTTTATTTTAATATAACAGACATTATTGCATCAAAAATAGGGCTGCAAAGCTAATAATAAACAATAATTGCAGTTGTATTCTGATCGTTCTCTGGACTAAACCGACTCTAAAACACAAACTTAAAGACTTTTATAACAAACACAGTAACATTATTAACAAAGAAAATGTAGGCGGACTTTAAAATCTGATATTCCTCTGAGCAGAGCTTGTTTCCAAGTGTAATCAGAAAAAATCAGACATCAGAGGCCAAAACTACAGAGTCCCAGCTTCACCAAGAGTCCAGACAATAATTTGTGTCCAAAGGGTTCAAGAACAGCTTCAGTTTGAAACAAGGCTCATTTTAGTCACATGTTTTAGGAAAAACAGGTCAGATCTGTATGCAGTTAAGAACTTGTATTTTCTTATTGTCTTGCACAAAACTTGAGAAAAACTGACCTCGTCAAAGGCAAAAAATACAGCTCCTTTATGGACATTAATGGTGCGCCAACAATATAATTAAATATAACAGTGTTTCTCATCAATAGAGGAAGTCAAAAGTAATGATGAATGGCAGTGTCAACGGAGCCTGAGCTACAGTCGCAAGTGAGAACACGTTCACGACAGAGCGCATTCAACAAGACTCGCAATGTTCACGAGTCTCAAATCACGAGTCCGAGTCGAGTCTCAAGTCTTTAGGGACAAGTCTGAGTCGAGTCGCGAGTCTCTGACACCATGGACTCAAGTCTGACCCCAGTCAAGTCGAGTCTCAAGCCCCATCTCTGTTATATTATGATGTTTTATTGGGGCTGGTCGATACGGCAAAAACTATTATCACGATTTTCTTGGGGCCAGATCATCATTTCGATTTTATCTCAATTCATGTTCACTTTGTATGTTTCTATTGCCTTTAACAGAGCTGCACGATTTAGGAAAAATATCTAATTGTGATTTTTCTGACCAGTTTTGCGATTGTGATTGTGCAGCTCTGGTCTTTAAGAGGTAAATAAAGTCATCTGCTCAGAGGCTTCAGAGGCTAAACAACAGGAGAAAAAGTGTGTTTGAACAGACAGCTGCATTAAAGAGACAAACAGTCAATCACGATACGACAATTTCACAAAAACAGCACATTGTCACAGGGACCAGCTCCATTTTTATCACCGTACCAACTAGTTTTATGCTCTTTATGTTTTCTCAGTGAAGCTTTGAAGCGTGATTATTTCCGGCTGCCCGCTCAGGCCATGGTGTCGGTGAAGTGCTCGCCGTATCACATCGCCGATAAATGTGTTCTGATGGGAGACGCTGCACACGCCGTCGTCCCGTTCTACGGACAGGGCATGAACGCGGTGAGTGCAGGGACAAAAAGGACTAAAGCCAAAGCATAAATCTGAGAATCTCTTGGCGGATCCCCAACAAGGAAAGTTGTACATCTGACTGACAAGATTAAAGATTAACCAGGTCTAACCCAGGACTGAACCAGGTCTAACCCAGGACTGAACCAGGTCTAACCCAGGACTAAACCAGGTCTAACCCAGGACTGAACCAGGTCTAACCCAGGACTGAACCAGGTCTAACCCAGGACTAAATCATGTCTAACCCAGAATTAAACCAGGTCTAACCCAGAATTAAACCAGGTCTAACCCAGGACTAAACCAGGTCTAACCCAGGACTAAACCAGGTCTAACCCTGGACTGAACCAGGTCTAACCCCGGACTAAACCAGGTCTAACCCAGGACTGAACCAGGTCTAACCCCGGACTAAACCAGGTCTAACCCAGGACTGAACCAGGTCTAACCCAGGACTGAACCAGGTCTAACCCAGGACTAAACCAGGTCTAACCCAGGACTGAACCAGGTCTAACCCAGGACTGAACCAGGTCTAACCCAGGACTAAATCAGGTCTAACCCAGGACTGAACCAGGTCTAACCCAGGACTAAACCAGGTCTAACCCAGGACTAAACCAGGTCTAACCCAGGACTAAACCAGGTCTAACCCAGAACTAAACCAGGACTAAACCAGGTCTAACCCAGGACTAAACCAGGTCTAACCCAGAACTAAACCAGGACTAAACCAGGTCTAACCCAGGACTAAACCAGGTCTAACCCAATAATATTCCAGATTCAATGCTTTTCTCCTCCACAGGGTTTCGAAGACTGCATCGTGTTTGATGAAATTATGGATCAGTTTAACGAGGATTTTAGTAAGTTTGTCAAATAGGCAATAGACTAAAGAGTTACATTATTTACAGCTGTTGAATTCTTGTTAAAAAGGTGCAGTTCTTCCTGAATACACCAGAGTAAGAGTCCCAGATGATCACGCCATCGCAGACCTGGCCATGTACAACTACATCGAGGTATTTATGACGGAACAGGAATGTACAGTTGTGTTATGCATGAAAATAAAATGGTTCTATAGACCATTCTCACCTGTCGTCCCTGATTAGATGAGTTGCACGTTCAGTAAGTGACGTTGTCGGTGGCAAAAAGATGCTACAACATTGTCGCTTGACTGGTACAAAACACTTTTTGGGTAACGCTTTACATTAAGGTTCCTTAGTTAACTATTTATAAGACGTTAATAAGCACTAATAGTTTGTTCATGCACTTATAACGCCTTATACATGTTTATAATCCATCAGCCAAAACATGTTTGAGTGAATAAACCACATGTACAGAGCATCAATGAGCTGCATATTACATTATTTTCAATTATCACGCTAATAAATGCTTGTAAATGCTGTATAAGTGCTTATAAACACATAACAAGCGCTTATTAATGCATTATAAATAGTTTACTAAGGATCCTTAATCTAAAGCGTTACCGATTTAATGTTTAATTGAAACTCATCTTGTCTGTGTTTGTGAAGTGCCACTGTCCATTTAGGAGAGAAAACACAGGTCCGTTTTTACTGACTTTTCATTGTTTAAACAACGTCGTGTGATCACTTGCCGATCAAAACAGAAAGTTGTGGCGCTAGCTGTGATGCTAACGCTCAGGATTTTATCAAATTGACATTGAAAACAGCGACAGAAATTAAGAAGTTGGACATATTTCTTGTGGATTTCATCAGAGAGTGTCATTTGGAACCGTGTTAAAACAGAGTCAGACACAGAGGAAAAGAGGAGGAGAAGAGGAGGAGGTGAATTACACAGTGAGTTATGATTTATGATGCCCGTCAGCGTTGGATGTAAGTGTGTGTCTGTATTTTTTGCATTATACATACAATGTTTAAGCAGAAATATGACCATGTGCCTCGCTGTTATCTTTGTGAATCTCTCGCTTCTGAGAAGACAAAAATGGAAAGTTTTAGCCCAGGCGATCTTTCCAGTGTCTCCTCCACATCTTTCCATTGGCCGCTGGGCTTCGTGTGCGGAAGTGTCAGTAAACTGTACCGGAGTTTAAACATGTTGACTTCTGCTGAGGTCTAGTCGTGTTTTTGGTCCATACATTGTGATCCAGATGCAAGTCCAGTCATAACAGGTCCACGCTACGAAAATGAAGCACCTGTGACCGTCTTAAACTAGAGAAGACTGAGAGAACATGGGGCTAAACATGTGTCCTCAGCTCTGAACGAGAGAAATAGCTGTTTATTTGCCACGCAGTCAGTCAGCAAACACAAAGAACATAACGTCACTGACAATCAGAATCGGTTTATTGCCATTGTCAGTGATCAAAAATTCACAAACATAGGAACTTGCTTCGGCGTGAGGTGCAACATAAAACAATGAATAAAATATAATAAAATATATAAAAGAGGCATGCATAAAATTAAGAATAAAATAGACTAAGACTATATACAGCAATGTAAAGTTGGCAGACAGCGCATTGTGCGCTCTGCTGAGAAGGTGATCGGCTGCAGCCTTCCATCGGTCCAGGACCTGTACGTCTCCAGGACTCGGGGACGAGCAGGTCGGATTACAGCTGACCCTTCTCACCCTGGACACGGACTATTTGAGCCACTCCCCTCGGGCAGGAGGCTACGGTCCATCCGGACCAGAACCTCCCGCCACAAGAACAGTTTCTTTCCCTCTGCCGTTGGACTCATGAACACTTTGTAACACCTGTCACTTCAACAACATATTATATAAGAACTGTCTATTTTCACTGTCTGCCAACTGTACATTCTGTATATAGAGTTAGTCTATCTTAGTCTATTTTATTCTTAATTTTATGCATGCCTTTTTATATATTTTTTATATTTTATCCTTTGCTTTATGTTGCACCTACGCCGAAGCAAGTTCCTACGTTTGTGAATTTCACTGACAATGGCAATAAACAATTTCTGATTCTGATTCTGATTCTGATTCTGACAGTGCAAATGTGCAAATGTGGTAGTGCAAATAGATAGTTCTTATATAATATATTGTTAATGGTCTATACGCAGTGGAGCAGTAAAGAGCAATGATGTTTTTACAAAGGCAGTAGGGAGTGCAGACTTTGCTAATCAATTGAGTCTGTGGACACAAGCTCTTGATTGTGCGAAAGACATTCTATTGAATCTGAATCACCTAATTACTCTAACGACGGAGGACCATTAAACCCCATGAACAGAGCTAGTTTTGAAGTTTGCCCATCAACATGAAATGCCCCAGTTCCCCGTTTGAGTCGCCTGCCGCCCTGTCAGGTGTGACAGGAGCACAATGACAGTGTGCCCATTAGAGTCACATCCACACAGTGTCAGTAATGATCACAGATGCTAATGCTAACGTTAACGACCTCCAATCTTAATTAATCCCCATGACACATGGAGCAAAGGCTAATGGGAAATGGCACGTGCTCAAACTGTGGATTAAAAATAGCTTTAGGATAAGGATGTCATGGCTGTAGGAAACTGGAGCTTTATCCACACGGCAATGATGTTTGCACCACAAACACATTTGAACAATTTGTGTGTGTGTTTTTATTTTTTTATTTTTTTATTTTTTTATGTTCTTAGTCTCAGTGACTCAAAGCTTTAAGGATAGGAATTAACTTTTTTTTTCTGGGGGCAAAATATTGTCAAATAAGTGAAGCTGGGGGACACAGACTGGTGCTGTTGGATTTGTTTCAGAGATCCGTGCTCCGATTTAATAAAACAGGCATTTAACATAAGTTTAATGCATAAGTTTAAAGACTGTTTCACACCAATATTATTGAGGTTACATAGAGAGGGCTTTTCAAAATCCACAATAAAAAGTACCAACAGAAATTTGGGCCAATTCAGCAGGAAGCCTGGGGGCTATGGCTTCAGTTCTGTCCAACAAAAGGACATTGAACATCTATTAATCATAGAGCCCCAAATGTTAAACCCTCGTGCTACATTTGGGTCATTTTGACCCTGTCAATTATTTTTGTGTGTTTTATGTGTTAATGTGTTTCCTCTCCAGATGAGAGCTCACGTCAACTCTAAGTGGTTCCTTTTCCGAAAATATGTGGATAACCTTCTGCACCTGCTCATGCCCCGGACCATTGTCCCACTTTACACCATGGTCAGTTTACACCTGTCTGCAGCAACATCAAGGACTAAACCAGGTCTAACCCAGGTCTAAACCAGGACTAAACCAGGTCTAAACCAGGACTAACCCAGGACTAAACCAGGTCTAACCCCAGACTAAACCAGGTCTAATGCATCTCTGATAAAATCTGATCACTGCAGACCATGGTACAAATACAAGAAGTTCCTGCACTAAAACCTAGAACTGAATCAAGTCTAATGCAGATTTAAACCAGGACTAGACCAGGTCTAACCCAGGACTAAACCAACCCAGGACTAAACCAGGTCTAACCCAGGACTAAACCAGGATTAACCCAGGACTAAACCAGGTCTAACCCAGGACTAAACCAGGTCTAACCCAGGACTAAACCAACCCAGGACTAAACCAGGTCTAACCCAGGACTAAACCAGGACTAAACCAGGTCCTACCCAGCCAAATGCAAACCAGGAACAAAAACACATCCTTCCCCAAACCACATAAACATGTTTTTCAACTGTATCTTTCACTGATCAATACGCTGTACTTTTTAAAACATTTACTCTAATCTAAGGTTCAGGGTTACTTTGTGTGTTATTTATACTTATCTTATCTTAATAATCCATTTCTTCACCGTATTTATGTTTCTTTATGTCTCTTTCAGGTGACGTTCACGAGGACAAGATATCATCAGGCCGTGGAGCGCTGGCAATGGCAAGACAAAGTAAGGCACTTTTTCTTATTTCATTCATTTTATTTTATATTTTGTTTAATATAAATGTAATATTATAATGGAGTGATTGGGTTTATAAAACACATTTGGCATTGGTCACTTTATTGACATTTTGTAGTAAGTAGTAAATTTAAAAAGCAGCAAAAATGACTCAATATTTACTGTGTTTATATAAAACTAAATCTAAACGAAGGCCAGTCCAAGGTTCATAAAGTGACTGTAAAATCCCAGCACTGTTGCGACACATAAATATAAGTTATATATTTTGTTCTTCTTCGTTACTTTGATCAAAACTTAATGTCACAGCATCTTTTTCAACATTTATACGACAGAAATGTGATGTTGGTTGGACCAGCATTCTTTCTCGTTACAAAGTCATGCATTTTTGTTTTTTTCCTGAGTTGGAATTCACAGATGACGGGGAAATAGAATGAAATTAACTTGTAATTAGAGTAAATCAGACACCAGAGGCCAAAACTACAGAGTCTGAGCTTCACAAAGAGTCCAGACAGTAGTTTGTGCTTCAAAGGGTTCAAGAACAGCTTGGTAACACTTTATAATATCTACACTTATTCCTGCCTCAACAAAGCATGAACAAAGGCTTAATTCATACTGAGCAAATAGTTTATTAAGAATGATTCGGGCTTAGAAACTATTTAACTACTACTTTAACCCAAATTCCTAACCCCAACCCTAGCCCTAACCTTAATTAAGTAGTTACTAAGCCTGAATCATGCTTAATAAAGTATATATTCATTATTAATTAAGTCTTTGTTCATGCTTTGTTAAGACTAATTAAGGTGTAGTTATTATAAAGTGGTACCAACAGCTTTAGTTTGAATTGGGGCTCATTTTTGTCAGAGGTTTTAGGAAAAATAGGGTTAGAGCTCATGCCATGGCTCAGAATCCTTCAAGATGTCCAAGATGTTTTGATATAAATAAAAAAAGAACAAAAACTTAAAAAAATGGTTTTCAGAAGAAGAAAAAAATCACAAAACGTATAAAATAATTATGTATTAATCTTATATCAGTTATTCTTGGGGTAGCCGATGGGAAAAAATGTATTAAATTTTTTTTGTCCTCATATTGATTGATTGATCTTGGTTTCTGATGAGATGTTTTTTTCTTTTCCAAAACAAAACAAAACAAAACAAAAAATGGCTTTCAATACTGATTCCATGAACGTAAAGAAGACAGACCTTTAATCAGTGATATTTAACACACAAAAAATCCCAATTTATTCCTCCAAATAGAGATAAATAGGTTAAATGTCATACCACCTGAAAAATTACACAGTGTATCTTTAAAAGTCACATGCATTCATGTTCTGTCCTGTGCACAGCTTTAAAGTCTATATGACAGTTTAGACGACACTTTTCACTAAAACGTAGTGAACATGATTAGATTTAAGATTTTACTAAACATTTTGTCCATTTGTCCCCAGTTTTCGTAAAGTTTATAATGTCACTTCCTGGTTGGACACGGGCAGCAAATATGACATAGATAGAGGAGATTCCACAACTGTTACCATAGCAACCATTTTGAAAACAAGGGCCAAAATCCACATAAATGACACAATAGCATAGAACTATAATAAAACCTGGAAGATGAATCCAAAATGGCGCCCTGTTTATCCCTATGGAGAGTGCTCATTGGTGCATGACCCCAAAAAAGTTTCTTACTTCCGCATTTACTTCCTGATACGGAGGCTGCCATCTTTGTTTTACTTCCTGATACGGAGGCTGCCATCTTTGTTTTACTTCCTGATACGGAGGCTGACATCTTTGTTTTACTTCCTGATACGGAGGCTGCCATCTTTGCTTTAGGGCGCCACGTGACGACAATCCCCCACTTCATATAAAAACAGTAATTTCGGTGATTTTAGAAACGGTAGAAAAGAACATTTCCTTCTATTTTATTTAAATACAGATAATAATTCAGTACTGTCTGCAATTATAATGTGCAATTATAGAAAAAGGCTGGTTCCAAGAGGCTGCAGTACCTCGCACGACCACTAATCAATCTGGGACCACAGGCAGAGGGGGCGTGTCTTATCCTGTTCATTTAATACATCCATGCACAATAGTTAGGATTTGACAAATAATTATACCCAATAGCAACTTTATTTTGTTGAATGACACTTTAAGCTGTCAAAAAATTTTGTCAGTTGCTGAAAATTGTGTTCTGTTTTCAATTTTTGATTTGAATCCAGCGCTACTTCCTGTCATTTTAAACTTTTATTTTTCAAAAATAAAATTGCTTTTCAAAATACTTAACTTTTTTTCTCTCTTGCAGGTGATAAACCGCGGTCTGTTTCTCTGTGGCACCGGCGCGGTCCTGGGCGGCTCGTACCTGCTCTTCAAAAACCCCCCGAACATCGACAAACTCAACATCGACATCGAGAAAATGTGGAACAGACTCGTCACCTTCGGGACCTCCTGAAAACTGGCTGTCGACGCTCAACCCCCAGCGAGAGGGAGTTTAATTAGAGCTTAATTGAATGTATTAATTTGTAATGAGTGAACCGTGCCAGGAAAACGCACTGGAAATAACTGCTGTAACTTATTCAGGTCAATGTGAAAAATGAATGGATTTTAATGGTGGCACTTTAGAGCACGGTGATGGCGGTGATGAGGCTGAGGTAGCAATTTAACGTGGAATTGTGGTAATTAAAAGGTAATTACATCACACTTCTGTCATTCTATTCGATCTAATTCAAAATCTTAACCCAGGAAGACAGCAATTTACGAGGATTGTTGGTGTTTAAAGCTGCGGTACCTGACTTTTTTGGGTGTAAATTTATACATTTTAAGATAAGATAAGATAAGAGATCCTTTATTTGTCCCACAATGGGGAAATTCCACTGTTGCAACACACAGTTTAGAACAGGAATGAATGAAATAGGCGCATGCAATAAAAATAGGATAAATAAACATGGTAATAAAAATACAATATAAAGTATAAAGTGCACACTCTTATTTACAGTAGGTGGCTGACTGGGAATAAATAGTAAAAAATGGCAAATAAAGTGGCTTAAGTGTATGTTATATACAGTAAGTGACTATAGTGAGGTAAAAGTGTATTAATAGAGAAAATATTCTGAGTATTTTGAAAAATACAAAATACATTTTATTGCATGTATTCAATATTCTGTACATTTTCAAAGTATTCTTCCCATCACTGGCTGTGCGTTTAATAATTTAATAGAAAATAATAGGAATAAAGTCCACTTCTCATTCATTTTCTCTCCTTTTTATGGTTTTGTCGACCCTTCTGCCCTTGTATTTTGAAATTAAAGGTTTAATTCTGTTGTTGTCAGATGTTTTAGTATCTTGTATATGTTACTGAAGAATTAAAATTGAGTTTACCTTGTCTTTTATTAAATGGTAAATGGTCAAATGTATATAGCGTTTTTTTCGACTGCATTGTGTTCTTGAAGCCCTAATGAACAATTCACCCGCTACAGTCGAACTTCAAACTGCTTCAAGGCTTTTTTGTTTTGTTTTATTAGTTTTCCATAAAGAAAAAACATATTATAGCAAAATATACGAAATATTTTCTTCAAATAAAAACGTAACACCCTCCAAAAAAAAAAAAAAATAAATAAATAAATAAAATAAATAAAAAATAGAAAATACTCAAATAAACCGCAGCAACAAAACACAGTAAATAAAATAATAATAATAATAATAATTTGTCGCAGAATGTAATACAGTCACACGATTATTGTTGTCTGAGAAAGTTCATTAGGTTAAAGGTTAAAGTTCAAGATGTGTTGAAACAATAAAAAAATATAAAAATACTTCACATTATTTGGTTTTCAGAAACAAAAAAACACAAAACCTTTAAAATAATAATGTCTTAGTCTTATTTGCGTTATTCTTGGGTTGGCCAATACTGCAAAAAAAAAAAAAAGAATCACTTTTTTTGTTTTCCTCGTATTGATTGCTCTCCTAACCCTGACATTTCTGATTAAATTGTTTTTCTTTTCCAAACCAAACAAAAACATAAAAAAGACAGACCTTTATCATCAGAGTCAGACTGACTTTTATTCATCTCAAAGGGGAAATGTGTTTTGTTACGACCAGCAGAGGAAAATAAAGCTTAAAAATAAGACTTCACTTCAAAATAACAAACCAAATAAAGAATCTGGGTCATTTAACACAAAATATTACACAATTTATTCCTCCAAATAGACAGATTTAATGCTTCCTTTGAGAGATTCTGCTTCAGTTTTAACCCCAGAGACATTAAAGGATGTTCCAAAGCTTCGTATTGTATTGTAATATACTGTATAATTTGTCATTACAGCCGTTATGTTGAGGGTTTTAATTTCGTACTTTTAATTTCTCTGCGGCCTACAGTATATCTTGCCATTTCTGACACTGAATCAGATCTGTCTTGTCTCTTTTATCATCCGCGCGATCTGTTCATCAGGTTTATTCATAGCTGAGGTTAAAGGCCTGTCTCCTGTCTCTAATTACACTGCAGAACTCATCAGCGCCGTCTATTTATAAAAAGTCCCGAGCAAATTCATGCAGCTGTCGGTACGTTTGGGCAGCAGTTTCAGAGGCTTTCTACAAAAACCCGTTCAGTTCAGGGACCAGAGCTGCTTCATTGTGGTTTTCTTGTGCCACTGGAACCATTTTCGTCCAGAGATCAGAATCAGAATGGGTTTGTAGCCGTTGTCAGTGATCAGAATTCGCAAACAACTTGCTTCGGTGTAAGGTGCAACATAAAACAATGAATAGAATATATTAAGTAAGTAAGTAAGTACATTTTATTTGTATAGCGCTTTTCACAGATAAAAATCAAACCCAAACTTTTCTGCCTGGGACCCCCAAATTAGCCACGCAATTGACTTGGGACCCTCAAAGCGAAATGAAAATGACAATAGCAATACTTTTAAGTGTCAAAGCCTGTTAATTCAGGTTTAATGTTGGTTATTTGAATAGTTTATTGTCTCATTAGACCCTATTTCACTAAAAGATACTGTTTTAAATAAAAAATAGAGCAAATACAATGTCATATTAATTAAAATGAGATCTTGAAATCATCTCGCGACCCCCAGCTTACCCCTCGCGACCCCCTGAGGAGTCCCAACCCCCACTTTGGGAACCACTGGTGTAAGGCACAGCAAATCAGCAATATACTGAGGGGCCTGACCATGCAGCACTCGGAAAGTAAGAACACAAAGTTTAAAATCGATCCTATACTTCACTGGTAACCAGTGAAGGGACGATAAAACCGGGGTTATATGGGCTGTTCTGGGAATTCCTGTTAAAATCCTTGCAGCAGAGTTTTGCACAAGTTGAAGTCTTTTAAGAGCAGACTTATTAAAGCAAGTAAAAACAGAGTTGCAATAGTCAAGACGAGATGAGATAAAAGCATGGATGATCATCTCCAGATCAGTCTTTGATAGCAATTTCTCAGATGTTTCTCAGATGATAAAAACAGTTTTTTGTCAACTGTTTTGAGTGACCCTCCAGAGCCTGGTCAAACACAACCCCCAGGTTTCTTAGGCTGGTTTGTACGGAGGAGCCCAGAGAACCCAGGTGTTGTTTGATCAAAGGGATCTTTTGGTCCGGGGCAATAATCAGAGTTTCTGTTTTCTTTGGGTTTATCTGGAGGTAATTTGATGACAGCCATTTTTTGATGCAAGACACACACTCCAAGAACATGGTAATATAATGAAATATATAAGAGAGGCATGCATAAGATTAAGAATAAGATAAAATAAAATAAAGTAGACTAAGAAAGACTATATTCAGAAATGTACAGCTGGACAGTCAGTGCAAATGTAGCAGTGCAAATAGATGATTGAGCATCACTTTGAAATATATTGGCTTCAAGTATTTTCAATTTTTTGGCACAAATTTGCTCCGTTCAAAAGGGAAGGAGGAGACAATCTGCTTTCATTAATATTGTTACATTGATCAGAAGAGCTGTAAGTGTGTTTTTTTCATCTCCGTGAACATGCTCTTCTCCTAGGTCAAAGGTCGTTCAACATCTGGTTCACGCATAGACATAAAAATAGTGGACAGACGGTTGTCGCTCGGCCCCATTCATGATAATGTGGCTCAGTCATGGAGAATTCAAAATGGCCGCGGGTTAGCCCCCACCACTCCCCCCTCGGTGGGGAGGCGGGGAGAGGGCGACTTTGGGCGGCCTTTTGCTGACGTACTGCCGTCGTTGCCTCTATGGTTACCGCCCACTCGTAGGTGTATGGCTGCGCCCTGACATTTCCGGCGCGTAAAGCCCGCCTTCTTCATTAGATATGCACGAACTATAAAAAATCACAGCGGCTAAACCAGCCTGGTTCAAAAAAATTCACCCCCCTCAGCGTTGTCACAGAGCCGCTAACGTTTGAGACCAAAGCCGTACTTTGAGCCAGGCTCTAAAGTAGGTTTTGAGACGTCTAACTCCCCATTGACTTGCATTGAAAAATTCTACTTCCGCAGCAGCCCCTAGTGGTCAGCAGCAGATTGCAAACATGGCAGCCTACAGTCGGCGGCTCAATTTGAGCGCGGTAGCCTCGCCCACTGGGTTCACGTAAGACCTTATTGACCTTATTCCGGAATTTACCGTACACGCCGCCGTCTTGTTTCCGTTGTAGTTTACACGGAGCAGACGAGCTCAACAGAAAATAAGTTCTACATGGACTAAAAAGCCGTTTTCAGACTGACCAGGAAATCGTTGTGTTGTGACTTGTTGTTGTTCGTGTTCATTAAACATTTTAGACAAAGTAATCTACGTTATGTAACATTTTAGCGGCGAAACTTTTCCCTCGTTCATCATTAGCTTTAACGGAGTTCTCGTCAAACGGAAGTGCGTTTACAGACGGAAGTGTAAAAAACGGCAAAAGTGGGCGGGGCAGAATAAGGTCAATATGGTCTCCTGACAACCCATTAGTTACTTTAAGGTTCCTCTACACCAGGCATGTCCAAACTAAGGCCCGGGGGCCAAATGCGGCCCTCAGACCAATTTTTCTTGGCCCTTCAATGAAAGGGCCCCCCCTTTCATTGTCCCGAGAAGTACTTTTTACAGTAAATTTAACATTTTCTACAATTTTAACTGAAATAACTAACATTTTGGTGCGTGACAGACCTGATATCAAGGCACTGAGACTGAATGTAGATGTGGTGGTGCTTAAAACATCAGATAAATGCAGCTTTTTTTAACGTTTCATGATTGATTTGTGGCCCTCCGCTTGGTCTATATTTCAATATGCGGCCCTCGATGGAAAAAGTTTGGACACCCCTGCTCTACACTCATTTACGTCCAGTCTTGGTATGCAAGGGCCTCTTTGATTTATATGTGTTCATACTTCTTTGTGTTCGTAGAAACATAAGCTCTGTACTTGGAACTCATTATGTACGCCCACTTTTACTCTGTTTTGCATAGACGTATAAACTGGTGGTCTCTTCTGTGCTTCTTCATCGCGGCGTCTGCAGATCCGCAGACAAAGCGACTGGATCCAGTAAACTATTTTCACATCTACCTGGTCTGGCCTTCTTTGATTTGAATCACTTAATATCAAGAGCCAAGGTGTAATTTTGCTGCCTCTGAACCACTGTCCAAAGTATAATTTGTCAACGGCAAGCGATGTGCGGGTGTTTTTGCGTCTGTGTTCTTTCATAAAAGTGTTTTCCGACGCTCATTCATTTCTGAGTATTGATCATCAGGCCCGTAGACAGAAATCTGGGGGCCCAGGGCAAGAAGCCTCACATGGGCCGTCCTCTAATGTAAATTAATAGGAAGAGAGTCCAATTCTGGGCCCATAAGACCCCTGTGTCCCCCCCGTCGTCTCCTCTGTTGATCATTGAGGCCAAAACTGGGGGAAAGAAAAAAGAAAAAAAAAGTTTACACTGAGATGGTTTTGGGGGGAGGGGATTATGTGAGCAGAATTGTCCTGTAATGTCTGACTTTGTGTGTTATGTTATGTCTTTTGTTGTAAGGTGTTTTATTGTCTTCTGTTATAATGTTGCTGTTGCATGTGTTTGGTCCCTCTTGAAAACGAGATGATGCATCTAAAGGGGCTCCCCATAAATAAATTCAAATAAAATGAGTTCCTTTTAGTTCTTTTCCTTTGCTTTTAACACAAAGTTTTTGCTGAAAATGCTCATGTTTAGCGACAAACGGTGGACGCGGTGAAATGTGAGCTTGTGAAGTGTATTCTCTTTAAGTGTTTCTTCATATAATCCTTGACGACAGCCTCCGTGTTCTCCGTAGGTGTTTCGGTAACTCCGGAAAAATCAGATTATCGTGCACTGAACGCGTCTGTAAGTCCAGCACTGTCTCTTTTAGATTCTCGTTTTCAGTCGCACATGCGTTCATTCGGTTGGTAAGTGAGCGGACACTGTCAGAGAGTTCGTTGTTGGATTTCTGCAAAGTTTTGATCTGAGCATGTGCGTATTCTTAACTGTGACTTATGTCTTTTTCTTTATGCATAGTGGGGGGAATTGCCAGTTTTTGGTTCGTGCCGCCCGGTAGACTAACCTCAGTTTCCATTGTTTGCAGGTCATCCGTTTCCGTGGAAAAGTCGTATTTCTTTTGTCGGTGGGTTGGTAGTTGGCAGGTTGAGATCCGTGTTATTGTTTTGGTGCAAGCCGTCGTAATAGTGATCAATGCTGGCTTCTAGGTCCTCCGCAGTCTCCACTTTTGGTTTCATATAATGTACCTGGGTTGTCTTAAGTTGTGCGCAAGAAGTGTCAGTCTTTATTTTATTATTTTCTTTCCCTTTTGGTGCCAATGGTGCTCCGTTTTTGGCACAAATGAACTAAAAACACCTTTAAAAATCCCTGGAATATACAGCAGTCAAGTCAAAATGGCCAACGCGGCAAAAAATGAATTTTTAGACGAGTTAAAATGTCTTGATTTAAAGCTGGAGTTCCTGATTTTCACACAGCTCAAATGAAAATCTGTCTAACTCATTTCTCACGCTCAATATATATTGTTAATATTCACGTGCATTCATTTTAGCAGCTTTTTTCAGCCTGCAAAGTGAAACTGGGGAGGTCCACCCAAGCACAGCCAATCAGAGCGCTGCTTTCAGCCCTTGACTAGAATTAAAACGCTCAAATAAATATATATATTAAAAATAAAGCGGTAACATTTTGTCACCAAGTGCAGCTTTTACAAGATAAGTTTCACAAAAAGTCCTAATTTACAACCAAAAAAAGTCAGATACCCCGGCTTTAAGGATAATTTGAGGATAATTTGAGTGGTTAAGATGAGTTAAAACGCTTAGATTATTTTCCTTGGCAAATTTATCAGTCAGAAATACCTTGAAACCAATCAAATATTCTGCATAACAGTCAAAACTTCTAAAATCCAGATGAAAATGATACATTCAAGTAATTTTAAGCAAGATTTTTTGAAGAATTGTAAATACATCAATTCAAAGTCCTCATTTTATATCAACCTGGTTTAATTTATAGTTAAACAATTCTCAAAGGCACAGTTTAAATGTTAGAAATGATCCCTGTTTACAGCTTTTTTTCCTAAAACAGCCATATTTTTAATGTGTTGTAACTTGTATTTTCCAACAACAACCTAAATCGTAACTTAACAGTGGTTTATATCTCTGTACTGGGAGTGGCGGTCGTCTGTGGCTGCTGGGCACTGGCTCATTGGCCCCTGGTGGAGGTTTGGCGTGTGCCTCATCTCTCCTGGGTCTTGAGTCTGTGTCCTTTGGCTGCAGACGACTCTCTGCTCCTGGTGGAGACGGCTCCTCTGATGGTGCTCTCACAGCTGGTTCACCTGCATTCAGCCTCATGCCCAGTATCTTAATGTATGTATGTGTGCGTGTGTATGTGTGTGTGCGTGAATATGTGCATGTGTACGTGTATGTGTTTGCGTGGAAGCTTTACTGTGGGGATGGTGGGGTCGGGGCCGGGGTGGGGGTGGGGATGGGTTCGGGGAATTGTTTTTAATATGTAAACTGGAAAGCACTTTGTGTTACAATTTTTGTATGAAAAGCGCTTTATAAATAAAAGTTTGATATCACCTTGACTCATTTTCATGGAGCATTCACAAGTATTCCCTCTAATTTTGGTTTTATGATTTGATTTTACTGGTTTTATAAGCACTAAGATCAAATTGAGTTGTTATATATTTTGTTTTGCCGTTTTATGTTTGTGTTTGCGCAGCACTTTGGAAACAGTTCTGTTTATAAAATGTGCTTTACAAATAAAGTGGATTTGGATTCAACTAAAAGCAGACACAGGATTTTTATTGCTTAAAATATCATCTCTTTATTGAATCCATACATAATAACTCTGTGTACAATATGGTTTTATGATGACAAACATGACAGTACGGTTTGCCTCTTCAGTGCACACACTCACAGTTGGGTGCCAACCAAAATAAATCCACATGTTCTTCCAAAGTTAGGTCCTGAAACTGCTGCTTTAAACACTGAACACAGCACTGCAGTCTCAAATCGAGGCCAAAAACCGAGAAACATGGTTAAAGAGTTCATAATGTGTGAGAATAATGGACTGGGAACCGTAAGATTATTATATTTTGTAAATTGTAGCTACTTATCGGCTACTTTCTATGTTCAGAGCCCAACACAATCATCCCTCATCCCTCATCGAATCATTAACCTGCGAAGATTGTAAAATGTTAAAGTGGATGTACCTGAAGAAAGTTTTTTTTGTAGACGACACACCATCACCAGGACCGGGTTCGCAGAAAACAGCCGAATGTCAAGGTACATCGCACTCACAAAGTTGTCAGACTGGAAGAAACTAGAACTTTGATATCTCATAAATTGAAGATGAACGTTACCAAAGTTATTCTTGCCTCAATAAAGCATGAACAAAGACAAATACATAATGAGCAAACCGTTTATTAAGAATGATTCAGGTTCAGTAATTAAGAGGTTAGAGTTACAAGTTACACTGCAAACATGTTAAAATGTGTTAATTGCAGGATATTTACCTTAAATTTTAGACGATTTGACTTGTTAAGATCATTTAAGACTATTTATTTCATGGAACCAGATTATTTTACTTGTTTAAACAGTTTCTGACTTGTTTCAAAACATATTGTTTTACTTCAAGCCAAATTATCTGTCAGTGGGTTAAGATAATTCGGTAGCACTTTATAATAACTACACATATTCCTGCCTTAATAAAGCATGAACAAAGGCTTAATTCATAGTTAACAAATAGTTTGTTAAGAATGATTCAGGATTAATAACTATTTAACTACTAACCCAACCCTAACCTTAATTAAGTAGTTACTAATCCTGAATTATGCTTAATAAACTATTTGTTCATGATGAATTAAGTCTTTGTTAATGCTTTATTAAGGCAAAATAAGCTGTATTATAAAGTGGTACGTATACTGACCACAATTGCAACTTATTTTAAGACGAATTATTGCTTAATGAGTCAGAAATTCCTTGAAACCAGTGAAACATTCTGCATCACATCAGCATTTACATCTCATTGAGTCAAAACTACTCAAATTCAGGTAAAAATGATACATTTGAGTAATTTTAAGCTAGGCTAGATATGCATTTCTTGCTGTGTAGAGTTGATTGATTAATTCATTCAACAAGTAGTTACTAACCCAGAATCATTAAATTAAGTCTTTGTTGGGGCCCAAAAAAGTGGAGGTAGTAATAAAGTGTTATCGAAAAGTAACCAAAACTTTGACTCAAATAAGAATACTGTTACGTCAGGTTTACACTTAAAGGGCCTGTACCTGATTTTGAACCTTGAGACAGGGACATGTTTTTGTTTCAACCATTAGCCCCGCCCACATAGTCTTTCCTTTCACTCAATATTGCACCATGACTCAGAAATGACTCTCATTACGATTCGTTTTTAGCACTTTTGAAACATCGCCATGACAGAATCACAGTCCGGGATAGTGTCAAGCAGTTATTTTCCCATGATTCACAGTGTACAATGTGCCTGATTGGCTGAAAAGAGGTGACCCTGGCAAACCCTAGTTCTTTCCTAACTAAGTGCATTTATAATAAGACCAGATTATACATTACAAACCCAATGTCTTTCCATTAAGTTGCTTCTATCAAACAATGTGTGAAGTAAAGAGAATTTATCTTAACTGGAGTAGAGTAGAGTAAAAATCAGGTACAGGCCCTTTAACGCGAGTGAGAATTCCTGAAAAGAAAGTCTATTTTTCCCAGATAACGCAGGGGTTTGGAGCACTTTATTCATAATTGAAAGAGTACTGTATGCCTCTCTGTTCTCGCATGAATCCATATGATCCTGTGCTACGATGGTCAAACGCACACCACAAAGTGCACACGTTGGATTGCAATTGACCTGCCGAATCCGCCCCGTGTTAATTAAGTGTAGAAGAACATTTATGTTGAAAGGTTATTCCAAGATTTCCCTTAAAACGTTAATATCCAGCCTTCTCTGCACGATCGCTTCATCAACATAGTCTATTTTTTGAACATTACGATCAACTAAACACAGACTTTGAGGAACTGATGGTAAAAACCTGCATAAACGGTCTGGACACTGGGTTGTACAGCAAAGTATCGGAGGAGGACAGTCTCAGACACAAGTGGAGGTCAGTTTGTTTGGCTTGGATTTGCATCTTCAGACGGTTCCCTGGCCTGCTCTGTACACATTCAATGATTGTGCTTTCTGGCCACAGTTTAAAGCCATCTCGGTGTTTTAAATTTTAGTTCTGGTCTCTTAAAATTCACTAATAATATGTTTAATAATGATGATCTCTATTCCAATCAGAGAGTTAAAGGACACATCTTATGCAAATGTGATAGATTGCGTCATTCTCTCATCAAAAACATCTGCATATTCAGGGTTGTTTCATTAATCCTTTTTGCGAGGTTGTCTTGCTCTGAGCCTCAACTGGTCAAACTGTTGATTTGTACTCGGATTGTGACGTCAAAAGTAGAAAGTAGAAAGGTTTCCTGCACAGTTTTTAAGTCCATAAATCATCATCAGACTCATTCTGAGCTCCAGTCTCACGATCCTGAACTGAAGACCCGGATGCTCCTCGTCTGCCTGAAGGTACTCTCTTTACTCTCTGCACTAGATGAACTGTTCTTCATCTGCCTGGAGGAACTCTCTTTATGCTAGATGAATGCTCCCCATCTGCCTACAGTAACTCTTTCTACACGAGATGAATGGTTCTTCATCTGCCTGGAGGAACTCTCTTTACGCTAGATGAAGTGATCCCTATCTGCCTACAGTAACTCTTTCTACACTAGATGAACTGTTCCTCATCTGCCTGGAGGAACTCTCTCTACAGTAGATGAACTGTTCCTCATCAGCCTGGAGGAACTCTCTCTACACTAGATGAACTGTTCCTCATCTGCCTGGAGGAACAATCTCTACAGTAGATGAACTGTTCCTCATCAGCCTGGAGGAACTCTCTCTACACTAGATGAACTGTTCCTCATCTGCCTGGAGGAACTCTCTCTACACTAGATGAACTGTTCCTCATCTGCCTGGAGGAACTCTCTCTACAGTAGATGAACTGTTCCTCATCAGCCTGGAGGAACTCTCTCTACACTAGATGAACTGTTCCTCATCTGCCTGGAGGAACTCTCTCTACAGTAGATGAACTGTTCCTCATCAGCCTGGAGGAACTCTCTCTACACTAGATGAACTGTTCCTCATCTGCCTGGAGGAACTCTCTCTACACTAGATGAACTGTTCCTCATCTGCCTGGAGGAACTCTCTTTACACTAGATGAACTGTTCCTCATCTACCTGGAGGAACTCTCTCTACAGTAGATGAACTGTTCCTCGTCAGCCTGGAGGAACTCTCTCTACACTAGATGAACTGTTCCTCATCTGCCTGGAGGAACTCTCTCTACACTAGATGAACTGTTCCTCATCTGCCTGGAGGAACTCTCTCTACAGTAGATGAACTGTTCCTCATCAGCCTGGAGGAACTCTCTCTACACTAGATGAACTGTTCCTCATCTGCCTGGAGGAACTCTCTCTACAGTAGATGAACTGTTCCTCATCAGCCTGGAGGAACTCTCTCTACACTAGATGAACTGTTCCTCATCTGCCTGGAGGAACTCTCTCTACACTAGATGAACTGTTCCTCATCTGCCTGGAGGAACTCTCTTTACACTAGATGAACTGCTTCTCATCTGCCTGAAGGAACTCTCTCTGCACTAGATGAACTGTTCCTCATCTGCCTGGAGGAACTCTCTCTACAGTAGATGAACTGTTCCTCATCTACCTGGAGGAACTCTCTCTACACTAGATGAACTGTTCCTCATCTACCTGGAGGAACTCTCTCTACACTAGATGAACTGTTCCTCATCTGCCTGGAGGAACTCTCTCTACACTAGATGAACTGTTCCTCATCTACCTGGAGGAACTCTCTCTACACTAGATGAACTGTTCCTCATCTGCCTGGAGGAACTCTCTCTACACTAGATGAACTGTTCCTCATCTACCTGGAGGAACTCTCTCTACAGTAGATGAACTGTTCCTCATCTACCTGGAGGAACTCTCTCTACACTAGATGAACTGTTCCTCATCTACCTGGAGGAACTCTCTCTACACTAGATGAACTGTTCCTCATCTGCCTGGAGGAACTCTCTCTACACTAGATGAACTGTTCCTCATCTACCTGGAGGAACTCTCTCTACACTAGATGAACCACCTTCCTTCTTCTTGAGCGGTTCTGGCTCCAAATGGATGTGTCAGTCCTGGTCTATCTTCAGTCTGTCCGTCTGTGGGAGTAGAATCTCTCTTTCACTGTGGTTCTCCCTGAGGTTTATACTTTTTCCCACAGGGTTTTTGTAGTTCTTCCTCGCTGAGAAGGAGGGTCAAGGACAAGGGGCGCTCTGGGACAGTTATCCATTTGCTAAATTCCAGTGAACATCGTTTAATCTGCATTTCTGTTATTGACCAATGACGGCTTCATTGTCGCCCACTGAGGAAACTGCTGCTGTGACTTTTTAATTAAATTCAGAGCAAGAATTTCAATTTGTAGACTCATATATATGTTATTATAGACTTAAAAACTACACAGAAGATCTTGGAACTCTACCTTTGACGTCACAAATCTGGAAAAAATAAAGGAGCAAACGTGAATGAAGTTAAATGCAACTCAAGGTATGCTTTTGATGAAGGAACAATGTAATAAAACTGACAGAAGCTCAAAAATGTTGCCAGTTTTGCATATTATGTGTCTTTTAACTCAATTGAAAGTTTATTACCGTGACATTTCAAGTTCTTCTGCAACACATTCACAGAGTCTTTGAAATTATACCCATCATACTGACATCGTGGTAAGATTTTTGAGGACAGTAGCAAAAATAGAGTTCACAAAGACACCGCGCAGGGTCGGTGGGGTCACAGTGGTCGCACCTGGATGACGTCGACCTTGGACTCGCTGGCCGTTTTGGAGGAGACGCCGAGGTGCTGGAGGTTATCGCTGGTTATGATGAAGACTATGGAGGAGGAGTTAAAAGTCACCCTCTTTTTGGGTCTGTCCCGCCCACTGCAGCTGTCCGGCACGAAGATGGGCCGAATGGGGCGCTCCACGGGGGCCAGGGGGCGCTCTTTCAACCCGCGCTGCAGCCACGAGAGGCGGGAGCACATCAGCTGCAGCAGACAGCGGCGGAACTGGGGAGGAAACGGAGAAAAGAGCGGTGTTTAGACGAGACGAGGGCGAGGATTAAGCTGTCAGTCAAACAAAGGAGCGCTGAGTAAAGAGGAAATTGGACAGACGTGCGGAATAATGGAAAAACTGTGAGGGGAAATAAAATAGAGGTGTATTATCTTCAAGGAGATGATCAGAGCAAAGTGGCACGTGAGCGACAGAGGCACAGTATGTAATGTTTTCTTCCACAAACCAAAATGTATCTAGTTTTTAGGGACGTCAAAAGAATCAAAATCAGATAGTAAAACTGGTATCAAAACTAGACACCCATTTGAGCAAGTATCATTATAAAAAAAAAACTAAAAAAAACTGTTATATCGGACAAAAGTTGACCTTTCGTGAACAGTTTTAGAATTATCTAAGCTTCATCAGTGCTAGTATAAGACCACAGTATTTCATAAAGAAAGTACAATTAAATAGTGTAGAAAAAGTCAGTCTCCATCCATCCATCCATCCATCCATCTTCTTCCGCTTATCCGGGGCCGGGTCGCGGGGGCAGCAGCCTGAGCAGGGACTCCCAGACTTCCCTCACCCCGGACACTTCCTCCAGCTCCTCCGGGGCGATCCCGAGGCGTTCCCAGGCCAGCCGAGAGACATAGTCCCTCCAGCGTGTCCTGGGTCTACCCCGGGGCCGCCTCCCGGTGGGACATGCCCAGAACACCTCCCGAGGGAGGCGTCCAGGAGGCATCCGGAACAGATGCCCGAGCCACCTCAGCTGTCAGTCTATTGTCTAAAACATTAATTCAACTATTTTTTTTTGTAAAGCTCTAAAAAAGAGCATTTGTAATTATCCTTGTGATATTGAGATTAGTATCGAAAAAAGTACTGAATCGAGTTTGAAATTGTAGAATCGTGACAACACTAGTTCAAGCCTGACCCAAATGCATCGTATCATTTTTCAATGATTCTATTCATTAACCTTTGTTTAACCAGGTAAAAAGCAAACAAGCATGAAGATCAAAACCTCTTAAGAGCGACCTGGGTCAGAGTGAAACTGCAGGGCACATCATAAAAAACAACCTTGAACTAAAATAAAACATTGAAAAACATTGTAAGAGGTTAAAACAGGGACATATTTAAAAGCACAGACAATGTTCATAGGATTCTCGCTCTTTGTTTTTCAAAATAGCGTGAAAACCCCTCAAAGAAACCAGTTCATAGAGTTCAGTTCAGATTGAAAAGTGGTCCAAGCTGGGGGAGCAGCATAAAAAAGCTTGATTCCCCAAATCAGTCAAACCTGGCCGTCCGGATGAATACACAGACTCATGAGGATCCATCCAGACAGTCTCCTGCTGCTGACAAATCTAACTCTCATTTACACACAATTTTCACTGAACTGTCCCAATAAATGTGTTGTGAGAAGGACAAAACTCAGGCTGGAGTCAGAAGTCATTCATTTGTTTGTCCACATTTTACTGCGGTCGGTGGAGTTCAGTGAAGTGGAAAATAAACCCAAAACACAACAAAGCAAAAGCCTGTGAAAAGCGTCCATCAACACAGTGTTATTTTCCTCCACTAAAACAGTTTGGTGAGTTTTCCGTCAATGTCATATTTCTGCTGACTAAAACTAAATTAAAATCCTCTAAAATTATGACTAGAAGTATATTTCCATCAACTAAAATAACAAATATGTTTTGTGAACTAATAAAAAATAAACATAAATGAATAAAAAGTGAGTGAAAACTAGATCAAAGCTCTTTTTTTTTTTTCAATCCCAGGGACTAAAACATCCAAGAAACACATCCCATTTCTCACAAACATACAATTTATCACTAAAATAAAACTATATTTTCAAGTTTACTAAATTTATAGTGATTTTAAAGGAGACATATTGTGCTTTTTTCTGGTACTTAGTATTTGATATTTTATTGTGTATTGCTATAAACTAATTACAGATTTCATTCTGATTTAGCTATTTTTTTAGGTTTGCAATTTTACTTCCTGGTTGTAAATGATGACATCACACTGGGAAATTACCATAGCACCCAAACTGTGCACTGGGCTAATCTAATGTCACAGATTTTTTTATTTGACAAATGAGAACATGAACAATTTACAATAACACTTTTATTTTGTTGAATTTATGTTTAAAAGGTTAAAAAAAAGTTTATTTTGTGTAAAGATTTGAATGGAATGAGTCATGTCTCATTAGTTCACTTCCTGTATTTTTTTTTTCTTAATAAACGGCTGTATGTATGTATGTATGTATGGATGTAACGTAATTAAAACTGTTTGTTTATGGCTGTATTAGTCTCTGCAGGGAGGAGCAGGACTGTTGTCTGGGCACGCGTCTGTTTAGCTTATATTATAACTTCCCACTGTTTTTATGACGTGTTTAACAGGATATTATTAGGAAAAGTCCAATTAGCAGCTCCATAGTGCAGTCCACACGTGCAGCGCGGCGACAAGAGTGACAGAAAGTTGAATTTAGAACGCAAAAGCTGCACTGTGACTTCCCTCTTGAACGTTAAAGAGTTCAGACTTCAAAGCGTTTCAGATGAATTAAGTCATAAAACAATATGGCTAATGCTAATGTAAAGAAAAGTAAATGTTAAACTGATGTCTCTAACGTATTTATTAAGAGAATATTGTCATTTGCATCGTTTACATAAGGACTGAAAGGTACAGGGCAATTTTTCAAGTCGATTGAGGGAAAAATCTCTGTTTCCTTGATCGCACCATTAATAAAAATGTGTTACAATGGGTCAGAGGCAATTACACAAATGTATATATCCACAATGCTATCTAAGTTTAGCAGTGCTGGGCTGTGATTAAACGGCAGAAATGCTCAGAGCGAGTCTGGCGATGATTTAAGGACTTAAAACAACGTAAGATTCTTCAAAAAACATCACACATCGAAGGAATTCAGAACGGAGTGTTTTTGACGGTTGGAGGGAGAAGATTTTCAGACCAGGATTCATCAAACAAGTGTGAATGAAGCTCAATGCAACTCCAGGAATGTTTTTGATGATGAAAGAGAATATGGTTAAAAGCTCAAAAACGTCAATTTTGTAAAATATTTGGGTACCACTTTATAATAACTACATCTTATTTTTCCTTAATAAAGCATTAACAAAGACTTAATTAATAATGAATATATAGTTTATTAAACATGATTCAGGCTTAGTAACTACTTAATTAAGGTTAAGGTGAGGGTTAGGGTTAGAAACTAGGGTTGGAATATTTGTTAAATAGTTATTAAGCCTGAATCATTCTTAATAACCTATTTGTTGATTATGAACTAAGTCTTTGTTAATGCTTTATTAAGGCATGAATAAGTGTAGTTATTATAAAGTGGTACCAATATTTGTTCTTTAAGTTGTTCCATATTTATCAGGTTTTTTTTGCCCAGATTTAAGGTCACATTAAAAGAAAAATACGATGCATTTTTCATATTGTAATTACCCTTTAGACCTGCTCTTGAGTGTCTTCAGTTTGTCATGTTTTAGAACTTAAAATAAAATGCTTTTACAAAGAAAAACATAACTTTACCACTGTGTTGGAAGATGCCATTTTGACTTAGCTGTGGCTCCATCTACTGGCTGTAGAGGCAATTACACACATGTATATATATATATATATGGGTTTGTAAAGCGGTTTGGGTGCCTATTAGGCGGAAAAGCGCTCTATAAATAAAAATTCTTCTTCTTCTTCTATATACCCACAACGCATTGCAGTAAAGAGTGGATCTGATGAAGTTGTATTTATCGTGATTAGAAGAAAGAAATGTTCAGAGCGAGTCTGACGATGATTTAAAGTGCCTATGACAGGTTAAACTACTCCTGTAACTAAAATACAAGTAAGATAAATATATTCCAACTTTTGCTAAGAATAATTATACATTTTATCATTTTTAGCTGTTTTTTTAGTTTTGTAACATCACTTCCTGGTTGTAAACGATGATCACGCTAGGGAATTACTTCGAACACTGGGCTAAAACTCGGCTAATGTCAGAGATTTTTTTGTCCGACAAATCAAAATATATGTGAACACCTTCATTTTGTTTAATTAATGTTTTAAGGGTAATTTAAGTTGTTGATTTTGGGTAAATTTGGCACAATCTTTGGATGGAATGAGTCTCCCTAGTGTGATGTCATCAGCTTTTTACTTCCTGTAATTTTAAACAGATTTTTCAACTTTTCTCCACCAACTGGTGTAAAACAGTAATTTTTATGTACAATACGTATTAATACACCAAATAAAATCAAAATTAGAAATTCATTAAAACCTGTCATACGCACTTTAAGGACAAATGATTCTAGGATAAATGACGTCAGCATCATCTACGTCACACATGGAAGGAGTTCAGAGGATTTACAAAACGTGAATCAAACTAAATGCTACTCCAGGTATGTTTTTGATGATGGAACAACGGCTAAAAGCTCAAAAAAGTCAATTTTGCATAATATTTGTCCTTTAAAAGCACGTCCAGCGCACCCTCCACCAGAAAAGTTACGCAGTTTTTCCTGGTGTGACGAAACAATCTGTAAAAACCCGTTGGTAAGCGTAAAACCTGCCCTTCACCTTGCGGCTCATGAAGACGTAGATGAGGGGGTTGTAGGCCGTGCTGGACTTGGCGAAGAAGGACGGGATGATGGCCGCCGTGGGAGAGACCATGTTCCTGTGACGACCGAAGGCTTCCAGCATCGAGACCACGGCGTACGGCGTCCAGCAGATCAGGAAGCAGCCAATCATCAGGAGGAACATCACCGCCACCTTCTTCTCGTAACGCAGGATTTTAATGATCTGAACCGTCTGCAGGTCCTGGATCGAACGCAGCTGGAAAAGACGGAGAAAGACGATCAGAGAGAATGAAAGAAAACTCAATCTTTTTGTCTCGAGCCATGAGCACCTTCCCAATTCAACAAATCAATTTATTACTAGTATATTATATTTTTGGCTTTGAAGGGACATATAATTCTAAATAAGCCTGGGCGATATTGATAAAAATTATTATCTTGATATTTTTTGCGTCAATCCAACAGAAATGTGTTAAAACATGTCTTTACACAGCAAAAAATGTAAATCTATCCGAGCTTAAAACTGCTTGAATTGATCATTTTTATCTGGATTTGAGAAGTTTTGACTCAATGAGATAAAATTTTTGATGAGATGCAGAATATTTCACTGGTTTCAAGGTATTTCAGACTGATCCTGTGATAATTTTGCTTAAAATAAGAAAATATATTTGTCAGTGGAGTAAGTAAAATTATCTTAACCCACTAACAGATAATTTGGATTGAAATAAGAAATAATGTATAGAAACAAGTCAGAAACGTTTGAAACAAGTCAAATAATCTAGTTCCATCACATAAATAATCTCCACTGATCTTAACGAGTGAAACGTCTGAAATTCACATTAATATCCTCAAATCAAGACATTTTACCTCATTTAGAACTTCATTATTTGTAGTGTAAACGTTTTAGATTAAAAAATATATATATATGCCTAGACTAAATTACCTGAATTCAGAATATTAATCTTATTTTGAGTAGTTTTGACCAGAAGAGATTTAATTGTTCATGTGAAGTAGGCGATTTCACTGGTTTCAAGACATAATTGAGCTTAAATACAAGAAAATGAATTTGCCAAAGAGGTAAGAACAAAATTCTTACCTCATTTGAAACAACTTTGAACATGTAAAATAATCTAAGTCCATCAACAAAATGCATCTTGACTGTAGAAAGTTGTTGAATTTAAGATTAATATCCATGAATTTAAGTCATTTAAACTTATTTAGACATTTTTTGCAAGGTAAGTGTCAGAAAAATGGGAAAGTCTGTACACTTTATAGAAAAAACACAGAAACATCACCCTATACCCTTAGTTGAAGCTTTTTGTACCTTTTTGTTTGTTTGTTTGTTTGTTTGTTTGTTTGTTACTAAAATGATATACTTAATACTCAAATCTTGCACATCTGTTTTGCACAAAGTAGAAAGTACTTTTCATATGGTTTTAGGGGTTATTTCCAGCTCGTTCATGGTGACATTCTGTGTAAAAGCTTTGAGTTCAAGCCCAAACTTTGAGCAAACAAAAACATACCCATAAAACCCACTAGAAAAACATAAAATTGATTAGAATTGCAGCTGTGGCCCAAACATCAACACAATACTTTACCAAAATCATTGCATTTAACACTTTCACAATTCTCAAAATCTGTGTGAAAGACTTTAGTTGCTACTCTGAAAGTACATTTTCAAAAAGATCTTTCAAAACTTTTACTTACGTAGACTTTTAAGTGCTACTTTAACTTAAGATTGAATTCTTTTCACTCATGTATCTCTACTTTTACTTCACAAACCAGCATGACTGACGCAAATACAGAAAATGACCATGAAGTTTGAATAATGACACCACTTTCTAAAAACAAATTCCACTTTTGTTTCTTTATACTGAAGATGCTGAACTTTAAACTACTTTCTGTATGTGCAAAGACTCCGTAATCACAAAGATATTAACCATAAAACTAATCCACAATTCAAGAGTTAAACAGTGAATTGTACCATTGAATTACTCTATCTCCGGCTCAGATTCAACACAACATACTGTACATATAGTCGACAACACAAATGGTCCTGTGTTACGTCATTTTGTCTCTGTTGAAATGACCAAAGGGGACTCTTCATATATTATATAACAAGATAAAAAAAGGAGAACTTTATGTCCTCAGATACTATTGTTTACTGTTTAATGCATAAATACAAAAACATACGTAAACTTGGGTTGAAAAGCTGCTATTTATGGTTTAAAAATCAAGAATTCAGGTCACAGCGCACACATTAAAGACAACGTTTTGACAGAAAACTGAAATATGAGTCACAAAACTTTTATTACATGCATTCAGAGCTTGTCTGTAAAGGTCTAGATAGATGCAGCAGGTTTGTGCAAAATAATGGAGACAAGTGATAAAGAAACATGCTAATTATTATCTAAAATAAAATACCAAAAGGTTTACACACTCAACTATGACTTTTAACTCGTAAATGTGCTCGATGGGTTGACAAACGCTGTCCTTCTCCAGTTTTGCCAGTGGTTAGCTTGACTGTATTTTTTATTATTCAAAGAGTTATGAAAAATATTATGTTAACACTAAGAGACGCTGTGATGCGGGATATCAGTAGCAGTGATCATGTTTAGAGGCAGAACTGCTCAGAATGGGTCTGGTGATGATTTCAGGACTTAAACCAGCAGAGGATTATCAGATAAAAGGCCTAAAAAATCTGAACGAGTTACGTCAGTGATCGAGGGAGTTCAGCAGGAAGTGTTTTTGACGATGAATGAAGATAAATGCAACTCCGGGTGTGTTTTTGATGACAGAACATAGTTAAAAAAGTCACTGTAGCAGAATATGTGCTGTGTACGTTAAATAGCGTTGGTTAAGAAAGTTTTATAACGTTCTGACATTCTATAGCTCTATAAATGCTGTGACCACTATTTAATGCCCTATTCACCTTATTCCTGAAGTTGTCGTATGCGCCGCCATATTTTTTCCGTTGTATTAGTTTACATGGAGCAGACAAGCTCAACAGAAAATAAGTTCTACACGGACTTAAAAGACGTTTTCAGACTGACCAGGAAATCGTTGCGTTGTTGACTTGTTGTTGCTCGTGTTCATTAAACATTTTACACAAATCAATCTACTTTATGTAACATTTTAGCGGCGAGACTTTTCCCTCGTTCGTCATTAGCTTTAACGGAGTTCTCATCAAACGGAAGTGCGTTTACAACAAAAGTGCGTATCTGTGGCAAAAAGCGGCAAAAGTGGGCGGGGCAGAATAAGGTGAATAGAGGGAATAATGTGGACATTCGGACACAGTCTATGTTTGTTAATTGCAATTACGACTTAGTTGTTATTATTTACTTTATTCTGGAAGTTGTCGTGGGCGCTGCCATATTTTTTCCGTTGTAGTTTACACGGGGCGTACGAGCTCAACAGAAAATAACGTCTCCCTGGACTAAAAAGCTGTTTTCAGACCGTCCAGGAAATCTGTGCGTTGTGACTTGTTGTTACTCGTGTTCATTACACATTTTACACAAATCAGTCTACTTTATGTAACATTTTAGCAGCGAGACTTTTCCCTCATTTACCACTCACGTGAACGGGGTTCTCATCAAACCGGAAGTGCGTTTACAACAAGAGCACGGATCTGTGGCAAAAAGAGGCAAAAGTGGGTGAGGCAGAATAAGGTGAATAACCAAAAGTAATTAAAGCAGAAGTCAGTAACTTCAGCGACAGAGCTCCCCCTGCAGGTCTCTTGTGAAAATACAGTCCCAGTAAAACAACGCCAAAAGCTTTTTTTTTTCTTTTCACTCTTTTCCTTCTCCCTTTTTATTGAAATAAGGAAGTACAATCACATACAAAAACATTTCATGTCGCCAAATATAAAAAAGAGAGCAATGGTTTCTCAGCAGAGTTGTCTTCAGGAAATGTTGTAGTTATTTTTCCACGCAAAGACAACACAGGGCGACGGTGGGGGCTTCAAACAATTCGAAAATACATTTCCAACCACCACACGGACTTACAAAGACGTTTAATGAGCTAAAAATGTTACTTAGATCTATTTTAAACAGACACAGCAGGACTTGGTGTTTAATCGCCTACAGTTCTGCTCCGAACCAGAAAACGTGCTTGCTTTTTTTGTTCAATTCTTTAAGTTTAATTCTATGCCTGAATGTCTCAAAACGCTCATCATTTATCTTAATCGTCATTATGTTTACAGAGTTGTTTTTGTTGCTCACTAACGATATTGTCACTATTTCTTAATTCAACATACGTCCACAAATGTCGACAAACATCGCTGACGTCTCTGTTCCTTTCCGCTCGTTTAAGCCATGATTAAAACAGAACGTGAAGCTGTGAATTCCCCAGAGACAGTCTCCAGCTGCTTCCGAGTCTCTCACAGCTGCTGTTTATTCACACGAGGCCCAGCTTTGTTTACTCCGTGAATCCAAACACAAGACGAGATGTTCTTCAGGCTCCAAACCCCGGCACCTGAGCCCGGAATAACACACTCTGCAGAAGGTCATGTTGAAAAGTGGAAAGTGCTGTGTGTTTCAGGTTCGTGTCGTTGGATCTAAAGCAATGGCATGGACTTAATTGGATTTAAGACAGGCCTATTGATTTGTTTCGTTCACGCTTGACTTGTTTTGGTCCTGGATTGAGTTCTGAAGTAGATTTGGTTTGGTCCTGTGCAAACAAAAACATTCAAAACAGCAAAGAAATCGAAACATTAAAGCAAATTGGGTCGGTTTATAACCAAGCAAATCCAAATTATGGATAGAAAAACAATCTGCTTTCATCATTATCACATTCTCAAGAATTATACAACAAAAAATGAATTTCTTCTTGTTTTCAGGATATTAGTCTTAATTTCAGACGTTTTGACAAATTATGATTAGATAAAATGTGCTGGAACTAGATTATTTTACATGTTTTTAACCGTTTCTGACTTGTTTCAGTTCATTACTTTCTTACTTCAAGCCAAATTAGCTTATAATAAGAAAAATTTATTCATAAGTCAAATTATCTTAACCACTGGCAGATAATTTGGCTCTAAATAAGAAGTAATGCAAATCAGAAACGGATTGAAACAAGTAAAATAATCAAGTTTCATCCAAAAAATTGGTCTTAAATAATCTTAACCAGTCAAACCTCTGACATTAAGACACATATTCTGAAATC
Source organism: Rhinogobius similis (assembly GCA_019453435.1). Classification (NCBI taxonomy): domain Eukaryota; kingdom Metazoa; phylum Chordata; class Actinopteri; order Gobiiformes; family Gobiidae; genus Rhinogobius; species Rhinogobius similis. The sequence goes on along the minus strand of CM033634.1, from coordinate 5,234,719 downwards.
AAGACATTTTAACTCATCTAGAAATTCCTTTTTTTCAGGGTATAGTTTATTACGTTTTGAAAGCTTCAGTAGTTTATGTTTTCTCAAACTAATATTCAAATGTATGACCACTTTAACTCCTGAACTACTACAGTGAGCTTTTAATCATGTACACACCTGGAGTTACATTTAGCGTCATTCACATTCTTTTGAAAAATGCTGGTTAGAAAATTCTCTCCCTTCGACCGTCAAAAACACTCATGAACTCCCTCGCCTTCATCAATGATGTTTATCAGACTTTGATGTCGACGTCAATTATCTGACAATCTTCTGCTGTTTTAAGTCCTTAAATAATCGTTTCTGCTTTCAAACCCGATCACTGCGACTGCTGCTTAACTCACACACTTCACAAAGGCTTGAGTCATAACATGTTTAACTTTTGTAAGAGCTATACAGCCTGTAGATGGCACCTAAACCCAGTAAGTGCCAGGGCAAACAGAATCAGATACAGATGTCTATTTTATTTTTACAAACATTTTTTTTTAAATCTAAAACATGAGATGCCAAACTTAAAAGACACATATTCTGCTACATGGACTTTTTTGAGCTTTTAATAATGTTCTAACAGTGTTCCATCATCAAAAACATACCTGAAGTAGCATTCAGCTGCATTCACGCTGTTTTGAGGAATGTTTATTAGAAAATCCTCCCCCTCCAAGTGTCAAACACACTTCCTACTGAACTTCCTAGATTTTTGGACTATTTTCAGATCATCTACGTCAATTGTCTGAGAATCTTCCACTGTTTTAAGTCCTTAAATCATCGTCAGACTTGTTCTGAGTATTTCTGCCGTCTAAACACAATAACTACTGCTGCTAGCTTGATAATTGCCTTCATCACATTTGCTGATAGAGATAATATAGCTAAGCACATCTACTGGCTGGATGCACTAAGTAAGTGTCTTTCCAGATTCCTGAGGAAAACATTAATTATTTAATAATAAACCTTTTTTTCTTTTTGTTTCAAAACATGAGATGGCATATTAACAGTACTCAAAAGTATGTTTAAAGGCTAAAAACAATATTCAAAATGCATAATATTTTTCCTTTAAAGGAGAATCATCAAGTCAGAAGGCTCCAAGTCCGAGTCAAGTCCCGAGTCACTGACCTTCAAGTCCAAGTCGAGTCGAGTTTTAGTTCATTTTGTCAAGTCTAAAGTCAACAAAACAGTGACTCAAGTCTGACTTAAGTCCAAGCCATGACGTACAAGTGATGGAGAGCGTTACAAACACAGTTACATCATCAGACTTTTCTTCCCATCACTGTTGACCTTCAGATATGATTACGTTTTTCTCATTTTTGTGTCTGTCCTTTGAAAAGTCCATAATCCGCCCTTTATACTTCATTATTTCTCAGTAAAGGTACTCTTCACAGGCTCCACTCGCCTCTGTCTCCGCGGCACATTTTGGAGAGTTAATCTGAGGGAAATGTTTGCCGATACAAGAGGCTTACACTTGTCTGCAGGTTGTAAATACTTCAGGCACATTTCCATTTCCACATCACACTTTTCTGAAACAAGTAGGTCATTTAAAAAGAACTTTAAGCTATTCCGAGTTCTTCCGCAGACTGCAGTGTTGTCAGAGTTTAGAGCCATCTGTTCAGTGAAGTTTCGACAAAGATGCAAAAGGATTAAGACTTCCTGGGCTTACAGCGAACAGTTTGGAGGCTGAAGAAGTAATTAAACAAATACTTCAACTTAAATCCGTTAATTTCTGTCTAGCTTTGCAACCTCTTTTCCTCCCAGCGACGGCGTAGGGACAGCGGAGATAGCACTTATTTTCCTCATTTAAGTAGACCTTTGAGGCAAAATCTATTTAAATGAGATTTATTATGGTTTTCCTTCAATATTTGTTTGCTTACAGATGTGTTTTGAGTGGATTGTGCACGTTTGAGTAATCCTGTATTGTCATTTGCTTGTCCATGGCCCCGTGCTTTGTATTTTTCTTTTACGCTACATTTTCTGCTCTGATTGTATTGCTTTGGATCTAGAATATACCTTTCTCCAATACTTTACAAAGATGTGAGTCTCGGTTTCATCTCCTTGAGTTCAGATGCGATTGACATGGATTGACCGATCAGAGACACTTATCATGGCCCGTCCGTGTTGAACAAATGCAAGGAAAAAAGATATAAAAAGAAAAAATATCACGGCGGAGAAAAGCATCACGATTATCTGCATTGAAGAGGGTGACTGTTGAAACACGGAAGATCGCTCCATCGTCCTCAAGGGCGAATGAAATGGTAAATTGTCACATTTCTGTTTTTCACTCAAAGCACTTTACATCAAGGAACCAGACGAAAACGGTATCTGACAACATTAAAGGTGCTGTGCCTGGTTTTTACTGTTTTGAAACGTGAAAAACAGGACTAGTTCATGTTAAAGTCTTTACATCAGTCAAATGTATCGCTCACTTTCCTAATGCAGTCCCAGAATCCCAGAAGGACTTTCTGAGTTTTTGAGCCCAGAGTGTCATGGATAAAGCTAACAAACACTAGCATGCTAACGCCGCACTTCCTGTTTCTCTCGTAAGATAAAACGTTCCATAAAAAGAAGCAGACTAAAAGTTGTGGTCTCATTTTCACCTGAATAGATGCTTTTACATTATATCTGTGCTGGAGCCACACAGATTTTACTTTATAACATACAAAAAATTGGAAACATGGACTAGTTTTGTGTTTCCCGTTTCACAACAGTAAAAATCAGGTACAGCCCCTTTAAAGCTGGGGTATCTGACTTTTTTGGGTTTTCCATCAAAGAGTATCTTGTAAAAGCAGCACTTTCTGACAAAAATGAGACCCCTGTGTGCTGTCTGTATTTAATAATAAAGTATTTTGTCTCAAAGTAAGAGCCAAAAGCAGTGCTCCGATTGGCCGTGCTTGGGTGGTCCTCCACAGCAGTTCTGCAGCTTTGAAACAGAAGGTAATGAGGAACTCATTCTAATATTGAGATGATGAATTATTGTGGTTTACAACAAAGAATGCTTAAATAAGAATACTTCATTAGTCGTGCTGGGCAATATGGTGATAAAAAATCAAATGTTGAGCTCGTCCCTGTGACAATCTGCTATTTTGTCAAATCGTCGTATCGTGATTCACTGTTTGTGTCTTTAATGCAGCTGTCTGTTCAAACACACTTTTTCTCCTGTTGTTTAGCCTCTGAGCAGATGACTTTATTCACCTCTTATAGACCAGAGCTGCACAATTAAACACATAAAATCGTAATTTTAATGGATACAATTAAAATCACAAAGGCTGCAATGTTTGAAGTGCAATCATTTCTTCCACAAACAACAAAATGTCTTACTTTGATTTGAATATAAACTGCTAACACTGTAGTTTGGATTTATAGAGGATAGGGTTAGGGCTACAACCAACAAACGCAACTCAATGCACCAAAACATGACTAAAAGTGACAAAAACGTGATTAAAAATGACAAAGATTCAACAAAAAGTGACAAAGACGTGACCAAAAGTGACAAAATTGTGTTTAAAATGTGAATTTGAACAGAATCCTATTATTAAAACATAAATCGCAAATCTAATCACAATCGCACTGGTCAGAAACATCACAATTAGATATTTTTCCTAAATCGTGCAGCTCTAATAAAGGCAATAGAAAAATACAAAGTGAACGCAAATGGTGATAAAATCGAAATCATGATCTGGCCCCAAGAAAACCGTGATAATCAATTGTTTGGCTTGCATTAAAAACCAGAACAAACCTGTGCGTACCATTTTCACAGTGTAGAGGATGTTGCCGTAGCAGTAGATCATGATTCCCACCGGCACGAAGAAGCAGGCGAGGAGGAAGAGCAGGATGAAGGAGGCGTCGTTGGGGTCCTTGGAGGCCCAGTCCAGCGAGCAGCCGAGCCGGTGCACCTCCAGCGTGTAGCGGTTCCACCCGATCAGCGGCGCCCCGGTCCAGGCCAGGGAGTAGAGCCAGATGTGCCCCATGGCCCTCCACGCCCAGGCGAAGTCCACCACCTGCGCGTGCACCACCCGGATGTAGCGCTCATAGGCCAGGGCGGCCAGCGTCATGATGGACACGATACCTGCGGCGACAGGACACAAGAGACATGTTCTGCGTTATCCAGACACGGGACCTGTGTGAGTTCTGTTTTCTCCAACCCAGTTCTGCCGAGATCCGGGGAGCTTATCTGCCCCAAAGCCCCAAACTTAAAGTGGAACTAAGTAACATTTTTAGCTCATTAAACGTCTTTCTAAGTCCGTGTGGTGGTTGGAAATGTATTTCTGGGGTGTTTGAAGCCCCTGTCGTCGCCCCCTGCTGTGTATGTGCGGAAAACCAGCTGGAACTTTCCTGACGCCGACCTGAAGACAACTCTGCTGAGAAACACATTTTACGCTATTACATGTTTTTATATGTGATTAAACTTCCTTATTGGGGTGCACGGTGGCAGAGCGGCTAGAGCTTCTGCCTCTCAGCAAGGAGATCGTGAGTTCGAATCCCGGACCACCCCAACATCACACGATCTCTCTGGGTGGAGTCTGCATGTTCTCCTTGTGTTACCGTGGGTTCTCTCTGGGTTCTCTGGCTCCTCCCACCGTCCAAAGACATGACTGTGTAGGTTAATTGACAACTCTAAATTGTCCCTAGTGAATGAATGTGAGAGTGAATGGTTGTCTGTCCTTGTCTTTGTCTCTCTGTGTTTGCTGCGACGAGTCGACCACTGTCCAGGGTGTACCCCGCCTAAGGCCCAAAGTCACTGGGACAGGCTCCAGTCACCCATGACCCCTAACGGGAATAAGCGGTAGAAAATGAATGAATTAATGAATAAACTTCCTTATTTCAATAAAAAGGAAGAGGGAAAAAACAAAAAAACAAACGCTTTTGCCGTCATTTTACTGGGAGTGTACGTTCACAAGAGGCCTGCAGGGGGAGCTCTGTCGCTGAAGTGACTGAGTTCTGCTTTAACCAAATAAACTGTTCCTAAACATAACCCTGACCTTACCCCAAACATGAAAAAATGTATTCACCACCCACACACACCAAACTGTACAATCTTGGACTCAACAAGATTTTGACGAAGTGTACAAATAGATTTGTTGATATCTAATTCTAAAACTGATTTTATTGAAGCTGTAAGTAAAAAAAGAAAAGAAAAAAAGAGGCGAAATTTGTGTCTTCAGTTAAATCTAGTTTACTCAAAAACTAAATAAGAAATCCAAAATCCACTCTGCTCTGTAAATGTAACTGAGAAATTTAAACCTAGTTCTGTCAATTCTTTTCTCCCAGTTATGTACAATTTTGTACATTTTTACACATAAAATGCCTTATTTCTTCATGGAAACATAACATGATTAAAAACTTGTAAAACATTTTGTCTTACATTTATGTGTGTAAACTACAAGGGAAGTTTCAAATCGATATCTTTACATTTAAGATTTTTTCCTCTTCACCTGCAGCGTCTCGCCTTAAAAAGAGTGTCTGGGAAATGAAACCGCGTGTTTTTGTGAAAAACTCTTAAACAGGATTAATGAAACTAGCGTGAATGAAGCTAAATACAACTCCAAGTATGTTTTCGATGAGTAAATGAGTAAAGTAAAAAAAAAAAACAATGTGTAATTTCAAGTAATACGTGTGCTGATATAGGAATTACATCACTATTACTGTGTTTTGGCCTTTTTAGCACATTTATTTATTTATTTTTTAGAAAGTCCAGCATTGCGACCTGTTGATGTGTCATGATGTTTGCAGCAGCGACGAAGACGACTGTAAACAAACATGGAGGACCACTCAGTCAAGTGCAAGTCAAACAAATGGTAAACAACCTTATTTATAGTTCGTTTAGTTTCTATCTCTTCAACGAGCCAAAACAGATGAAATAGTGGTTTACATAACGAGGCACGGTTAAGAAAATGTGAGCGCTGAAAATAAAAACCCACAAACCACCCGATGAGATCAAGAGGTGGTGATCGATGTGGACCCAAAAGGAAATCAAACAGTCCACAAGTTGCATAAAAGAAGAACTCGCAGAGGATTTTAGACCTTCAAAACATTCAAATCTCGATGTCTGTCGTCTTCTTCCTCTAACACTGCGGTTCTTCTTCGGCGGCGGTAAAAATAACCCTCTTTGATATGTTTTCATCCTTCCTGGAGGTGCTGTGGGAGTTTGCCGCAGACGTGAGCTCAGAGTCGAGGGAGGAAGCGGCTCCCAAACGACGTAAACCGTGTCTTTGTCTGATGTTTTAGACGATCGGCAGCAGACGGACAGAGCTGGAGCTGACACACTGACACAGATTACAGCAGGAGCAAGACTGGACTTTGTGTTGGGTCTGTGCGGGAGACCAGAACCACAAGTTTTATAAATACTGCAAGGAGTTCAAATTGTTTTTCTTCATGCTCTGTTTAGATTTCAGTTGTAGTGGTTGTTGTATGTGAGGTGGAAAGCTTCTCGAACATAAACACATCCAACAATATTGTCCAATGTCGATGTAAACCCTCATTCATCCAGGTGTGGTCCATCGTAGAAAGGGTTTCAGGGGTTGTTAGAAAATTGTATGTTTGTCACCTGAGACTTGATTAATAGGTCTGCTTTGTTGATTAATAGTTGGCCTCACCTAGTTTCACCTGTGACTAAGGTCCTCATTAGCATTTGACTGGTCTATTGATCTGGACCAGGGTGTTAGGAGGCTGTCATAAATCTTAGCCAAATTAAATCTTAAGCCCCCATTCCTGTTTAGAGACGGATTCTCACTTTTGACAAAAATAGCCTCCTTTACTCCTCTTTCAAACCAGTTCTTCTCTCTGCTCAATATCTTCACCTCACTGTCCTCAAACGAGTGATTTTCCAAACGAAGACAGGTGTCCAGTGACTCCTCCCTGGGGGCAGGACTCTCACTACTTAGAGTAGCATATAAGCCCAAGTTCCCATACCAGCTCTGATTGACAATGACTTTTGGATAAAAATCGAAACGTCTCGATCTTCAAACAACGTCCGGATGACAACCTCTGAACCCCTTTCTACAATATTGTCCAATCTGTAAATAAAGATGTTTTATTTCAGGGTTTGTGCAGATTTCAGCTAATCAACTGTAATGCTTTTTAATGCTACAATTTAAGATTTTTAATGTCATAATCAAAACACTTACTTTACTTTATTACATTCCTTTTTCTTTTTTTCTTCTCAAGTTTGTAACGTTTTACACTTTTCTCATCTCAAAACTTCTGTCGTGTAACCGTTCCATTGGGCAGCAGAATGATGGGACTAGGGCTGGGCGATATGATGATAAAAATTGAATCGTGAGCTCGTCCCCGTGACAATCTGCAATTTTTGTGAAATCGTGGTATCGTGATTCAGTGTTCGTCTCTTTAATGGTTCAAATACACTTTTTCTTCTGTTGTTTAGCCTCTGAAGCCGCAGAGCAGATGACCTCTTACCTCTTGGCTGCACAATTGAACCAAATCAACACTAAAAATGCGACTAAACGTGACCTAAAATGACAAAACACAACTAAAAGTGACAAAAATACAGCCAAAAAGTGACGAAAACGTGACTAAAAATGACAAAAACACAACTAAAAGTGACAAAAACACAACTAAATGTGACAAAAATACAGCCAAAAAGTGACGAAAACGTGACTAAAAATGACAAAAACACAACTAAAAGTGACAAAAACACAACTAAGAGTGGCAAAAATGCGTTGAAATATGACAAACACAACTGAACTTGACAAAAACGTAACTAAAAGCGACAAAATTACGTTTAAAATGTGAATTTGAACAGAATCTTATTATTATAAATTGCAATAACACTGGTCAGAAAAATCACAATCAGATATTTTTCCTAAATCGTGCAGCTCTATTAAAGGCAACTGAAAAATACAAAGTGATCATGAATCGTGATAAAATCAAAATCATCATCTGGCCCCAAGAATATCCTGATAAAAAGTGTTTGCCATATCGCCCAACCCTAGATGAGACTATAATAAATGACTTAATTCATATGAAATGAATGAACGAAACCCTAACTTGTACTTTTTAGATTATTTGATCAAAGCTATTAACATCTAGATTCAATAAATCCAGTACATCTGGGATTAAAATTAAATTTGAATGTCATGGACACTTCTGACACGGACTGCAATTATTTTTGTTTTATTTTTATTACGTTGTTATTTTGCAAAATGGTTTTTAGTTTTAATGCAGATTGAATTTAGTGATTAGTGAATACATTATTTTTTGCCTTATTTTTGTCAGAATTAATTGAATGACTTTTATGTCCCGAACAAACCCTGTATTATTTAATTTAAGACACTCAATTATGTGCACAAGAGAGAACAAAAGAGAAAGGCGTGAATGAAATGGCAAAAAGCAGATAAAAAAAACAGACAAAATATTTACTAAACGCTGAAATGATCTCATAAACAAGTGCTTTTCCAGAAATGATCACTTTATTTATTTGAGCCAGAAGATCCAGGGTACTGTTTCCCCGGGGCCCAGGGCAGGAAGGCATGTCATTTAAAATATATATATATATATATTTTAATTGATTCAATACCACAAAACATAACGATCACTGTTCACTTCAGGTTTATCTGGGTCCATTTGAGATTCACACATTCAGAAAAGCTTCTTCTTTTCACCATTGAACCTTGAACAGATCCAGCAGTGACTAATGCAGAGTCATAATGTGGGTCAGTGGCACTTTCTTTACAGACTTTCGTTTAACTGCACTGTTTCTCTTGTATCCTTGAGAAATAATATAAACTAGACAAATATAGACTGCCTTTTGGGTCAAACGCATTTGCTGGGCTTCTGTAAAAGGTCAAAATGTGCACAGTTTTGGGCTCAAACTCTGTCTTTTCCAGTTCAAGGGTAAATACTTAGATCAGTGGTTCTCAAACTTTTTCAGTCGCGACCCTCAAAATAACAATAGTTCACATTCACGACCCCCAAACACAAAAAATAGGCGACACGCAAAGTGATAAATTAGCCTTATATCTAATGTTTGACTTTATTTTGAGAATATAGACCTAGAAAAAGGACTTTAATAGGTCAACAAATAGGAATCTACATTCACCACTGCATTTGAAGGGTGTCAAGTCTTGTTTAAACCATTGTATTCATTTTCTCCATCATCTGAGGACCCCCAGAAATCATTTCGCGACCCCCATTGGGGTCCCAACCCCTAGTTTGAGAACCACTGAGTTAGACGACACTCTTCACTAAAACATAGTGAACATGATTATATTTAAGATTTTACTACACATTTTGCCCATTTAGCTCCAGTTTGTATGTTTTTGTAATATTTATAATGTTACTTCCTGGTTGGACATGAGTAGTAAATCTGACACAGGTGGAGGTAATTCTACAGCTGTTACCTAGCAACCATTCTGAAAATAAAGGCCAAGGGCCCGCATAAATTACACAATAGTCATGATTTTACAAGTAATAATACCCAAAAACAACTTTATTTAGTTGAATGACACTTTAAAGTATCAGAACGTTGTGTCAGTTGTGTATAAAATGTATTTGTATTTTTCATGGCACGTCGCTTTTTGATGACATCACAGAGGGAGGGAATTCCATTTTAGAACTCAATCACTTCCTGTAATTTTAAACTTTTATTTTGCTAAATTTCTTCACAAACTGCAACTTCACAGATGCAACACTAAAGTAAATAATTGCCACAAGTGCCCACAAGTCATAATTAGAACATTTTGAGAACCCGTCATGTAGAACCCTCCCATTTACAAAGTAAACAAAAGCTAATCATATATTGTTTTTGATTATTACTTTTAGTTTATTATTGTGGTATTTCTTAAAGCTCTGTTGTTAGAGGCATTTTCCCACTTCTAAAACTCCCATGTTAAATATTCAGAGTTTAAAATAACGTCAATGTTTCTGCACCGTTTTGCAAAGTGTTAATTCTCACAGATGGAAGTCGAAGTCTCTTATATCGTGTGATGTTTGTGGTTATATTTAAACAAAAAAAAGACAAGACTGGGAGCCATTTTCACATCTGTCACTGTTTCAAGTCAAATACCAACTCCGTATTAATGATCCTGTCCAAACAAAGTACGATCCGTCTGCAACTAATGATTATTTTGGTAATCGATGAGTGCGAAAGGCCTTTGAATGTTACAATTTTACTCCCAGACAAAGCTGAAGTGAAGCCTCCTGACGACATCCTGGTGGAGAATCTTTATAGATGAAAGACAGTTTTAATCAAAAACACACAATTTACATGTTTCCAGTGTGTTTTTTGTGTCATTTCTGCTCTATCTGAGTCATAAAACCTCTTCTTTCAGCTCATACAATGTTTTGGAGTTTGTATATTAACCTTATTCCAGAAGTTGTCGTGCGCGCCGCCATCTTTTTTCCATTGTAGTTTACACGGGGCAGACGAGCTCAACAGAAAATAAGTTCTACACGGACTAAAAAGACGTTTTCAAGCCTCAGGAAATCGACAAATCAACCTACTTTATATAACGTTTTAGCGAGAGACTTTTCCCTCGTTTGTCATTTGCGCAAATGGTTTTCTCGTCAAACCATTTACTTTACTACAAGAGTGTGGATCATAGATATAAAAAGAGGTAAAAGTGGGCGGGGCGGAATAAGGTGAATAGACCAGTTAACTCGATTGTTTAATTAGTTGTCAACCATTTCTATAATCGATTAGTTGCGATTAATCGAAACTTGTTGCAGCCCTAGTTCCATCTAACCTGCACAACTTAAAGAAAAAAATAGTCAAGTCGATAAGTCAAGAAACCCAACAATAAATAAAAGCGTTCAACCTCCTCTCGTCCGCATTTACGCACAAAAAAGTCATCATTGAAGCCTAATTTGATCTGCATTCAGACGAAAACGACAAGGTGTGACGCAGACTTTTACGCGCGAGAAAAGCTGCAGTTTGTGTGTTTGCCCGGCCAATCTTAAACATAAAAAGAGGCAAAAGTGGGCGGGGCAGAATAAGGTGAATAAGACCAGTTAACTTGATTGTTTAATTAGTTGTCAACCATTTCTATAATCGATTAGTTGCGATGAATCGAGTAACTTGTTGCAGCCCTAGTTCCATCTAACCTGCACAACTTAAAGATAAAAATAGTCGATAAGTCAAGAAACCCAACAATAAATAAAAGCCTTCAACTAGAGCTGGACGATATGACAAAAAATGATGATCACGATTTCCTTGGGGCCAGATCATGATTTCGATTTTATCACGATTCACTTTGTTTTTTTTCTACTGCCTTTAATAGAGCTGCACGATTTAGAAAAAATATCTAATTGTGATTTTTCTGACCAGTGCGATTTAGATTAGATTTGCGATTTAGGTTTGAATAATAGGATTCTGTTTTGTTGCTTTTTAGCTTGTGTCACGTTCAGTTGTGTTTGTCAGATTTAAATGAGTCTTTGTTGTTTTTTTGTCACATATTTTTTCACGTTTTTGTTGCTTTTGAGTTGTGTTTCTTGTTCGCAGGCGCGTTTTTAAGCGCATTTTTATCGCTTTTGGTCGCGCTTTTTTGCTTTTTGTGTCAATTTCGTTGAATTGTGCAGCCCTTGTCTATAAGAAGTAAATAAAGTCATCTGCTCAGAGACTACAGAGGCTAAACAACAGGAGAAAAAGTGTGTTTGAACAGACAGCTGCATTAAAGACAATGAATCCCGATACGTCGATTTCACAATAATAGCAGATTGTCACAGGGACGAGCTCACGATTCGATTTTTATCACCGTATCGCCCAGCCCTACCTTCAACCTCCTCTCATCCGCATTTACGCACAAAAAAAGTCATCATTCAAGCCTAATTCGATCTGCATTCAGACGAAAACGACGAGGTGTGAAGTGGACTTTTACGCGCGAGAAAAGCTGCAGTTTGTGTATTTCCCCGGCCAATCTTAAACACAACGGCGTTCTCTACATTCGAATGAAAGGCGGCGTCGTATGCACTCTGAGACCCGTCCTCCGAGCCGCGGGAGAGCTCGGAGTGGCCCAGTTCTGTTGTGTCTCTATAGAAAACATACATTAGTGCTTCACCCACAGCGAGCGGCCTTTGTGTGGCTGTATCCGCTCATCTCTATTAGACGCATCGCGGCTTTTATTCACCATCGATTCACAAAGGAGCGGCTCCACTTTCAGACCCCGGACCGGCTCAGTCTGCACCGTGTTCAGGCCGTTTGGGGCACGAGCGGCGCAGGAGGAGGACGTGAAGAAGAACAGGCCGGACCTCCACAGAGGCACCGCTGACCTTCTGTTTGTGAAGAGGGGCTCGAGGAAAGAAAAGTAGTGCACAAAGAGACCAACCAGGACTAAAGCAGGACTAAAGCAGGACTAAAGCAGGACTAAAGCAGGACTAAAGCAGGACTAAACCAGGACTAAACCAGGACTAAAGCAGGACTAAAGCAGGACTAAAGCAGGACTAAACCAGGACTAAAGCAGGACTAAAGCAGGACTAAACCAGGACTAAAGCAGGACTAAAGCAGGACTAAACCAGGATTAAACCAGGACTAAACCAGGACTAAACCAGGACTAAAGCAGGACTAAAGCAGGACTAAAGCAGGACCAAACCAGGACTAAACCAGGACTAAACCAGGACTAAACCAGGACCAAACCAGGACTAAACCAGGACTAAACCAGGACTGAACCAAGATTAAACCAGGACTAAAACAGGACTAAACCAGGACTAAAGCAGGACTAAACCAGGACTAAACCAGGACTAAAGCAGGACTAAACTAGGACCCACCAGGACTAAACCAGGACTAAACTGAGACTAATCCAGGACCAAACCAGGACCAAAACAAGACTAAACCAAGATTAAACCAGGACCAAACCAGGACTAAAGCAGGACTAAACTAGGACTAAACCAAGACTAAACCAAGACTAAACCAGGACCAAACCAAGACTAAACCAGGACTAAACCAGGACCAAACCAAGATTAAACCAGGACTAAACCAGGACTGAACCAAGATTAAACCAGGACTAAACCAGGACTGAACCAAGACTAATCCAGGACTAAACCAAGACTAAACCAGGACTGAAGCAGGACCAAATCAAGACTAATCCAGGACCAAACCAAGACTAATCCAGGACTAAACCAAGATTAAACCAAGACTAATCCAGGACCAAACCAGGACTAAACCGAGACTAATCCAGGACTAAACCAAGATTAAACCAAGACTAATCCAGGACTAAACCAAGATTAAACGAAGATTAAACCAAGACTAAACCAAAAAAATAATCCGGGAGGAAACCGGGACTAAAGCAGGACCAAACAAAGACTAATCCAGGACTAAACCAAGACTGAACCAAGAGTAATCCAGGACTAAACCAATATTAAATATCACTAAACCCGGACTAAACCAAGACTAATCCAGGACTAAACCAAGACTGAACCAAAACTAATCCAGGACTAAACCAAGACTAATCCAGGACTAAACCAAGATTAAATGAAGATTAAACTGTCATGAGCAGCCGGGATCTGCTCCCTCCTTCTTCCACTTGTTTTCCTTTTCCCCTCCCCTCTTGGTTTTTGTGCTTAGTTGCAGGTGTGCCGGGTTGCTGGTGCCCACCTGTCCCTCATCAGTGGGGGATTTAAACCCCGGCTCTCCTCTACACCAGCGCCAGTTTGTCCGTTTACGCCAGTGGTGGAGTTTCCCTAAAGCAGAGTCCTGGAGCGAGTTTATTTTGTGAAAACCATTTTTGTTTGTCTCCAGTGATTTTTTGTTAAATTAAATACCTTTTTGTTTGGACTTTAAAATCTGCAATTGGATTCTTTTATTATCGAATCGTAACAGAACAAACTGGCCAAATTATGAATCCAGCAGATTTACCTGACGAGGACTCGCCTGAATCACTGAGAGAAGCGCTTTCCCACCAAGGCGTCCTGCTCGGCGAGCATGATCAAACCCTTCGACACCTGGTGCAGGGAAATCAAGAGCTGGTAGCACATATGACTCAATTAATGCATCAAATGTCTGTTCTAACACACCAGTTATCGTCCACAGCCTCTGCCCAAACGCCGCCCTTGCTACCTGTCCCTCCACAGACTACGGCCACGACTTCAATTCAAGAAATTCGTGAAGTTCCGGTACCAAATCCTGAGCCTTTCAACGGGGACCTGGGGAGTTGTAGAGGATTCCTACTGCAGTGTTCAAATGTCTTTGAACTCCGACCAGCAACCTTCTCCACAGATAAGTCCAAGATTCTATTTATGGTTGGATTATTTCGTGGTAGGGCCTTAACATGGGCAGAGGCAGAAGATTCAGAGACTCCACTGGCTCACATGAGATATTATGCATTTATTGAACGTTTTAAGCAAGTTTTTGATCACCCAGACTATGCAGGCAGTGCTGCTAAGCGTCTCCTCGTCCTCCAGCAGGGGAGCCGTTGCGCAGCAGATTATTCTGTGGAGTTTCAGACCATAGCAGCAGATTCAGGATGGAATGACAAAGCACTGAGAGAGATCTTCCTGAAAGGACTTAATGAACAGTTGAAGGATGAATTGGCCTGCAGAGATGAAGAGACTGATTTGAACTCTCTTATTTCCTTGGTGATCCGTTTAGACAATCGCTTGCGAGAGCGCCGCCGGGAGAAAGCTGGCCGCTCCAAGCCCCCTCCTTCTGTACACCGACCTGCTTTGATTCCTGCGGAACTTTCCCCCACCTCTCCACCAGCTGACTCTGAGGAACCTATGCAGCTGGGTAGAGCACGTTTATCACCTGAAGAGAGGCAGCAACGCCTAAGGTTAGGTCAGTGCTTGTACTGTGGGGGATCAGGTCACCTAATCGCTACTTGTCCAACTAGGCCAAAAGACAGGACTCACCAATAGTTCTGGGAATATTGGTGAGTCGTTCAGAAATTGAGGCTAGTCCCAGATTGTTATTACCAGCTACTCTGAGTTCCGGGCATCTCTCCCTACCCATTTCTGCGTTAATTGATTCTGGAGCAGAGGATAACTTTTTAGATGTTGAGTTGGCTAGACAATCTAAGATACCTGTACAACCGCTTAACACTCCCATTCGAGCTAATTCTTTAGATGGACAACTCTTAGCCCATATTACTCAGTGTACCTTACCTGTAACTCTATGCCTCTCCGGAAATCACTGTGAAGAGATACAGTTTAAGATAATTTCCTCTCCCCACACACCACTAGTCCTAGGGCACCCATGGTTGCAGGCCCACAACCCTGTGATTGATTGGTCTAGGGGTGGAATTAGGGGTTGGAGCGCTCATTGTCATTCTAACTGTCTCCGCTCAGCCACTGCACCAGTTCCTGCTTGTCTCCCTGAGCCACTCGAGCTTCCAGACCTGTCCAATGTCCCTACATGCTATCATGATCTGGCTGAAGTCTTTAGCAAAGACAAGGCTCTATCCTTACCACCTCACCGCCCATATGATTGCGCCATTGAGCTCCTCCCTGGTGCAACACTGCCATCTAGTAGACTGTACAACTTATCGCGTCCAGAGAGAGAGGCTATGGAAAAATATATAACTGATTCTTTAGCGGCAGGCATTATTCGGCCATCTTCGTCTCCAGTCGGTGCTGGGTTTTTTTTCGTGGACAAGAAAGATAAAACTTTACGTCCTTGCATAGACTTTCGCGGGTTGAACAACATCACAGTCAAAAACAAATACCCCTTACCTCTGCTCTCATCGGCGTTTGATTCGTTACAAGGTTCTGTCATTTTTTCCAAGTTAGACCTGCGTAACGCTTATCACCTTGTTCGCATTCGGGACGGTGATGAATGGAAGACGGCCTTTAACACACCAATGGGACATTTTGAATATTTGGTGATGCCCTTCGGCCTCACAAATGCCCCTGCTGTCTTTCAGGCCCTAGTTAATGATGTTCTTCGAGATTTTTTGAACCGCTTCGTTTTTGTTTATTTAGATGATATTTTAATTTTTTCCCATTCCCCTGCAGAACACGTCAAACATGTTCGTCAGGTGCTACAGAGACTCTTGGAGAATAAGTTGTATGTCAAAGCTGAGAAGTGTGATTTCCATTGTAACTCTGTGTCGTTTTTGGGGTTTATCATTGAAGCTGGACAAGTGAGACCTGATCCCGACAAGGTCAAGGCAGTCTTAGAGTGGCCACAGCCTACAAGTCGTCGGAAGCTGCAGCAGTTCCTGGGCTTTGCTAATTTCTATAGGCGCTTCATACGCAACTTTAGCTCCATCGCCCAGCCCCTTTCCAAACTCACCTCCTCCTCTGTCTCATTCTCTTGGACTGAAGAGGCTGAGGCGGCGTTCAAAAAACTAAAGGAATTGTTCACAACTGCCCCAGTTTTGGTGCAACCAGATCCTACTCGTCAATTCATTGTGGAGGTAGATGCATCCGACTCGAGTAGGCGCAGTGTTGTCTCAACGTTCCAACCTAGATCAGAAACTCCATCCTTGTGCTTTCTATTCCCGGCGTCTGTCTCCCGCAGAAAAGAACTACGACGTAGGAAATCGGGAGCTTCTGGCTATTAAATTAGCTCTAGAAGAATGGAGGCACTGGCTTGAGGGAGCGGAACACCAGTTTATTGTCTGGACAGATCATAAGAACCTTTCTTACATCCAAACGGCAAAAAGACTGAATTCTCGTCAGGCCCGATGGGCTTTATTTTTTAGCCGATTTAACTTCACTCTGACTTACCGCCCAGGGTCCAGAAATGTCAAACCAGACGCCCTCTCTCGCCAGTTCTGCAGCTCTGACTCTCCTCCACATCCAGAAAACATCCTCCCCTCGTCTCGAATAGTCGCCACTGTTACCTGGGAGATCGAAGCCAAGGTCAAGGAGGCCCAGGCCACCGAACCAGACCCAGGTAATGGACCCACTAACTGTTTGTTTGTTCCCAGTGCTGTTCGCTCTCAGGTGTTGGAATGGGTCCACACAGCTCGTTTTTCCTGCCACCCTGGAGTGGCCCGCACACTCAACCTGCTCAAGCGTCGGTTCTGGTGGCCATCAATGGATGCTGACACCCGGGAGTTTGTTCTTGCCTGCTCTGTCTGTGCCCGGGGTAAAGCATCACACCGCCCTGCAGCTGGACTTCTTCATCCACTTCCTCTCCCTGCCCGTCCTTGGTCCCACATTTCTTTGGACTTTGTCACTGGTCTACCTCTGTCTCAAGGTAATTCAGTAATCCTTACTATCAATGACCGCATATAAAAGGCTGGCCACTTCATAGCTCTGCCTAAACTCCCCACGGCCCTTGAGACTGCTAACATACTAGTTGACCATGTGTTCCGCCTCCATGGATTACCAGCCGACATAGTATCGGACCGAGGACCACAATTCACTTCTCAGGTATGGCGCCAGTTCTGTAAATGCATGGGAGCTACTGTCAGTCTGTCCTCAGGTTTTCACCCCCAATCCAATGGCCAGACAGAGCGGCTAAATCAAGAGCTGGAGGCAGCGCTGAGGTGTGTTGCAGCCAGCAATCCAACCCAATGGAGCAGCCACCTGTCCTGGATTGAGTATGCTCATAATTCACAGCTAAGTTCTGCGACTGGCCTTACTCCTTTTGAGGCCTCCCTGGGCTATCAACCCCCACTCTTTCCTGACCAGGAGCATGAGTTGGCAGTACCCTCTGTCCAGCACCATCTACGACGTTGCCGCAAGTTGTGGAGGGACACGAAAGCTGCACTTTTGAGAACTACTGAACGCAACCGTAGGTTAGCTGACCGCCATCGATCACCTGCTCCGGACTATCAGCCAGGTCAGTTGGTCTGGTTATCATCCAGGAATATTCCTCTGAGAACTGAATCCCGTAAATTGTCTCCTCGGTACATTGGCCCTTTTCCTGTGGACAAAATAATTAACCCTTCGGCTGTTCGTTTGACTCTGCCTTCCTCTATGAAGGTTCACCCAGTCTTTCATGTCTCCCAGCTTAAACCAGTTGCTGTTAGTCCACTGAACCCTCCGGCCGAGCCCCCTCCGCCCCCCCGTATTGTTGGTGATGCTCCTGCTTACACGGTCCGCCGACTCATCGATGTTCGTCGCCGTGGGAGGGGGTTGCAATATCTGGTGGACTGGGAGGGTTACGGTCCCGAGAGCGGTCCTGGGTGTCTCGCTCGCCATCCTGGATCCTGAGTTGGTTCGGGCCTTCCACCGTCGCCGTCCTGTCCAGCCCGGCGGTCGCCCGGGGGCTCCCGTTGGAGGGGGGGTACTGTCATGAGCAGCCGGGATCTGCTCCCTCCTTCTTCCACTTGTTTTCCTTTTCCCCTCCCCTCTTGGTTTTTGTGCTTAGTTGCAGGTGTGCCGGGTTGCTGGTGCCCACCTGTCCCTCATCAGTGGGGGATTTAAACCCCGGCTCTCCTCTACACCAGCGCCAGTTTGTCCGTTTACGCCAGTGGTGGAGTTTCCCTAAAGCAGAGTCCTGGAGCGAGTTTATTTTGTGAAAACCATTTTTGTTTGTCTCCAGTGATTTTTTGTTAAATTAAATACCTTTTTGTTTGGACTTTAAAATCTGCAATTGGATTCTTTTATTATCGAATCGTAACATAAACCAAGACTAAACCAAGATTAAACGTCACTAAACAAGACTAAACCAAGACTGAACCAAGACTAAACCAAGACTAATCCAGGACTAAACCAGCACTAAACAAAGACTAAACCAAGACAAAGACAAAACCAGGACAAAATCAAGACTAAACCATTACTAAAGCAAGACCAAACCAGGACTAAATCAAGACTAAACCAAGACCAAACAATGACCAAACCAAGACTAAACCTGGACAAACAGGCTTTAGAGGTCTAGGAATGAACCAGGACTCAACAAAACAAGACTAAACCAAGACCAAACCAGCTGCCAACCAATCGAGCTGCACATTAAAAGAAACAATTGCACTTTTTTTTTTTTTTTACGACGTAGCCACGTTTACATCCAAGAAAAGCTCCGTAAGTGCATTTTAAACTGTATTACATGTTATTATCGTCACAAAAAGTCCTCGTCAAAGCCTGAATGTCATTGTCAGAGCAGAGAAAGTGACTGACACAGGAGCAGCTCAGCGTGAGGCTCGGCTGTAATTGGACTCTGCTTTATCTCCAGATTATCACCTCCCAGGAGCGTGCTGTGTGTGTGTGCGTGTGTGTGTATAAGTGTGTGTGTGTGTGTGTGTATGTGTGTATAAGTGTGTGTGAGCTGGAGCTAAAGCAGCAGGGGAGCTCAAAACCGCAGCGTTCAATGTCGTCTCACAGAAGCAGACGTGTCCTATAAACTGTTCTGCTCTCGATAGTTTCATGGTGTGTCATTTTGTTCACAGCACTTTATTTTGTGAAGATACTGATTATTATTATTATTATTATAACCCCACAAAATTGTTCTTTCTTAAGGCGTTTCTGCACAAATGGCCTCTCAGACATGTACAAAGCATTCACAAATCCATAAAACTGATCGACCACAAACGTTTTGTTAATTTATAGATGATTTGATCTGGATTTTTCTTTTTTTTCCTGATTACATTGGTGGATGTATAAGTCCAGCACTAAACAAAGACTGAAGCAGGACCAAACCAAGACTAAACCAAGACTAATCCAGGACTAAACCAGGACCAAACCAAGACTAATCCAGCACTAAACAAAGACTAATCCAGGACTAAACCAGGACCAAACCAAGACTAATCCAGCACTAAACAAAGACTAATCCAGGACTAAACCAGGACCAAACCAAGACTAATCCAGCACTAAACAAAGATTAAAGCAGGACCAAACCAAGATTAAACCAAGACTACTCCAGGACTAAAACAGGACTAAACCAAGACAAATCCAGCACTAAACAAAGACTAAAGCAGGACCAAACTAAGACTAAACCAGGGCTAAAACAGGACTAAATCAAGACTAAACCAGGACTAAATCAAGACTAAGCCAACACTAAACAAAGACTAAAGCAGGACCAAACCAAGACCAATCCAGGACTAAAACAGGACTAAATAAAGACTAATCCAGGACTAAACCAGGACCAAACCAAGACTAATCCAGGACTAAACCAGGACTAAACCAAGACTAATCCAGGACTAAACCAGTACTAAACCAAGACTAATCCAGGACTAAACCAGGACTAAACCAAGACTAATCCCAGGACTAAACCAAGACTAATCCAGAACTAAACCAGGACTAAACCAAGACTAATCCAGGACTAAACCAAGATTAACCATCACTAAACAAGACTAAACCAAGATTAAACCAAGACTGGTGTGTAATTTTATTCACAGCACTTTATTCTGTGAAGATAGAGATTATTAATATTATTATAACCCCACAAAACAGTTCCTTCTTAGGACTTTTCTGCACAAATGGCCTCTCAGACATGTACAAAGCATTCACAAATTCATAAAACTGATCAGCCACAAATGTTCATATTCATTTATATATGATTTGATTTTTTTTTTTTTTTTTCCCTTTTATATTGGTGGATGTATAAGACTGAACTTTAATTTTTATGATACTGCAAAAAAACTGAATATATTTTCACACATATTTGGCATATTTTTCTTGTTTTTAGCAGTTTTGTCAATTTTATCTTGTGTTTCAACTGCTTTCATTTCCAGTTCCCAGCTTATGAGTATGTTTTTATTTATTTATGTATTTATTTATTTATTTATGCATTTACTTACTATCATTTTTTTTCCTTTTCAATTTAAAACATATAACAAAACATGTAATGCAACAGAACAAGACCAGAGAGCGAATAGGCAAAAAATAAATAACAATAAAATAATAATAAAATAAAAAAGGTAATAAAAGACATCCTTAAAAAGAATAATAACAACATACATAGTCCCAAGTGAACGTCCCAGAGTGTCTCAAATGTGTCCATGTTCAAATTTCGTCCAATTTTGCCCCATTTTTTGTGTGCAATTACAGTGTAAGTCCAGTCCTCGCTCGACGGTTCAGTTTGTGTCATCCATCTTTTTGCTTTTCCTTTTCAGCCGTCGCCAAAAGTAAACTCCAGAGGTTTCCATTTACTGTGTCCATTTTTCAGATTTAAATGTCCCCAATATGTGTAATTTGAGCAATTTTTACACATAAAATGCCTTTTTTCTACATGAAAACATGTCATGATGAAAGACCTGTAATATATTTTCTTACATTTATGTGAGTAAACTACAGGAGAAGTTTCAAATGGATATCTTTAAATTTAAGATTTTTTCCTATTCACCAGCAGATATTTTCTTGACTTTGAATAAACAAATAAACCAAAGAAAAAGACTAAAATGCAGTTAAGATAAATATATTTCCAATTATGCTCAAATCTTTACAAATTTGACCTCAGTTTAGCTACTTTTTTATTTTTAATTTCACTTCCTGGTTGTAAATGATGACATCACACTGGGAAATTACGAAGAAACCATCCTAAAGTGCACCAAAACTCCTCTAATGTCACAGATTTTTAATTTGACAAAGAAAAATACATTTATTTACACCTTTATTTTGTTGAATCAATGTTTAAAAGGTCAAAAAAGTAGTTTATTTTGTGTAAATTATGCATAACCATTGTCTCCTCAGTGTGATGTCATCAATTTCTTTACTTCCTGTAATTGTCAACAGATTTTTCTCCACAAATAGCGACCTGATTGTGTAAAAACTGATGTAAAAGTATAATTTATATTTACAACAAGTATTAATACACTGAATAAAGTCAAAAGTAGAAAATCATAAAAACCCATCATACGCCCTTTAATGAATTTGTCACAATCACTACAAAACATGATGGATATTCTGAATTTTAACATATTTTAACAACTCTTACAAGTGTAAATCATGTTTTGTTTGAATATCTTTGTGACCTTTTTGTTGTTAGGACATGTTCTGAGTCAGACGTAAAGGTTGAGCGTTATTAAACTCCAAAAGGTCATCAGACAAACACAGGGAGGTGACGACACGAGCCGGAGCTGGAGGGCCGGTCTAATGAGCTCATTATGGGATGTGCTTCTGAACACAGACGCTCACACTTCACTGTCCCACAATTAACCCACAATCAGCGCCATAAAACAAGCCGCGAGTGCAGAGGAGTGACCTACATCTGGAACAAACAGCGCGCACAACAATACAATGACCGTAAAGACGTGGATGTGGTCTGGGCGTCTCAAGATGTTTATCGAATCACAAAAGTCTATTCATGGTTTGTCTGGACCAGGGCTGTTCAACTTCACTGAGGGTCAGATTTATCGGATGGTTTTGTCCTCGAGGCCAGAGACATGTGCAACGGTTTTGAAAAATGAAAAACATGTAAAGGCTTTAACTGCAGAACTGAACCAGGACTGAACCAGGACTAAACCAGAACTAAATTAGGTCTAAACCAGGTGTAAACTAGGTCTAAACAATGACTAAATCAGGACTGAACCAGGTCTAAACAAGGACTACATTAGATCTAAGCCAGGTCTAAACTAGGACTGAACCAGGACTAAACCAGGACTGAACCAGAAATAAATCAGGTCTAAACCAGGTGTAAACTAGGTCTAAACAAGGACTAAATCAGGACTGAACGAGGACTAAACCAAGACTGAACCAGGTTTAAACAAGGACTACATTAGATCTAAGCCAGGTCTAAACTAGGACTAAACCAAGACTGAACCAGGACTAAACCAGGTCTAAACAAGGACTACATTAGATCTAAGCCAGGTCTAAACCAGGACTGAACCAGGACTAAAGCAGTCCTAAACCAGGACTAAAGCAGTCCTAAACCAGGACTGAACCAGGACTAAACCAGGTCTAAACCAGGTGTAAACTAGGACTAAACAAGGACTAAATCAGGACTGAACGAGGACTAAACCAAGACTGAACCAGGTCTAAACAAGGACTACATTAGATCTAAGCCAGGTCTAAACTAGGACTAAACCAAGACTGAACCAGGACTAAACCAGGTCTAAACAAGGACTACATTAGATCTAAGCCAGGTCTAAACCAGGACTGAACCAGGACTAAAGCAGTCCTAAACCAGGACTAAAGCAGGACTAAACCAGAACTGAACCAGGACTAAACCAGGACTGAACCAGGACTAAACCAGGACTGAACCAGGACTAAACCAGGTCTAAACCAGGACTGAACCAGCACTAAACCAGGTCTAAACCAGGACTGAACCAGGACTGAACCAGCACTAAACCAGGACTAAACCAGGACTGAACCAGCACTAAACCAGGTCTAAACCAGGACTAAACAAGGTCTATACCAGGACTAAACCAGGTCTAAACCAGAACTGAACCAGGACTAAACCAGGACTGAACCAGGACTAAACCAGGACTAAACCAGGACTAAACCAGGTCTAAACAGGGACTAAACCAGGACTAAACCAGGACTAAACCAGGTGTAAACTAGGACTAAACAAGGACTAAATCAGGACTGAACGAGGACTAAACCAAGACTGAACCAGGTCTAAACAAGGACTACATTAGATCTAAGCCAGGTCTAAACTAGGACTAAACCAAGACTGAACCAGGACTAAACCAGGTCTAAACCAGGACTAAACCAGGACTGAACCAGCACTAAACCAGGACTAAACCAGGACTGAACCAGCACTAAACCAGGTCTAAACCAGGACTAAACAAGGTCTATACCAGGACTAAACCAGGTCTAAACCAGAACTGAACCAGGACTAAACCAGGACTGAACCAGGACTAAACCAGGACTAAACCAGGACTAAACCAGGTCTAAACAGGGACTAAACCAGAACTAAACCAGGTCTAAACAGGGACTGAACCAGGACTAAACCAGGACTAAACCAGGACTAAACCAGGTCTAAACAGGGACTAAACCAGGACTAAACCTATATTAATAAGGCAAAATGTGACCTATCGTGAGCAGTTTTAGAATGACTTTCACAATTAGAAGGTTGCAATGTGTGAGTAAAGAAAGTACAATTATTTTTTGTTCAGAATGTCTGTCAAAAAGAGCACTTTTCATTATTTATGTTAAAATCAGTACAGCCCAGAGAATTGAGTTTTGATTCTTGGTATCGTGACAGCACCGAGCTTGAGTTCAGTTCATTATAATATTCTCACGGCTGAAACACACGGCACAAACATGAGCAAACATCCTCCACAAAGGACAACGACACTCCAGAGTCCTGACCAACAACCTAAAGCTGAAGACCTGCAGAGGGGCCCCGAGGTGCTGCACTGAGGGCCCGTCCTGACAGACTGTCCCATGAGGAGAGCCAACTGGAACACATTTCATTTGGGAGTGAAAGTTTAACCTTCACTGTTACCTTGGAAACACGAGGGACACAATTACAAAGATATATATATATATATACACCAATAGGACACAGAGAGCATATTGTTCTATTTTTTACATTATTATAGATTCAAAGTTACAAAAACGTGCCGGCGGTGTTGAAATATACAGGGCAGAAGAATAATATACAAATAAATATATGGTATAGATTCAGTTGCTTGTTGCTTCGTCGAATGCAGTTGTTTTATAAATATTAACTCTATTAACTATTAACTCAAAGTACAAACCCTTAAAACAGGTGTATTTATTTATTAATACCTTTTTTAACCCAGGATTCTTCGGATGGTTTTTTCCTCGGGCCAGAAATGTGTCCAACGCTTGTGAATCATGAAAAAAACATGTAACACGAAAGGATTTAACAACATCTGCAGAACTGAACCAGGTCTAAACCAGGACTAAACCAGGAGTAAACCAGGACTAAACCAGGTCTAAATCAGGAATAAACCAGGACTAAACCAAGACTGAACCAGGACTAAACCAGGAGTAAACCAGGACTAAATCAGGTCTAAACCAGGACTAAACCAGGAGTAAACCAGGACTGAACCAGGTCTGAACCAGGACTAAACCAGGACTAAACCAGGAGTAAACCAGGACTGGACCAGGTCTAAACCAGGACTGAACCAGGACTGAACCAGGACTAAACCAAGACTGAACCAGGTCTAAACCAGGACTGAACCAGGACTAAACCAGGATTAAATCAGGTCTAAATCAGAACTAAATTAGGACTAAAACATTTCTAAACCAGGACTAAACTAGGACTAAACCAGATCTAATCCAGGACTGAACCGAGTCAGAACTAGGACTAAACCAGGACTAAACTAAACCGGGACTAAAGCAAGTCTAAACCAGGACTAAAGAAGGACTAAACCAGGTCTAAAAAAGGTCTAAAATCGCACTAATCCACTAACAAGGAATAAAATATTTTCTAGATGGGTTGGGGGCCGGACCATGCCCCTTGGAGGGCCTGATTTGGCCCCCGGGCCTTGAGTTGAACAGCCCTGCCTTACACACTATTTATTGCTTTTATTATTTTGAGAAACATTTAAACCAAAAGATCTGTAGAAGCTGCACTCTGCCACGTCACCACTAGAGGCTGCTCAAAACACACAGCACCTTTAACCTCGAGACCCTCCTTTCACATCAGAACATTTTAAACCATCAACAATCGACCGCAAACTTTTGAAAACGATTGGTGTTCAGAATTGTCCAGATGTGAACTAATTACAGTACAACAATGGACAGACAAAACTGAAGCCCTCGTCTCTTCATGTTTCTGTCAGCGAGATCAGGAAAAGACAGTATTAAGTTTTAACTCTGGAGAGCACAGCCTGTAATTTCACTCCATCAAAACACGTCAAGGTTTGTTTTGCTTCTCGAAAAGTGAAAAACCCCAAATTACATCTTTTCATGATTCAATTTTCAACTCCATTTTGACAATTCATTTGACAAAGGGAAATCATTTTGCGTCTAAACGTGATTTCAACGGATTATAGTGGCTTCTTGGAGTGACAGAGGAACAGGATGTGCACAGCCTGGTACTTGTCTTTACATCCTATTCATTCATTTTAACGGAGCAGCAAATAAAAAGTTGTTTGTAGACAGCACAGACACATCTATTCTTCTTATTCTGGAAGTTTTTTTTCTGTTGTATTAGCTTACACGGGGCAGACGAGCTCGACAAAAAATAAGTTCTACACGGACTAAAAAGACGTTTTCAGGCCCCAGGAAGTCGGTGCACTGATGACTTGCTTATATTATATACTTTTCCCTCTTTCATCATTTAATGAACTGAATTCCTGCCAAACCAGAAGTGCCTTTATGCATTAATTGCAGCCTCATTTGTAAAAAATAATGTGGAATTCTTACTAAAAAAGTACATAAGGACTAAACACAAACTCCCAAACATGCCCTCTAACGCTCTAACGCGCTCGTGTCTCGTCTCTCTGGCCTCTTATCGTTTAGAGTATCATCAAGCAGTCATTTGGTCACAAACTTAACGTGAAAGTCCCATACGCAACATTTGTGTACGTACACAAGCTTTATATCAGAGCTATTCAACCTGAGGCCTGGGGGCCAAAGCAGGCCCTGCAAGGGATATGGTCCGGCCCTCAACCCATCTTCAAAATATATAGAACATATTTTATCTCTTATTGGT
Source organism: Rhinogobius similis (assembly GCA_019453435.1). Lineage (NCBI taxonomy): Eukaryota > Metazoa > Chordata > Actinopteri > Gobiiformes > Gobiidae > Rhinogobius > Rhinogobius similis. Next base: position 5,208,348 of record CM033634.1, on the reverse strand, counting down.
TTAGTCCTCATTTAGGCATGATTTAGTACTGGTTTAGTCCTGGTTTAAACCTAGTTTAGTCCTGGTTTAGTCCTAGTTTAGCCCTGATTTAGACCTGGTTTAGTCTTATATTAGATCTGGTATAGTTCTGGTTTAGTTCTGGTTTAGCCCTGATTTAGACCTGGTTTAGACCTGATTTAGACATGGTTTAGACCTGGTTTAGACCTGATTTAGACCTGGTTTAGACCTGATTTAGACCTGATTTAGGCCTGGTTTAGACCTGATTTAGACCTGGTTTAGACCTGATTTAGACCTGGTTTAGACCTGATTTAGACCTGATTTAGACCTGGTTTAGACCTGATTTAGACCTGGTTTAGACCTGGTTTAGACCTGGTTTAGACCTGATTTAGACCTGGTTTAGACCTGATTTAGACCTGATTTAGGCCTGGTTTAGACCTGATTTAGACCTGGTTTAGACCTGATTTAGACCTGGTTTAGACCTGATTTAGACCTGATTTAGACCTGGTTTAGACCTGATTTAGACCTGGTTTAGACCTGATTTAGACCTGGTTTAGACCTGATTTAGACCTGGTTTAGACCTGGTTTAGACCTTGTTTAGACCTGATTTAGACCTGATTTAGACCTGGTTTAGACCTGGTTTAGACCTGGTTTAGACCTGATTTAAACCTGGTTTAGACCTGGTTTAGACCTGATTTAGACCTGGTTTAGCCCTGATTTAGACCTGGTTTAGACCTGATTTAAACCTGGTTTAGACCTGGTTTAGACCTGATTTAGACCTGGTTTAGACCTGATTTAGACCTGATTTAGGCCTGGTTTAGACCTGATTTAGACCTGGTTTAGACCTGATTTAGACCTGGTTTAGACCTGATTTAGACCTGATTTAGACCTGGTTTAGACCTGATTTAGACCTGGTTTAGACCTGATTTAGACCTGGTTTAGACCTGATTTAGACCTGGTTTAGACCTGGTTTAGACCTTGTTTAGACCTGATTTAGACCTGATTTAGACCTGGTTTAGACCTGGTTTAGACCTGGTTTAGACCTGGTTTAGACCTGATTTAGACCTGGTTTAGACCTGATTTAGACCTGATTTAGACCTGGTTTAGACCTGGTTTAGACCTGGTTTAGACCTGATTTAGACCTGGTTTAGACCTGATTTAGTCCTGGTTTAGACCTGATTTAGACCTGGTTTAGATCTGGTTTAGATCTGGTTTAGATGTGGTTTACACTTGATTTAGCCCAGATTTAATCCTGGTTTAGTCCTGGTTCAGTTCTGCAGATCTTGTTAAAGCCTTTCATGTCATATTTTTTCATTTTTCGTTGGACATGTTTCTGGCCCCGAGGACAAAACCATCTGAAAAATCTGTCCCTTGACAAAGTAAAGATGAACAGCCGTGCTTTACCCTGATCTGTGGCAGAAAAAGAGGCAAAAGTGGGCGGGGCCAGAGAAGGTGAACAGTTCACGATGTTTATGCATTATGAGACTAAACTGTTTAAGACATTTTAGACATATTTTATTTAGGCTTAAAGCTGAAAAAAGTTTATATATATGACTTTACTTGTGTTTATTGGTTGTAAACTTTAACATTTACTCCTCATCATGCACTAAAATTATCCAGACGAATAACTCAAGCTCTAACTAAATATCTACAAACCAGATACAGATATTAAGAGTATTTTTTAGAATTTTTTATGATCACATTGAATTTTTTTTCTGCCTTTTCTACTCTTTTGGAGAAATGAAAGCGACATTTTCTGAAGTTTTGAAAATACAGCGCAGTAACCTCTGCTCTTTATTTGTTACATACAAGCAGCAAATAACCTTTATTGAGAGCAGTCAACCTTTTGCAAAGCAGCTTTTATTTTGATTAAAGTTGACAGATGATTTCACCTCGGTCCAATGGCGTTTGGCAGGAATAAAACTATATATGTCACTCACTTTAGAGGAACAGATTTTGGAAAACAGCAATCGTAAGAGATACGCAAGTCTGTTGTTTATGCGTGTGATTTAGCCTAATCTTTGGAATAACGGTGATATTTCTGCACGATTGGGTTTCATTTTCAGTCCAGTCGTGTTTTGTGCCAGACTCGAACCTCAACTTTGACAGACTTTGTGTAACTGTCTCTGTTAAAAGGACTCATTGGAAGAAAATGTCCCACACAACTGCACTTTAAAACCAAGTCTGTGAGCACTTTTGACTTTTTACTGCTCTGTGTTGTCTTGTTTGTAATATTTTGTGTCTTCAGATGGAAATGAGCGTCTCTGCAGCGCTGGGGCACATTTACATCGTAATGTACAGATGTTCATTCATATGCAGCGTCCTTATCAAATGAACAAACGAACCATGACATTTGAGCACATTTATGACACACTGCCACAAAAACCACTTCAGGGTAATGACAAAAACAGCCTTCATGAGATATTAAAGCGCTGTGAATATTAAATCATGCAAGAAGAGTAGAAATATTGTACTAATGATGTATTAAATGGATTGTGAGAGTTCTTGTTATGAATAATGTTGAAAAATATATATATTTTTATCACATTATATGGAAATGGAATGCATAAAGATATGATTACTGAAGAATGAGGAAAAGGGATGTGACTAAATAAGTTCATACTTTCCCCCACTCCTTTTTAAACATGTATTTGTTTATATACAGTAAGCGTTTTATGAATTAATAAAGTTAATAATGTTGTTATTGGTCCTTTGGGTGCAGAGAAGAGTGTTATGGTCTTCATTGGTTCTGTCGCGATATATGTTTGTATGTTATATATGTTCAAAATAAAGACAAACAAACAAAAAAACAAAAATATTGTCCATTCCTACTTGTTTTAGTTATTTACAAAACAATAATTTAAAGGAAAATTATTATACATTTTTCATATCGTTATCAGCCTTTTGAGTGCTTTAAATGTGCCTTCTCATGTTTTGAAACAAACAAACAAAAAAAGTGTATTATGCTAAATGAACATGTTTCTCTGCTGTCTGAGCTGACACTTACTGAGTGCAGCCAGCAGGTGGCGCCTAGTGTTTACACAGTTTACATTACTTTAAGAGACTACGATGCAGGTTAGCAGCAGTAGTGATCGTGTTTAGAGGCAGAAATGCTCAGATTTAAGGATTTAAAACAGTAGAAGATTCAAGCATAAGTGACGTACAAAATAAGACACGACACACACCGAGGGAGTTCAGCAGGAAGTGTTTCTGACGGCCAGAAGGAGAGGATTTTCAAACCAACATTCCCCAAAATGGCGTGAATGAAGCTAAATGCTACTCCAGGTATGTTTTTGACGACAGAACATTGTTAGAACATGATTAAAGCTCAATATGTGTCCTTTATCTAAAAAAAGGCTCTTCTCCTTAAATGCACCATAAATGTGTGACACATTTATGCACACGTCTTATAAAAGAGTGACATAAATGATGCAATCACATTTAACACAATTTGCAACGCTGCATACCAAGCCATTTCATTTCAAGGGACAGAAAATAGAATTATGATCATGATCCAATATGGTATTTTGTATTAACAACTTATTAAATCAACAAAAGGAAAAGTAGAATTCCAAATAGAAACCGAAAGGTCTGTAAAGAAATCAATGACACACAAACTATTTGGCATAATCTACTTCATTAACATAAAACATCCATAACAGGCGACGAGTGACAATATGACACTCACTTTTTCACTCTTGTTCAGTTTGCTCTCAACAAAAGATCTCAAGTAAAACACAACAGTCCAATCCGATGATGTTCTAAAGATGTTCTAATTATTTCGACTCGCATTAAATGAGACAGTACTTCAAAAAACGTTTTCTCGAAATGCATTTTTCTCCCACAGAGACATGAAGATCAGCTCCTACACCGAACTGTACAATTGTGTCCTTATCAAGGATTTGTACAGAAGGATTTGTTGCTGTTTAATTCCAAACCCGATTTATTCAAGTTTTAACTTGTGTTTTAAAATGTGAGTTTTTGCCCTAATATTCAATGATCAAGATCGCTAAATAAGATATCCACAATCCCACATATGTACATTTTCTATGTTTATGTCAACAAAATAAAGCAAAACAAAATTAAACCTGGATATGTCAGTTTTTCAGGTTCATAATTCCAAAATGTGTGCAATTTCACGCAGAAAATACCAGATTTCAATGAAAAACTTGAACTCTTCAGTTTCCCCCCTCAAATTCAACTCCACAAGAAGTTTCCAACCGCTCCCACATCCAAACACTTCCCTCCCTTTCTTCTCCCCCACACTGGCGTCCTCCTTACCGAACAAACTGTTGCTGAACCCGTCCCACACGCACGTCGCCTGGCTCCATATCCACCCGCCTTTTACGCACGCAATGAAGGTGAAGTTCACGCCGGTGACCGAGACCAGAAAGTCGCTCAGGCTGATGTTGACGAGCAGCAGGTTCGTGGGCGTGCGCAGCTTCTTGAACTTACAGTACAGCACGATCACCACCACGTTGTTGCAGAAGCCGAACACGCCGATGGTGCCGATGGTCAACGCCAGAACTTTGTACGTCCCCTGCGCGAAGAGTGGAGGCTCGCTGCTTCTCTCTGCCCTGGTGTCGTTCGGCGGATTCATGTCGCGCGTAAAAAGTTGGTGTGGCGCATCGTGGAGGAGAGGAGTGCGTCGCCGCCGGTGGTCGGAGAGACACTGGGGCTCCGTGCGCCTCGTGCGTCCACGGTCTGCGCCGCGCGACCCGTGAGCGCTCATTGAAGGGAGAAGAGAGGGAGGGAGGGAGAGAGAGGAGGGGAGGAGAGGAGGGAGAGGAGAGGGGGGAGGCAGAGCTGTGAGAAGTGGGTCAGAGCCGAGGAGCGCCGGTGTGAAGGCGCTCGTTTGCACCTTTCTCGAGTTACAGGCGAAATGAGACACAATTAGGCAGGTTTGTGCAGATGCGTGTGTAAAAGAATACTCAAGTAAAAGCCTCACATTTAAAAATCTAAAGGCGAGACACTGCAGGCAAACTCATTTTTTCCAGTTTTTGTTTTTGGGTAAATTTGCTCTCAACAGATCGACTTCCATGTGGGAACAACAAACTTGTCCAATCTGCTCCTAAAAATGGTTTATTCTTCCATTGCATCCACTTCATCCATAGATTTCTCTTCTTAAAATGCATTTTTCTCCCCCAAAGACGTAAAGATCAGTCTTAAAATAGATCCTAAAATCTGCACTCAACAAGATTTTGACAAAACGGAAGGATTTTTTGATACCAATTCCATGAGAAATGAGGAAAAATTTGGATTTTTAGGACAATTTTCAGTCCAATCTAGTTTACTCAAACCAAGAAATTTAATAATAATAATAATAATAATAATAATAATAATAATAAGTTGTTTTATTTCAAACCTGCTTGCAGTTTACAACACAAATTCACATCATTCACATACAATTGCCTGGTTTGAAAGGGGGATGGTGGAAGCTTTCGCTTTTTAGAAGTCTGACCCCCCACTCAACTCCACTTACATATTATTACAACAATATTATTGTATAATAGATAGAACATGCAACATACAACATTTATTATACATCAAGACTACATATAACATATAACATATAACATAACACAACAACACAAGGACAGGCCCAGACACTCACTAACCTCTACCTCCCCCCTCCTCACCCACACACTCACTGCTGAAGGCATCATTTACTCTCTTCCTGATACTTTTCCATCGTTTCTTTTTTAAACATTCGTTTAAACTGGACAAGATTTAAACAATTTTGCATTTCCTCCGCTAACCCATTCCACAAAATAACCCCCCGCACTGAAATACACATTGATTTTAAAGTAGTTCTTACCTGTGGTTGATAAAATTTATCGCTACCTCTAAGATTAAATTTGTGATGAGCATCTCGTCCTGAGAATAAATTTTGAATACTGACTGGAAGAGAGGATTTTGATGCCTTAAGCATAATTTGAGCTGTTTTGTAATTGACTAAATCATGTAATTTTAATTCACAATTTTTAAGAAAAAGTTGATTAGTATGACCATTGTAGGGGACTCTGTGGACAATTCTAATTGCTTTTTTTTGGAGAGTAATCAGAGGCAACAGATTTGTCTTATAACAGTTTCCCCAAACTTCTAAACAATAATTCAGATATGACATTATGAAAGATTGATACAGTAAAAGTAACACATTTTGATTGAGTACATAACTACATCTCTTCATGACACCTACACATTTATCAACTTTGGAACGTAAATAACTTATGTGAGGTTTCCATGAAATCTTCTCATCTAGAACTACTCCCAAGAACACATTTTGTGACACTCTTTCAATAATTGAGCCATCAATGTTTAATTGCACTGGTATTTCAGTTTTACGGTTTCCAAATAGCATAAGTTTTGTCTTCTTCAAATTTAGTGATAATTTATTTACATTGAACCAGTTTTGTACTTTTTTAAACTCATGAGTTATTAGTTCCAAAAGTTGTTCCAGATTCTCCCCTGAAGTAATTATATTTGTGTCATCTGCAAAGAGTACAAACTTCATAATTTTGGACATTCTGCATAGTTCATTTATATACATTATAAAAAGTGTGGGCCCCAATATTGACCCCTGAGGGACACCACATGTAATGGTTTGACACCCAGATCTACATTGGTCAACTTGTACAAACTGTTGCCTGTCTCCCAAATAGCTCTTCAACCAGTTTTGTGGTATTCCCCTGATACCGTAATTGTCCAGTTTTTGTATTAAGATGTTGTGATCAATAGTGTCAAATGCTTTCTGTAAGTCGATGAAAATTCCAATAATGAATTTCTTCTTTTCAATGCAGGTAGTTATTTCTTCTACTAGATCTATCAGGGCAAGTGAAGTTGATCTGTTACGCCTAAAACCATATTGACTGTCAGATAATAAATTGTGTTTTTCAATGAAGTTTTGTAGTCTTTTATCAAACAGTTTTTCTAAAATTTTTGAGAACTGTGGTAAAAGGGAAACAGGCCGGTAGTTTGAGAAACAGTGTTTGTCTCCTGATTTGAAGAGTGGGATGACTTTAGCTATTTTCATTTTGGATGGAAATTGTCCACTCTGAAAAGATAAATTGCTTATATGTGTGAGTGGTTTTATAATTTCTTCTGCAACATTCTTTACCAATCTCATATTTATCTCGTTTACATCTCTTGACGTCTTATTACTACATGTTCTAATGGTATTCAGGACCTCCCTCTCATCAACAGGTGTAAGAAACATTGAATGTGAGTTTATATCAATTAAATTTTCCAATGGCTTGCTGCATGACGGAAATTTTTCAGCTAAGTTGGGCCCCACCTTTACAAAGAAATTATTAAAAGCCTCTACAATTTTTCCTTTCTCCCTTAAAATATTGTTGTTCTCCACAAAATACTCGGGATAGCATGAACTGTTTGAACCATTCTTAATGATATTATTTAAAACTTCCCACATTCCCTGTATATTGTTTTTATTTTTGCAAAGGAGATTATTGTAGTAATCTTTTTCACATTTTCTCATAATATTGGTTAATTTATTTTTGTATTTCTTATACTTTTGTTCAGCTTCAGTTGTTCTGTTTTTAAGAAATAATTTGTATAAATAATTTTTCTTTTACATGCATTCAATATCCCTTTTGTTATCCATGGAGTACTTGTGGTATTTTTTCTTCTGCATTTTTATATTGTACAGTTCTTGTCATACAGTTTGTTGAATATATCTAAGAAGGTGTTGTAAGCTGCATTTACATCAGACTCTGCATAGACAGTTTCCCAACTTTGAGAAGCTAATTCATTCTTAAGGTTTATTGTTGACTGTTCTGTTTCCACTCTACTATTGCAGAAAAAATGTCTGTCCTTGATTGTTTTTAGGTCAATATTGTAGACCATGAAAATAGGAAGATGATCACTAATATCATTTAGTAAAAGGCCACTAGTAAGGTTACTATCCAGAATGTTTGAAAATATATTGTCAATCAAGGTAGCACTATATGTTGTTATTCTTGTCGGTCTTGTGATTAATGGAAAAAGGTTCATGCTAAACATTGTATCAACAAATTCTTCAGTAAATTTGTGTTTTGCATTCAGTAAATCTATATTGTAGTCACCACATATTAAAACATCTTTTTTGGTCTTAGTAGAAAATCATTTTTCCATCCACTCCTTAAATACTTGCATATCAGAACCTGGAGCCCTATAAATGCAGCTTACAATAATGTTTTTTTTTTGCATTTTAATTTCTACAGTTACACATTCAAATACTTCTTCAACAGCTATACACATATCTTCGATATGTTTACATTCCAAATGTTTATTAATATATAACGCAACACCCCCTCCTTTCTTGTGTTCCCTATTTGTACTGAACATTTCATAACCTTTTATATTAAAATCAACCTCTTTGTCAACATTTATCCATGTTTCTGAGATTGCTATTATGCTAAAAGTTTGTTTAAGTTGATTAATATAGTTTTTAATATTTTCAAAGTTAGAGTATAAGCTCCTGCAATTAAAGTGAATAGCAGATAGTTTGCCTGAGATACTGATTTTGTCATTAAATGTGGTGTCTGTATGATATGTACAATTTTTGCTGTAATTTATATAGAAGTTATTATCAGGATCAATTTCATTAATGCTGGTTTGTGCTTTATAGTCTGTGAAGTCAAACGAGCTAAATTCTAGATCCTGATAGTTTAAATTTGTTTCGTTCTCAGACGTGGACGAACTTTCACTGAGCATAATACTTTATCTCAGAAACATGGTGGATAAACAGGACTGGGGAGTAGAGGTCAGAAAGTGAGGGCCACAGATAAAGACAGACGAGGACAGAGACAGACAGACTGTCATAGAGACAAACAGACGAGGACAGAGACAGACAGACTGTCATAGAGACAAACAGACGAGGACAGAGACAGACAGACTGTCATAGAGACAAACAGACGAGGACAGAGACAGACAGACTGTCATAGAGACAAACAGACGAGGACAGAGACAGACAGACTGTCATAGAGACAAACAGACGAGGACAGAGACAGACAGACTGTCATAGAGACAAACAGACGAGGACAGAGACAGACAGACTGTCATAGAGACAAACAGACGAGGACAGAGACAGACAGACTGACACAGAGACAAACAGACGAGGACAGAGACAGACAGACTGTCATAGAGACAGACAAACAGAAAGACAGACAGATTGTGACAGAGATAAACCAACGTAGACCGGCAGACAGAGACAAAAACAAAGACACGGACAGGTGAAGACAATGAAAAACTAATGGGGATGAGGACAAAAACAGACATGACACAAAGACAAACTGATGTACCCAATGACAAACATATAGGTACCACAACACACCCACAGTCACACACACACTGGCACACTTATAGATCTGGCCAACATGTACCCACAGACAAACAACCACACACCTGTACGCAGGCTGGCGCACACCCATGCACACACTCATATATTCACACATTGCAACCAAACAAAATTATAAAATAAATGCAATAGACAAGAGAGAGAGGAAAAAAAAAAAAAAAAAAATTTAAACCTGGTTTTGTCCATTTTTCAGTTTTATATGTCCCAAAACATTCTATAAATGTAAGAAAAAAAAAAATTATACATTTTTTTCTAACATTTATGTGAGTAAACTACAGGAGAGGGTTACAATTGTTGTTGAGCTTCAACTAAAAACCTTCAGGCTGAATGTCACCATCAATGAGCTAAACAAAATGAAAAGTACTTTCTACTTTTCAGTCCAGTTAAACAACATAGTGAAGTAGAAAGTATAGATACTTGGTCTCAAATGTAGTGAAGTAAAAGTAAAAAGTATCCACTGTAAAAACAACTTAAGTAAAGTACAGATAGTACAGTACTTTTACTTTTGTCCTTGGTTACTTTCCACCAATGTTTTTATGCATTTTGTGCAATTACAACACATATCCTGACCATGATGTGCCGAAAAGAATGGATTTAATGCAGGCATGTCCAAATTCAGGCCCGGGGGCCAAATGCGGCCCTCAGACCAATTTTTCTTGGCCCTCAGGCTTCCTGGTGATTGGCCCACATTGTCCTGAGAAGTACTTTTACAGCAAATTTAACATTTTCTACAATTCCAACCTAAATAACTAACATTTTGGTGCCACACAGACCTGATATTAAGGCAATGAGACTGAATGTAGATGTGGTGGAGCTTAAAACATCAGATAAATGCAGCTTTTTTTAACGTTTCTCAATTGATTTGTGGCCCTCCGCTTGGTCTATATTTCAATATGCGGCCCTCGATGGAAAAAGTTTGGACACCCCTGAATTAATGGAATAGTTTACAATTCCGAAGTGTCCTGAACATTTTTTTGTGCCAAGAAAGAAAGTAAAACTACTACAACTGCTAATTTAAAGAATCAGACAGTGCCACCAACATTATAAGCCACATTATGAAGCTGAGACTCTGTAGTTTGCCTTCTTTTGTCTGATTTACAAATTATAAATGGTGACGAAAATCTGATTTCAAATCCCGCCTATTTTCTCTGATAAATCGCTGCTGTCCGTCGAGATCGAGAATTTGAGGATTTTTGCCATTCCCTTTTAAAAGCTGAAGCTAATTTCACAAAAAATAATGTTTAGGGATTTTTAATAAAGTAAAAAAACATGTAATATTTTAGGGTTTTCTTTGATTTCGCTGAAAAGAAGAGGATTCATAAAGCAGCGGCTCTCCATTTCTCTGTAAGAAGCTCCTCAGACGAACAGCAAAACATCTTGAATAAAACCTTTGTCCAGTCGACAGAATTCCATTTCCTTTTGCCATGAACCCTTCTGCACAGACAATGTACAATAACCAGGGTCCAGGTCAAACATGCAGGTTCACAAATGCTGCTTACGGTGGCATTTCATTGTGCAGGTTCAGCAGTTTAGAACAGGACGTCAATGGACCCGTTTCTATTACTAAGTCGTTTTAGATCAACACACAGCAAAAATGTATTTCTAGGCAAACTTAATGTTACTCAAATTCATCATTTTTATCTGGATTTAAGCAGTTTTGACTCTATTTCAAGGTATTTCCATGGATGTATTAAATGAACTGGATAAGACACGCCCCCTCTGTCTGTGGTCCCAGATTGATTAGTGGCCGTGCGAGGTACTGCAGCCTCTTGGAACCAGCCTTTTTCTAAAATGTCACATTATAATTGCAGACAGTACTGAATTATTATCAGTATTTAAATAAAATAGAAGGAAATGTTCTTTTCTACCGTTTCTAAAATCACCGAAATTACCATTTTTATATGAAGTGGGGGATTGTCGTCACGTGGCGCCCTAAAGCAAAGATGGCAGCCTCCGTATCAGGAAGTAAAACAAAGATGTCAGCCTCCGTATCAGGAAGTAAAACAAAGATGTCAGCCTCCGTATCAGGAAGTAAAACAAAGATGGCAGCCTCCGTATCAGGAAGTAAAACAAAGATGTCAGCCTCCGTATCAGGAAGTAAATGCGGAAGTAAGAAATTTTTTGGGGTCATGCGCCAATGAGCACACGCCACAGGGATAAACAGGGCGCCATTTTGGATTCATCTTCCAGGTTTTATTATAGTTCTATGGGTATTTCTGATTGAGAATGTGATCATTTAGCTTAAAACAACCCATTTGCAGATCATTTGGCTTGATTCAAAACTATATGTATTCAACTTGTAAGATTCTTCTAATCAGACAGCTGTTAATGGCTCTGATGTGTCTCTGATCAGTTGTTTCCAGGCGTGCTCAGCTTGTTGGATCTATCACACTGACCACGCCTGCCCCCTGGTGGTCTTTGGAGTAAGAAGAGAGTCCCATGTGTGAGTCAAGGTAAAAGCCCCTCGTCTCTGTTGATGGTCCGTGTGCTTCCTGATTTCAACAGCTTCTCGTATCCATCTTTTGTTCTCCTGTTCCTCAGTTCCTACTATTTTTGCGCTGTCCCAGTCCACGACGTGGTTTTCTCTTTTGCAGATGTGAGATTTTCCCGTGTGTTACGTCAATTAAACGTCTTCGCAAGTCCGTGTGGGGGTTGCAAATGTATTTTCTTAATGTCTGAAGCCCCCGTTGTCGCCCCCTGCTGTCTCTGAGCGGAAAACCAGCTGCAGTTTCCTGACGTCGACCCAAAGACGACTCTCCTGAGAAACACTGGCTCTCTTTTTTATATTTGGTGATGTGAAATATTGTTGTATGTGATTGTACTTCCTTATTTCAATAAAAAGGAAGTGGAACAAAAAGCTTTTTCTTTTACTGGCAGTGTATTTTCACAAGATACAGGGGGAGCTGAAGTTACTTAGTTAGACTTTAACTCTTCAAATCAAGACATCAATTTTTGCAGTGTACCATGATTCACAATAAACATTCAATTTGTAATAAAAGAAACACGTTGGTTCTCAGATTAAACTAATGCGTGCCAGTCGTACCACTTTGCTTCTGTGTCATGATCTAATAACAAAGGACAGCCCTGGCTTCCACAGACCCATGAGGTGTGTATTTTTACCCCAGAACGTCAGCGCGATGGCGGGGAGAGCGGTGATGGAGCCGCCCCGAATCATGGTCCTCTGCACCTGACAGCGCGATCGGGCCCCGCGCTGGAGACAGGGACGCTTCGTGACACTTTCAGAGGTCTGTTTGCTCCTCCGTCGTCGTTCTGTCCACGGCAAAATGTCACTGTGTGGAAATGTAGCTCTGACCTGGTTTTTGATCCCTCCGAACCGGACAGAATGAGCTTGTTCTGTGGACGGATCTGAGAAAAGTTGCCAAAATTGAGTTGCCAAAATTGTAATCCAGCCAAACAAACAAATGGAAATTGGGTTTTTCTTTTTCTGATTTTAAGGTGAGACGCTGCATGTGAATAGGAAAAAATCTTAAATTTAAAGATATCAGTTTGAAACTTCTCGTGTAGTTTACTCACATAAATGTAAGAAAAAATGTATTACAAGTTTTTCATCATGTCATGTTTCCATCAAAAATAAAATAGACAAAAATACACATATTTGGGACATTTAAATCTGAAAAATGGACAGAAGCAGGTTTAAATTTCTTGGTTCATTTTGTAACATATCGGTTACAAAAAATTGTACAGAGGGGATTTTGGATTTCTTTTTTAGTTTTTAAGTAAACTAGATTGGACTGAAAATTGTCCTAAAAAATTTAAATTTCGCCTATTTTTTTTTTACTTAAAACTTCAATAAATCAGTTTTAGAATTAGATATCAAAAAATTCTTCTGTACGTTTTGTCAAAATCTTGTTCAGTCCAAGATTGTACAGTTTGGTGTAGGATCTACTTTAAGGCTGATCTTTATGTCTCGAGGGAGAAAAATGCATTTTAAGAAAACGGCCTTTGAAGTTACAGAGAAATTTCCCAGAGAAATCTATGGATGAAGTGGATTAAATGAAAGAATAAAACATTTTCAGGAGCAGATTGGACACATTTGTTGTTCCCTCATGAAAGCCAATATGAGAGAGCAAACTGACCAAAAAACTAAATAATTTGACTGTAGTGTCTCGCATTAAATAAATGCTTGAATGTTCCATAGTGTGGCAGTCAAATTATCAATTATTATAGTTAGGTGACACGTCCAGGCAAAGTTACAGGTCAGATCTGTGGAGAGGCGACAACAATCCATGTTTGTCAAAGTGTAATAAACATAAACAAGAAACATATTTGCAAATTGAATAAATGCAAGATAGAAGACGTAAAGCAATAACATCTTCAGAGGGACGAACCTTTCACCAGAAAAGTTACACAGTGCATCTTTACGTGTCAATAAAGATCCACTTCATTTATACGTTTATTTATTTTATTAACAGAGCTGTTTCCAAAGTGCTGTAGAGACATAAAACATCAAACAACAAACAAAATATCAAATCACTGCTGCTCAGTTTGATCTCACTGCTTACAAAAACAGTCAAAGAAAATCCAAGAAAATCCAATTAAAAATAAAAGCATATCATGAAAACATTTCAATCAAAAAAGTGCAAATACAACACTGTTTAACCCTTAAAATGCAGACGTACTTGTGCATTTATTCCCTTTTGTAAACCATCAGCTAAAAGAACTGTCAAGCTCCTGGGCATAAAGTATAAAGGGAACACTATAATACACTTATTTCAGTCAAAAATTTAAAAATCAGGATCAGTTTCTACTCCAAACCTACAAATAATAAAAAATAGCCCATAAAACATTTGGCCTGGCGTATGTGGGATTATTTTACTTTATAACAAGCCACTAAATCTCATTTTTAGTGATGTTGCCTTTGGCTCTGAAAACAGAAATGTAAAACCCAACAAATGTTCAAACTACTGTCAGTCCAACAGTTCAGATCCTCCAACACCAGCTTTAACACAAAAAAAATAAAACAAAATAAAAAGTCGCCACTTGGATTCAACAAACAAACAGGTCGTCTCCTGTTGGTTAATGCTGCAGGTGATTGTCTTTCAGCTGCAACACGGTACTTAAACCCAACTGATGCGTGGAGTGGATCCTCATTTCTGTAACAAAAGTGGAAAGACGAATCCTGTGGTCGTGGAAAAGATGTCAGTGTGTTTGAGAAGAGTCAAATCACTGGCATCAAACAGAGGAAACAACTAAGGAGAAGCACAAGCGATTAAAAGTGGCTGAAGTATTGTCCGACTGGAAGGATTGTGGGAACCATCGTCCTGGAGGAGGAACTGTGCTCGGAGAAGCAGGTGATTTAAGTGATCTACACACTCTTCGATCCCGATACGAGATGTTGGTGAATGCAACCCTGTGTGGCATGAGGGAAAAGTGCTTCAGCTAATTATCCCTAATGGGACCAGGTGGTGAGCCAGGACGGCACTAAGGAGACACAGGTTCGTTTTAACCAATATTGGGGCAGAGACAGAAAACAGTTAAAAGTTTAAAAGTACATTCTTTTTTTTTAACAGGACTTTTTAAAACCACATCTTTTGTTTGTTTAGATCACAATGAACAGAAAACATGCAAACTGATAATCAAAAGAAATCATCAAAAGCAAACCACGCACATAGAGAAATTACAAACACAAATCACACCAGTTATGTACAGTAACTTTATCTCGTTGAGGGTGTGAGAAATTTGAAGAAATTTTGAAAAATGAAGTAGTGCTGAGTTTCAAAGTGCCTCTGACGGTGTGGACTACTCATTGAACTAAAATACAGGTAAGATTAATACATCTAAAACGTTAACAATAAACACATTTTATCCCGGTTTAGCCATTTTTTAGGTTTGTAATTTTACTTCCTGGTTGTAAATGATGACATCACACTAGGAAGTTACCATAGCAACCATCCATTACACCGTACCAAAACTCATCTCATGAGTTTTTTTTGACAATCAAAATATATGTGAGCATGTTGTTGAAATACTGTTTAAAAGGTCCAAAAAGTGATTTATTTTGTGTAAATGATGCATGACCTTGTGATGGAGGAGTGTCGATGTCATCAGTTTGTTTTTACTTCAACAGATTTTTCAACTTTTCTCCACAAACGGCTACTTGATTGGTTTAAAACTATAATTTGTATTTACAGCATATATTAATACACCAAATGAACTCAAAATTAGGAAAAACAAAAACTGTCATATGCATTTTAAAATGGAATCCCACTGTGATGTCATCAAAAAGTGACATGCCACTGAAAACATGAAGACAATTTACAGACAACTGACAGCTGAAACGGTCCTTCAACAAAATAAATGTGTTTTCAGGTATTATTATGTGTCAAATCATAACTATTGTGTCATTTAGGTGGGTTTTGGCTCTTGTTTTCAAAATGGTTGCTATGGTAACAGTTGTTGAATTACCTTTAACTGTGTCACATTTGCTGCTCGTGTTCAACCAGGAAGAGCTATTTTAAACTTCACAAAAACTGTCAAACTGGGGACAAACAGGCAAAATGTTTAGTAAAATCTTAAATATATCATGTTCACTACGTTTTAGAGAAATGTGTCGACTAAACTGCCACATAGACTTTAATCTTACAGCGCGGACATCTCACCAATAGCTGGGTACTTTTTATTAATTTATTCCATTTTATCCACATTTGATAAAAGGAAATGATCAAGCTACTGGACATGTTAAATATGAAAAGAAAGTCGTAACCCTCTTATTTACAGTCAAATCAAACATTCTGGAATGAGTCAGTTTTTACTCCAAAAGCACAAATTTTAGGACTTTTGTATGGACTACCTGGACTTTTTTACTTTATTACAAGTCCCTAAAACAAATTTTTGATTAAATTAGGTTCACTTTTGAAAGAGAAATTGTCCAAACTAGTGTCAATCAGGCAAAACCTACAAACACCAGCTTCACTTCTTCCTATATTTAACAAAGAAAATCTAAACGGAATTTAAAATCTGATTTTCCTTTGAGCGGAGCTTGTTTCTAAGTACAATATAATCAGAGTAAATCAGCCAAAACCACAGAGTCTCAGCTTCACAAAGAGTCCAGACAATAGTTTCTGCTCCAAAGGGTTCAAGAACAGCTTCAGTTTGAATTGGGGCTCATTTTAGTCAAACATTTTAGGAAAAACAGGCCTGAATGATGATATTGAGACAGTGGCACAGTGCTGTAATCACCGCTACAGTCAAATGAAAATCTATGGTCCTGACGGTCCTCTGGGCAGAGCTCATCATGACATATAATCAGAGTAAATCAGACGTCAGACGCCAAAACTACAAAGACTCAGCTTCACAAACAGTAAAAAATGTAAATCTATCCAAGCTTAAAATGGCTTGAATTTATCATTTTGATCTGGATTTGAAAAGTTTTGACTCGTTGAGCTGTAATTGCTGATGTGATGCAGAATATTTCACTGGTTTCAAGGTATTTCTTACTGATCCTACGATAATTTTGCTTAAAATAAGAAAATAAATTTGTCAGTGGGGTAAGTAAAATGATCTTAACCCACTGACAGATCATTTGGATTGAAGTAAGAAATAATGTATTGAAACAAGTCACAAACAGCTTGAAACAAGTAAAATAATCTAGTTCCATCAAATAAACCGTCTCCACTGATCTTAACGAGTCAAAACGTCTGAAATTCAGATTAATATCCTGAAATCAAGACATTTTAGCTCATCTAGAACTTCATTAAAGAGTCCAGACTGTTGTTTGTGCTCCAAAGGGTTCAGAAACAGCTTCAGTTTGAGATGCAGGTCTTTTTTGTCGAGCGTTTTAGGAAACATGAGTCGTGATAAGGGTCAAAGTCAATGTTCAATTTTTAGTTTTGTGTATTGTCCACATTTTTCATGGTTTTCAAAGTAAACTGTATGAATATTCAGGTGAATAGACACAAAACAGTCATCTCGTGCGCATAATCATTACTTTAATAAACAAAATAAGAGGTTTTGGTCCTTGAGTGAACTTTATTCTCGACCTTCTTTGATCCAGACGTGAAAATAAGGCACTTTTTTTTTTACAGTTTCTCACAAAGCACTAACATTACATCACCACGACCCACGGTTCAGTAATATTTAATACACTTTTTTCTTCAAGGAGAATCTGAAGTGTCAGGTCAGAGGAGCAATTTGCACTCACACAGATTGATTTTGTTGAACTGACAAAACCAAGCTTGAAATTCAGCAACACGTCCTGAAATATTAATCCAAGAGTCTTCGGCAGACCTGGAATCAGCAAACGTTTATTCTTTTATTAAGTCGCTTTATTGGGATTTAAAATGTCATGTTATAGTTATGATAAAATGTTATAAAAAAGCAGACCAAAGCACAATGTCTCCTTTGAGTTTGTTTGACTAAATTTACTTGTTCCACACATTTATGGCGAGACGCTGCAGGTGAACAGGAAAAAGATCTTAAATTACTCACATAAATGTAAGAAAAAAATGTATTACATGTTTTTCATCATGTCATGTTTTCATGTAGAAATAAGGCATTTTATGTGTAAAAACTGCCAAAAATAAATATATTTGGGACATTTAAATCTAAAAAATGGACAGAACCAGGTTTAAATTTCTATAAAAGTTTCTTAAATTTCTTAAAGTTCATTATGTACGCTTATTAGTTACAAAACAATTTACAGTTTGAATATCTTATTTAGTTTTCAAGTAAAGTAGATTGGACTGAAAATTGTTCTAAAAATTAAAGTTTTACCTCTTTTTTTTTTACTTAAAACTTCAATAAATCAGTTTTACAATATTTATTTACGATATTAAAAAATCCTTCTGTACATTTTGTCAAAATCTTGTTGAGTCCAGATTGTACAGTTTGGTGTAGGATCTACTTTAAAGCTGATCTTTATGTCTCGAGGGAGAAAAATGGATTTGAAGAAAACGGCCTTTGAAGTTACAACGTCCCAGAGAAATCTATGGATGAAGTGGATTAAATTAAGTAATAAAACATCTTTAAGAGCAGATTGGACACGTTTGTTGTTTTCTCATGAAAGCCGATATGAGAGAGCAAACTGACCAAAAAACAGAACTGAGTTTTACCTGTCTCGCCTTAAGAAAAAAAAACATCGAAAAGAAAACAAAAAAGTTGATAAAACATGCAATATTCAGAAAAATGTGATGGACCAGAGGCATTTGGTCCACAGGAAATTACTCTGTCACTGCAGCAAAGACCTTCTATATTCAAAAAGCAAAAGCATTCAATTGAAAAGAAAAAAAGGTCAAAGGTTAACAATTTACTTTTGTGTGAATATATTTTACTGCAAAAAAAATATAATTCCAGCATTTCTTGAGCAAATTCCCTCAAATAAATTCAAGGAAACCGTCAAAAAGAAAAAAGACAGAAGCTTGTGACAAACATGTTTTTGCAAATGAACTCTTGAATTCTAAAGATACACATTTTTCACGTCATGTTTTTAAAAGTGGGTCAGCTCAGATCCCGTTCCGTTTGCGTTTCCCTGTGGTTTGACAAACGGCTTTATCAGAATGTGGTTCTTGAGCCGCCATTAGTTCAGCTTTGCCCCCAGAGACGTAATTAAACCCAATCACACGGGCCCGAATGGACTGTGTGCAATTACAACTAAAGTGTGCTCCAAATGTGGCAGACGTGTGACTTTGGTAATTAATATTGATATAAAAATGATGAAAACACTGGCACAATTTGGAATAGATTTTTTTAGATTTTAGATTTATTTATTTAAAAGGGACAGTGCATATTGATGAACATAGAATGTAAAGATGCCAGAGTTATCCATTGGCTCCTTTCCATCTGTCGTCCCTGGATCAGGACAAAGAACAACACAAACACACAATCCATACAAATGACATGAGACAACATTAGACTTGGACAACACTTCAGAGACAATGATCACAGACCTGGTTCTTCTTGAGCCAACGTTTCAAGTTTGTCTTGAAATAGATCATTATTTTACATTTTGTTCATTGTAAACCACAAAAATGACTTAAAGTGCGTCTAATGGTGTACTATGAGTTGTCAATTTAGCTTTAATTTAATGGGATGATACCTGTTGTAATCAAGTTTGTGAAGAAAAGTTGAAAATATGTTGAAAATGACCATGTACAAACCTTCTCATGGGCCCCTAGAACATATTTTTTATATGATTTATTTATCCCAGCAAATTTGGTTAATATTGTTCTTTTTTAATTCACTATTGCTAGAATTTACACCCTGTGGTTTCTGTATACACCAAACCAAATGTTTAAATGTTAAATGTTACCGGCCAATATCATGACACAGTCCTAACTGCGTGTTTTTGTTCACAACTTGGCTAACATGTGAGCAATGATTCTCCTCTTTATTATATTCTTTTTAAAGGGGTGATGTGTCCCTTAGATCGTGTGCATCTCTGAAGGACTTTACTTAACTACATTGCATTTTATTACAACAAAAACAGATTAAAATCTAGAAAATGTAACTGAGAAACACACACTTCTGAGGGCCCTTCCCTGCCCTGGGCCTCGGTCCTGGTTTAGTCCAGGTTTTGTCCTGGTTCAGTCCTGGTTTAGCCCTGGTTTAGTCCTGGTTCAGTCTTGGTTCAGTCCCGGTTCAGTCTTGGTTCAGTCTTGTTTCAGTCTTAGTTAAGTCCTGGTTCAGTCCTGTTTCAGTCCTGGTTTAGTCCTGGTCCAGTCCTGTTTCAGTCCTGGTTCAGTTATGGTTCAGTCCTGGTTCAGTCTTGGTTCAGTCCAGGTTTAGTCCTGGTTCAGTCCTGGTTCAGTCCAGGTTTAGTCATGGTTCAGTCCTGGTTCAGTCTTGGTTCAGTCCTGGTTCAGTCCTGGTTCAGTCCAGGTTTAGTCATGGTTCAGTCCTGGTTCAGTCTTGGTTCAGTCCAGGTTTAGTCCTGGTTCAGTCCTGATTCAGTCCTGGTTCAGTCCAGGTTTAGTCATGGTTCAGTCCAGGTTTAGTCCTGGTTCAGTCCTGGTTCAGTCCTGGGCCTACATTTGACTTTTGACTACAACTCTATGCATTTTGTTCAAAGTTTCCAGATACAATAAACATTAGAACACAGTAATATTACAGTAAATGCCAGTATGAACACTCTCAGTCCAAAGAGGGCCGTGTGGAAACGTCACTCATCCGTTCGCTCTATTGTTATTCAAATCTCTCTTTTGTTTAATAACGTTAAGTGCTGAACCATTCGGCGCCGCGGCTTTCACAATAGCACCGTCGCATATTTAATTCAAACTTGACCTCTGCTGCAGGACAAACTTCCACAGACGAAAACGAGCGGTTTTTTCATCGGGTGAAATGAATCCTTTACGCGGAGCAGATGTGGATTGGTTATTTCCACTGGCGGTCGTCACTACAGAGGTGAAGAGAGGCCTCCACTCAGCTCTGAATGAGGGGCTTTGTTTTCTCTCTTGACATGAGATATTTCCAGACATTGAACCAAAAGCAAAACACGAACAACTAAAGCGACTCGTCCCATCGCTGGATCAGGAGGCCGTCGATATTTAGAAACGTCCAGTCCGAGTTTATCGTGCCTGGAATACAGAAGACGCTGTTGTCTTGTATGAAAAGTTGGTTTATTTCGTTTTTTTTTACGTTTCATTGTTTTGTTGGAAAAAAATGTAAAGAAAGGGACCAAGATTTGATGAACGTTTGTTATAACTGTATTGGTACCAACCTTTTCTAATAAAAACATAAATGGAAAAAAAAAAAGAAAAGTTGGTTTAAAGCAGTTTTAAAGCAACCTTTTTCTAGTTGTGGCACACTTTTTGGGTTTAAAAGATACCACAGCACACCACCTACTACAAAAACAACCAAAACAGACCATTTAGTAAAAAAAAAAAGGTATATAATAAGCCAGCTAATGTTTGTGCCACTGTCTGGTTCTTTAAATTTGGCATTAGTGATGGTTTTGCGTTATTTTTTAGTTTAGAAGAAGCTCAGGACACTCCAAAAAAGTAAATTAGTCAGATAGAGATATTTTCAGACGTTGAACCAAAAGCAGAACACGAACAACTAAAGCGACTCGTATCATCGCTGGATCAGGAGGCCGTCGATATTTAGAAACTTCCAGTCCAAGTTTCTCGTGCCTGGGATACAGAAGACGCTGTTGTCTTGTATGAAAAGTTGGTTTAAAGCAGTGTTTTTCAACCTTTCTTGAGTTTTGGCACACTTTTTGGGTTTAAAAGATACCACAGCACACCACCTACTACAAAAACATGACCAAAAACAGACCATTTAGTAAAAAAAAAGGTATATAATAAGCCAGCTAATGTTTGTGCCACTGTCTGGTTCTTTAAATTTGGCATTAGTGATGGTTTTGCGTTATTTTTTTAGTGTAGAAGAAGCTCAGGACACTCCAAAAAAGTCAATTAGTCAGAATAGTCAGATAGAGATATTTTCAGACGTTGAACCAAAAGCAGAACACGAACAACTAAAGCGACTCGTACCATCGTTGGATCGGGAGGCAGACGATTTTTAGAAACGTCCAGTCCAACTTTCTCGTGCCTGGGATACAGAAGACGCTGTTGTCTTGTATGAAAAGTTGGTTTAAAGCAGTGTTTTTCAACCTTTCTTGAGTTTTGGCACACTTTTTGGGTTTAAAAGATACCACAGCACACCACCTACTACAAAAACATGACCAAAACAGACCATTTAGTAAAAAAAGATATATGCTACTGTCTGGTTCTTTAAATTTGGCATTAGTGATGGTTTTGCGTTATTTTTTAGTGCAGAAGAAGCTCAGGACACTCCAAAAAAGTCAATTACATCCACATTTGTCAGTCTGTTGACTCATTTGGAAATTTTTTAAGGCACACCTGGCAAAACCTCAAGGCACACTAGTGTTCCCCGGCGCACTGGTTGAAAATCAAGGGTTTAAAGGATACATTTTATACAAATAACCATGTTTTGTAGTTGTCCCTTCATCAAAAACATACCTGGGGTCTCATGTATAAAACTTAACATGGAATTCTTACAAAAATGTACGTAAGGACTGAACACAGACTTCAAAACATGACCTCTAACTCTTGTCTCTCTGGGCTCTTTTTGTCTTCTCCCTCGCCTCTGAAAGCCACAATGCACAAAGTTTTTCTAATTTCCTCGTCAGGTTGTCTTTTAATCACAAACTAAACGCTGAAAGTCACGTACGCAACATTTTTGTACATACGCAAGCTTTATAAATAAGACTTCTGGAGTTGGATTTAGATTCACTGATCCTGTTTACGAGCTTGTCTTCTCTGGGCCTCAGAAAGCGATCGGGTTTGAACTTTTGGGTAAAAATCCAGACTTCGAAAGCATTTGGTCTATTAGTGCAGCAGTCACGTTGCCTAAGGGCTATGTGACTCTGCTATGTGAGCTCAGCATTACTTCCTGTATTTTTAAACTTTTATTTTTCTAAATTTCTTCACAAACTGCAAATGTTAAACTATGATGAATATTTACCTAAGGTGCCCTCCCACCAAATGAAGGCACAGACTGGCAATGGTCTCATCAGTCTGTCCCAGGGCAGCCATGGCAACAGAAGAAGTTCTCCAGAGTAGGTCATAAATAATGCTTGAGAACTGACTTTTCCATGATACATTTCAAATTGTCACCAATCTCACAGGAAAGCTGTTTACCAAATGCACAATTATGCGAAGAAAAACGACTCTATGATGTTTATTTTGTTTACAATCTGTCTGCAAACCACAATCAAGTCCGACACGGGAGATTTCTGTCAAAACACAAACTCTCTAATTGCATTTGCTCTCGATCCAACCCCGCGTGCCGTCACAAAAGCTCCGCGAATTAAAGCGTAATTAAAAGTCAAAGATTCCTGACCCAATTTCCACTTTTCACACAGACGCGCTGCCCGGTCGAGCAGCGGAGTCCAGGAGATAATCTTTTAAACAGATTCAGCGGCAGACGGCTGATTAGCGCGAGCCTCTGCGCCGTGAACGTATGCATAAATCATTCTAATGCAAAGACGAGGAGGAGATGGGACAAGACCGAAACAACAGAAACGTCGTCAGCGCTTGAGTTCACGAGGTTTAAAGTGCACGCGTAGATTAAAAACGTCTTGACTGGTTTTTTGGTTTGCCAGTTTTAGTTAAAAGTTGAGGGGTTAGGGTTAGACGGGCGGCAGATGTTGTGTTTGTACAAATTGCAAACGCTCCAAACAAAATAATAATAAGAAAAAACATAAAGCTTGTCAAATGCACTTTAGGTGTAAAATACGGGGTTGTTTTTGAGTCTGGGCCAGATGTTGCCGTCAGAGACACTGGATTAATGATGATGATGAGTCGAGAATATAAAGTACTGTTATTTTTATATTTTTTATATTTTAAAAGGTGATGTAATCCCTCTTTTGGACAGTGGTGCATTGAAGGAAAGGTTTTTAAAGGACCAATATTATGCATTATTATTTTTTATTGTTTTTAGCCTTTAAACCTGCTCTTGAGTGTCTTCAGTTTGACATGTCATGTTATAGAACTAAAAAATACAATGTTTATTCACCTTATTCTGCGTTTTTTGCCACAGATGCGCACTTTTGTTGTAAACGCACTTCCGTTTGACGAGAACTCCGTTAAAGCTAATGACGAACGAGGGAAAAGTCTCGCCGCTAAAATGTTACATAAAGTAGATTGATTTGTGTAAAATGTTTAATGAACACGAGCAACAACAAGTCAACAACGCACCGATTTCCTGGTCAGTCTGAAAACGTCTTTTTAGTCCATGTAGAACTTATTTTCTGTTGAGCTCGTCTGCTCCGTGTGAACTACAACGGAAACAAGACGGCGGCGCGTAAGGCAACTTCCGGGATAAGGTGAATACAAAGAAAAACATAACTTTATCTCTGCGTTGGGAGATGCCATTTTGACTTAGCTGTGGCTCCATCTACTGTCTGTGGAGGCAATTACACACATGTGAATATATACCCACAATGCATTGCAGTATGTAGATCGAAGTTGTAGGAAGAAATTGTTCAGAGCGAATCTGGCCATGATTTAAGGACTTAAAACAGCAAAGGATTCTGGGATAAATGACGTCAGCATCATCTGACGACATCATCATCATCACGTCACACATTGAACACAGATCAGAACACAGTGTTGGAGAGAGAGGAATTACAAACCAGCATAAACAAACAAACGTGAATCATACTGTATGAATGTTTTTGATGACAGAACAATGTTAGAACATGGTTAAAAGCTCAGAAAGCCAATTTTGCATAATATTTATCCTTTAAGAAAATGGTTTGAGAAGCTGACATGAGCTCATCAGAGTGTAAACGTACGCTTCTCAAACAATTTTCTTCACATTGAAAATAACTTTTGGATGGAAGTCAAAACGTCTTGGTGTTTACAAACGATGACGACCTTTCAAACCTTTCTTTAAAAAAAATCTGCAATTGTTGAACAGTTGTAGATTGTGTTTGATTAGTTATTTTAGTATCACTCAAACATTTATCCCATACATTTATGTTTTCAACCAAACAAAGGTGACTTCGTGACTGAAGGCTTCTGGACAGAGAACCTTTATGAATAATGTGTACCAATAATAAAACCCAGAAATTGTTCATTCTTTTTATTATCTAATGATGCAGTTGTTTTGTTATAAAGGGTCTTTTGGCCAATGGTGGAAAGAAATGAAGTAAAAAAGTAAAACGACTGTGTAAATGTACTTAAAAAGATCTTACATAATTATTTACTACAACTAATACTTTTTACTTTTACTTTACAAAATTTGAGAGCAGGCAGTGCTTTCTCCACTACATTTTGAACTGGACTGAAAAGTAAAAAGTACTTTTCGTGATTTGAGTGGTTATTTTTAGCATGTGACATGTGACATCCAGGGTAAAGGTTTTGAGTTGAGGTCCCGGCTTTCAGCAACAAAATATATTCATAAAAACTAAAAACTGTTGACCAAAAAAAAAAAAAAAAAATTCTTTATCCAAATCACCTCATTCAACGCTTTAACAGATCTCAAAATCTGTGCAAAATTCTCTTAAAGTGCATTTTTATACTGATACTTCGAAACTTTTCACAAATTTTTCAATGTACTACTTTTACTTTAGTACTTTTTTATCATGTATCTGTATTTTTATTGAAGTAACACATTTAATACTTCCAGTAAAGTTTTGGGCATGTGTTTTAGAGTCTGTATCATCCATTTAACACTTAGAGTATGATAAAAATACGATTATGTTTGTTTAAATAGTCGACTTTGCTCAAAACATCCAAAATGCAAAGGCAGTTTAAGCTCAAGGAACACTATTCAAACACTTAAAAACACATAAACGCAGTTCCAGATGGATCCTGAAGTGCACACCAGCAACAGAGGACTGACTCACCCCAAAATAAAGTGCAGTAATCCAGTGTTTAAAAAGATTTACTGTTTCAAAGTGCCACCGAGCCAAAGGTGCTTCACTTTTACCAACACTCTACGGTGGAAAAAACACTGCATCATAGTTTGTTTTCTGCAGCTTTTACCTTTCTTTTCACTGGACTGGATCAAACTTTCACTTCTGTTACTGAACGTGACGAGCCGAGCGCAAGAAAAGACTTTTAATAAGATGTCCGACCTCAAAAGACAAAATCTGACATGTCATTTGAGTTTTTGGAGAGAAAAGATGTGGAGAAAGGTCTTTGAAGGAGCTGAGGCATTTTTCTCCCAAATAGGTATAAATAAAATCCAAATTGGAGAGCGGTGCAGTGTTGTTACGTGTCAAAGTTTCAATTATTTTCTGTCTGAAAGCGTCGTCTCATGAGGAGTTTGAAATGAATCGACATTGCTGAGTTGTTGGAAGAGTTATCGCTCTTTACGTGGAACATATAAAGGATTATTATTTTACTATTCACGGAGACGTGGCTCAGCGAGTCGATCCCGGACTGCGCGCTCCATTTGGAGGGATTCCAGCTCCTCCGCGCCGACAGACAAAGGGATCTCTCCGGGGGAAAAACAAAAGGCGGTGGAGTCTGTTTCTTCATCAACAACGCTTGGTGCTCCGATGTGACTGTGATCTCCAAACTCTGCTCTCCTGATCTGGAATATCTCTTCATTAACTGTAAACCATTCTACTCTCCACGTGAGTTCGCTTCATTCATTCTCGCCGCTGTTTACATCCCGCCATGCGCGAACGTACACGAGGCACAGCGCGTGTTAGCGGAGCGGGTTTTGAATACGGAGCAGGACTTTCCGGACTCCTTGTTGATCATCCTCGGGGATTTTAACAAGGGTAATCTCAGCCAGGAACTACCAAAGTACAGACAGTTTATTAAATGCCCGACCAGAGAGCAGAACACGCTGGATCATTGTTACACTACAGTGAGTGGGTCCTTCTGCGCGGTTCCTCGCGCTGCCCTAGGGCTCTCAGATCACGCCATGATCCACCTGATCCCCACGTACAGACAGAGGCTGAAGCTCTCCAAACCTGTAGTGAGGACTTCTAAGAAGTGGACCAGCGAGGCAGTGGAGGAACTACGCGCGTGTTTGGACATTACAGACTGGGATGTGTTCAAAACTGCCACGGATGGTTTGGATGAGTACACGGACACTGTGACGTCATACATCCAGTTCTGTGAGGACAGTATCATCCCCACACGCACCAGGGTGATTTATAACAATGACAAGCCCTGGTTCACACCCAAACTGAGGCAGCTCAGACAGCAGAAGGAGGCAGCTTTCAGAGCAGGGGACAGAGAGAGCTACAAAGGTGCTAAGTACAGATTTAGCAGGGAGGTGTCAAGAGCTAGATCTCTGTACAACACGCGCCTAAAGCAGTCTTTCTCTGCTAACAACGCCTCGGCGGTTTGGAGGGACTTAGGCAGATCACCAACTACAAGCCCAAAGCCCCCCATGCTGCTGACGACCAGAAACTCGCTGAACAGCTCGCCTCCTTCTATTCACGATTCGAAATCTCAACCCCTCCCCACCTATCTCACTACAATAGACATTTCTGCCAATCACACCCCGGGTCCCCACCTCCCCACTGGCCTTTCACTACACAGGGACAATGTAAGGAAACAGTTTCGGAAGTCCAACCCCCGGAAAGCTGCTGGACCAGACGGTGTCTCCCCCGCCACCCTGAGACACTGTGCGGACGAGCTGACTCCTGTCTTCACAGACATTTTTAACACCTCCCTGGAGTCATGCCATGTCCCAGCCTGCTTCAAGTCGTCCATCATCGTCCCTGTTCCCAAGAAGCCCCGGATCACTGGACTTAATGACTTCAGGCCTGTGGCGCTGACGCCTGTCGTCATGAAGTCCTTTGAGCGCCTGGTCCTGCCCCATCTCAAGTCCTTCACCTCCTCCGCCCTGGACCCACTGCAGTTCGCCTACAGAGCCAACAGATCTGTAGACGACGCCATCAACCTGACCCTCCACTTCATCCTGAAGCATCTGGACTCCCCGGGAACCTACGCCAGGGTCCTGTTTGTGGACTTCAGCTCTGCATTCAACACCATCATCCCTGCTCTGCTCCAGGACAAGCTCTCTCAGCTCCACGTGCCTGACTCCATCTGCAGGTGGATCACTGACTTCCTGACGGACCGGAGGCAGTGCGTGCGGCTGGGGAAGAATGTCTCAGAGACTCGGACTATCAACACAGGAACTCCACAGGGCTGTGTACTTTCTCCTCTGCTCTTCTCCCTGTACACCAACTGCTGCAACTCCAGCCACGACTCTGTAAAACTGATCAAGTTTGCAGACGACACCACCCTCATCGGACTCATCTCGGACAGCGATGAGTCTGTCTACAGGAGGGAGGTGGACCGGCTGGTGTCCTGGTGCAGCACCAACAACCTGGAGCTCAACGCCCAGAAGACAGTGGAGATGATCGTGGACTTCAGGAAAGTCTCAGCCCCCCTGCCCCCCCTCGCCCTGACAGACTCTCCCATCACCACCGTAGACTCTTTCCGCTTCCTTGGCACCACCATCACTCAGGACCTCAAGTGGGAGCCGACCATCAGCTCCATCATCAAGAAGGCCCAGCAGAGGATGTACTTCCTGCGGCAGCTGAGGAAAGCCAAGCTGCCGGCGCAGATGATGGTGCAGTTCTACACGGCCATCATCGAGTCCATCCTCACCTCCTCCATCACCGTGTGGTACGCTGGAGCCACAGCCAGGGACAAACAGAGACCACAGCGCATTGTGCGCTCTGCTGAGAAGGTGATCGGCTGCAGCCTTCCATCTGTCCAGGACCTGTACGTCTCCAGGACTCGGGGACGAGCAGGTCGGATCACAGCTGACCCTTCTCACCCTGGACACGGACTATTTGAGCCACTCCCCTCGGGCAGGAGGCTACGGTCCATCCGGACCAGAACCTCCCGCCACAAGAACAGTTTCTTTCCCTCTGCCGTTGGACTCATGAACACTTTGTAACACCTGTCACTTCAACAATAATACTATTTAAGAACAATCTATTTGCACTACTCATTTGCACATTGCACTATCTGCCAACTGTACATTCTGTATATAGTCTATCTTAGTCTATTTTATTCTTAATTTTATGCATGCCTTTTTATATATTTTTTATATTTTATCCTTTGCTTTATGTTGCACCTACGCCGAAGCAAGTTCCTACGTTTGTGAATTTCACTGACAATGGCAATAAACAATTTCTGATTCTGATTCTGATTCTGATTATTGGGTGATCATTGAGTTGCTTGAGTTGCACAGTGGCTTTTCTCTCAATATCACAGTAAAGTAGTGCAGTTTACCTTTCAACAAGAGAAAAAAAGCCCAACAAAATAGCCTTGGATTGTTAAATCTATTCATTCTGCCCAAGCCATTCAACAATAACATTATTTATACAGCACAATTCATACAAAGGTAACCCAAAGTGCTTTACAATCATAAAAACACATTAAAATCACAATACAAATCACACAGAGCATAAATAAATGCATTAAAATGTGTTTAAAATAGTGAAGTGCAGATACAATTTCCTCAATCGTATGCACAGCTAAACAGAACAGCTTTAAGTCTAAATTTAAATACTGGAATTCCCCTAATAAATCTAAATAGTAAATAAAATATAACATTATACAATTACAAATGAATATCATGTATTTAAATGAGCTGGAACATGTGTTAAAATGCACCAATAAACGGGAAATATGGATTGATTTATTAAATATTGTTCTGGGGAACGACCCCCAAACCCCCTGTTTAAAGCTGTTATAGCATGTAAGCTAATGCACATAGGAATTCTAATTTTCAAACGGTTCATTTACCACTTATGAACATGCCACCACAAAAAAAAAAACGAAAAAAAAAAAAAAAAAAAAAAACACAAACAAACCAAACTGAAACAGCAAAAACCCAAAAGCTTTCTTTCAAGGAGAATTCAAGAGACACGACAGAAAAGTTATAGAAAATCACACTTGATGATGAGGGGCCTGGACTTTGTTTTGCTTTGGGCCCCTAAATTCTTAGGTCCGCCACTGGAGAGGTCGTCTTGTTACTGGAAAGTTCAGACTCGGTTCAGACCCGTGCAGATTGTTAAAGTCTGTATGACAGGTTCTGATTTTTCTCTTAGTTTGGTGGGAGGGCACCTGTGTTAAATATTTATCATAGTTTTACATTTGTGACGTTGCAGTTTGTGAAGAACATTTGAAAAGTTTAAAATGACAGGAAGTAGTGCTGAGTTCTAAACTGGAATCCCTCTGTGATGTCATCAAAAAGCGACACATGGTTGAATAAAAGTTTAAAATGACAGGAAGTAGTGCTGAGATCTAAACTGGACTCCCTGTGTGATGTCATCAAAAAGCGACACACGGTTGAAAACAAATAGACAGTAACACTCAACTGATGCATCTTTCTGACAGTTTAATCAGTCATTCAACAAAATAAAGTTGTTATCAGGTACTGTAATTTGTCAAATCATAACTATTGTGTAATTTATATGGATTTTGGCCCTTGTTTTCAAAATGGTTGCTAGGTAACCGTTGTGGAATTACCTCTAATGATGTCATATTTGCTGCCCATGACCAACCAGGAAGTGACATAATAAACTTTATGAACTGGGAACAAACAGGAAAAATACTTTAAAAAATCTTAAACAGAATCATCTTCACTACGTTTTAGTGAACTGTGACGTCTAACCGTGGTATAGACCAGTGGTTCCCAACTTTTTTTGTCTCGAGTACCCCCTAAGTCTTGTTTCACACTCCGAGTACCCCTTAATTTGAGTTTCACGCAAATAAATGGGTTTACTGGTTGAATATAGTCAATTATTACTATTGTATGTATTGTTTTAATTATATTCATGGTCCATGATAATCCAAAGAGATGCTAAATTTACAACTAATCACACATATTTACAGATAAAAGTACATTTCTTCTTCATTTAAAACCTAAAACCATTCCAAGTACCCCCTGGTAATTCCTCAAGTACCCCTTGGGGTCCCCGTACCCCTGGTTGGGAAACACTGGTATAGACTTTAACGTGTCCTTGGGCTGTTTATCCTGAATTAAAATTAGTCGGTGTAATCCCTCATTTGTACATTAGATCCAAGGTTTCTCTGTTTGAGGGGTAGAGCTCACAGATTGTGTCGGCTTCAGCTGTTTTCAGTTTATCGACCAACAACATTCGCAGCAAAACGCATTAAAAAAAGCCCCAGTGGATTTCATATAGAGAAGTTATGAAATATATTGGGGGCTTTGCAGAGAAGTGAAATAACTGCAGAAAAAGCGGAAAAACGTGAAGTAGTTTCCTCTTTACCGTAGCTTTTGCCACGAATGACATCGACACAAATGTGGAATTACTAAACATGTTTTTGTGAGATCTTCCTTATGATTAAAAAATATAATTCAGGTACGATTCAGGTAGATTGGATTTATTAAGAAAACATTTGTGTGTCAGACCGCCATGAACAGAAACGAGCCGACGCACTCCAGAGCGATAAAGCTAATCACTCTGGAGCCCGTTCAGCCTAATCAGCCTAAAAATGAGAAGATTCAATTAGTTTACCGCGAAATAAAACAGGCGGCACGGCAGTTAGTGCTCTCACTTCACTGCAAGGTTCCACTCCCGGGCGTGCAGCGTGTTTCTGTGTGGAGTTTGCATGTTCTCCCCGTGCCTGCAGAAGTTTCCTACGAATGTTCTGGTTTCCCCAAACACTACAAACATGAAAGAGAGAGTGTAGTGAGTTCACTAGCACGGACCACAACCTCAAGCTTGGATGCAGAAGTTTATTGGCGAATGAGAACAATGATAAAATGCATGAGAGTAGATGATAAATGCAGTTTTGGGGCTTCTGCAGGCTCCCGGGCCTCGATACCCCCCAACTAAAGGATAAAACAGAATAATTAGAAGAGGATGGGAGGAAGAGGCACGAAACAACGAACACTGGTGTGTGTGACCGGGAAGCTTAAAGGTCCCATAACATGCAAAATCGACTTTTCAGAGGTTTTAACTTTCCTACAGTGCTATTTGGGCCTCGTATGTTGTGCCCAAAGTGGTTTTTTGATTGATTCCCTCATGCTTTCACTAGAGAACTGTCTTTTCCGTCCCCCTCGGCTGAGCAGCAGACGGGGGCTCCTCACTAAGATGACGCGCTTCACCAGGATGACGCGGTGTTTAAGCCACGCCTCCGGGAAGCGCGCAGCCGCAGAATAAAAACAGCTAATGCTAATGCTACACAGTAATTACACGATGGATACGACAGATAGAAGAGTTAGCTTGTTATTTACCAAACGGCAACGTACGTCGTCGAGGCCCTGGAGCACGTCAAACTCCAGGTCAGATCCAGGACGTAGGACTCAGCACGACGCACCGTCAGGACGGATAAAATGTTTATTCAGTGTTTGTGTATCGCTGTTTACCGGAGCACACGGCGCATGCGCAACATCTCCACTCTAGGCTTCGGCACGGGTTGGGAGGGGGAGGCGCGCGGGTTGGGCGGGGGAGGCAGACTGCTCTCTGTTCGGGGGGTCAGATCTCAGAGTGAGCCGTTTGCTTTTGCAAGGAGGGGGGCCAGTCCAAGAAATGGGTGTTTTTTGGAAACTGTTATGTTATGGATATTGCACAACGCAAAAATTTATCAACAAAGCCCTTAGAATAGACTGTGTAAAGGGCAAAATAGCAGAATATGGGACCTTTAAATAGACTAGTCACCGGAGGGGGCGTGGATGAGGTGTGGTCCTGCTCCCGAACTTTAGATAACAGACTTATCTCCATAGTGTGAGGGATTGTGAGAGTTTTTTTTCTTCTTTTCTGACATGAAAATGTATATTGCTCTTTGGCCAAATGTGCATTTCTGTATATAGTCTTAGTCTATTTTATTTGATCTCATTCTTAATTTTATGCATGCCTCTTTCATATATTTTATTATATTTTATTCATTGTTTTATGTTGCACTTTACGCCGAAGCAAGTTCCTATGTTTGTGAATTTTGATCACTGACAATGGCAATAAACCAATTCTGATTCTGATTGCTCAATTGAAGAGAACACGACAGTTAAATGCAGTGTTACGGGTGGAACCTACTTCATTTTAGACATTGTTGACGTGCACTCTTGAGGGGTGACAGTTTACAGGCTGGACCCATAGCCGGCTGTGACCGCTCCAGCTCCACGGGCTGCCAGACGCCAAAGCACAGAACAGCCGGGCGCTAATCTGCAGCGGTGACTCCAGGACTGTGAGCTACACCATGACACTAAAATGACATGAGCATTAGACCAATGTTTTTCAACTTTTTTTTGAGTCACGGGACACTTTTTTGATGGAAAATATTCTGCGGCACACCCAGTGGCGGACCTAGGAATTTGGGGGCCCAAGGCAAAACTAACTCCAGGTCCCTCCTCATCACATGATTTTTTTCAGTAACTTTTTGGCCTGTCTTTTGAATTGTTCGTGAAGGCTGTTGGTTTTTTGCTGTTTCACTTCTGTGTGAGATTCCTACATTTGGGACGGTAAGTGATCTATTAGAAAATTCTAATTCATAAATAGCTTATATGTTCTAAACAGGGGGTTTGGAGGTCCCCAGAAAAAAACTTAAGAAATCAGACAATTTTTCCTGTGTGTTTTTGCATTTTAACACATATTGCTGCTGATTTACATAGATAGTTTTTATTTGTAATTTTATAATGTCATGTTTTATTTACTATTTAGCTTTATATGTTTAAATAAA
Organism: Rhinogobius similis; assembly: GCA_019453435.1. Lineage (NCBI taxonomy): Eukaryota > Metazoa > Chordata > Actinopteri > Gobiiformes > Gobiidae > Rhinogobius > Rhinogobius similis. The sequence continues at coordinate 5,174,883 of CM033634.1, read as the reverse complement.
CATTTCACTACTACTTTGTTGGTCTTTTTCTTGTTTAAAGGCACACAGCACCACATTACTGTGATGCTGAGGGAAAAGCAACTGTTTCCTTGATGATCGGGGGGCATCTTATCGGGGGCCCCTTCAGGTTGGGGGCCCAAAGCAAGTGTTGCCTGTTGCCTAATGGTAAGTCCGCCACTGGGCACACCACCAACTAAAACATAGTGTTATTTACGTTGCAAATATTGTATACAGTATGTCATTGTGTCTGGTTCTTTAAATTTGGCAATGGTGGCTGTTTACATTTCAGTTTTTTGTGAAGACGTTGCTCAAAACACATTAAAATTGTCAACTGTTCATTTAAATCCACGAATATGACATTTTTTCAAGGCACACCTGGGAAAACCTCAAGGCGCACTAGTGTTCCCGGCGCACTCGCTGAAAATCAAGGCATTAGACGACTACACGAAGGAAACAAGGATGAAAACTACCTGGATCAGCAAAGCACGGCCATAAACCATTGAACTATAATAAAATATGAATGATGATTTAAAAACGTCGCCCTGTTTATCCCTATGGCGTGTGCTGTTGTGGGACAAAATGACATGTCTCTATATGTTTTAAGTGTGAAGATTTGAATAGTCACTTGAATGTTACAGGTTATTGTGTCTGAGAAATGGGAACACTGTGTCTCTTGCCTGATCGCCTGATGTGTGAGACAAAACCTTGGCCTTCATGTTCATTTTATTTATGTCTGATGTCTCCATTTCTGGGGTATTTAAGCATGTGTTTTATTATTGTTCCGGCTCCTTTTTGCTTTTTGGAATCGGCGAGGGAGAGATCTTTTTTTGTCAGGAACAGACTATATTTTACTGTGCACATGTAAAATAAACCTGATCATTTGAAATAGACAGAGCTTCTTCTCATTACTTTATTTCTGATAACTTGTAAAGAAAATCCACAACAGTGCTCATTGGCGCATGAAGCTAAAAATGTATTTCTTCCGCATTACTTCCTGATACAGAGGCTGACATCTTTGCTTTAGGGGCACCACGAGATGACAAAACCCCATGATGCTTTGAGCGACAGGAGCGACCACGCAGCTGCAGGTTTTTGTGTCAGCTTTAGCTTGTGTGATTGTAGTTGTATTCTTCTTATTTGATCAGATGTGAAAGCGTCTGAACTTACAGGTATCGCTAGTCTAGCCATGTCACGTGCTTCTGTGCATCGTTCCATGGTTGTATTAATTGAACTGGATAAGGTACGCCCCCTCTGTCTGTGTCACAGATTGATTTGTGGCCGTGCGAGGTACTGCAGCCTCTTGGAACCAGCCTTTTTGTATAATTGCAGACAGTACTGAATTATTATCGGTATTTAAATAAAATAGAAGGAAATGTTCTTTTCTACCGTTTCTAAAATCACCGAAATTACGTTTTTATATGAAGTGACGTCACAGCAAACATGTGCGAGTTACGTGAACGAGCGTCGGACGATACAAACATAAGCTCGTGGAAAAGGCTCGACTAGAGACACCTGTAAGTTGTAATTTATTTCATTTCAGACGCTTTCACGTGTGTCTAACATGAAGAACACAATTACAATCACACAAGCTAACGCTAACACAAAAACTTGCAGCTGCGTGATCGCTCCCTCAAAGCATCATGGGGGAAAGCAAAGATGTCAGCCTCCGTATCAGGAAGTAAATGCAGAAGTAAGAAATTTTTTTGGGGTCATGCGCCAATGAGCTCACTCCATAGGGATAAACAGGACGGCTATTTTGGATTCATCTTCCAGGTTTTATTATAGTTCTATGACATCGTTCACGCGACTCGCACATGTTTACCGTGACGTCACTCAATACAAAAACGGCATTTTCAGTGATTTTAGAAACAATTAAAAGGAACATTTCCTTCTATTTTATTTTAATACTGAAAATTAAGTACTGTCTGCAATTATAATGTGCAATTATACAAAAATTCTGGGCCCAAGAGGCTGCAGTACCTCGCACGACCACTAATCAATCTGGGACACGGACATAGGGGGCGTGTCTTATCCAGTTCATTTATTAGATCCATGGTAATCGGAGGTGGAAGTGCGCAAGTCAGAGAGCGAAGAAGAGAAGAGGAAAGGATTTTATATTCTACAGCGCCCCCTACTGGACATAAAATAGTGGCAAACCTCAAACTGTCACACATGGTCCCTGATGGCCCAGTGTCCAGTCATTCTGCCCCTATTGTACCCTATTGTCACTTTTCCTCCAAATGACCGGTGAGTCTCAGGTGGTTATTGTGCTGTGCTTTATCTCCCTCACAGCTGCTGGGTCCCTGGTTCAATCAGGTGATCAGAGGGGAACTAATGTAAAGTCTAAATTCACTAAAAGATCAGAAGTCAGAGCAGAGGTTTGTGAGTTGAGGTGAAACGTTTATTCTATAATTTTGACAAGACAATTTTGGACATTTTCCATTTGAATGTTGGTGTTTTTCATGTATTTTGTCCCTGGTCCCTGGTTCAATCAGGTGATCAGACGGGAACTAATGTAAGATCTAAATTCACTAAAAGATTGTTAACATGTTGAAGTCAGAGCAGAGGTTTGTGACTTCAGGTGAAACGTTTATTGTGCAATTTTGTCAAGACAATTTTGGACATTTTCCATTTGAATGTTGGTGTTTTTCATGTATTTTTGTCCCTGGTCCCTGGTTCAATCAGGTGATCAGAGGGGAAATAATGTAAAGTCTAAATTCACTAAAAGATTGTTAACATATTCAAGTCAGAGGACAGGTTTGTGAGTTGAGGTGTAATGTTTATTCTACAATTTTGACAAGACATTTGGACATTTTCCATTTGAATGTTGGTGTTTTTCATGTATTTTTGTCCCTGGTCCTTGGTTCACTCAGGTGATCAGAGGGGAAGAAATGTAAAGTCTAAATTCACTAAAAGATTGTTAACATGTTGAAGTCAGAGCAGAGGCTTGTGAGTTGTTTATTCTACAATTTTGACAAGACCATTTTGGACATTTTCCATTTGAATGTTGGTGTTTTTCATGTATTTTTGCAAAGATATCTGTCCGTCCTCCATCCCGCCGGACCCAGCGCTCAGCCTGGCTTTGCTTACTCACATCTGACCTCCGCTCTGGATGAATCAGCTTCAGAATGTTCTTCTCCTGAGCACATTTGTTCACTCTGACCCACATCTGCTTCCGTGGCTCTGTGTCTGCTCTGTCGCTTTGAAGAATCCATCTATATTTGCCTTTCAGTCTCGTCTTTGAAACATAAGAGCTGGAGCCGGCGTGTTACTCCCTCCTGTTTTACACAGCAGTTTCACGACGGAAATGATCAGAGGTCTCATTTATAAAGCGTGGGGACGTGTAAAATGTTATTTACAAGTTAATTTTGTGATCTATAAAAAGACAACTTGAAAATGTGCAGTTCTGTCCCCAAACTCTGAACTTTGCTTGCCTGAAAAATCCAGAATGATATCTCTCTGTGCGCCCATACCATAGACATATTTAGTCTTAGTCTATCTTAGTCTATTCTGTTCTATTTATTTTATTTTATTCTTAATCCTCTGCATGCCTCTTTTATATGCTTTATTATATTTTATTCATTGTTTTATGTTGCATCTTATGCCTATGTTAAGTTCTTATGTTTGTGAATTTTGATCACTGACTATGGCAATGAACCAATTCTGATTCTTTTTTTTTTTTCTTTTTTTTTACAATTTTCACTGTTTTATTCTGAAATGCCCACTAGTTTCTGTTGTAAGGGCTGATGTTGGATTTAATCCTCTGTTAAAGAACAAAAGCCATCCAGACAAATCATTTGCATTCAAATATGAGAAAAAGTCATTCATTTATATTTAATCTAACTGATAATTGTTCTTTCTTCTCTTGGTACAAGGAGATGCAATGCCGAAGGTTCCTCCTGCACCCGATCACATCCTGGCCTGCTCAGAGAAGCACGGGATTGGAAGCTAGCTGTAGATCTTAACAAACACCTTTCCTTTTCTGCTGAGATTGCAACAACCAATCTCAGATCTGACCATGTGTTCTGTCTTCTTAGTTGTGTTGTCAGAGCCTTGGGAGCACAAAGTGGAGGAGGTCTATGAAGAGAAGAGTCTAAAATGCTCAAAGCTGGCAGCTGGTTCGGAGCAACTTGGGTGGAGAGGTCGGCTGCAGAGGATTTGTGAGCCATTTTGCAGACAAACTATTGAAAAAGCTGGGTGTACGAGGAAATGCTTAGCAATAGATTCTCAAATATCTGTCTAGTGCTGCAGAGGAGTCCCATCGCTGGCTCTCGATTAAGAGATGGTCATTTGCTAGTGTAATTTAAACAATTTGTTGCCACATTAACATGCTTCTATATAAAATTGAACATTTCTCATTTATAATTTCTTGTCCTTGTAAACCCATGCCACCACCTTCTTTCCTTCCTAGTTTCAGTCCTGCTTGGTATCAAGTGTAAAAACAAATTGTTCACATGTGGCGTAATCTGTTTCCATAGCAATGTGTTTGTTGTGAAAGGCTTTCAGGAAGTTTGCCCTTCTAGCCCAATACCTTTGAATGAGAGAGACCCATAAAAGTCAAGTTGCTGTGTGGCTTGAATCCTCACAACATCCAAACAGTTGCCTCACATAACTTTCCAAAATTGTTGCCTTTACCAGGTCAATAGAGAAGCAGATTAACCAACTTTAACAGGGATTAAGCACATGGATAACTGTCCCAGAGCATCCCCTGATGGAATGTCGCTTAGTGATGCCATAGACACGCTTTAACAAATTTCCGTAAATTTATGCCAGAATTTCAACAATAATTAACAGTTATGTCCAAATGCAGTCCTTTACCGCTATTTAACAAAGTGTTTGTTAAATCCATAATAAACAGAACTATAACGTGATCATAGAAAACAATGTCATCCTGTTAATTTACGTGTGAGCACAGTATTTGTGGAATTCAGGGATACCTATCTTACTGCGGAGCACATGTGAAGACTCACTAGCACAATGTCATCCGCGTTCATCCAGCAACAGATTTCCCAGGTAAGAATCTAATATTAGTGCATTTATCAGAGTAATGTCTTTAATGGACACATGCACATTCTTTTATGATAAAAGCCAAAGTAGAACACAGTATTTTGTTCAGCTTAATGTGTCATGTTCAAATGTGTTAGAACATTAAGTCTTTTTGAATCGAATTAAGCTCTTGAAAATTTATTTAACAACTTTTTTTTAATTCAAACTATTTGTGCATGAAATGGAAGTGATGTTTCATGATTAGTCCTGGTTAGATTTTCCTTATTGACCAAATATTTGCATCAACTTGAATTGTAAAGCTTGGTTTTCTTTTGTTTAGGTTTTAATGCACCTTCTCATGTTTTAACAGATTGAGATATCATTTCCTCTCATGCAACTTCTGAGCTGACTTTTGTGGTAAGTGCTGGTACATTTGTGAAGCTCGTGTTTGTGTTGATGAAGTCTAAATTTGGTTTTGCTTTCAGGAATTAAAAAAAAAGGACTAACTGTGTGGCTGAGGCTGATACTGTCAAGGTAATTCTAACAGAAAATCTACGGCACATGTCCACAAGCCATCACTAATATCATTCATTTCTATCATTCAGCACAATTTGATCTTTTCTGTTGGTGTTTCTCAAAGTTATCTGCTGATACACAATCCAAATGTATAACCTTTTCAGTCTAAATATGACATTTTACTCTTATTCAGGACCAAGAGGAGGGAACATTCAACTGCTGTTCATATTTTCCATTATGTCTAAATATCAAAATCTAAATTTTTTTTTCTTGAAAAGCAATTAAGCGTTAAAAATGGAGCAGTAAGGCTCTGTAAAAATACAGTAAAATAATGGCAACAATACTGCCAGTTCTTTACTGTTTTTTACCCCAAAATTTCTTACAGTGCAGAGGCATTATGTTTTAGAACTCAGCAATACTTCCCTTACCAATTCTACCAATTCTTAATTTTTTTCTTGACAAACTGAAATACAGTATATGACAAAGGATACATATTTAGCACAAGGTCGATCCCAAACATCCACCCAAAAACATGAGAGCTGTCATATGCAGTCTAAATGACTGGTTAGACTACATATTTTCATCACATCATGATTATATTTAAAATTGTACTAAACATTTTGCCTCTTTGTCCCCAGTTCGACAGTTTTCATAATATTAATGTTGGACATGAGCAGCAGATAAGTCTGTTATCTAGCAACCATTTTGAAAACAAGGTCCAAAATCCATATAAATTACACAAAAGTATTTGACAAGTAATAATACCTGATGACACCTTTATTTTGTTGAATGAATCAGTTGCCTGTAAAAAATCCCTGTATTTTCAAAAGCGTTCCATTTTAGAACTCAGCACTACTTCCTGTTATTTTAAACTTTTAGAATTCAAAATTTCTTCACAAACTGCAACTTCACAAATGTAAAATTATGATAAACATTTACCACAGGTGCCCTCCCACTAATCCCTTTTGTGTTAAGCCCCATTCACACATAAGTCATCTGTAGATGGGTAAATTCCCATCTACAGTTTGTCACAACACTCAGCGCTGTCCCTCATTCACACGTGCTTCAGTCCCAGAACATTACCGTGTTGGCTATGTTCCCACTTAACCTGGCATTTGTCTCCCTGCATTCTATCACTACAGCAAAATGCTCTATTTAAATTGAATGAAAGTAGAACTTAAATTCTTAGCAAAACCTGAGAAACCAAGCTTGTAACCAAAGAAACAAGCAGTGGTGCTGGCAATTTTCTGGCTTTATTCACATATACGCCTTCCCTGCACTAGTCAAGACAATTTACCAGGGAAAAATCCAAGGAATTTAGTTCTGGCTTCATTCACACATGTCCCTGCTCTGGCAAAATGCCCAGTAAAATCCCAGGTCAGGCTGCATGTGTCTAAATAAACAGACTGTGATTCATCAGTTTGAATTAGAACCAAAATTCTGTAAATGTTGTGATGTCACTTGAACTCGACCTATAGGTTCCGTTCTCATGACATCACAACATTCTATCAGCCAATAATATTGAATACAGATGGAGGGCAGCAAAAATGAATAGTGTTAAAATGCAGGATTTTCTTGTAATACAGTGAGTTCTTAGGTCTAGTCACTAAGAGAAATCATCAGGTTCAACTTTTGTGAATTTACTGCTGAGATATTTCATGGCAAAGTCCAATATTATCAAGGTCAAAGAGGTTATGACATCATCACATTCTAGAACCTATGAACCTATGAAAAAGTGATGGAGGTCATGTGACTAGTTACCTGACCCTGTTACCATGGAAACCCCACTTCAAAGAACAGGGGTTACTTCATAGAACAGGGGTTACTTCACAGAACAGGGGTTACTTCAAAGAACAGGGGCTAGTTACTTCAAAGAACAGAGGTTATTTAAGGAACCGCCCGAAACACTGTGAGTCACTTCGAGAGCAGACACACACAGACAATCATTATTTTAATTTGGGTGGTTATAAACGCATCAGAATGAGCAGTAGCAGATCCACCCCAGAGGAGGGGCAGCGCTCCATGCCGTACAGCGAGCCCCGCGTCCTGCCAGAGGAGGACAATCCAAAAAGCAACGAGGAAGAGATGAAAGAACAGGCAGCAGCCGTCTCTCCTCTCAACAGCAGAATCCCCAGAATAGCCACCAAACAGATCCAGACCATGGTGATCTCCTTCTGGGAGCAGGCAGCCTCTGCGGACCTGACGCAGCGTGAATCCAGGGAGACATTGGGGGCAATGTTGTTGGATTTGGTAACTGTTGTCTCTAACCAAATCCTTGAGGCTATGAATAACATAGTTTTAGAGAAACAAGAGCGTGAGAACCCTTTGCTGGTGGCAGAGGAAGCTGTCACAAGGTCTGTGTGCTCTGGCCTCTATGATAGCTTCAAATCAGCGCTGGGCTCGACGCATCAGTCCATAAACGCTCTATTACGGGTGATTTGTAAGGAGGTGACAAGCCACATCAACGCGGTCCTGAGCTGCAGTAAAATAAAAGGCGGACGCCTGGTAATACAAAAAGAGAGCAGCTACAGACCATCGAAAGAAAAGATAAAAGAGATGGTCTACTATGCAAGAACCATGCTGCGCTCCTTCAAGGAGAAAGTTAGGCTGGGCTGCGGTACCTCCAGCAGAACCTCCAGCATGAAAGGTGCCACTGAAGAGGTGGAGAAAATACTGAAGGACGAGATCACTGAGTTGACTGGAGAGGAGAGTGACGTCAATGATGACTTCCGCCTGCTTGTGGCCACTTCCATTGTAGACTGCATCATAGAAGAGATAAGCTGCATCGAGTCTGAAGGATCCCCCATCATCATGGAGCAGGACGGCGTCCGCATGACCCACTTTCCCCGTTTGAGAGAAGTGTCAGACAAAATCAAGGGGTTTTTTGTGTTGGGCTATGCTAAATCCACCCTCCGCCGTCTACTGAGCGGTCTGTGCCACTCTCCCTGCACTAGACCCAATGTGTCTTTGGAAGAGGTGATGGAGGAGGTCTCTCCTCTTTTGGTGAAGCTAAGCGATGAGGAGAGGGACCTGGAAGACATGAGTAACCAGCTTACTGAAGTCATCTCCACTAGCATGGCACTAACAGAAAGCCGGCCACAGTTCAGGAAGGCCATCTGGATGGAGGTGCAGAGTTTCATGTCCCACATGTATGACTGGATGCACATGCAGTCGCAGCTGCCAGACATGAAAAACCCGGTCCAGAGAGCCCTGGGGAGGATTCGTAGACTGGTGTTCAGAATGTTCAGACCAAGAGCCCAGCTGACTGAGCCAGTCCCAATCCCCCCTCAGCCCATTGACCTGAAGTATGTGGGGAGATCAGAAGTCCCACTCTTGCTTCAGACTTCTCTGGCCCCTCAGGAGATTTTGGTGCCCTCAGGCATTCCAGCCGAAGCTCCAATGCCCTCTCCAGATGTGCCCAGGGCTACGTTCGAGGGGCTGGACCATCTAACCTGGCAGTGGAATAAGAAGCACTGCAACGTGCTGGCATATGAGGTAGTCTCCAGGATCTTCCGGAAGAACTGGAACATGATGTTTCCTCTTTCCCAAAACCTGACGGAAGAGCTTTGTGAGAAAGTTCCGCAGTGGAACGTACTGGTGAAGCCGAGCACACGTAGCTGCAAAGAGGTGGCATCTGCAGTGTACAAAGACCTGTGCAAAGGCCTAGACAAAGTTCACGTGACACATCTTGCTCTTACCCAGAGTGACTACAGCTCTGAGGTCATGGATGCCATCCATAGACACCTGACGGCACCCCAAAAAAAGAGACGCACTCTGGGCTCATTCCTGCGCTCAGTGTGTAGCGCCATCTGCAGGCGTGAAGGACCTGCGAGGTCCTCTGGGGACACTCTAAGGAGCAGGCCCCACCAACCCCATCCCCACTACTAAGCACCCACAGTCAGGACTGTGGGTGTCGAGCAGGCACACAGGAGGCCTCATAGACCTCCTGGGTCCCTGGTCCAGTTCTGAGTGACTGTGCACTCCTCTGCATCGAGAAGCAAAGTCTTGGTGAGGAGGAGTGTACAGGAGCAAGAGTGGGCAAGAACAGGAGAGGACAGATGGAGAGGACAGGAGGAGAGGACAGGAGGAGGAGAGAATAGGAGAATGTGTAGTGCTGCATGTGCAGACATAAAATCATGTTCTGGTTAGAAACAAATTTAAGTAATAAAATGGTTAAAAATGGATAAAAGTCGAAACGTCTCGATCTTTAAACAGCGTCCGGATGACAACCTCTGAAACCCTTTTACGATGGACCACACCCAGACGAATGAGGGTTTACATCGACTAATAAAATGGTTATTAATACATGCCATGTAGCATAACTTTGTAACGCTTTAAGCTTTACACTTTACTTATGCTCCACATTTCACTAAAACATAGTGAACATGATTATATTTTACCAAACATTTTGCCCATTTGTCTCCAGTTTGTGATTCAAAGTTTATAACAGTACAGCAAATTGGTGATTTCATGTTACCTAGCAACCATTTTGAAAACAAGGGCTGTAATCCATATCAATTACACAGTAGTTATGATTTGACAAATAATAATAACAACTGATAACACCTTTATGTTGCTGAATGACTGTTTAAACTGTCAAAATAATGTGTCAGTCGTCTCTATACTCTGAATGTATTTACAACGGCATGTCACATTTTGATGACATCACAGAGAGACTCAGGCTACTTTCTGCTATTTTATACTTATATATTTCAAAATGTCTTTTATATATAGTATAATATAATATATATATATATATATATATATATATATATATATATATATATATATATATAATATATAATATAGTGAGCGGTAATGAGAATCCACATTTAAAATGACGTCATATTAAAACCACATTTTTGTGACTGTGTGGGTACAGGAAGTGTCCTGTCTGTGATCACATTCCCCAGAACATAGACCATGTTTCAAAATCAAAATTGTTGAGTTTACACCAGCTGAGTTTTCCTAGTATGTTATCATTTTGATATTGCTTTTTGTTATAGACACAATGTTGAGTTGATTGGTTCATTTTTCCCTATTTGTTTGTCCCCCAATTATTTTTTAAAATTCAACACCATCAATGTCCACATCTATAACTGACCTGTGTATGTTTTTTACATCACCTGGTTTTGGGTGACACTCCTTGCAGTTTTCATGTGTGTCCTTTGTGTCAGCCGAACCGTTCTCGATGTCCTCCTGCTGCTCCTTGACCTGCACCAGCAGGAGGCCGGTCCATGTTTAGTCCTGACTCTGGCACCAGCAGGAGGCCGGTCCATGTTTAGTCCTGACTCTGGCACCAGCAGGAGGCCGGTCCATGTTTAGCCCTGACTCTGGCACCAGCAGGAGGCCCTTCCATGTTTAGTCCTGACTCTGGCACCAGCAGGAGGCCGGTCCATGTTTAGTCCTGACTCTGGCACCAGCAGGAGGCCGGTCCATGTTTAGTCCTGACTCTGGCACCAGCAGGAGGCCGGTCCATGTTTAGTCCTGACTCTGGCACCAGCAGGAGGCCGGTCCATGTTTAGCCCTGACTCTGGCACCTGCAGGAGGCCGGTCCATGTTTAGCTCTGACTCTGGCACCAGCAGGAGGCCGGTCCATGTTTAGCCCTGACTCTGGCACCAGCAGGAGGCCGGTCCATGTTTAGTCCTGACTCTGGCACCAGCAGGAGGCCGGTCCATGTTTAGCCCTGACTCTGGCACCAGCAGGAGGCCGGTCCATGTTTAGTCCTGACTCTGGCACCAGCAGGAGGCCGGTCCATGTTTAGCCCTGACTCTGACACCAGCAGGAGGTTTTTTAGATGGTTAAAGGCTGTTGATCGATCTGATGTGGCAGTTAAAGTTCAGGTCTGAGTCCATTATTACCCCCAGATTTCTCACTTGATTTGTCGGTTTCAGAGCGAGAGGCTGGAGGTGACGCTGACACTTTCTCTCGATGATTTCAGTCTTGTGTGAGTTCAGCTGCAGAGGGTCGTTTTGTCTCCACACTGACCTGTTGGATGCAGACAGAGCACAAGTGTCTACACCGTCAATCAAAACTCTAACTCAAGGATTAGTCTTTTTATCGTATCTACTGTTTACCAAAATTGTACACCTTATATACTACAGCTGCTTTGACAAATAATTACTTTTCCTTTAAACATCATTACTTAACTGTAAGACGGTGTTTAAACACAGATTGGTTACTTATCTCCGTATTATATAATTATTAAACATAGTATAATTTTACCTTAATCCTGTGAAATTAATGGTAAATTATAACACATTCATTCATTTTCTACCACTTACTCACGTTGGGGGTTGTGTGTGACTGGAGCCTATCCCAGTGACTTTGGGCCTTAGGCGGGGTACACCCTGGACAGTGGTCGACTCGTCACAGGATTAACACAAGGAGACAGAGACAAGGACAGACAACCATTCACTCTCACATTCACACACTATGGACAATTTAGAGTTGTCAATTAACCTGAACACAGTCATGTCTTTGGACGGTGGGAGGAGTCAGAGAACCCAGAGAGAACCCACGGTAACACGGGGAGGACATGCAGACTCCACCCAGAGAGAGCGTGTGATGTTGGGGTGGCCCGGGATTCAAACCCACGATCTCCTTATTGGGTGGTAGGAGTTTTGCACAATGGCAAAGCAGATAGAGCACAGCAAAATGCATAACAGTAAATTATAGTTTTTTGGGGGGGAACGGTAACCATACAGTAAAATAACAGTAAATGACTGGCTACTTGCTGCTGTCTTCAGCCTGTCCGTCTGTGGGAGCAGGATCTCTCCTTCACTGTGGTTTTCCTTGAGGTTTCCACTTTTTTCCACTGGGGTTTTTGTTGGTTTTTCTTGCTGAGGAGAGTCAAGGATGCTCTGGGACAGTTAGTCATTTGCTGAATTCTCTTTGTTTATTTAACCTGCTTTCTACCGGTGGCCCATCGAGGCAACTGTTGTTTTGATTTTCTGCGCTACAAAAATAAGATGAATTTAAATATAATTGAAAATACTGCCAGTAATATACCTTTTATTTTAGAGGGGAATTGCTTCCAGTGAAATGCTGTCAGTCACTAAGAGTTTTATATCAACAGAATCTCTAAAGACCAGAGGACAGTTTCCCCTACAGTAAACAAACCTTTCTCACTCAAACACATTTGAGAGTTCATGTCTTTCAGCGGGAGGCGGTGGTGGAGTCATGTTCTGTCCTTGGAGCTGCTCTTCTCCTCAAGTGCACTCTCTGTCCCGGGTCTCAGTTTGGGATTTAGATCAGTCCCAGAGGAGGGCGGGTCCGATAAAAGCTCTGCAGAAGGACGAGCCTCAGTGGGACAGTGGAGTGTCTCCTTTTAGCACCTCTCACTCCATCGCACGAGGAGAAGGGATTTCATGCTTCAAGTTTAACCAACGTCTGCACAAAAGGACATTCAACTCAAGACGAACAAATACTGTACAATGACCCGCTTTTCACTGTGAGGAAGGAAATGTTAACATTTACAAATGTTGTATCTATAAAAAGAAAACTTAAGAAAAAAGGTACATTTAAGGCGAGACACGACAGTCAGTTTATTCTCAATATCGTCTTTCATGTGTGTGTGTGTGTGTGTGTGTGTGTGTGTGTGTGTGCGTGTGTGTGTGTGTGTGCGTGTGTGTGTTAAGTTAAGTTAAGTTAATTTAAAATACCTTTTCCAAGATTCATGTCACTTTAACTAATATGTACATTGCCTTGTCTAACTGTGTGCGTTGTTTCTGTTTTATGTAATGTTATATGTGTGCATCTTTCTTCAAATGAATTTGTCTCCCACAGAGACATAAAGATCAGCCGATAACATAAGATAAGATGATCCTTTATTGAGATTTGTCCTGGCACAGGGGGCCACATGCTTCAGCACAAAGACACAAAACATCACCTGCAGTGCAAACAAATCCAATCAGCGTCACCAGTGAACACAAAATACAACAAAAGACACGAGTGACACGACATCAGGGGCCTGTCAGTCACAGCATCATAAACAATCACAGTCTGAAGTGCATTTCATTACCCAAGTGCACATACCCTCGGCCCTTTGCACATTCTCTAGACTGTGTGCAGTTTTTTTTTAGTTCTTTTTAGTTTAGTTTAGTTTTCTTTTATGTTTATTTAAACTGCTTTCTACCTGTGTCCCATCGAGAGAACTGTTGTTGTAATTTTGGGCACTACAAAAATAAATCGAATTGAATTGAAAATACTCAGCTGCCAATAATATACCTTTATTGTAGAGGGGAATTGCTTCCAGTGAAATGCTGTTAGTCACAAAGAGCTTTATATCAACAGAAGTATCACACACTTTAACGTGTTTATAGTGTATTTTATAGTATCGACTTCATTTTCTGGAATAAAATCTGTAAATGTATATGATAGTTTTACACCAATCAAGTGACAGTTTGTGAAGAAGAAATTAGTTGACATTTACACGAGTTCCAAGACATGATGACATCACACTAGGGAGACTCAGCAGGGACAAATTACAACCAAAGAAACACATTTTTCTGATCCTTTAAACACGAATTCAACAAAATAAATGTTCTCATATATTTTTATTTGTCGTATAATAATTTCTGTGACATTAGAAGAGTTTTGGCCCAGTTTATGACATGACATGGTTGCTAGGTTACAGTTACAGAATTTCCCAGTGTGATGTCACGATTTGCAACCAGGAAGTACAAATTTAAACCTAAAAAATGGCCAAACTGGGATAAAAATGGTCTTTTTCTTTATCAGAATCTTAAACATAATGATCTTGACTGTGTTTTAGTAAAATTAATAGTCCAACCTGTCATGGGCCCTTTAAAGTACTTTCAATATTATAGTTTATTATGATATTTCAGCAATATTTCGTTATCTTGACAGGTCCACTAATCCCAAGGTCAAAATAAACGCATCATAAAGTACAGTATGAGTCAAAGTTTATTGTGATTTGACGTCTTTTCAGGCCGTTCCAGGTGAAAGCGGCTGCTACCTTCAGTCTGTGCATATTTCGTTAGTCATATGCAAATGCTGTTGTCCCATTTCGGCACAGAATAAATAGATTCCTCCTCCTGAGTGCCGCTTGACGTCAATAATTCTGTTGAGGCAAATTCGATGAGAGCTTTTGAAATGTGGCAGAAGCAGCTGAGAACGAGCTTTTCCATTCAACACTCGCCATCTCTGCAAACAAACTGTGAATAAAAATCGTCTGGGTTCGCCGCGCTGAACAGACCTGTAGGACGTCGTTTGCAAAATAGACTTTCTGCGAGTAAATGTCTCTTTATGAAACAACTAATCTTCAAGTTAAGCAGTTTTGAAAAGACGTGACACGCTTTAGTTGTGATACATTGAGGAACCAGTCGTACATTTGCACATTTTTATGCCACAATTCCACATAACAATAAAGCTATTACTTTTTAAGGCAAGATGCTACAGGTGAATAGGAAAAAACTCTTTAATTTAGAGATGTCAATCTGAAACGTCTCCTGTAGTTTACCCACATTCATCCAAAGAAAAATGTATTATACGTTTTTCAAAGTGTAATGTTTTCATGTAACAATAGAGGTTTTGTGTCTAAAAATGGCCAAAATTGCACAAAATTTATGACATATACATTTGAATAAAATTGTTAGAGCCAGGTTTAAATTTCTTACTTTATTTTATTGATATGTTAACAGAGAAAACAGACATATAGAGCTGATTTTGGATGTGTTATTTTGTATTAAAGAAGGTGTAATTTAGTCTAATTGTTTGGAGATAAAACTTGGATAAATCAGGTTTAGAATGAGATTTTAAGAACTGATCTGCATGTCTCTCTGGGAGAAAAATCGTGTAATGTTTTCATTTAAAAATAGGTTTTATGTGTAAAAATACCCCAAATTGCACATAGTTACGACATATACTTCTGAATAATATGGATAGAGCCAGCTTTTAAATTTCTCGCTTCATTTTATTGACATGCTAGAGAGAAAACAGATGTACAGAGCTGATTTTGGATGTTTGGATGGAAAGAAAACTACTGAAAATTGGTGTGAATTGGCCTAATTTTTAGAGATAAAACTTGAATAAAGCAGGTTTAGAATTAGGTTTTAAGAAATGATCTTTATGTCTCTGTGGAAGAAAAATGCATTTGTAGAAGACATCGATGTAATCCTTCATTCGTCCAGGCGTGTTCCATCGTGGAAAAGGTTAAAGGGGTCATCATCTGGACGCTGTTTGAAGATCGAGACGTTTCAGCTTCCATCCAGAAGTCACTGTCAATCACTGAAACCTGATTGACGATGACAATGACAATGACGATGACAACCTCTTTAACCTTTTCTACGATTTAGAGAAAACGGCTTTTGAAATTTCAATGTCACAGAGAAATCTATGGATGAAGTGGATTCAATGATGCAGATTGGACCATGTTGTTCCCATGAAAGTGGCCAAAAACCAAACCAGAAAGGCCCTGCAGGTGATCTTAAATCTTAAATTAAAAGATCTCAATTTGAATCTTGTTCTGTAGTTTATTTACAAAAATCCAAGGAAAAAATGTAAGTTTTTCATTGTATAATGTTTTCATGTAAATATCGGAGCTTTTATGTGTAAAAATGGACCAAATCACACATATTTTGGGACACAAAAGGCACAACTAGGCTTACATTTCTTGGTTAATTTTGATTGGTTACAAATTTTGTTTTGAATTTCTTATTTATTAATTTTTTTAGTAAACAAAATCAGACTAAAATTGGTCTAAAACTTAAAATCGCTCTTCATTGTTTTACTTAAGACTGAAATAAATCAGTCTTAGAATTAGACAACAACAAATCCTTCTGTGCGTTCTGTCATGATTGTACAGTTTGTTGAGTGCAGGAGCTACTTTAAGATTCATTTATGTCTGTGTGGGAGAAAAATGCATTTTAAGAAAACCTTTTTTTCCAAATTACAACATCACATATAAATCTATGGATAGAAGTGGATTTAATGAAATAACAAAACATTTTTAGGTACAGATTGGACAATGTTGTTTCCAGGTGAAAGATCATACATCGAGAGTGAAGTGACCAAAAAATAAACCCAAAAACATCATTATTCGTCTTGTACAAGCTTCTATTAAGATTCACTGGTTTTCACAATAACAAAGACATTTTCCTCCCATGGTTTAGTGATCATCGTACTCATCCCCATTGACTTTGTCTGTGTCGTGGGTAAAATGTCACGCGCTTCATAAACGTTTGTAATCTCACGCATGGAGCACTTCACTGGACAAATGAACCCACACACAATAAACTTCAGCTCATCCGGAGCAGGTTAATCATCTGTGCACAGCATGGAGGAACCAAAGACAAGAACCAGCACTGGACAGCTGACTTTGAGCTGATTCTTTTGAAAGAAATACAAAATCAAGACAGTAAGTTATTTCCTTCAAAGCTCTATTTCAGTTCAGTCCTGATCTAGACTTGGTTTGGCTCTGATCCTGTTTAGTGTTGGTCTTGTTGGTTGGACTGGTGTTAGTTATTTGTAAAAAGGCTGAAATAGTTTGATTCTTAGATTGTTTTCTTTGTTCAGAGTCACACCGTTCTCCTTCCTGTTTCATATTCCCGGTTTGACGAGACATAAAATACTTGATCATTAGATGGAGACTGGAGCCGCTTTTAATGTTGTCTTTGGGGGGAAAACAAAAACATGACTAATTTACAAAAACAAAAAGTCAGGTACCCCAGCTTTAAATTAAGCACAGAATCTAGTATTTTCAAAAGGATAGACCAAAAAATACTGAACAACTAAATCATATCTGAAGGTGCAGGGCAAGAAACACAAATGCTCCATCAATTTGGATAAAAATAAAGAGTTTCGAGGGTGAAAAAGGCCCAATCAGAGACATTTCTGTGCTGAGTGCTCCCTGTTCCATCCGCCTTTGATGTCATTATTCTGCTTTTGAACACATTGAAACTTCTGTGTCGCTGTGACATTCAATTTTTCACGTCCCGAAGTTGCCAAATAAGTAAAAAAAAAGTACGGCTGAATTATACGTTTTATATTTGGACTTTTGCATCACGCCAAAATTCAATCCTGGACCTAGTTAAAGATGTTTGGGGTCTTATTTATAAAGTTTTGTAGCTATAGATAAAAAATAACAAGGAGTGTTGTGGGTGCATACTGTAGTGTCAAAAATGTATTCAAAATAATGATAAAAACCGAGGCAAGTCTTCAGGAAAATCTGTATATAATTCACGTTTTTGTAATTCCATTTAAGTAGTTATATTATGTTTTTGTTGTAAAAATACGTACAATCTGTGAAAATGTACACATTTTAAATTTTTGGAAATTATGCTGCATGAGTTTGTCAACGGAAAATGCACATCTTTCACGTTTTGCCAATGATGTTACAAAAGAATGTCAATTAAAAATGTACACATTACAGTTTATAAATAATAAACCCAAAACCCAACACAGACTCTAATCCTAATTTACAAAACGTAAAATGTGTATTTTCCACAAACACTGAGCGTATTTTCACAACAAAAACATACAATAGCTATGTGAATGCAAAAACGTAAATTATGTATGTATTTTTCTGGAGACTTGGTTGTCATTGAAGTATGACTGTATTGAAGAAAATAGAAATTTGGCAGCATTAGCTCATATTCTTTTGGCTCCAAACACTAAACTTTTTACGTTTTATGTTGTAGTTTACTGGTCAAAAGAGGGATTATGATGTTTGGAGTGCTTCTCCAAACAGTTCTGTCTGTTTGAGTAAAAAGAATATGTGGATTATTCACAAAGACAAAACGTGTGTTTAATGTCTAATCGTGCTGTAATAAAGAGCTTTTTCATTTTCTAAACTGCCTTGGATTTTTGTCTTTTAGAACAGAGGTCCCCAATCTTTTTATCACCGCGGACTGGTCAACGCTTGACAATTTTACTGCGGCCCGGTAGGGGAGGGGGTGTTTATCATAATAAACGTGAATCCACTGTGTACCTGTTTTTTTCTTTAAAAATAGTCCAGGGGCTTGTCTTTTAATCCAGAGTGCTTGGTCTCTAAGTGGCGAAACAGCTTTGAAGGCTTCATTGCCTCATTATAGCCGGTCCATATTAAGCAGAGCAGGCACACCTGTCACCTGGGAATCACCTGTCCATATATAGGTCCATATTTCACGTAGGATTCCTGGTATTGTCTTGTTTCTGACTCATTTTGTTGCTTGTGGGTTAAATTTTAGCTCAAATGACCGTGATGTAACCATCGATTGGGCCCAAAAATTCAAGCCGACCCGCTGAGCGCGTACTGTCCGAGCCCGAGTCATTTGCTGCAAGATTCGACCCGAACCGGGTCCGCGCACGTGTAGAACGTTACGGAGTTACGTAAACTGAGTTCCCTGCAGAGGTTTATTGGCAGAATAAGTGCCTGACAGGACTTCAAGTATTTAGTGTTCTACCTGCACCAACAGGACGTCTCCTGTCCCAGATGCGCCTGTTCCTCCGCTGACGCCGGCCCACATGAGCTCTCTCCCTCGCTCCTTTCGTCTCTCTCTTTCTCCTCCGCTGCTCTTTCTCTCTTTCCTCCGCTCGTGTAACAGCCGCACTTTCATTAAGGTCTTTTCTCCGTCACATATTTTGACCACTTTATTCGAGGATGAGGAGGAAAACAACACAGCACCTGCTGCTCACGCGCTCTTTTGCCGTGGAGCGCATGTTACGCACGTGCGCCTCTGGCCCCTGGGCCGCCCGACAGCTGAGTGGAAAACGTAAACCCGGCCCGAATTGCGGGTCGGGTTCTGGCCAAGAATCTAAACTCTTATGTATCCTAGACTAGAGAATCCGGTCCTTTTTCAAAAAAAAAAAATTGTTGTGCCGCCGGTCCCAATTGATCCGTGGACCGGGGGTTGGGGACCACTGTTTTAGAATATTCATATTCTTTGCTACACTTTTTGTACCCAAATAGACAAAACAGTTTCTCTTTTAAAGTTATTCTACTTTTACAGTAAACTGGATCCGTTTTGATGGCACAAACACACATTAACATTTTGTATTGTGTGACTTTCTGACCAAAAATGATCCAGTTTAGTGAGAACCTCCAGCGCTGGACGTTCAAAGCCCGATGCACTCGTCCTCAGATGAGGCCGAGGACGTGGCTCTGCAGACGGAGAAGGGTCCATAATGAGAGCTTCAGACAGGAGCGAGGGTCCAGGAAAGCACTGCATTAAACATGAGCTCGTCTGTCACCGGCAACGAACAGGAACTTAGGATCTGACTCCAGGGGTTTGTCACGAGCCTTTTAGTCAAATGAAAAGAGATGAATGTCAAACTGTGTAGATTTATGAAGATGTTTTCTTGGTTTGATTATATTTATGTCCAAAATGCTTTTTTTTCCTCCAGATGCCTTACAATTTAAAGTGCCCATGACAGGTTGAAATACACATTTAACTAAAATGCAGATAAAAGATAAATATATTCAAATTTCTTCTAAAATCTTTACAAATTTTACCCCATTTAGCTATTTTTTTTGGTTTTAAATGTTACTTCCTGGCTGTAAAGTATGACATCACACTAGGGAATTACCATAGCAACCACACTGTACACCGGCCAAAACTCATCTAAAGTCACAGATTTTGTTCATTTGACAAAGAAAAACACACGTGGACACCTTTTATTTTGTTGAATTTATGTTTAAAGGGTCAAAAAAGTAGTTTATTTTGTGTAAATTATGCATAACCTTTGTCTCCCCAGTGTGATGTCATCAGTTTGTTTACTTCCTGAAACTGCCAACAAATTTTTCACTTTTTCTCCACAAACAGTGATCTGATTGGTGTAAAACTATAATTTATATTTACAAGAGGTATTAATACACTAAAAAAGTCAAAATTAGACAATCGTAAAAACCCGTCATACGCACTTTAAATGTCTTTTAAAGGTCCCATAACATGCAAAATCGACTTTTCAGAGGTTTTAACCTTCCTCCAGTGCTATTTGGGCCTCGTATGTTGTGCCCAAAGTGGTTTTTTGATTGATTCCCACATGTTTTCACTAGAGAACTGTCTTTTCCGTCCCCCTCGGCTGAGCAGCAGACGGGGGCTCCTCACTAAGATGACGCGCTTCACAAGGATGACGCGGTGTTTAAGCCACGCCTCCAGGAAGCGCACAGCCGCAGAATAAAAACAGCTAATGCTAATGCTACACAGTAATTACACGATGGATACGACAGATCGAAGAGTTAGCTTGTTATTTACCAAACGGCAACGTCCGTCGTCGAGGTACTGGAGCACGTCAAACTCCAGGTCAGATCCAGGACGTAGGACTCAGCACGACGCACCGTCAGGACGGATAAAATGTTTATTCAGTGTTTGTGTATCGCTGTTTACCGGAGCACACGGCGCATGCGCAACATCTCCGCTCTAGGCTGGGTCACGAGTTGGGCGGGGGAGGCGCACAGGTTGGGCGGGGAGGCAGACTGCTCTCTGTTCGGGGGGGTCAGATCTCAGAGTGAGCCGAGATCCAAGAAATGGGTGTTTTTTGTAAACTGTTATGTTATGGATATTACACAACGCAAAAATGTATCAACTTTAGAATAGACTGTGTAAAGGGCAAAATAGCAGAATATGGGACCTTTAAAATCTGAAACCATTCCAAGTGTCCCCTGGCAAGTTCTGGTGGACCCCGAGAGTTTTATTGCGGTTTTATTATTCACATCTGAGAAATGTTGCCTCTCATTTACACTACAGGACACACTCACATGTCGTCTTTCATGTGGAAACAACAAACGTGTCCAATCTGCTCCTAAAGATGTTTGATTCTTCCATTTAATCCACTTCATCCATAGATTTCTCTGGGACATTCTAACTTCAAAGACTGTTTTCTTAAAATGCAGTTTTTTTCCCCTCAGCCTTAAACTAGATCCCATACCAAACTGTGCAATCTGTGACTCAACAAGATTTTGACGAAATGTACAGAAGGATTTCTTAATATCTAATTCTTAAACTGATTTATTGAAGTTTTAAATTTACAAAATTAGGTGAAATTTGAATTTTTAGGACAATTTTCAGTCCAATCTAGTTTACTTAAAAACGAAATAAGAAATCCAAAATCCCCTCTGTACATTTCTTTTTTTGCTTTTTTAAACCTGATTCTGTCCATTTTTCAGATACATGTGTCAAATATGTGTAATTTTAGCCATGTTTACACATAAAATAGCTTATTTGTACATGAAAACATGACATGATGAAAAACTTGTAATATATTTTTTCCTTACATTTATGGGAGTAAACTACAGGAGAAGTTTCAAAATAATATCCTTAAAATTAAGATTTTTTTCTGATTCACCTTAAATTAAAAACACACACATTGTTTAATAAATGGACATAACAATGGAATATAATAAAACAAAGACAAGAAATCAGGAGTGGACTGTGGAGAAGAAGTGATGCAGGATCTCTAGTGGAGCAGACCACTTTTTTTTAGATTTTTGAGTGACTGCCTATGCATAGGCAGTCACTATTTGTTCTTGATTTTTCCTGTTTTTCGGCACGTTTCACAGACCACAGTTTTTTAATTCTTTTAATTTTTTTTGCATTTTTCAATAGTTCCTAGTCTTCTAATGTCTGCTATTACTTTTGGTACATGTACCTTTTGTAGTTTTTTCATAATTTGCCAAGCAGTTTTTCCCTCTTTTACAGTAGGAGCCTTTCTGTTGGTCCTCTACAGGAAAGTTTGGTGTTTAAACTGTTTTTGGCAGGAGCACGGTGGTAGAGCGGCTAGAGCTTCTGCCTCCCAATAAGGAGATCGTGGGTTCGAATCCCGGACCATACCAACATCACACGAACTCATTTGCGCAGTCACTCGCAATAGCTTCAGCTATTGCAACAGCATCTAGTTTTAGATTTTTTATCTTTTTACAATTATGAATAAGCAAAAGTTAGTCTATGGTCTATTGTCTATCGTCTGCTACTGTTTTGCATTTGGAATTTGATCTAATTTTGTGAAAAAAAGAAAACGAAAAAAGAAATAGACGTGTGTGAAGTAGGATTTTAGGATCCTCAACAAAGAACATTTGAATAAATCACACAACATGTTCTGTGTTTTGGTGTATTTGTATGTATTATTTGTCATTTAATTACACATTTTAATGGTTTAAATTTACATTTTAACTTGTGTTTATGGTCTCTTTTTGATCCAGATACAACCCACCAGAGCATGTGGCCCTACTATGCCCTCAACATTTACCAAAACCAACTCAGACACGAGGAGAAACACGCAAACCCCGTACAGAAAGACCCGGGAATCAAACCCACGACCTTCTTGCTGTGAGGCTAGCGTGCTATTCAAATGTGACTGCAGTACAAACACGAGCTCCATCCTTTGTTCTGTGGCTGTGGCTGATTGTGGGGAAATGTGGAAGTTCCGTGCGGTCCATTTGTGAAGGTCAGCGTGGACCAGAGATTGTGATCGTTTGGATATAAATCTGCAGAGCCAGGACCGATCAAAGCTGCGTCGAGTCGCTGCATCGAGCGACAAGATCAGACTAAAGATATGAGAGGCAGCTCTGAGCACGACACAACAGAGAACAAAATATAATTGCACTGTGTTGGATTCTAGACTAGTGGCTTTTCACAACAAGTACTCAAGGATTTACCATGAAAGGACTATTTAAGGTTTGAATTAGAGCGAAACCAGGTAGAACAGGATGACACAATTGCTATGTTAGTTCTTAACAATGATTAAAGTGTGTAATTAGGTGACGTGCAGTATAAAGGACCAGGACTCAGGTAGAAGTTATAAAAGGCCTTTACTGATCGATCAGGGTGACTCACCGTCCTTCTGTCGCTCCTCACAAAGGTTGAACAAAAGGAACAGATATACCTTCATGTAAATCAGGTAAAAAGTAGGCGTGCATAATGAGTTCTAAGTACAGAACTTGGGTTTCTAAGAACATAACAGTACAAAGACACATAAATCAACACATAAATCAGGAGGCCCTTGCTTGCAATAGTTGGACGTGGATGGGTGTGGGGAGCTTTAAGAAAATAGTAAGATGTCTAAGGACGACACCATATAAGGCCACACCATATGTGAAGCCAGACATGGATGACTTTTGCTCCCGAAGAAGAGCGTTTTCCCTCTATGGTCTAAAACATGCTTACAAAGTGTGATAATTAAAGGCCCTGTATCTGATCTTTACTGTTTTGAAACGTGGAAAACATGGTGATGATGGGAAACGGCCTGCTTGCACCAAACTGACCATCTTGTCCTTGAGTTTCACATCAGCAGGTGCCTCTCTGTGCAGAGAAAGAACACACACCCCCTCCACACATTCCAAGCAACTAAGAATATCAACCAAGAGTAACTTTAATTGCAAACTGTAAATAGACTTCCCAGAACATTATATTAATGAATAAAGCTGTGATTAAAACTATGAACTTGTGTTGTGTTTGCATGTGTGCGTAAATTCTAAACCTCCCCATAAAGTATAAAACAAATCATAAATGAGCAGTATAAAGAAGTAGTATATAAAACATATATTTCCCTTCAAAAGCAACAGGAAAACATTAGAAAACTGGGGGGGGAAAGTTTCTGGAGGAGGACCCCTCCACCCCCTTGTCCAATGCTGCATTGCTGTTTGTTTTCTGGTGTTTTTTTGCTCCTACTATTTCTTTCTTTTCTTTTCTTTTCTTTTTTTTTTTTTTAATCACCAAACAATTTTTTTATTTGGTCTTGATAATACAAATGCAATTAGTGGATGCACTTAGGCCCATAAAGTACATTTTGCCTATAGGGCCTCACAGTAAATACTACAGACAAAACTATAGACAATAACAACTTTTCCATATCCTCTTTGGAACAATGTTATATTTCATTTGATTCATTTTTTAAATGTTAATATAGTTTTGATCCAACATACTGTTTCAATTGACAGCTTTTCTTTCATAAAATGCAATATTCCCATTAAAATATGTTTATAAATCCCCTATATATACAGTACATACATTATCACTAAATGTTTTCCACAGTCACATTCATAGACTTATGTATGAGTTATGTACAGCAACGTGTATATTACATGGATGTGCACAATCTACATACGACTCCATGTGATACTGTGGAAAAGAAATTGATTGATTGATGTTTAAAATTGTGTCAATACAATACAATAATCTTTTCTCCTGCAGCATCTCACCTAAAACACATTCAAAGTGAGACTATAAAGTTTTTTGCCGACACTTGTCATTCAAACTCTGTAGCTGCACCGGTTTAATGCGATAAATACGGCCCACGTCTCTCACTGATGTCAGGAATCTTTATTTTCTCTGTTACCGTTTTCTTTTGAAACCTTGACACCGTGAAAACTAAAACCAGCAAAATAACGGAGTCACTCTTCACATATTATACAAATTAGACAAAACAAATGAACATATTTTACCGTTTGCGCCTCGTAAACCATGTGCAGATTTTGGGCCATGTCTTTCTTCGCACTTTCTTCTTTACCACTTCCCATAATGCCACTGTTACCGCTCTGTTGTCATGTGACCCACGTTGTTTATAATTATATTACAATCTTAGAATTTGTATTTGTTAATTTGTATTGCCTTTAACAACTGATTATGTTTCCTACCTATTTGTACAATAATATGAATTAAATAATACACAAAATGTCACTCTAATGAAATCTATTATCTTTACAGAACTTTCTCGACGGCAGTTTCAAACTCGGTGATAAAAAAGAACATTGAAGCACAAATGATTCACGTTCTGTTATCAAGCAATTAAGTTTAGACAAAGCGCTGGGACATTCATTTACTTCCAATTACAATTAAAATGTCAAACTAGTTTTTGCAGCAAAATTTTTTTCTCCAATTATAAAATGCTCATCGCCACATAAATAACTCTTTTAACTCTAGTCTGTAACATCGACCGGGATTGTTAATGCAGATGATCGAACGCGAGGATCACAGAGTCAATATCCTCCACTGATGTTTGTCCAGAGACATCGGCGCTCGTGTCCTGCATTGATCTCATGAAGGTCAATGCGTTAACATGAATACAGATGCTCCTTTCCCCGTCAGGAATGTAAATTGTGAGTCTTACATGCTGAGG
Source organism: Rhinogobius similis (assembly GCA_019453435.1). Lineage (NCBI taxonomy): Eukaryota > Metazoa > Chordata > Actinopteri > Gobiiformes > Gobiidae > Rhinogobius > Rhinogobius similis. The sequence goes on along the minus strand of CM033634.1, from coordinate 5,149,325 downwards.
TAAAAGTACTGTATCTGTTTGTTCAGCTCCTCCTTTTCATTCAGGATCCAGAGAGCGAGTTTGTGTTTTGGAATTCATTTCTAAGCCGGATGTTTCTCGTCTAATAGACCTGGGTTCACAAACTTTTCTGACCGGAATCCACCAAATTAGCCATGCAACCGACTCGGGACCCCCAAAGCGAAATGGAAATGACAGTAGTAATAATTTGAAGTGTCAAATCAGGTCTAATATTGGTTATTTGAATAGTTTATTGTCTTATTGGACCCTCTTTCACTAAAAGATACAGTTTTTAATCATAATAATTTCAAAAAGCAAATACAGTGTCATATTTATTCAAATCAGAGCTTGAAATCATCTCACGACCCCCACTTTGGGAACCAGTAATAGACCATAACACTGTAAATACTTAATTTTTGCAATTAACTAGTTTTATACAGGTCTTTGTGTCAAAACAGGTTACATTTGAGCCATCTTTTGAAACCAGACAGACAAATAATGGACTGAAACAATGTGATTTAAAAATAAGTAAATAAACTTAAAATAAAATAAAAAATAAAAGGAAAAAAGACTAGATAAGACCATACAAGACAGGGTAAGGTTATACAACACTGGACAGGACAACATAACACGGTAACACTTTATAATAACTACACTTATTCCTGCCTTAGTAAAGCATGAAAAAGGCTTAATTCCTAGTGAACAAAGAGTTAATTAAGAATGATTCATGCTTAGTAACTACTTAACTAATGCTCTAACCATAATTCCTGCCCCCAAACCTAACCCTAACCTTCATTAAGTCGTTATTAAGCCTGAATCATGCTTAAAAAACTCTTCGCTCAGTATGAATTAAAGTGCGTATGACAGGTTTTCATGATTTTCAAATTTTGTCTTTATTTGGTGTAGTAATAGTTGTTGTAAATATAAATTATAGTTTCACGACAACCAAGTGGCCATTTGTGAAGAAAAGTTGAAAAATCTGTAGAAAATTACAGGAAGTAAACAGAAAGATGACATCACACTAGGGAGACAAGGATTATGCATAATTTACACAAAAGAGACTACTTTTTTTACCCTCATACACTTATTCAACAAAAAAAGGTGTTCACATGTATTTTTATTAGTAAAATTTAAAAAAATCTGTGACATTAGATACGTTTTGGCCCAGTGTACAGTGTGGTTGCTATGGTAATTTCCTAGTGCGATGTCATCATTTACAACCAGGAAGTAAAACAAAAAAAACCCAAAATTGCTATACCGGAATAAAATGTGTTTAGTATTTTAGCTAAATTTGAAATATATTTATCTGAATTGCATTTAAGTGAAATGAGTCGTCCAACCTGTCATAGGCCCTTTAAGTCTTTGTTCATGGTTAATTAAGGCTAAATAAGGTGTAGTTATTATAAAGAGGTACCCATAACACAAGACAAGACAAGGTTAGACAAACACAACACACACAAGTAACACAGGTCGCTTGAAGTCCTCCATCTACTGTAAATACTTCAACCCATCTACTGCAGAAGCAAAGGTGAAAGCACACAATAGACTGAAACGACAGGTCAGCCCTGACTCTGCAAGGGGACAAAAAGGCACACTGCAAATGGAGGCACTTAACAATTCAATCAAATGTATTTATCCAGACCGTTCTCCACTGTCGTCACTGCTTCGATGACTTGCACATGAGTGACGTCCGCAAAGGCAAAACGGTGCAGTGCAGTGCGTCAACAGAATCCACTTTTGCACCCGAAACTCATCTTGTCTGCGTCTGTGAAGTGCAACAGTCCCGACGAGAGAAAACATAATTCCATTTTTATTGCCTTTTCTCAAATGGACATTAAAAGTGGCGGCAGGTGAAGTGGGGAAACATTTCACTGTGGATTTCATCAGAGGAAACCTGTGTCCAAACAGATGAGTCAGACACGGAGGAAAAGAGGACAGTGAGTGTGATGAGTTATGTTTGATGGGCTTCAGCCTTGGTTGTAAGTGTAAATGTTGTGTGTCTGAATTTTTTGCATCATGCACTTGATGTTTAGGCAGAAACATCCCTATATGCCTCGCTGTTGGCACTGTTTGTGTGTGAAAATGTCACGGGGTTTGTGGGTATTTATTATTTGAAAATGGAGATGATTAAAATTGACAAATAAAAACATAAATATTGATTAAAACCCAATGAAAATAAGAGCAGCTGAATATCAATAAAGAAAAGTGACAGATAAAATATACAATAAAAATGACAAAGGAATGGTAAAAATGTTGTCCAATAAAACAGACCCACGCTAAAACAAAAGGTTAGCTCAAAACCACTAGGTGGGTAAATATAAAAATGAGTTTAACAGGACGCTAAAACAGACACAAAGTTGGGGTTGTGGGTTGGGTCCGCGTCCGTCCCGGGCCTGCACAGAGGAAGACGAGAAAAGCACCGCAGACACACAGCAGACGGACCACGGCTGGAGCCAAAGGCCAAAGCCTACTTTTGAATTGGACACCATTACTATCCCAACACTCACCCACGAGGCAAAGCTTTTACACTCTGTGTGGTTTTCGCTTCACAGTGTCCTTCCTGCTCCGGGTCGTGCTGCTGGTGCTTCCTCCTCCGCACTGGTCCCCAGGCTACCCCCCCCCCCCCCCCTCCACTAAAACGTGTCTAACACTTACAGAGCAGGAGGGTCCCCTGCCTCTGTGAGTCCCTGGCGTCGTGGTGTTCTCCCCAGTGACTCGTGAGGTCTCGGCGGTGCTTCTGGTCGCGCTCAAGTGCCTGCTCCAGGTCCTTGTGTGGCTGCATCCTGGTTCTGTCCCTGGTCTTCCTACCGCGCCCTCCTGTTGTTTCTGTGGCCTGTGTGCCCCTTGTACCTCTGGCCCGCCGCCCACCTCAGGTGCACTAAGTGCAGGGTAACAATCATTGGCTGGAAGTGTCAAAATAAAACACTCAAATAAAACATGCATCTCAGCACGCATAAAACACATAAAATACTCAAGCCCCCATGTGCTTTATCACAGAAGATAATTAGTTCCCTTAAATTTTTTATTTTAAATACTGCCAGATTTTTCACTTTGAATTTTTTAATCCCGAAAAAACATGCTTGAATTTTTTTCTATTTTGAATTTCTGTCGCTGAATTTTGTAGAATGTGTTTTCATTGTGTTTTTCTCAGTTCAAAATTCACTTTTAAAAATTCAAGCCCTCAAATTCAACTGTTTAAATTCAGACAAAGAATTTAGCAAAAAAATTGACCCAAGTGACTGAATCTTTGCATCGTGAATCTTTGCTGTGACATTTTTCACTGTAAATTTGTTGAGTGTTTAAAGACTTGACAATCTATCAAATGAATTTTCACAAGGTCATTTGTTCATTTTGAATTTTAAACTGAGGAAAACACAATGAAAACATTGACTGCAAGTACCAGAGATTTTTTAAAGGGTCAAAAAATTCAAAGTGAGAAATTCACCAGCGTTTAAAATTCAAAATCTGATTAAACAAATTACCTTCCATGTTTGTGCATCTCTCTATTCAGGAAAGACAAAAATAGACAGTTTTAGTCCGGTCCTTTTCATTGGCTGCTGTCAGTAAACAATCTTCTACACCAGAGCATCTTTGCAGGACCAATACTGAGGTCTAGACATGTCCTCCAGACCACAGGACTGAAGCAGCTGTGACTGTCTTCAACTAAAGAAGACAGAGTGACCACGACTGAAAATCACAAGAAAACCGTGTCCTCGGCTGCTGTTTATTTCCGCAAACACAAATAATGTGACGTCACTATAGCACATTTTGAAATAACGATTGTTGGCCAAAGTTCTTCACAAGTTTAGTTTCACACAAAAACATGTTCATTTAAACTGTGAAAAATCCTGCATTAAGGTTCAAATATAGACCAGTGCATCTGCTGAAACTGTGTTAAAAGTAAGTCTTAATTAATGAGAGAGTCCAGGACCTGTGCGTCTCCAGGACTCGGAGCAGGTCGGATCACAGCTGACCCTTCTCACCTGGACATGGACTATTTGAGCCCCTCCCCTCGGGCAGGAGGCAACGGTCCATCGTTACCAGAACCTCCCGCCACAAGAACAGTTTCTTTCCCTCTGCCGTTAGACTCATGAACACTCTGTAACACCTGCCACTTTAACAATCATATATGTTATTTGCACTGCTATATTTGCACTGTCTGGCTAACTGTACATTTCTGTAAATAGTCTTAGTATATCTTAGTCTATTTTATTTTATTTTATTCTTAATCTTATGCATGCCTCTTTTATATATTATATTATATTTTTGTTTTATGTTGTACCTTACACCAAAGCATGTTCTTATGTTTGTGAATTTTGATAATTGACAATGGCAATAAACCGATTCTGAGTATTTGCACCCTTTTGAAACTTGGATGTCCCTTCAGTCAGTTTGGTCTGGAGCCGTCGCTGTCTCAGTCGAGGTTCCCTGCTGCAGTGTGTGAAGTGTAATGTCAGTTTGTGTTATAAAAGCAAATGTGAGAGGTGCTAACGTTACCTGCCGTTTACCTTAATCAACAAACAATTACCAGCCTATCGTTGGTTTCATTCCGCTGGTTATTAGGATGTCAGGATGTCTAAAATCAAGACTATTCTGGACTTTCCCCTCTCTCTTGCTCCACAAAGTGCTGGTCGGCCGTACGAGCTCGTTCAGGACACAGGAAATCATAACGCTTCCACCGTCAAACTGTGACACTGCAATATCCTGCTTATAAAGTTCATGTGTAATAGTCAGTTCATTTGTAAAACTGTACAGGAAAAAGTAAATACAGGTGAAGGTTAAAGTGCCTCTGACAGGTTGGACAACTCATTTCACTAAAATGCAGCTCAGACAATCATATGTCAAAATTAGCTACAATTCTTAACACATTTTATACCAGTTTAGCAATTTTTAGCTTTTAAATTTGACTTCCTGGTTGTAAATCATGACATCACACTAGGACATTACCATAGCAACCATACTTTTCACTGGGCCAAAACTCAACAAAAGTCACCTTATTATTTCACGTAAAAATGAAATAGATGTGAACGCCTTTATTTTGTTGAATTAATGTTTAAAGGGTCAAAACAGTAGTTTATTCTGTGTAAATTATGCATAACCTTTGTCTCCCCAGTGTGAGGTCAGCAATTTGTTTACTTTCAACAGATTTTTCAACTTTTCTCCTCAAACAGCTGCCTGATTGGTGTAAAATTTATTATAATATATTTTTTTGTAAATTTATATTTACAACAGGTGTTAACGCACCAAATAAAGTCAAACTTAGAAAATCTTAAAAATTTGTCATACGCACTTTAATGTTCAGTAATTCGTCCTCTGCATTTGACCCATATCCTTCACTGCCTCTCTTCAGGGGCAGTTGGCACCACAGACAAACACTCAGGGACCATCTCCAGATCTTTGTGCTGGACTTGGTCAGGACCACTGCCGGAGCATTTTACCTGTGGAGCATGTTTTGGTTTGATGGGGAAATAGAAGAACATCGAAGAAACCAGACACGGGGAGAAACAGTCAAACTCCACACAGAAGCCCAGGGGAGTCAAACCTACGACCTTCTTGCTGTGAGGAGCGAGGAGTGCCAGCCACATCATCTACATATGTCAATTTGTTGTGAGGGTACTATATTTATTCTGTGTTTGCTGAGGGTTTAGCATTTAAAAGACAGATTTATAGTATTTTATTATCACAGATTTGACTGATTTTCTCAATAACTTGTCTATTTCTTCTGCTGCATGTCTGTAACGCAAATAATTTCACCTGGAGGATTCTGATTCTCACATGTAGCATTGTTACAGTATATCGTTTATAATTGGACCCCGTGTGCTGTAGGTGTGATTTCAAGTCAAAGCACGTGAGTGATGTAGGGACTGTTAAAGGTGCAATCTAACCTTTGTACAGAGGAGTGTTGTGTGGAGGGTCTGCCGGATTATCTCCATGGAAACAATGTCAAGGTGATTTTTTAAAATAAAACACGTGTAAAAGAAAAAAAGAGTCAGTGCATCGCTGGTGTTGCACTTGTTAAAGGCTGTTGTTGCATCCACTGCGGCATCATGGATCGATTCCAGCTCTTGATCATTTGCCCAGTGTCTGTTCCATATTTCACGCTGCAGCATCCTGTCTCATAAAGCCTTTTGGGCCAGAAAAAAATATTCAAGGCAATAAAATCATCTTAAAGGAAAAATATTATGCATTTTTCATAGTTTTTAGCCTAAACCTGCTCTTGACTGTCTCCAGTTTGACTTGACACGTTTTAGAACTAAAAATAAAATACTTTTACACAGAAAAACATAACTTTATCAATGCGTTGGGAGATGCCAGTTTGACTTAGCTGTGGCTCCATCTACTGCCTGTAGAGGTAATTACACACGATAATTACACATGATAACTACAATTTCATCTGATCCATTGCATATTGCAGTGCATTGTGGGTAAATATATACCTACAATGCACTGCAGTGGATCTGATGAAGTTGTAGTTATCGTGATTAGACGGAAGGAATGTTCAGAGCGAGTCTGGCCGTGATTTAAGGACTTAAAACAGCAGAAGAATCTGTGATAAATGACGTCAGCGTCATTTCCGTCACACATGAAGGACTTAAGAACACAGAGTTGGAGAGAGAGGATTTACAAACCAGCATCAAACAAACATGAATCAAGGTAAATACTACTCCAGGTGTGGTTTTGATGATGGAACAATGTTAGAACATGGTCAACAGCTCAACAAAGTCAATTTTACATAATATTTGTCCTTTAAGTCAGTGTTTCCCAACCAGGGGTACGGGGACCCCAGGGGGTACTTGAGGAGTTAGTAGGGGGTACTTGGAATGTACCTGTACATCACACATCTGTAAAAATGTTGTAAATTTAGCATCTCTTTGGAGTATCTTGGACCATAAATATAAGTAAAACAATACATATAATAGTAATAATTGACTATATTTGACTACTAAACTCGCCTGAAACTCAAATTAAGGGGTACTCTGAGTGTGAAACAAAACTTGGGGGGTACTCGAGACAAAAAAGGTTGGGAACCACTGCTTTAAGTGTTCAAAAGCAAACTAAAACGTTCTTTTTTTCTGAAGCATTTTAATTACAGCAGATTTAGGGACTGATTTTACTGTCATTCTTGTATGTATTACCTATTGTGTGTGTGTTTTATTTTTCTGTATTTTCATTTTCTTGTGTTGAAGCACTTTGTGACCTCTTTGTCTGTGAAAGGTGCTACATAAATGTACTCATTTACTCAACGTCATCAGTTCAGCTTTATAAAGAAAAACAACAACAATCAGTTCTGGTTTTGTCATTCGCGGAACACAAATCTAAAATATCCATGGATGTATTAAATGAACAGGATAAGACACGCCCCCTCTGTCTGTGGTCCCAGATTGATTAGTGGCCGTGTGAGGTACTGCAGCCTCTTGGAACCAGCCTTTTTCTATAATTGCACATTATAATTGCAGACAGGACTGAATTATTATCGGTATTTAAATAAAATAGAAGGAAATGTTCTTTTCTACCGTTTCTAAAATCACCGAAATTACCGTTTTTATATGAAGTGGGGGATTGTCGTCACGTGGCGCCCTAAAACAAAGATGGCAGCCTCCGTATCAGGAAGTAAAACAAAGATGGCAGCCTCCGTATCAGGAAGTAAAACAAAGATGTCAGCCTCCGTATCAGGAAGTAAATGCGGAAGTAAGAAACTTTTTTGGGGTCATGCGCCAATGAGCACACTCCATAGGGATAAACAGGACGGCCATTTTGGATTCATCTTCCAGGTTTAATTATAGTTCTATGAAAATATCTGAAAAGTGACATAATTCAAGATGGACGACACCGGACATATGAATCAACGTGACATAAAGTGACACATTTCAGTAAAACTTCAGCTCCTCTCAGACCTCCCTCTGAAGCCTCCGTCTCGTTCCTGTTTCCTTAAATCCTCGTCAGGAGCACTTTGGGACGACGCTCAAACCTAATACCAACTACTGTCGAAATTTGGGTCACTCCACCTCGCCTTTTAAATCCCGTATTTCAAAGGGAACATCTTTTTTCCCAGGCGTTCATTTGCAAACCCCTCGTCCTCGCTCCATCCATCGCTGTCATCTGTATTTGGCTGGTGTTAAAATAAACCTACAGATGAATAATGCAGAGGCCGAGTGATACGGAGCCAAAGAGGGACTATCGTTTTCAGTCCACGCGCTCAGACACAGACGGAGGGAGGGACGTATCACGATGGAAATGTAAGATTTGATGCCACGTTTTAATAATGAAACACTTGGGTAAATGTTACAGGGGAATCCCATTTTAATCTGGAGTTTTTCAGCTTTATCCGTGAATACGTTGGGGGAATAATGACACAGTTTCAAGTGGAAGGGGCTTTTTACTATAACTATAATAACAACAACTCATAAGTCAATAAAAAGTGCCAATTAAAGCAAGGTCGTGTTTAATTGTATAGTGCTGCAACTAGGCCTGTCACGGTAAATACTATATCAACTTATTGTTCAATATGTGAAAGAAAGAACAATATTTTTGGGGCTCAATATTTACCGTGTGAAGGTTTTGAATGCACTTTTTCTTTGTTTTTGATAAGATTTGAATTCCAGAGAGTAATATAAGTACATTTTATGACTCATAATCGGCACCAACTTACTTGAAAAAGTGTTTCATTCTGCTAGTTATTTATTGTAGCTCATGTTTTTATCAATATTTCACATTTAGAATGACAATTATTTGGATTTTCCAGCTTTAGGGTTAGTGCATCAGTGGCAAAAAGTCGTTTCAATGATTATTGTTTATCATGATATCTTATTTAACAATATCTCGCACTTTAAAATGTGTTATAGTGACAGGTTTAGCTGCAAGAAGTTAATAGACCATTGAAATAACTGTCAACTAAAAGAATAATAATCATTAACTGGTCTATGCACAGGTTCCTAAACATGTCATGAGCTGAGAAAATAAGTATTATGACTCTAATTGAGCCGTAATTGCATGAAAATGGTGTGAAAAATTTATAAATGTAGTGTATTATACTTTTGTCCATAAAAGTACTCTACCAGGTTCTCAAATGGCTTCACTTCAGCTTCAAAAGGTCAAGTTTAGTAAAAATATGTACGTGATTCTTGCGTTCTAAACAACTAATAGATTCATCGGAAGAAAATAATCGTTAGTTGTAGCTCTAAACTGTTTATTGCCAGAAGTGGGTGGGAATGAATAAAATGTACCTCAGAATAGTTTAAAGACACTGCTTGCTCCTTCTTAAGTGACATATTTGACAGTATAAGAGTTTTGGTTACACCTCTCTGAGTAAAGACGCTTTCAGACTTGAACTAACACCACATCAAAATTAAGACTAAACTGGGACTTAAGCCGGAACTAAACCTGGACTGGACTTGCCTGACGAGCCGAGACAATACTTTACAAAGCTGTATTGGTCTGAAATGAAATGACTGACAGGCAGGTTAACCAATCAGAGAAATACATGGTCCATTTTTGTCTAAACAAACTTGGCAACAAGAGGGAAAAAGTCCACAGAGGATTCAGAAACAAAGAAGATTTCTGCAGAATCAACAAGTGCAGGATCAAATTCATATGTCTCTGAGGTAAATGATGTTATATATTTTATTTCGAATGATTCAAGAATATTTGAAAGGATACGTCTTCAGCAAATTCGAAGAGTTTTTCTGACTCACCGTTAAGGTCCAATTCCAGACCCTGCTACATTTGAACAGAATGTTGAAGAGTCTGGCTTGTCAAGCCAGGACTAGACCAACTAAAGTAGATCTATAACTACATCTGGACTCAAACTGGGCTCAAACCAGGACAAAACCAAGAAGTGTGAACATCTATTCATCTTATTCCAGAAGTTGCCGTACACGCTGCCATCTTGTTTCCGTTGTATTAGTTTACATGGAGCAAACAAGCTCAACAGAAAATAAGTTCTACATGGACTAAAAAGACATTTTCAGACACCCAGGACATCGGTGCGTTGTTGACTTGTTGTTGCTCGTGTTCATTAAACATTTTACACAAATCAATCTACTTTATGTAACATTTTAGCGGTGAGACTTTTCCCTCGTTCGTCATTAGCTTTAACGGAGTTCTCGTCAAACGGAAGTGCGTTTACAACAAAAGGGCGCATCTGTGCCAAAAAAACGGCAAAAGTGGGCGGGGCAGAATAAGGTGAATAGTTGACAAGAGCTTTACTTGTCAGTACTTTCTGGATTAAAAAACAAACAGATTTTCATGTTTTTTGCCTCCTTTCCACTTACACCAACTTCAAATAATGAATCCAACAGTTCCTCTAATATTACTAGTAGCAATTTCGTCCAAATGCGTTTTAACTCTTACTCCTTGTGTACACTGACTCCAGTCCGGTTGTGGTCCAGGACTCGCGTGGGTCACTTGCAGATTGCCCGTTACACCAGCTCTAGTTTACTGCAGTCCGTTTTTGACGAAAGCCACGCAGATTCACGTGGTTATGGGCGAGAACACTCATCTAATGACCTGAAAAGCCGCACCAGACCGCTGTGGCGTCCGGCAAAAATAGACTTCTTGCGGATTCCTTCTACTGACCGGTTGGTGTAACATGGTGCACTGATTTTAAGCACTTTGTGAGTACCGAAGCCGGACTGGAGTCAGCGTACACCAGGGGTCACTTTACTCATTTTTGCAACAATTTATACTTTTTCTCAAGTAATTTTCAATGTTATTTTTGAGAAACCTTTATTTTCGCACAACCTTTGCCTACTCTACCCACCTCTAATGCAATTTTAAACATAAATTAGGCCAAAATTTAACAAAATCACAGTAATCCCATGCAGTGTCTTGTTTATTTTGAAGTTGTAATTCATTTGCAGAACCCAAAAGCTCTCCCCAGTGACCTGTCATCATTACTGGCTCATTAAACTCTCCCTGTCCCCGTGTTAGGCTCCCATTTCACCCCCTCAGCGGCAGAGAGAGGCCGGGGGGTGGACGGGAGGACAGAGGACACACAGGGGACAAGGGCAGATCAAATGGACTCCGCTTTGACCATCAGTGAACAGTGCATTAAGTCCAAGGACGGGAGCATTACGAGGAAAAGCTTTTCTGAAATAAAATCATGTTGTTGCGCTTTCAATGGATTTTAGAGGCACAACATCCAACAAGGTGTTAGTGTTTAAAGCCACTGAAATGGAAAGGCAAAAGATAATATAATAATGTCAGTAGTTTAAACCACACACATTATGGTAAACTGACTTTTTTGTGCTTTGAACTATATTATAACATTGTTCCCTTGTCAAAAACAGACCTGTTGTGTTTAGATTCAGTGTTTAATGAATCCTGTTTCATAAGTCTCAGGTCCAAATTTCTTAGTTTTGAGATCTGGAGGTCTATTCCACAATTTTTAAGTCAATAAATCATCACCAGACTCATTCTGAGCATTTCTGCCGTCAAATCGTGGTCAACTGTGAGCTACATTAGAAGTCAGGGGAATAAATAATCCAACTTTATCCTCCAAAGAGGCTCATTTTAGAGCTGCACGATTTGGAAAAAATATCCATCCATCCATCTACTTCCGCTTATCCGGCATCAGTCTAAGCAGGGACTCCCAGACTTCCTTCACCCCAGACACTTCCTCCAGCTCCTCCGGGGGGATCTGTAATCGCAGTTATAACTTTTGCATTCTCATTCTGACTTGCTAAGGTTAACTTCAACTTTAACATCTCTTTAGCACCTCTTTTGTTAACTCCCAGTCCCGAGATAGATACAAAGCGAGATAGAAGATAGATAACGGGCATCTAATCCTTTTATGACGTCCTTTTACTCTGAAATCTGGCTTTAACTGGAAGCACCACTGACAGCTGTTGTTTTTGATAAATATTGATAGTCACATATGTCCTTGCTCTTGTTTCACAATGATGTCTCCTCATGATGTGATAACTATGTCTCCACCTATATCTTGTGTATAAAAAGCATGTGTTCTGATTGTTATGTACCTCCGTCGACCAGGGAGAGTCACTATGTCAGGGAAAGGCCACTACTCACTTTGGTACCAGTGAATAATCAGACTCATTCTCTCTGCATTTTATTGTTTAACTTGTTTTAGAAATCCACAACATCAATTCTCCCGTAACAGATCCCGAGGCGTTCCCGGGCCACAGAGAGACATAGTCCCTCCAGCGTGTCCTGGGTCTACCCTTGGGCCGCCTCCCAGTGGGACGTGCTCAGCTGCTCCTCTCGACGGAGAGGAGCAGCAGCTCTACTCCGAGCTCTAAGGGAGCGCCCAGCCACCCGGCGGAGGAAGCTCATTTCCACCGCTTGTCCTTTCGGTCATTGCCCAGAGCTCATGACCAGGTGAGGAGGAACGTAAATTGAGCGGTAAATCGAGAGCTTTGTCTCACGCTCCATCCTTTGCTCAGTCACTCAAGACCCCAGGATCTTTGAGGCAAGGACTCTCCACCCACAGGAGACAAGACACCTTGTTCCAGTCAAGAACCATGGCCTCGGATTTGGAGGAGCTGATTCTCATCCCAGCTGCTTCACACTCAGCTGCAAACCGTCCCAGTATATTAAAAAATGAATGTAATGTAATATCTTAATATTCTGAAAGCATTACATTCTTGTCTGCATGAAGATATAGTTTAATGCCATACTCATACAACCATGGAGACAAATGCCTGAAAAGTTATACATTTTGAGTTTATCTATTATGCTGAAAATAATTTGTTGTTATGATCGCCAATTCTTCAACCAATTCAATCAGCCCTCTGAATAGTCTTTGCATTTTATTGTTCAAAAGCAAACATTTTCCAGTTAGTTTTATTGTATGGCAGTGGTCAAATCGCTCAATACGTGTTCTGTGTGACATTTAGTGACTTTTTAAGCTCCACTGAAGCTCTTCACCATTAGCTGTGTCGCCCGCTCTCCTGCTGAGGCTCAAACTGTCACAGATCACTGCTGTTCATGTGCTTAAAGTATTTACCCTGGAGGTTCACACGTTTGACATTTGGGATTCCTCAGAGGTACAATAATGAGGCTACGCCTTGAGATCCCAATAAGCTATAATTTGGTGAGTGGTCAGTTTGTAGGTCAACATAGATATCATTGACACATCGTTCTCTCGATCAGCTGGTACAGGACACTTCAACATTCTCCAACATTCAATGTATTCTTAAGTCCACCAAGTCATGTTTCACCAACTTTTGAGTTGAATATTTTTTTGGCAATCATTTTGGATTTGTTCTATTAAATATTATATTATATTAGGACAAATGCGAATTCACTTTGTTGACATTTTTTGTCACGTTCTAAGATTGTTCCATCATCAAAAACATACCTGGAGTAGAATTTAGTTTGATACTCCTTCATGATGCTCCTTTGTAAATCCTCTCTCTCCAACACTGCATTCTGAACTCCCTCGACCTGTGACGTAAATGATCACAGATTTAGCACATTTACATGTGTGTAATTGCCTCTACAACCAGTAGATGGCGCCACAGCTAAGTCAAAATGGCATCTCCCAATGCAGTTATGCATATGCATAAAGTTATGTTTTTCTTTGTAAAAGCATTTCATTTTTAGTTCTAAAACATGAGATGTCAAAGTAAAGACACTCAAGAGCAGGTTTAAAGGTGGGAAACTTTACAAAAAATGGATAGTATTTTATATTTTTATACAGTAGTATTTTGGATGTCCTCAAGTTGCTGCAAACATGTACTCCACTCAGCATTTTATCTGTCAAACCATATTTAAACAAATTGAATTAAATTCAAGGAAAAACTACAAAAAACCCTGTGGTAAAAAGCAGAAACCTCCACACAGTGAAGGAGAGATCCTACTTCTGAATCATTTATGAATAATGAGTATTAAACTCCTTGGTAAAAGTGGTTTTGTTCACTTGGTTTTGTTCATTTAAATACATTATTATACAGACACATACTGTGGAGTGTTGGAGCAGTAAATGAGTGAACTGAATCCTATTTGTGAAAGTATTGCACTTTTTTCCTGACTTTAAAAAATGACTGGCTCTTGCACAGCGGCCATCTTGGGATGATTATTGCTGCTCAACTCTTTATGTGAAGTTTGGTGGTTCAATCCCAGCTCGGATCAGTGCAAAGTGTCCTTGTGTCCATGGACAAGACACTTCACCCACCTTGCCTCTGTGTGAATCCTGGCTAAAGATTTAAGTCAAGCAATATTTAAACTTGTTGCCAAACTGCGCAAGTCAATAGGTAATCTGCAGTTTTATTTCTTTGCAGTTAATGATCTCCAAATGTTGTTTTTGCAGCTTGTAACACACATTTGAGAAACCAACTTGAAACCAATGGCTCCTTTGAGTGACATCACAATCACAATCAGTCTCTTGCACACTTTCTAGTTTGTACTAAAGAGTTTCTATGGATTGTTAAAAAGACAATGAACTTGTAGCACTTTCACCAACAAGTTGAATGTCTGTCTCTGTCTCTCTCTCTCTGTCTCTCCGTCTATTTATTCATTTGAAGCCCCATTAGCTTCCACAGAGTGGTCGCTAGTCTTCCTGGGGTCCATTGAACATAAGATAAAATCACATGGATCAAGTTACATTTACATTTAAAAAGTCACATACTGTATATTAATCACAATAGCTCAAGCAAATAACTTCATATTTACACTAATTACAATAATAATCACAATTGAAATTGTAATCATTCCAAGTTATTATTCACAACAATTCAATTATATATTTTTGTTTTAGCGTCTTTTTAAATAATTTCTGTTGCTTTTCACAGACATCTGATTCCATGCCGTTGAGGATCTAAACAATATTGTTTTCTTCATACAATGTTTTTACACCAGAACTGACCTGTCGAGTGACATGTCGGTGACAAAATCCTCTGTACACCAGTTTATTTGCAAAGAATTTGGAGTTATCTTTAAATATGGCATCATGCATGTAGCACAGAAGGCTTATTCTAATTATTCTAATTTTATTTTATGCATGCCTTTTTATATATTTTTTATTTTATCCATTGCTTTATGTTGCACCTACGCCGAAGCAAATTCCTATGTTTGTGAATTTCACTTACAATGGCAATAAACCGCTTTCTGATTTCTGATTTCTGATTATCTTTAGTTTGTCCTGTGCCTTCAGCCCTGATAAAGTGGTGTGCGTCTCATTCACTTTGTTCTGTAAGAGCAGCCAAGAGCCAACCATGCAGCTCCACTCTGGACAAGCTGTAGTTTTTTTTAAGTCTATGTGTGTAGCACTGGACCAAATGACTGAGCAGTACAGAGACTGGACAACTGTTTTTATGACCGAAGGCGGACAGTACTGCACACACCCCTGAGATAGATGCCTCGGCCCATTCTGGACACAATGTGTGTGTAATCTAATCTCTGTCTCTCTCTCTGATACATGTGGCCCCTGAAGGTTGTGGCCCTAAACAATCGCTTTGTTTGTTTAATCAACACTACTAATAGTCTAACTTAGCTCTAAAATGCATTGCAGAAAATACAGATGGAGCAAAGAAAGTCTATTATATCAGTCTTTATAATTACATTTTTTCAACAGTTGGTCATGATAAAAACTTAAATGGACCAAGATCAGGACGTGATGTCACCTTCCATGTTCTTATGCAGAGTTTAAAATGTCTAAATTAGAACCATTACACGTTTAATCTCGACAAATTCCTTTTTTAGTTAATACTATTATCTACGCTTCATATCCTATTACTCATCATCATCTAGTCTCATTAAAGCAGACAGCATTACCTCGAGAAACAGGGCTTCCTGGTTTAAAAATATCCACCTCAGACGTTTGTGTCGATGACTCTGAATAATCTGCCAGTCGCTTGTTAATTTTGTCTGATGTTGATAACGTCCACTCAAGACTCTCTCCTCCTTCTCTCACTCTCTCTCTCTGAAGAAGAATGTGACAAAATTCCTCAGTGTGCTTTAGAAAGAGATGGTTCAAACATTAACGCCGCATTGGCCTGTCACGATAATTACTACATCGACTTATCGGTCAATTTATGAAAGAAAGAAACAATATTTTTCAGGGTCAAAAATGATCACATGTGCTTTTCTTTGGACTAGCAGGGATTTCGTTCTTATTTTTTGTGATATCAGAGCTACATTTGGACTGTAATTCTGCCACAGAGATACCACACTGTGCTTTCCTACAAAGTAGAAAGGGGTTCAGAGGTTGTCATACGATGGACCACACCTGGACGAATGAGGGTTTACATCGACCTTTCCTACAAAGGTACGAGCTTTTGAATTGACAAAATATGATAAAGTATGTGAATGTTTTATGTTTAAGGTGAGACACTACAGGTGAACAGGAATTAACTTCAATATCTTCAATTTAAAGATATCAATTTGAAACTTCTCCTAGTCACATAAATGTAAGAAAAAAACGTTTTTCAGTTTTTCATCAGGTCATGTTTTCATGTAGAAATAGGACATTTTATGTGTAAAAATGGCCAAATCTGAAAAATAGACAGACAATTTCTTGGTTCATTTTGCACATATATTAGTTACAAAAACTAATATATGTACAGAGGGGATTTTGGATTTCTTATTTAGTTTTTAAGCAAACTAGATTGGACTGAAAATTGTATTAAAAATTCAAATTTGGCCTCATTTAATTTTTTTAACTTAAAACTTCAATAATCAAAAAATAATTTCTTCTAAATCTTGTTGAGTCCAGATTGTACAGTTTGGTGTAGGATCTACTTTATGACTGATCTTTGTGTCTCGAGGGAGAAAAATGCATTTTAAGAAAACTACTTTTGAAGTTACAATGTCCCAGAGAAATATATGGATGAAGTGGATTCAATAGAAGAATAAAACACTTTTAAGAGCAGATTGGACAAATTTGTTGTTTCCACATGAAAGCCGATATGCTGAGAGAGCAAACTGACCAAAAAACCTCCCCCAAAAAATAAAAAATATGTTTCTCCTGTCTTGTCTTAATGTTTAAAGTGGTCCCTGGTTTCCAAAGCAAACTCTGGTGAATGAATCGATGAACTGACTTTATGCACGGCTGCTGTGGGAGGTGGGCGTGACCGTCCATGTGCGCTGCGTTTGGTGTCATACATTTGTCCCTCTGAACAGTTTCAAGGTCCTATGCATAATTATACACCCTGCGTTTGACCCGTTTATATCGAAATAAATGTTTCCATTGCTGTTTTGCAAAATAAGTCAATTTTGGTGCATGCAGAAAACTACCTACTGGAAGCATTTAAGAAACGTTCGCAAGAGTGGCTGGTGAACACATTTACATGCACACACTAAAATCTATTTGGCCGCTCACTGTACATTTTTGTAAATACTGTATTATATTTTGTGTTGACGTTGTGTTTTATTAACCATGTCTGTTTGTCCGTTTTATTGCCATTTTGACATCATGGCTGGGGACTACAGATGAAAAATAGCCTCTTTGGCTAATTCTGGCTGTTTTACTCATGTTTTATTCATGTGTTTTATGAAATTGCACTGTCCCCTTTTGGAAATAAACTAAACTCAAACTCAAGCACAAAAACATCGACAAACTGGTGTTTTTTTTTTCAAATTGACACGTTTCCATTAGAGAAAATTCGATAGTCAACGGAAACGCAACTAGTGTTAAACTCGTCATAGTATTGACATATAATCAAATAAAAATGTACTGAAACGCACACGATTTGAAGAGAAATCCAGTGTGTCCCTGTGTAACTCCTACAGAATGATCGCAGAGTCAGGCATTGGCTCTTTTCGTTGACCTCCTTCTTACTTTTATTCTGAATCAAAACAAGCCCGCGCACACAGTGACTTTGCATTGACACCGGCTGTGACTAATTCCTGTGTCTATGTCCCTGAGTCCAGAGATTAGCCCGGAGCCATTTTGAATTAAATCTATCAAGGTGAGGAGTGTGTGCCCTGCTGGCTTCGTGAGTCTGTGGGACGGCCAGTGTTTAAGGCTAAAGCGGGACGAGCGCTTATTAAAACAGATAAGACATAAAAGGCAGAATATAAAATGTCTAATGGAAATATTTAAGAGGGACAAAGTATGACCAAGGTTATCTTCACCGGTTGAACGTAAAAGGAATTGCGTTGAAATGAAATGCACTTGTGTCACCTCCACACGCCGCACACTTTTCATGAAATGTGGTTCTAAAGTTCTTTGGAAACGCCTACAGACTAGAGCTGGGTGAAAAGGTGATTAAAATGGAATGTTGAGCTCGTCCCTGTGACAAATTGTTATTTTTGTGAAATCTTGTTATCGTGATTGACTGTTTGTGTCTTTAATGCAGCTGTCTGTTCAAACACACTTTTTCTCCTGTTGTTTAGCCTCTGAAGTGTCATGAGCAGCCGGGATCTGCTCCTCCCTCTTCCACTTGCTTTCCTTTTCCCCTCCCCTTGTGGTTTTGTGTTTAGTTGCAGGTGTGTCTGATTACTGGTGTCCACCTGTCCCTCATCAGTGGGGGATTTAAACCCCGGCTCTCCTCTACACCAGCGCCAGTTTGTCCGTTTACGCCAGTGGTAGCGAAACTCTTCTTGTACCATTCTGTACATCTTCCTAGACTTGTTTTTGATCCAAGTATCTTTTTTCCCTCAGGTGGAGTTTTTCCCTGAAGCAGTGTCCTGGAGCGACTTTATTTTGTGAAAACCATTTTTGTTCTTTGTCTCCAGTGATTTTTTGTTAAATTAAATACCTTTTGTTTGGACTTTAAATCTGCAATTGGATTCATTCATTAATCGAATCGTAACATGAAGCCTCTGAGCAGATGACTTTATTCACCTCTGAAAGGCCAGAGCTGCACAATTAAAACTCATTCCTCACAAAATTGCAATTTTAATGGATGCAATTAGCAAATCGCAAAGACTGCAGTTTTTAAAGTGCAATAATTTCTTCCACAAACAACAAAATATCTTGCTTTGATTTGAATAAAAACTGCTAACACTGTAGTTTGGATTTCTGAAACAAGCGACAAAGCGCGACCAACAGCAATAAAAATGTTTTCAAAAGCAACAAGGACGCGACTAAAAGTGATAAAGACAGGTTTAAATATGACAAACTCAACTGAACGTGACAAAAACACGACTAAAAGCGACAAAATTGAGTTTAAAATATGAATTTGAACAGAATCCTATTGCATAAATCACAATCGCACTGGTCAGAAAAATCCCAGTTTTTTGTAAATCGTGCAGCTTTGTTAAAGACAATAGAAAAGCATTACTACTGACTTTTAAATATCAACAGTATAATTCATTCACTATTCATTTATTTAAATGATTTTCTGGCACTTGGACTGAACAGTTGTAGTGTGGAATGCAGAGAGAGAAGACATTAAACAAATTGTTGAGGACCCACGACGCCTTAAAGGACACATATTCTGCTACAGTGACTTTCTTGAGCTTTTAATCATGTTCTAACAATGTTCCATCATCAAAACACACCTGAAGTTGCATTCAGCTTCATTCACGCTGTTTTGAGGAACTTTGGTTTGAAAATGATTCCCCCTCTGAGCGTCAAAAACACATCCTGCTGAATTCCCTCGATCCATGATGTTTTTTTCCGATTATCTACATCTCTTATCCCAGAATCCTCTTCTGTTTTAAGTCCTTACATCATCGCCAGACTCGCTCTGAACATTTCTGCCTCTAAACATAATAACTGCTACTGCTAACCGCGTCATAGCGTCTCTTAAGGTGCGAATGTAACTAAACTGTGTATAACACTACGTGCCATCTACTGGTTGCATCCACTCAGTGTCAAACTTGTTCATGTAGTGCATCAACTCTTTTTTTTTCTTTTTTCTTCAAAACTACACAGGAGCACTATGTAGTTTGTTGTTGGAGAGTATGAAACATTCTGTTCTCCTGGAGATGGAATAAAACCAAGCAATGTCTTGAAGACCAGCAACAAAGTACTTTTTGGCCAATAAAAACTCCTGTAACAGGACAAATGAAACATAGATGAGTTTATACACAGCAAACATGTATATCTAGCCTTAAATTACTTGAATTTGTACATTTTATCTGGATTTGAGAAGGTTTAGTTTTTTTTCGATGAGATGCAGAATATTCACTCGTTTCAAGGTATTTCTGACTGATCATGAGATAATTTATCTTAAAATAAGAACATAGATTTGCCAACGGGGGAAATAAATGATCTTAACCCAGGGGCAGATAATTGGGCTTGAAGTAAGAAGTAATCTGTTGAAACAAGTCTGAAACAAGTTCAACTAGATGCTGTTGCAATAGCTGAAGCTATTGCGAGTGACTGCGCAATTGAATTTGTGTGATGTTGGTATGATCCGGGATTCGAACCCACGACCTCCTTATTGGGAGGCAGAAGCTCTAGCCGCTCTGCCACCGTGCACCTGCCATAGTTTAAACACCAAACTTTCCTGCAGAGGACCAACAGAAAGGCTCCCACTGTAAAAGAGGGAAAAACTGCTTGGCAAATTATGAAAAAACTACAAAAGGTACATGTACCAAAAGTAATAGCAGACATTAGAAGACTAGGAACTATTGAAAAATGGAAAAAAAAAATGTGGCCTGTGAAACGTGCCGAAAATACAAGAACAAATAGTGACTGCCTATGCATAGGCAGTCACTCAATAATTGTGTTTCAACAAATAAATAGTCTAAAATAATCTTAAATTAAAATACATTTTAACTCTGTGATAGTGTGGAAGCTTTCAGTCGAAACAACAACAATTTCATGAGAAAATCAGGTGGCAGACCCTCAACTAGAAAAGTACATAGTGCAGATGTATAGATATGTAAAAGAGATGATTCCAGGCGACGCAAATACATCTCCATGGAAACAGGTAGGCAACCCTTCACTAGAAAAGTTACACAGTGTCCCTATAAAACAATATTACACAGACAATACCAGACATCAAACGACCACAAAGTAGTAAAACAGATTGAACTAAGATTGTGAATATGTTTAGTTCAGTTGATCTCCACCTGAAAAAACGATGTGTGTTATTCTTCTAAAGCTCCAAAGCACAGTCTGATATTGCACCAAAGCCTCCTTAATAAGCCTTTCAAAATGAAGAGTAAACAAAGGCAGGACAGCAGTGCAGTGTCATACAAGGACTCCGACGCAAATATGAAACCTGAATGACACATATTTCAAATTAAAATAATTACAAACTGAGGTCATGCTTGTTTTTGCTTGTCCTTGTACTGTACTGTACTCTGACTGTGAATACAAATGTCTGTCCCCTCCACTTTGGCCTTCATAATCTGTTTACGTCGACCTTTAATTACCAGTTTTCATCTCATTTGTTCTTAATTTAGTCACAAAACCAAGATTTTTTTGTGCCACATGAAACAGACAAATGAGACTCCGTTCAGTGAAGAGGAGATGGGTCTCTTTTAGTCACATTTTTGTTGCTTTAAGTCATGTTGTTATTGCTTTTAGTCGCGTTTGTGTCTCTTTTAGTCACATTTTTGTTGCTTTAAGTCATGTTGTTATTGCTTTTAGTCGCGTTTGTGTCTCTTTTAGTCACATTTTTGTTGCTTTAAGTCATGTTGTTATTGCTTTTAGTCGCGTTTGTGTCTCTTTTAGTCACATTTTTGTTGCTTTAAGTCATGTTTTTATTCGCGTCTGTCACACTTAGTTGCATTTTGTCACTTTTAGTCACGTTTTTGTCAAGTTTGTGTCACTTTTAGTTGCGTTTGTGTCACTTTTAGTCACGTTTAGCCAGATTTTTGTCAGCTTTGTTCCACTTTTAGTCATGTTTTTATTACTTTTAGTCGCGTTTGTGTCACTATTAATCACGTTTTTTATCACTTTTAGCCACACTTTTGTCAGCATTGTGTCCCTTTTACTCACGTTTTTTGTCACTTTCATTTGCGTCTGTCACATTTAGTTGCATTTTGTCACTTTTAGTCACGTTTTAGTCACGTTTGTGTCACTTTGTCGCGTTTGTCACTTTTTGTCGCGTTTGTCACTTTTAGTCACATTTTTATCACTTTTCACCACATTTGTCAGCTTTGTGTCCCTTTATTCGCGTCTGTCACACTTAGTTGCATTTTGTCACTTTTTGTCAAGTTTGCGTCACTTTTAGTTGCGTTTGTGTCACTTTTAGTCACGTTTAGCCAGATTTTTGTCAGCTTTGTTCCACTTTTAGTCATGTTTTTATTACTTTTAGTCACAACTTTGTCACTTTAAGTCATGTTTTTGTTGCTTTTAGTTGTGATTTTGTTGCTTTTAGTCACGTTTTTTTGTCACTTTCATTTGCGTCTGTCACATTTAGTTGCATTTTGTCACTTTTAGTCACGTTTTTGTCAGCTTTGTGCTTATTTTAGTCATGTTTTTGTTACTTTTAGTCACAACTTTGTCACTTTAAGTCATATTTTTGTTGCAAATGTAACAAGGTTAAAGTGTATTGAATATCATCAAAATATGTATCACACCCCCATTTTATTTTGAAAGTTCTGTTTCTGTAACTGGTAGTGGTGGTAACCGTGGTAACCCCCCCCTGCTCTGCCCCTTCTACTGTTGAGAGACTTGAAAACGGGGCAGAAGCTGATGTCACCACAAGTTACCAGTTCCTGTATTTTTTTGTGTGTGATTTCAGGTATGTAATTTATGGGGGAGTTGTGCTTAATATGTTTATCATTAGTTCGCAAGTTTGAATTTCAATTAATATGTTTTCGTTATGAACTGTGTGTTATTATATATAGATAATTATTTTTTCTTTAAATTGTAATACCACTATACGATCAAGCCCCTTCTACTGTTGAGAGACTTGAAAACGGGGCAGAAGCTGATGTCACCACAAGTTACCAGTTCCTGTATTTTTTTTTGTGTGATTTCAGTCTTCTTGATAAAACTCACAAAACCTTCATGACTGGTGTCGTCTATGCAACCTGGGTGAAAGTTCAGGGGTTACATCTGGTGCCGTGACCCGTCGACTCAGCAAAGTGCCGTGTTCCAAGTGCTGTGTGTCTGAGTCCTGGCTACACCCGAAGTCGCAGTACTGGACTATTGCTATTCCAACTCACCTTCGGCTGCAAGTCATTCAGAGACTGACACTTACAAAGGTTTTAAAACTAGACAGTTTTGGTCATAAAGCCAATCACTATTTGTTTTTACTCATTTGAAAAAGCTAATGAGACAAATTGCTGTTTTATACTGATATTATTTTACTGTTTATTGCGAGCCAAACATGTCTGAAGCAAAGGGTACACAATTTGAAACCTCAGATATGCCGTATAAGGATGTACGTCCCAAAGCTGGTATTGGTAGAGGCATGTTTCTGTTTAACTCTGTACCTGAAAAAGTTGTGGGTTCATGTAACAGTTACAAAGACGTACATGTTGAGGGAAATGAAAGTAGACCAAGTTTGTTAAGGGAGAATAGTGTTCAAATGCCTTTCACCTCAACTCCTGTTCACCCCCAGCCTGACACAGATAACTCCCTTAGACACCTGGGTGTTTTAATCACAGAATTGGGAAAACATATTGGTGATTCAGTAACAGCTAGACTACTGACTGAGAAAGATCAGCCTGCCACTAGTGCTGCAACAGTTGATCTGATGCAACTAAGCATGCTTTTGAAAGCAGACTGCAAAGAACCCCCCATCTACCGAGGTGATCATTCTGACAAATATTCTGTCCAAGAATGGATTGACCTCATGTCCATATTTTTAAAAAAGAAAGGAGTTATCGTCACTAACCAAGCGGATGAGATCTTGAGTAAACTTATGGGACGAGCAAAAGATGTTGTAAAAATTGGCCTTCGCAGTGATCCATCTTTGAGTGTAGAGCAACAACCTGAAATAATCTACACTATACTTAAACATCATTTCAGTGACGTGTCATCTTCTTGCTTACCACTGGCAGATTTTTACAGTACCCTCCCAAAAAGTAATGAAAGCCCAATTGATTATTGGGTGAGACTAAATAAAGCAGCTGATGTGGCAGAAGAATGTCTACAACGTCAGGGGAGGAGTATGGGAGACCTAAGTAAAGAGGTAGCGCTGATGTTTGTGAGACATTGTAATGAACCTTCTCTCTCTCTTGTATTCAAAACTAAGTTGGCTGCTACCTGGACAGCCAGAGAAGTACAAGAGAGAATTGATGAGTATCATAGAGAGTTGAAGTCCACAAATATGAAACCTGTGACCAATCAGTTTACCAGACAGGCTGTTGCTGCAGTATCAGAGGAAACACCAAAGGGACCAAAATCAGATGAGAGAGGACAGCTGCAGCAAAATGCAAGTATACCCTACCAAACTGGTGAACTTAAAACAATACAGAGCAGCATGGATAAAATGATAGATATGCTCAGTGAAGTGTTGAGTGATATAAGGTCACCAAGTAAAAATCCTGCTTCAGATGGACACGCTAATTATGTTCAAAGACGAAGAGCACCAGTACCTAAAGAATGCAAAGTCTGCAATAACAGCTCTCATTCTACAACTGCACACTGTAAACTGCATCAGCTCTGCTTCCAATGTTACCGACCAGGTCACACTAAACAACAGTGTCCTAATGTCTCCTTTATTACACCCCAGCCAACATCTGCTTCTCCTCAGCCTCAGGGAAACTAGCCGGCCTGCATGGTAAGAGGGCAAGTGTAGGCCTTAGCAGCTCCCTCAATGATGATCTCCAATCAGTGTATGAATCAGCCTGTGAAAGCCTGCCAAGTCACACTACAGTAGTGATGCAAAATTCTCAGCGCTTAAAAGGAAGTGACAGTTTGTTCTACACACCGGTTGTTATCGATGAATGTGAAACTGTATCTGGCATGTTAGACACCGGCTCTATGGCATGTTCAATAAATGAGGCAGTCGAACAGAAACTTATCACTGCTGGCAAAATAGACCCTGTGGATCACCAATGTCCAGATATTGTCCTCATTGGATGTGGGGGACAGCGTGCACACCCAAAGAGAGTTTGTGATTTGAGGCTTGAAGTTTATGGTTGTACAGTCATTGTGCCAACACTGGTTGTTCCTGGTCAAGTAGATGATCTTATAATTGGGACAAATGTGATCAAACACCTGACACACAAGTTTAAAGGGTCAAAAGAGTATTGGGAAATTATCTCTGCTCCCAGTGCAGAAGGCCGCGAGGACTTCCTCTCCATGTTAGCTGGTACCCAACAGTGGAGGGGTGAAAATGTACCTAACATTGTGGGCACTGCCAAACTCAATCAATCTGTAACTCTCCTGCCTGGGCATGAACATCTTGTTTGGGGTAAACTGCCAGAGAAGTCTCGAGGAATCCCTGGGTTCTCTGTGGTAGTTGAACCAACAAAATCTCGTTCCATGCCAAGAGACATTCTTGTTGGCAGAGTAGTGACTCCTTTGTGGGGAGATGGATGGGTCCCTATGAAAATTATAAACCCTACAGAGAAGCCAATAACACTAAGAAGAAATGCCAAGTTGGCTGATGTGTCACCTTGTCTATCTGTCGAAGAGCTCCAATCGAGCAATACTTCTTTCATGTCCAATAGCCAGCAAATCTATACCGCCCAGTCAGACATTTCAGAATCCTTAAAGCAGATTGGCCTAAATGAGCTGGATTTGAAGTCCTGTGAAGTATCTGATCACTATAAGGCAGAAATGTGCAACCTTGTGATGAAGTATGCTGATGTGTTTTCTAAGGACAAGCTTGACTGTGGTGAAGTTAAAGATTTTGTACACAAAATTAATCTGGTGGATGAAAGACCCTTTAAACTGCCTTACAGACGAGTTCCACCTGCTCACTATCAAAAACTCAGAGACACGTTAAATGAAATGGAAGAAAAGGGCATCATCCGGAAATCAACAAGTGAGTTTGCCTCTCCACTTGTCTTGGTTTGGAAAAGAAATGGTGATCTACGCATCTGCACAGATTTCAGATGGCTGAATGCCCGCACAGTGAAAGATGCCTACCCTCTTCCACATCAGGCAGATTGTCTCGCTGCTTTGGGTGGGAACATACTTTTCAGCACCATGGACCTCACATCTGGGTTTTATAATGTCCCACTACATGAAGACCACAAAAAGTTTACTGCCTTTGCCTCTCCAGTTGGCTTGCATGAATATAACAGACTTCCTCAGGGTCTATGCAACAGTCCAGCAAGTTTCATGCGCATGATGATGATGATCTTTGGAGATCAGAATTTCCTGAGCTTGCTCTGCTATCTTGATGATCTTATGGTTTATGCACCAAGTGAGGAGGAGGCACTGAAACGACTTGAGATGGTTTTTACACGGCTACAGACATACAATCTAAAACTGGCCCCTAAGAAATGTCATTTCCTTCGTCGTTCAGTTCACTTCCTTGGCCATGTTATTGACAGTAATGGTGTGGCTACAGACCCTGAAAAAGTGGAAGCCATTTCAAAAGTGTCCAGATCAGATCTAATGTCACCAGATGGCTTCACTCCATGTCCAAAAAAGATCAAGTCATTTCTGGGTTTAGTCATGTGGTATCAGCGATTCATTCCGAATTGCTCAACAGTTGCAAAACCCCTCTTCCAGCTTACAGCCGAAGCAAAGACAAACAAAGGAAATAAAACAAAGCAAAGGCGTCGAAATACTTACCGCAGACTAGCAGAAGCTGACTGGACTTCAGATTGTGACCTAGCGCTGCAGAATCTGAAGGATGCCTTGCTCAGTAATGTGATCCTAGCCCACCCAGATTTTTCCAAACCATTCATCCTATCCACTGATGCTTCTACAGATGGTTTGGGCGCTGTATTGTCCCAGGTGGCACCAGACAGTGACAAAGCTCGGCCAATAGCTTTCGCCAGTAAGACCATAAACAAAGCTCAAAGCAAGTATCCCGCACATCGCCTCGAGTTTCTGGCTTTGAAATGGGCAGTTTGTGAAAAGTTCAGTCACTGGTTGAAGGGTCATGTTTTCACCGCTTGGACCGACAACAACCCACTATCTCACATTCTCACCAAGCCCAAGTTAGACGCATGTGAGCAGCGCTGGGTTGCAAAATTAGCAGCTTATGACTTTGACATCAAATATGTGCCAGGGCCAAAGAACATTGTGGCAGATGCTCTAAGCAGAGAACCCTTTGTCATGAAGAGGATTGGTGAGCGTCTTATAACAGAGCCTTACCATTGCTTGTTGAAGGAATCTGAGTGTGTCCCTGGAGGTGACGTGCAAGAAGTCTTCAGATGGTCCAACATATGTCAGTCCACTCAGAAAACTAAAAGGCTGTGCAAAGTTGATGCTCTAGTTCCAGTTCCACCTGTTGGCTCCTTGTCAGAGGCAGAGACATCAGCGTTATTAAAATGTCACATAGAATGGGACACAGCCTCAAGAATCAGATCCACAGTGTTGGTAGATCACATTCAAGCTATCATGTCTGCTGGTCAGGACGCCTTACCATCAATGTCCAAAGAGGAGCTCAGACACAAACAACATGAGGACCCTAACCTGACACGAGTCATATTTTATGTGGAGCGTCAGCGCAGACCATCCAGGAGAGAAAGAGCTAATGAAACCACTGAGACATTGAGGTTACTAAGGCAGTGGCACAAGTTGACTCTCAAAGATGCAATCCTTTATCGTGTGTCCAGAGATGTGATCACAAGGAAGAAAAGACACCAGTATATTGTCCCACTGTCCCTGAGAACAAATACATTGTGTGGCTGTCATGATGATGCAGGGCACCAAGGTCAAGACCGAACCCTATCTCTTATGAAACAGAGGTTCTATTGGTGCACTATGGAGCGGGATGTCCGTGACCATGTAAGGCATTGTGCCAGATGTGTGATGGCCAAGACACCAGAGCCAGATGCTCGTGCACCTCTTGAGAGCATTAAGACTACAGCTCCACTGGAGTTGGTCTGTATCGACTTCTGGACAGCTGAAGATGCCAAGAATCGCCCAGTAGACGTCTTGGTTGTGACAGACCACTTCACAAGACTGGCACACGCATTCTACTGTCCTGATCAGACAGCTAAAAATGTTGCACGGAAGCTCTGGGACAACTTCTTTTGTTATTATGGCCTGCCTGAGAGAATACACTCTGATCAGGGCACAAATTTTGAAAGTGAGTTAATAGCTGCCTTACTTCAAGTGTCAGGTGTTAAGAAATCCCGCACGACTGCATACCATCCAATGGGAAATGGGTCTGCTGAACGTTTCAACCGCACTCTTGGCAATATGATTAGGACACTCTCCCCACGTGCAAAACAGTCCTGGCCTCAAATGTTGCACACCTTGACATTCATGTACAACAGCACTGCACATGAGACAACTGGGTTCCCTCCATTCTACCTCATGTTTGGCAGAATCCCCCGCCTACCTGTTGATGTGCTATTTAAGTCTGTTTTGAGGGAAGATGGTGAAGTGTCCTTCCCGCAGTATGTTGAAGATCTAAGAAAAGATCTCCAGGAGGCAATAGAAGTTGCAGAAAGGCATGCAAGTCATGAACAAAGACAACAAGCAGAGTTCTACAACAAGAGAATCAAAGGAGTAGATATTGAGCCAGGTGACAGAGTTCTTGTAGCAAACAAGGGAGAAAGAGGTCGTCATAAATTAGCTGACCGATGGGGAGATGTGGTGTATACTGTCGTGAGCCATAACCCAACAACTCACACCTTTAAAATTCAAGACCCCGTCTCAGGTCAAACAAGAGTTATCCACCGTAACCTCTTACTCTGTGTCAATTTCCTGCCAGTCATTCCTGAAGCCAATGAAAATACATCGTTTATATCCTCCTGTCTCTCAGAAAATCAGACTGACCTCTCTGCTGAACCCCCATTGGAGCCTGACCAGCCAGACCCTACCTCTCGTACTGAGCACTGGGTCTCTTCACTGCCCACAGAGACTATTGTCCACCAGGCTGATATATCTGTATCTTCTGCTTTGTCTTGTGAAGATGTGCAGTCTGACATAGATGCTCTCTCAAATGTCCCTGTCCCCAACTCTGACATACTTCAGACTGACACTGTGCGATCCAGAGCTGGGCGGATTATTAGGCCTGTGAATAGGTACACCTGTTTAATGCATGAACAGAAAATGAATTTTAGAAGGCCTATTAAAACATGGGTGTAGTCTATAAATATGTTTTACACACGCTACACAAGCTCTAAGGTTGTGTTTTTAAGAGCTGGTTTTATGTTTGCATGGCTGAATATTGCAAAAGGTGTATGTGGGCACGTTTTATATCGTCAAAGAGGTTTCTTTGAGTTCATTATTGAACAGCAATTTTGTTTGATATGGCACATTGTTCTGCATGTGCTATTCAGTCAGTTTAAGCTTTTGTGACGCATTGCATTTGTTTTGAAATTTTGATGAATTCAGGGGAGGAGAATTTAACAAGGTTAAAGTGTATTGAATATCATCAAAATATGTATCACACCCCCATTTTATTTTGAAAGTTCTGTCTCTGTAACTGGTAGTGGTGGTAACCGTGGTAACCCCCCCCTGCTCTGCCCCTTCTACTGTTGAGAGACTTGAAAACGGGGCAGAAGCTGATGTCACCACAAGTTACCAGTTCCTGTATTTTTTTTTGTGTGATTTCAGGTATGTAATTTATGGGGGAGTTGTGCTTAATATGTTTATCATTAGTTCGCAAGTTTGAATTTCAATTAATATGTTTTCGTTATGAACTGTGTGTTATTATATATAGATAATTATTTTTTCTTTAAATTGTAATACCACTATACGATCAGGCCCCTTCTACTGTTGAGAGACTTGAAAACGGGGCAGAAGCTGATGTCACCACAAGTTACCAGTTCCTGTATTTTTTTGTGTGTGATTTCAGTCTTCTTGATAAAACTCACAAAACCTTCAAGACTGGTGTCGTCTATGCAACCTGGGTGAAAGTTCAGGGGTTACACAGAGTTTGCAGTTTTTATGATTAAAACTGTATATTTTGTTGTTTGTGGAGGAAATCATTGCACTTAAAAAATTGCAGCCATTCCGATTTGCTCTTTCCGTTCATTCAAACTGGGATTCGTTTGATTTTAATTAATCGTACAGCTCATAGCTTAATATGTACTCTCTTTTGTTAAAATAAAACAATAATTGTAATAATACACATTTTTAAATTCCCTTTGTCCTTTTTTCCTTGTTGTACGCTCCAAAATATCCATCTATTGTTTCCATTGCAGGTGTTTTATGTCCCAGACACATGCTTTTCAAGTCAAATGGGTTGTTAATTTTAATGATATCTGATTTCAAAGGGTTAAGTTTACTGTGCTAAACGGCACTGATCTTACCTTCACTAAATTCACATTAAAATCCATCTTTGTATTTAATAAGAAAAAATAGAACCAAAAAGAAATTAAAGGAAGTAAATCAGGATTCGTGGGTGCACGGTGGCAGAGCGGCTAGAGCTTCTGCCTCTCAATAAGGAGATCGTGGGTTTGAATCCCGGACCACTCAAACATCACACGATCTCTCTGGGTGGAGTCTGCATGTCCTCCTCGTGTTACCGTGGGTTCTCTCCGGGTTCTCCGGCTCCTCCCACCGTCCAAAGACATGACGCTGTAGGTTAATTGACAACTCTAAATTGCCCGTAGTGTATGAATGTGAGAGTGAATGGTTGTCTGTCCTTGTCTCTGTGTTTGCTGCGACGAGTCGACCACAGTCCAGGACCGCCTAAGGTCCAAAGTCACTGGGATAGGCTCCAGTCACCCGCGACCCCTATCGGGAATAAGCGGTAGAAAATGAATGAAATGAATAAATCAGGATTCATTATTTGCCACATCGTTCAGCTCTAAAGCATGACCTACATAAATATCTCTAAAAGGTGAATGTGCAAACAAATCGTGTAATCCTGCAGAGAGGAGTCCACCCGCTCGATTACCCGCACGAGGAGTTCTTGTTCATGATTCAGCGCCTCTCTGTGGGACGTCCGAGTGAAGGACACTGGAGGTGAGGTTTGCTGACGCTGCAGGTTTGAGACGCATTTGGCAGGACATTTTCTCAAAAGCTGAATGATAATGAATTTACAACTGTATGACGAGATGAAAAAAGCTTCTTTTGGCCACATTGTATGAAGATATGTTTAGTTGTGGGGGTGCACGGTGGTAGAGCGGCTAGAGCTTCTGCCTCCCAATAAGGAGATTGTGGGTTCGAATCCCGGACCACCCTGACATCACATGAATGAATGTTTAGTTGTGGTTTGTCAGCAGGAGCCTCTTCCTGTCTCTGTCCTGTTTACTTCCTCTGTGTCTTCTCGTTTACGTGCGCCTCTCGTCTTTTCTATGTTTGAATCCTTCCGTCTTTCAGGTGTGAGAGGACACAAGCCCGAGTAGCCTCCTATAATCGACCTTCGACTATCACTTTGTCCAGAGGGCTCGTCGTCTTCAGGCCTCATACGCTCATATTTACACTGTATTCTGAGGTGGTGTGGTCCTTGAATATTCAGGCTTAAAACTTGAGCTGCACGTGTGATCATTTGGTTATGAAGGGTGACTTTGACGTCTTCGCGAGCACAACTGTAATAATGGCAATAATCTTTGGAGTTGTTGTTGTCCTTATCCTGCATTCAAACAAAAAATGTCTGTTTTCACCCACCCCCCATCCCCAACTTCAGCTCTTTGAATAAAAATATGAACAAAATAAACTGGTTCACCTAAAAATGTCACATAGCCGTTAAAAAACAAAACTAAAAACATACACATGTCTATGTCAAATTTTATTCAAAAAGCACATTTAAAACAGCCAGAAGACCAAATTGCTGCACAGGCAGTTTATACATATGGCATGTTGTGTATATATAAATATAAAAGGAAACATGAAAAGTATAATACAATTAAGTTCTGCTCGTCACAGGGAAATGCCATTCTGAAGAGCTGGCAGCAGAGAATCAGGTTTGAACAGGAGGTCAACAGACTTGTTTCTATTGTCAAGTCGTTTTAGACCAACTATTGCAATTTACAATCAATCATAGAAAATATATAAAATATAAATAAAATATGGCAAAGGCTGAAGTCTGTGTTGAGTGACAGTTTCACAGTGCCAGACTTTGGTCTTGAATCAGTGATCAGATTCAAAAGCAGCTCACACACGAGTGGCCCATCGAAGCAACTGCTGATGTGATTTTGGGCACTACAAAAATAAACTGGATTGAATTGAAAGAGTCTGGACTGTTGGAGCTCTTGAGTTAAAGTTAAGATTCTCTGCTCACACAATCAGTTTATCAGCTCGGTGCCTGTGATGGACGAATCAAACAAAATATTGATATACTGATAATGACAGGTATTGAAAATGATTGACATCAGTATTTAACATTTCTCAAAAAAATAAAAGAAAATAAATGTTAAATGTCAAACTACATTTTTTTTTTTTTATAGGTTGGGGACACATGTTTACTTTTTATATTAGATTATTTATTTTATTTATTAACCTTTATTTAACCTGGTAAGAACCCATTTAGATCGAAACCTCTTTTTAAAGGCTGACCCAGGGAAAAGTGAAAAATATAAC
Source organism: Rhinogobius similis (assembly GCA_019453435.1). Classification (NCBI taxonomy): domain Eukaryota; kingdom Metazoa; phylum Chordata; class Actinopteri; order Gobiiformes; family Gobiidae; genus Rhinogobius; species Rhinogobius similis. Next base: position 5,116,963 of record CM033634.1, on the reverse strand, counting down.
AGCAGCACAAATCACAAAAGAAATTTTTCACTTTAAGAGAATTTTAAGAAATTAAGACAAACTCTACATTCAAAGACACTGACAAATTATTGAAAGATTCATACGCTTTGTTTTTCAAACTTGTGCAAACAGCTGAGACCAAAAGTTCAAGTTAGTAAGAAAATAATGAAATGCAAAATAAAACGATTTAGAGACGCATTTTATACAAATCCAATGGTGTCGGTATCAGATGGACACCACAAACCTGGATTTTTTAGAAAGATTAAAGATGAGAGCGGCAACAATATCTCAGTAGCTCGAGCTCTCGTCCTCCAACCCGAAGGTCGCAAGTTTGATTCCCGCTAAATTGTGACCATGGGCTTTTCACCTCCGAGTGTGGAGTGGACGATGACAACAGTGAAGCGCTTTGAGTCACAGTGACCGCTCTGTCTGTTCAGAGATTCTCCCCACGGTCTCCTTTCATGCAGCTTTTCAACACTTTTTCACATTTTGTGTATATTTGAGGATTGTCTCCAGAGCCGGCAAATGTCAGCGCCTTCTTGTGATTCGGACAGGAAATCTTTCTCCAGCTTGATCCGTCATGTCTGTTTCCTGGGCCTCGACAGACGAGCTGATGGATGCAGAGAGGGTTTAAGTGACAGACAAACATGTGGCTTCTCACTTAGTGTTTCTACAAATACGGCCGTGATTGAACTGTATATTGCAGGTTGTGACAAAAAGATAGTTAAGGAAAGGCACTAAAGGCTTAGTTTTTTGCTTAGTTTGAGCTTTCAACAACAAACTTGTCCAATCTGCTCCTAAAGAAGTTTTATTACTCAATTTACTCCACTTCATCCATAGATTTCTCTGGGACATTATGACTTCAAAGACTGTTTTCTTAAAGGGCATTGTTCCCCCACAGAGACATAAACATCACTAAGGCCCTGTTCACGCGACAACTGTGGTCAGGAAAACGCATTATTCAGGACTAATTCGATCTGTGTTTAGATGAAAACGACAAGGTGTGAAGAAAACTATTTTAAAGGAACATATTCTGCTATAGGGACTTTTCTGAGGTGTTAACCCTGTTCTAACTGTGTTCCATCATCAAAGACACACTTGAGTTGCATTTAGGTTCATTCACACTAGTTTGATGAATCATGGTTTGAAAATCCTCTCCCTCCGAGTCGTCAGAAACACTCTCGGCTGAACTCCCTCAATGTGACGTCTTTTAATAATTGATGTCACCTCAGGGATGATCTTCAGCGGTTTTAAGTCTCTTTCTGAGCATTTCTGCCGTCTAAACACGATCACTACAAACTAACTAGCGAACTTGTATTACTTCACAACGCATGTTTAGCTTGTATAAGCACCATGCAGCCAGTAGATGGCGCCTAAACTCAGTAAGTGCCAGGGCAAACAGAACCAGATACAGATGTTAATTTTTTTCACAAACAATTTTTTTTTTTTTAAACATGAGGTGCCAAACTGAAGGTACTCAAGAGCATGTTTCAAGGCTAGTAACGTTATAAAAATGTGTTATGTTTTTCCTTTAACTCTAATTAAGCTGCAGTACTTTTACTTGTCCAGCAGAAAGCGCTGTGCTCCTTCTGACACACTGTACTACACGTAGAAATAATCTTGTCTGCTTTTCCGAGAAAACTTTTGATAATGTGCTTTCTGAGGCATTTCTGGCAGACCCTAAAGTTAAAAAAACAAACATTTTTGTGCAGTTTATTTTATAGATTTAAATGTATGGGGCCTAACATAGTTATATTTTGCGATCGTGGGTCACTCATGCTTCTGCTCTCAGCCAATCACAGCACAGACAGGGGCTGCTCTTCGTGAGAAAAACAGTTTGTCCAGTATTTATGATGTGAGAACGGCGTCCGACCCAAACAAACCCACCTCCCCCTGTGGTGTCAGGAAGCACAGAGTGAACAAGGATTCAAACAATCAAAGAGGAAAGTTCTTCCAAAGACTTCGCTTGAGTTCAGCTTTGAAACAGATCGAGAGCCAAAAAGAATAAAGAGGCCTATCACACAATCCAATGTGATCAAGGCCAAAAAAAACCCCGCAGAGATCGATCTGCAAGACTTGGGCGTTAATGAGTTCAGAGTCCAATTGGAGCACAAACAAATGGATATATATAATCTGAAGAGTATGTAGTGTGAAAAGGTTCTGTAGAGAGTGTATAAAAGGCTAAACGTGATAGTAACTGACTCATGCTCTCCAGTAACAATATACTATTTTAGTGAAACCATCATATCATGATTTGATAATTAGACAAAAGAAAATAGCTTTAGTTTCCTTCTAAAGACAATTTTGATTACATCAGAATCATGATCTCGGCTCTAAAAATCATGATAAACTTGATAGTATTTACAAAGTATTGAATAAAGATGTGCTACATTTGATTTTGAGTATGAGAATCGCTAGAACAATGAAACTGGTACATTTTTATATAATTAGTATGTCACAACATGAACCAGGTTCAGTCAAGTTTTCAGATTTAATTGTCCAATTGTGCAATTATGGCCATTTTTACAGATAAAATGCTTTCCTTCAATATGAAAACATTATATGATGACAAACTTACATACATTTTTACTTTTTAAACTAATTTATTTGAGTAAACTACAGGAACAGTTTCAAATTGATATCTTTAAGATGAGACACTGCAGGTGAATAAGAAAGAAATATTAAATTTAAAGATATTAATTTGAAACGTCTCCCATAGTTTAGTCACATAAATGTAATAAGTTTTTCATCATGTCATGTTTTCATGTAGAAATAAGGCTTTTTATATGAAAAAACTGCCAAAAATACACATATTTGGGACATATAAAACTAAAAATGTCTTGTTTCATTTTGTACATATTAGTTACAAAAAAAATGACAGAGGGGATTTTGTATTTCTTATTTAGTCTTTAAGTAAACTAGATTGGACTGAAAATTATCCTAAAAATTCAAATTGTCTCATTTTTTTGACTTAAGACTTCAATAAATCTGTTTTAGAATTAGATATCAAAAAATCCTTCAGTACGTTTCGTCAAAATCTTGTTGAGTCCAAGATTGTAAAGTGTGAAGTGTGTAGGAGCTACTTTGAGTGGTGATCCTTATGTCCCGAGGGAGAAAAATGCATTTTAAGAAAACAGCCTTTTAAGTTACAATGGCCCATAGATTTCAATGGATGAAGTGGATTAAATGAAACAATAAAATATTTTCAGGAGCAGATTAGACAAGTTTGTTGTTTCCACATGAAAGGCCATATGTTGAGAGAGCAAACTGACCAAAAAACAAAACATTAGTTTTGCCTGTAGTGTCTCGCCTTAAATGTAAGATATTTTCCTATTCACCTGCAGCGTCTCACTTTAATAACCACCTTTTCAAAGCCGTCATTTCCTCTGACACCCGTGACACTTTCTGACACGTTTCTGCATCTCTTTTGGGCCTGGCTGCGCGGGTTAATGGCTTTGTTTTGTGGAGCTGATTGAAACGCAGATAGTAAAAGGTCCGTCCGCTGTTCGGGCTAATTATATGTCAGGGGTGGACCAGCGTCACTGAAAACCACAACACCGGACAAGTTTAGACCACAAAGGCGACTCGTAATTAAACACTTGCAGAGATATTTGTGAGAAAACATCTGCGTGAAGCGAAATTAAGTCTATTTAAAGCGTGTTCTGTGCTATTTGGGCTGAAACGCTGCGGAGGCGGACAGCCAGAGCGACTGCACGGCGTTTAACAGGAAATGAGAAGAGAGTCCAATTTGTGGTGTAAAATGTAAACATATTGCAACACAAGGATGAAAAGAAAATGCATATAATGATGTTAAACTAAACAGGACAGATATAGCTGTTTTGAAAGTCTGTAGGGTTGGATATATAGCTTTTTAAACCAGTAATAGATGTCCCAGTTTGTATTTTGCCCATATATTTTTACTTATCGTCTTTCTTTGTGGTGTTTGCATGTTCTCTCTGTGTTTGGTGGGTGCTTTCTCTATTCACCTTATTCCAGAAGTTGCCGTACGCGCCGCCGTCTTGTTTCCGTTGTATTAGTTTACACGGAGCAGACGAGCTCAACAGAAAATAAGTTCTACATGGACTAAAAAGACGTTTTCAGACTGACAAGGAAATCGTTGCGTTGTTGACTTGTTGTTGCTCGTGTTCATTAAACATTTTACACAAATCAATCTACTTTATGTAACATTTTAGCGGCGAGACTTTTCCCTCGCTCGTCATTAGCTTTAACGGAGTTCTCGTCAAACGGAAGTGCGTTTACAACAAAAGTGCAAAAAACGGCAAAAGTGGGCGGGGCAGAATAAGGTGAATACATCTATCTAAAGTAATCTGAGTAAAGCGTATAACGTATAACAAATACAAAGAGACGGACTGTTAGGCCTGTCACGATAATTACTATATTGACTTGTCGTTAGGGCTGGGTGATACGGTGATAGAAATGGAATGGTGAGCTGGTCCCTGTGACAATCTGCTATTTTTCTGAAATCGTCGTATCGTGATTCACTGTTTGTCTCTTTAATGCAGCTGTCTGTTCAAACACCCTTTTTCTCCTGTTGTTTAGCCTCTGAAGCCTCTGAGCAGATGACTTTATTTACCTCTTAAAGGCCAGAGCTGCACAATTAAACCAAATTGACACAAAAATCACAATTTTAATGGACGCAATTAGCAAATCACAAAGGCAGCAATTTTTTAAGTGAAAAATTTCTTCCACAAACAACAAAATGTCTTTCTTTGCTTTGAATAAAAACTGCTCACACTGTAGTTTAGATTTGTACAAACATGTTCTGAAAACATCTGAAACAAGCACGACCAAAAGCGATGAAAATGCGTTCAAAAGCAGCAAAAGCACGCCTACAAACAACAAACGCGACTCAGTGCACCAAAATGCGACTAAAAGCGACAAAGTGTTTACAAGACGTGTTTAAATATGATAAACACAACTGAACATGACAAAAACGCAACTAACAGCGACAAAATTATGTTTAAAATGTGAATTTGAACAGAATCATGTTATTAAAGCATAAATGTCAAATCTAATCACGATCGCACTGGTCAGAAAAATCACAATTAGGCAGTTTTCTTAAATTGTGGAGCTCGATTAAAGGCAACAGAAAAATACAAAGAACATGAATCGTGACAAAATCGAAATCATGATCTGACCCCAAGAAAAGCGTGATAATGATTTTTCGCCGTATCACCCAGCTCTAGTGATCATTCAAGATATGATGGAATGAACAATATATTTGGGGCTCAATATTTATCGTGTCCATTTTCTTTGCACTTTGGGGAACCTTTTCTTTGTTTTTTCAATACGATTTGAGTTGGAGAGAGTAAATTAAGACTTTTATGACTCATTATCGACACCCACAAACTACATAAATGTTTCATTGTGCTATTTGTTCATTGCAACTCAGGTTTGTTAATGAATTTGCAGTGTTTTCTGGGGGATTCTCTTGCTGTCAGTGGCATAAAGTAGTTTCATTGTTATTGTTCATCATTGTTTATCATTATACTTTCGTTAGCAATTTATCAGACTTCAAAATTTGTTATTGTGGCTGGCCTGTTGACTGTCTCTGTTATTTAGCTGTTGGCGGCATCACTATTCCCCAAACTTTAGTGGGTTGTTAACACGTTATAGATATGTTTTATCACCAAACAAAAGGTTGCAGCCTTTAATTTGGCAAAAAAGAACAAATGCCAAAGTTTCTGCATGAGCAAGAGATTATTTAGTATTTGTCCATCTCTCGTGTCCGCTCTGGTGCAGGTCTGTTGTCCTGCGGTCACATGGGTTTTAATATTCTCATGAGTTTATGCAGCTAAACTTGTTTACACTTTTCAAAATTCGCTTTCACTGTTGTGCACATAAATCTAAATGCACCTGAAGCGAGCGTCTAAATGTTTATGCAAATTAAGGGTTTAAAGGTCCCATAACATGCAAAATCGACTTTTCAGAGGTTTTAACCTTCCTACAGTGCTATTTGGGCCTCGTATGTGTGCCCAAAGTGGTTTTTTGATTGATTCCCGCATGTTTTCACTAGAGAACTGTCTTTTTGTCCCCCTCGGCTGAGCAGGCAGACGGGGGCTCATCCCATGGATGACGCGGCTTCCCATGGATGACGCGGTGTTTAAGCCACGCCTCCAGGAAGCGCGCAGCCGCAGAATAAAAACAGCTAATGCTAATGCTACACAGTAATTACACGATGGATACGACAGATAGAAGAGTTAGCTTGTTATTTACCAAACGGCAACGTCTGTCGTCGAGGTACTGGAGCACGTCAAACTCCAGGTCAGATCCAGGACGTAGGACTCAGCACGACGCACCGTCAGGACGGATAAAAGGTTTATTCCTGTGTTTGTGTATCGCTGTTTACTGGAGCAAACGGCGCATGCGCACTATCTCCGCTCTAGGCTTCGGCACGAGTTGGGCGGGGGAGGCGCGCGAGTTGAAGCGGGGAGCAGCCTGCTCTCTGTTCGGGGGCAGATCTCAGAGTGAGCCGTTTGCTTTTGCAAGGAGGGGGTCCAGTCCAAGAAATGGGTGTTTTTTGGAAACTGTTATGTTATGGATATTGCACAACGCAAAATTTTATCAACAAAGCCCTTAGAATAGACTGTGTAAAGGGGAAAATAGCAGAATATGGGACCTTTAAAATGCAATGTTTGGTGTTTACTTCTGCAATATTTCAAAATGCACATTATAAATAAGATGATGGAAGCACAACTAATGGGTGCTTACTGTTATGTCTTTTAACAATCTGAACAAGAGAACCAGCTGCATTGTCATATTTGTCGCAGTAGTTGTAGTCGGAGATTGAGGCAGATTTTTATTATATTCTCAAAAGTAATTTATATGAATAACAATAAATTAAACAACATTTTTAGGTTTTTCACATTAAAAGCACTGTAAAACAATATTTAGGGGTTAGTCACATTAAAAGCACTGTAAAACAACATCTTGGGGTTTTTCACATTAAATGCACTGTAAAACAACATCTTGGGGTTTTTCACATTAAAAGCACTGTAAAACAACATCTTGGGGGTTTTCACATTAATAGCACTGTAAAACAATATTTAGGGGTTAGTCACATTAAATGCACTGTAAAACAACATCTTGGGGGTTTTCACATTAATAGCACTGTAAAACAACATCTTGGGGGTTTTCACATTAATAGCACTGTAAAACAACATCTTGGGGGTTTTCACATTAAAAGCACTGTAAAACAATATCTAGGGGTTAGTCACATTAAAAGCACTGTAAAACAACATCTTGGGGGTTTTGGATACTGTTATCATTTCAGGTTTGTTCAATAACATTCAAATTGTACTCTAAGGGCTGTATTTTGCCCCTGGCGTTAGAACTATAACCAGGGGGTGGTTCCAGGTCAGGCTTTTGCTTCCTTCACGGCAGTAACACTAGCGCAAAGAGGCTGTACTTGTCCGCTGGAGGGCGATGTGACAGTCCATATATGGTGAACGCATTTGACCCAATGACTGAGAACTGTAGCATTTAAAAGGCCGTCAGTGTAGAAGATGTTTGACGGCACATCCAGGCAAAGAAAGAAGCCAACGCTTCACAGCGGAGGAGACACTTGTTCTTCTATAACAAGTCAAAGAACGAGAGACTCACATACGGGGACAATAAAACACCTCCAAAGCCTCACAATGTAAGCATATGTTGTTCAGCAGCGATTGTGATCAAAACAGCGGTGTGTCCTGAAGCCAGAGAGACCCCTGCAGTGACCACCGCTCTGAAGCTTCTCTGACCACTCCCTCCCAGTCCTGAAGCCACTCTGCGTCTGTCCTCCCAGATCCCAGCTGGTCCCAAAGGTTTTTGTTTATTTTTGAGCTGCTGCGCATCCTCAGCAATGAGCTGTGCTGTAAAGTATTAAAGCCTCATTTGCATCACTTGAGTAGACCTATAATAATGTAGGAACTTGAAACTGTTCCGAGGGACAAACGTACAACACTAAACGTCTGTCACAAGGATGCGCTCCAGTCACGCGCACCTCTCACTACAATCATTCATAAAAATTTAATTCCACCTGCTCTGTTCTTCATGCAGCGAGCGCGATCAGACACGCACTCACACGCACATCTCACACACTCACATCTCACTCACTGCGCTGTTTTTGCTGGACACAAGCAGGACTTGGGACTGAGGTGTTTTAGTCTGACGCCGATCAGTTCATAATTTAATGGAAACAGGCTCAATGCAATGTTCTTTTAACATTTGTAACAGATCAATACAGTTTTGCGCAAAAGCGAAATGGAAATTCAGCTAGTTATTTAAGGTAGACTGATTGTATTAATTGGACAATATTCATTATTCTGTGATGTATCGTTTTGGTTGTTTGTGCCCATTAAGCTTGTTTTATTAGGATTGTCTGGTCCATATGAGGATAGTAACAACTCCAGAAAATGTTTCCCATGTTATATTTTCCACTGCGCTAGTTTTGAAGTTTATTAGTCATGATTCTGGCCATTCACAGAATGTATCACACACGCCCTACATTTGCTTCATTCCACCTCATATTTTGGCGTGATCACACCTCTCATTTAGAGCTCCACGACGTCACCGTTTGCATTGGTGAAAAATGTCATCATTAACACCACCACCTAAAGGCCTTCTGTGGTAGATTTATGTGTAGAGGTGACATTTACAACAATGAAAACACAGATAAACACAGTTAAAGACAGAATTTAAACTGCAAAATTCACATTATCAGTTTATTCTGGCTGTTGTCTTTGTCTATTTGCGGGCCAAATAATGAGTTTGTCATACCTTAGATTAGCTCTTTCTCCCTTTTCTCGGGCTGCTTTCAGCTTGGGCAGCAGTTCCCTTCTTCTTTGCTGCACAACGTCTGAAAAGTCTAGGTTGATGTAAATGTTTGAACCCTTTAATTTTTTGGTAGAGAAAAGGATTCGCTGACGGTCTTTAAATCTTAGAAACCTCACAACAATTTTCCTGGGCTTTCTTCCTTCCTAGAACTGACCCATTCGATGTGCCCTCTCAATCTCAATGTTTGAGCCCTCAAGACCCAAGTTTTCAGACAGCATTTGTTGAATCTTGATTTCTAGTCCACTTACGGTTTCTCCTTTTTCCTCAGCAATCCCATCAATTAGTAAATTTGCTCTCCTAGATTGATTTTTAATATAATCATCCAACTCCTGCTTTGACTTTGCAATGCTGGTTTCAAATGTTTTAATTTTTACATCAGTGTCTTTATGTTTAGTTTTCATATCCTCCATGATGCCTTGGGTAAATTGCAGGCTTATTTTTTACTCCTGGACATCTCTGACAATATCATCCAACCTGTAGAATTCTTTCTGCTGATCCAATAACTGAGTAAGTGTACTCATGGTCACAACAGCATCATCATCAAGCGATGTTTTACTTGATTTGGGAGACATGATCACTCACTCTTACCAAGATGTACCAAATCAGATGTTATTGTGAGGATAGCAGGCCTAACAGGCCGAGAAGCCTCCAGAACAGAGTTTGAAAAGTTGCAAAATACAAAGTTCCTTACAACTCAAACGTTCTCAGAATCCACAATGTACAATCCCAGTGCATATATTGACCAAATATCAAACTTGATATGGTAGTCTTAAATGCAGATTTGTGCTTGTGTTCAAATCTCTTCATGGCCAAACACCAAACTACATGTCGGACATGTTAGTGCCATATGAACCTTCACAGGTTCTGAGAACTTCAGGGACCGGCCTCCTGCTGGTTCCCAGGTTCAGGACTAAACATGGGGAAGCAGCATTTCAACATTACGCTGCGAGACTCTGGAATAGCCTTCCTGAGGTTGTGAGATGAGCCCCTACTTTAACAATCTTTAAATCCAGGCTAAAATGACTGAAGGAATTTTATTTGCATTTTACTCTCTTTGATGTTTTCTAATATGACTATTTATGTTTTTAATTTCTGGCAATATTAAGTATTTTCTATTTTGGTTTTATCTGTTAATACTTGTGAAATTTGATTGATTGGTTGATAAACTGGCTGGAGAAATTACTGTCACTCCATTTTATCGTATAAAGCTCCAAGGATCAAAATTCGGGAAAGAAACTCATTTGATCAATTCTGTTGCACATAATTCTGCCGCTCAGTTGAAATGTTGAGGATCCCTTTTCTAATAAATGAATGTCTGCATAACCTCTATAAGAACTTTACCTTCCAAGACATAGCATAGCACAAAGCACTGACAGATTCTGATCATTCATTGTCTTCTTTTATCAAATAGAGTTCCCCATTTGGCTCCTGGTGGTGCAGTTCTCTGCCTGTGGTCTCATGATTGGAAGTGTCCTGACAATCCTGGGTTTTTGCTGTTCAAAATGGATTAAAGGTGAAATGTTTGTCTCTGCTGTAGCAAACAATCTTCTGCACCTTGCTTTAATTCTAATGAAAATAACAGCTTTCTTTCTTTCTTTAGGCAAACGCCTCGCCAGAGTGTAAGTACTGGGCTGTGCGCTCTGCTTTAGCGTGTCCACATGTCACATTATACACTATTTGTCTTTCTATATAGATAATGAATAGGAGCCAAATTAATGCCTTACATGTAAAATGTTTTAAGCTATTAGTCCACCTTTACATACTTTTCTGTTTTTCTTTAAAGCTCACAAGACTTGGACCCAGGTAAAGAAAGCGGATTTTAAATGTATCAATGATTACGGAGTGCATACGTATAATATTGCCTGTTGTAGGATATATTTGTAGGATATATATATATATATATATATATATATATATATATATATATATATATATATATATATATATATATATATATATATATATATATATATATATATATATATATATATATATATATATATATTTATATCATATTTTGGACATAATTGATTTGAACTCATACATTTCTGACAGGTTCCAGGACAATGAACAATATGGAGATTCAAAATGAAGATGGATATGAAAACATGGAGGCAACAGGACCATACATGCCTTTGGTAAGAATCAGTGTGTCATTGTAAACATTCTTCTATCATGGACCAGGACGAAAGAGTGATTACACTGACCATGTCAGGCAGAACCAGTGCGTGACTGAAGAGTAAGTACTGTAATAGCCGAAATTGGGGTTTCACTCATTCTACATTGCTAAGGTTAACTTTAACTTTAACTTTAACTTAGTCGTATCTGGTGTTTGTTCCGCCTGGCCGGAGCCCATCTGACCCAGTTCGCTTATTTAGATAAATGTCATCTATGTCATAAGTTAACCTTCCTCCTTGTTCTCATGTACTATGCTTTGACTATTATTGTATGTTGTGTCCTCATGATGTGTTATCTCTGAGTATAAAGCGCTTATACTCTGAATGTGTTGTACACCTGGCTGTGCAGGGAGAGATTACTCTGTAAAGGGACAGACGTTATTCACTCTGGTACCAGTGAATAAACAACTCATTGATCAGACTCATTCTCTCTGCATTTTTATTGTTCAACTTGTTTTAAAGAAATCCACAACTGCAATTCTCCCGTAACAGTTGGCGTCAACGAACAGCGGCCTTCGCCCGGTCTGGGTTCTCTCCCGGCGTGAGTCAGCGTCTGGCCACCTGGATCTTCCAGCCTCTAACCTCATCTGCTTTCTGAGACGGAGGGCTGTCTCACGGGGACGAGGACCACCGGCGCAAGGTTTTCGAACCAAACATCCTACTTTGTTGTGGTGAGTGAGTCTGCATCTTTAAGTTTTTATTAGATGTATAGGCGTTTAGAGCCCTAAAATTGTCCTATTACAATCTAATAAAAGTAAAGGGGGAAATTTAGTTTGATTTTAAAATTAATTGCAATTTGAAAACTTCTAGGAGTAATACTAAATAGTTACTAAGCATTCCTTCTGTTTGTCTGCCGATTGCTGGAGATAGCTCTGCTAAATATATTTGATTAAATATCTGAAGGGGTAGGAATCCTGCCTTGGACCAGACTGGACAGGTAGACCTTCTTGGGGGTCAGGCTGTCGGGAAGTCCAGACGCTGAAAGGGAGTCTGGCTCACTTTTTCCACTTAACTGAGCAAGAAATCTTGATTTAAGAGTGAGCTCTGTTTAAGTTTGTGTCACATCTTAAAGAAAACGAGAGGTTGGGTTAAGAGTAAAATCTATTGCAAGACCTTTGGCCTTTAAAGGGAAGATAAGTGAGCATAGATCTCTTCGGGGAACCTTTAAAAGAGTTTTTAGCCAAAGCAGGCTAAAAATACCTCAGAGTACTTAATTTATTGAATTGAATACACTAATATTGTTATTAAGTGACACATTAACCTGGGAATTTAAAAGAGCCCAGCTTAGGAAAAGTGGAGAAAGCTCTTGGGGAGTTTTCGGGACGGAGGTAAAACGTCTTAAAAGATACACGCTACATGACGCATGCGTAAAGCGGTGAAAGGTGCGCACTACCATTTTTATCTGGGAGATAAGAAATCTGGGAGATATTAAATATCTGGGAGATAAAATATCTGGGAGATAAAATGGGATCAAACCAGTCAGTGGTGGAGGAGGCCCCTACAAGCCCTCTAATTCAAGCCATGACAGACAAACACGGCAAGGAATGGATTTAAGTATTAACTGTGTGGTCCAAGAAATATAGCTTTCCTGAAGTAGGATCACTGAGCACTGATTTCTAAGAAAAATTAAAGCAAATTAAAGTTAAAAGACTTATTATAACGTAAACATTGATAACGTTAAAGAAGGAGACCTGAAAAAGAGAAAATAATAATAATATATATATATTTTTTTTAATTTAATTGAAGAAATAGAAATTAAGCAACAGTAAAGAATTACTCTGCACACATTTGCACTCACACGTCACTCATTATCTTTGTTTTTGTTTCTGTTACAACCTCCCTCTGACTGCTGCGAGCGCCGGGCTCCAAACCACTGCACGAGGGTCAACACGCTCTGTCCAGCCTTGTGGACCAGACCCTGTGGACCGGACTCTGGAGAAGATCAAGCTTAATAAGACCCACACCATTGCCACACCATTCCTCCACCAACGACCCGGATGCCCTCTTGGGCTACAAGCTGCACTAAGCTGGGCACAAATGAAACGGACTGCCATTATCTCAATGACATCGCCCAAACAAATCATTGCATATTGGACAATAAAGCTAACACGGGTGGATGAGTGCCACCTCAAAGAAGATTTAGTTCAAAGACAATGACTGATGTTGCAAAAGAAAGTTGCTGAGAAAGTCACATCTGAGAGACATTGTTTACAAAGCCACTATCAGGACCCAAAGAAAACAAAGCTTGCAAAGGAGAATCGGCCAAAACAAAACCACTATGGAGTTTTGATTAGGTACTTTCTTGAAATTTCACACAATATGGACCTAACTGTGGAGGTGCTCCTGCAGGGCATGGACGTGGGAGAAGATGAACATCTGAAGCTACTGCTTAAAGGCAGTGAAGAGGACACTGAGCAGAGTCTGGGCCTTCAGCGTGACCCTCTGACAGCAGCAGTGGTGGAGCAGAGCCCGGCCGTGCAGCAGACAGACAAAAAGGAGAGGTAACATACACAGCATTAGAACTTTAAAAGCCTTTTTAATGGAGAATGCATTTCCTGAAAATCAGTCACGTCATCAGCAGCACATACACAGCACATGCTCTCGCAACGAAGAAATGCTTTGCACTGATTCACTTTAAGAATAGCACACGATGCATTTTGATATGTCTGATCGCCCTATCGTAAAAAGTTTTTGGTCTCCGTATAAACGCAGTTCAAACCTGCTTACAGCTTAGACTGAGTGACATAATGAATATAGAGCTACATCTAAGAAGAAATAAATAGCTATATTAAAATAGAAATATAGAGCTTTGTTTTGCAACTGAATATTGTTTGGTTTGTTTGAGTATGTTTTTTTTTATGGCCAAGATTTTTTTGCGCACATTTTGTTTTGACAACAAGTTTAGGCGGAAACCCTGCAGGACTTTAATAGGATCTGGTTTTGCTCCTGTTTTTCGATTTTGGATTTTTTGTTGAAATGAGCTCATCTTTTTTTCCCTGTAACAAACAGTGGTTTTATGTAAATTTTAATGGATTTGACGTTTTCGAAAGAGTTAAAACCTCCCCAAATTCACATCTTGGAGGTTCCAAATAGTCTAACATAACATTTTGGTTATAAGAATTAGGTCGATACTGTTTTCTTTTTTTTTTTTTTTTCCTTCACGGGACTCTGAGGTCCTGGCCAGTTTTAGTCATGAGCCTGTGAACTAGAAAAAACTTGACTCCTCACAGGCCACAGACAAAACAGAGATAAAGGTGGCAGCTGTGAGAGAGGTCATCACAGCAGATTCAAACACAATACTGACATTGGAGTATTTAAAGTATTGAAAAAAGAGACATAGTAAATTTACAATTATGTTACTATTGCATGCACAACTAATATTTTCTTGTGTGAGCGCTCTTATTTCCTGTACAGGCTCCCGCTGTCGATCCTTGACCCCGTTCCTTTTCACCGCCTACTCTGCCTCCGCTCTCTGACCATCGACTGGACCCAGCTGAGGCCACAACGGGAAGTACTGATTATTTAAATCTTAATCTTAAGTACGACCAGCCATGGAGCTGGTTTACCTAAATAGTATTTAAACTTATTACATGTTCTAGAGTTATTGTAAGTTGAACTATTTTACAAAATTCATGCAAGCTCTTGGAATATATTTCACATAAGCAAATTTAACATTTTAGATGATTAAATAGCTTAATTAATTAAAACAAATAAATAAATAAAAGAAATTGAGATCTGCCAAATGCTGAATAAGAAACAAAGATGAGGACATGGTTTTAAAATAAGACATCCCAAATAAATTAATGTCTTTACTTTGTTTGTTAAAAGTCAATCTATAACTTGTAAAAGAGGCAGGAACACCCTCTTTCAAAAATTGTTTGCAAAAATATAACATTAAAATGGCATCGTTTACCAGGCCCTCAATGTCATTTCATATATTTATTTATTTCAAACTAAGATTGCAGATCACAAAGTGTTTTCTGTGCGGGTTGTGCTTTAGCGCATGATGGTGATTTTTGTCTTCCTTCTGAGACTTTTGCAGAGAAAACTGAGGTGCCACACAGCGACAGAGATCAAATGTGGATGGAGAAGGTCCAGGTCACAGCGGCTCAGAGGGCGGGGCAGACGGAGGGGATGAGGAGGTCAAGGAGCAGCAGGAGGACATCACAAACGGTTCGGCTGACGCAAAGGACACAATTGAAAACTGCAAGGAGTATCACCCAAAACCAGGTGACGTAAAAAACATACACAGGTCAGTTATAGATGTAGACATTGGTGGTGTTGAATTTTAAAAAATAAATAATTGGGGGACAAACAAATAGGGAAAAATGAACCAATAAACTCAACAGCGTGTCTATAACAAAAAGCAATATCAGAATGATAACAAACTAGGAAAACTCAATTGGCGTAAACTTAATTATGGAGAGCTCCTTAGATTATTACAGAGTGAGAGTAGGTTTGATGAACAGTCATCAAGTCTAAAGGATTTATTACACTTGTTGCAACAAGAGAGAACTAACAATTTTGATTTTGAAACATGGTCTATGTTCTGGGAATGTGATCACAGACAGGACACTTCCTGTACCCACACAGTCACAAAAATGTGTTTTAATATGACGTCATTTTAAAGGTTGTGCACAACTCAAACTATGAACATGTGACATTTTTGGACTTGACGAGTAAAGCTCTTGGACTAAAGAAGCTTCACTAACGTCTGTTTGTGTGAATGTGTATGAATGAATTAACCACTTTCTACTTTGCTTTGATTATGGACTTACGCATTTTCTGAAGTTTTTATAGATTTCTTTTGGCATAACTAAGACAAAGGTTATTTTAATCTCAAATTTACAGGTTTCAGCAGATGACCCAAAGGAGCACATATATCCAGAGTGGATCTGTGTGTACAGTGGAACAAACAATTATAAAGTAATACTTTAAATGTGTGTCTAATTTGATTATTTTTCTTCTCAGGTTGGTAATGATAATTTTTTTGCAGAGACTGACACAGCACAGGTGGCATTTATGCACGGAGGACCTGAGCCCGAAACAGGGGCTGGTGTAACAGTCTGTGTGTTATTTGTGATGTATTCTATTACAGATTTTTGGGTGTAACAGTAAAATGCTTTTATCTGTGACATGGGGTGGACTGTAATAGCCGAAATTGGGGTTTCACTCATTCTACATTGCTAAGGTTAACTTTAACTTTAACTTTAACTTAGTCGTATCTGGTGTTTGTTCCGCCTGGCCGGAGCCCATCTGACCCAGTTCGCTTATTTAGATAAATGTCATCTATGTCATAAGTTAACCTTCCTCCTTGTTCTCATGTACTATGCTTTGACTATTATTGTATGTTGTGTCCTCATGATGTGTTATCTCTGAGTATAAAGCGCTTATACTCTGAATGTGTTGTACGCGTCGTGCAGGGAGAGATTACTCTGTAAAGGGACAGACGTTATTCACTCTGGTACCAGTGAATAAACAACTCATTGATCAGACTCATTCTCTCTGCATTTTTATTGTTCAACTTGTTTTAAAGAAATCCACAACTGCAATTCTCCCGTAACAGTACAAAGCAGGCTTGATGCAGCTGAATACCAAGAAATATTATTTTAGGATAAATGCTGAGTCCATGAGGTTTTTGGGTTAGGGTTTGCTGACAGTTCATACATTTACTGAGAAGAAAATATCATCTTTTTTCCTTGTAGTAAATCTGGTGAGTTTTGGCTCTTGTTTACAGAACGGTTGCAAGGTAATAATTATGGAATAGGTTGTGTTCACGTTCTAGAATTGGATGCTGGCAAGGGCCTATGGGATATTTACTGTTTTGTAATCTCCAAACTCGATCTCTGTTCATTTGGAATTATCTCCACAAATCTGGACTACCCAAAACATGTACAGTTGTAAAGCTACACTTGTCCTGACCAAGCGGCGTTGAAGGATGGGTCAAATGCAAAGGACAAATTGCCCCACAGAGACAATAAAGGCTTTGTGATTAATCATGAATAATCGTGATTTCAATTATTACTCAGTTCCGTTACAAAAATATAGCTAATTGCAGAATCACAAATGCACTCCTTAGTGTAACGTTACTAATAAGATATTTTTGGTCTATACTTTCTCTAACTTTGAAACTACAGAATTAATTGATTTCCATTATGAGCCAAATAATTGTAATTACACCTTTATACCATAATCGAGCAGCCCAAGGGACCATAAAGTGTACCTTAAACTTAAGGTAGACTTTCTTTTCACGGCTTTGAGTCCTTTAACAAACAACAATCATGTCTTTGTAGTTGAATAATGGCACCACTTTCTGAGGCTGTTGTGAGAAAAATAATTTCACTTTTGTGTGTTTATACTGACAGAGAAGACATTAACCTTCGTGCCAGTTTTTGTTTCATGTTGATGGACCCAGCAATTACAGAAATTAACCATCTGCAATCTGACTGCAAACTGAAAATTCTATCGTAGAATTTAGGGCAGCAACTAACTATTATTCTGGTAATTGATTAGTCTAGTGATTATTCCTTCAATTAATAGATTAATTGTTTAGAGCAGTGGTCCCCAATCTTTTTATCACCGCGGACCGGTCAACGCTTGACAATTTTACTGCGGCCCGGAAGGAGAGGGGGCGTTTATCATAATAAACGTGAATCCACTGTGTACCTGTTTTTTTCTCTGGGGCCTTGTCTTTTAATCCAGTGTGCTTGGTCTCTAAGTGGCGAAGCAACTTTGAAGGCTTCATTGCCTCATTATAGCCGGTCCATATTACGCAGAGCGGGCGCACCTGTCACCCGGGAATCACCTGTCGCGATAGGTCCATATTTCACGTAGGATTCCTGGTATTGTCTGTTAAAAGCTTTCTTTTTCTTGGAAGTCGTAGGCTCTTGTTCTAGTCTCTTCTGAGCCTTTTCCCCTTCGCAAAGTAACTTTCCAAAGACGTCTGTTTCTGACTCATTTTGTTGCTTGTGGGTTAAATTTTAGCCCTCAAGTGACCGAGATGTAAACATCGATCGGGCCCAAAAATTCAAGCCCGACCGGCCGAGCCCGCGTGCATACTGTCCGAACCTGACCCGAGCCCGAATAATTTGCTGCCAGATTTGACCCGAACCCGACCCGGGCCCGCGCACGTGTAAAACTGGAGTTCCTGCAGAGTTTTATTGGCAGAATAAGCGCCTGACAGGGCGTCAAGTGTTTAGTACCAGACGGGCCTGTTCCTCCGCTGACGCTGGCCCACATGATCTCTCTCCCTCGCTCCTTTCTTCTCTCTCTCCTCTGTTGCACTCTCTTTTTATCTCTCCTCGCTCCGTGTAGCAGCGTCTTTTCTCACGTCACAACACAGCACTGGCTGCTCACGTGCTCTTTAGCCATGGAGCGCATGTTACGCACGTGCGCGCCTCTGCCCCCTGGGCCGCCCGACTCAGCCCGACAGCAGAGCGGAAAATGTGGACCCGAACCCGGTTTGGGCCAAGAATCTAAGCTCTAATGTATCCTAGAGAATCCGGTCATTTTTAAAATAAAAAATCACTCAGACGCTGATAATAAATTAATTATTTGTTGTGCAGCCCGGTCCCAATTGATCCATGGACTGGTACAGGTCCTCGCCCCGGGGGTTGGGGACCACTGGTTTAGAGCACAAAAGACCCTTGAATATGAGAATTGTACTAAATTTTACCCAGACAAAGCTGAAGTGAAGGCCTTTGACGACGTCCTGGTGGAGAATATTTATAGATGAACAAGTATTTTAATCATAAACACACAATTTACATGTCTCTTGTGTTTTTTTTTTGGGGTTTATTTTTTTCATTCCTGCTCTGTCAGAGTAACAAAACCTCTTCTTTCAGCACATAGAATGTTTTGGAGTCTGCGTATAGACTCTTTAAATATCTATAAACATAAACATTCTAAATTCAGAATGGAGGCAAAAGTGAATTACAACATAATGTGATTTCACTGGAGAAACTGAGATTTAACCTCAGAATATCACAAAATATGAAAAATTCAGATTTTGAAAATGTAAAGCCTCAGACACGTGAGTGACACCAGAGCTGCTGTAGACACATTTATTATTGTATTTTACATCATGTTTTACCAAATGATGATAAACTCTTTGCATTTTTGATGAAGGAACAATCCAGATTTATGGGTTTTACTGGAAAACAAATACTCACAGAAATGTTGAGTCCACAATCATTTTTCATTTAATCTAGAGATATATTCGATACTGTACCATAAACTAGATTCTTCTGAAGTTAAAATACAATTTTAAGGCTAGAAAATTATATTTTGTTCATCATTTGTCATAGAAAAGCAAACTAACTGACTTTTCCACTCTGGAAATTCAAATGTGTTGTTTTTTTCCAACACAAACACTTAAAACCAGAGGAATTTAGATCTAATGTGAGCGAATCTTTGAAAAATGTACAACTTCATTTTGCCTCCAGTCGCCTCCATTCAGGAATTTTGACATCACATTTTAAAGGCTCTTTTGAAAAGTTAACGATTACTCGATTGTTTAATTAGTTGACAACCATTTCTATAATCAAGTAGTCTTAATTAAACGAGGACCTTGTTGCAGCCCTAGTGCCCTCGCACGTGTACATTAAACATTTTACACAAATCAGTCTGTCGTAGAAACGTTTCAAAGGTCGTCATCTGGACGCTGTTTTGAAAATCAAGACGTTTTGTCTTCCATCCAGAAGTCATTTTCATACAGAAGAGCTGGTCTGCAAACTCTGGCTTATACACTGCTCTGAGCGGTGAAAGCCCCGCCCACTGGGAGGAGTCCCTGATAGTAGTCTTTGTTAAGGTATTAGTTTAGTTTAATTAGTTTAATCAGTCTACTTTGTGGAATATTTTAGCAGCGAGACATTTCTCTCGTTCGCCAATCGTGTGAACCAAGAACCAAGAAGTGCTAATACAACGGTGCAGATCCGTAGCAAGAAGAGGCAAAAGTGGGTGGGACGGAATAAGGTAAATAAACTTACTGGGAAACTGGGGAAATAAGGTATGATTATTGCAAAATTGTGTATTTAATTGTGACCATAACGACTTGTCAATGGCTGATCTCATCTGATCTCTGAAGCTAAGCAGGACTGGGCCTGGTTAGTTCTTGGTGTTAATGCACAGTGTTGTTGGGTCCTTAGGCAAGACACTTCACTCACTTTTCCCTGTATGAATGTGGTCAATTGTCTGTTTCACTATTTAGTCAATGTCTTACTTTTTTTTTTTTTGTAGAGCAAATTGAGTGATGATGTCTATGCCACTGTTCATGATCAACCAACTGCAACTCAAACTGAGAACATCAACCTCAGCACTGTGTGAAAAGGTCATCTATACCATTTATTTTCACAAAATGCCTTCTGAAGGGGGGGAAATGTACCACAGATATAATACATGTAGTGTAGATCGTTCATTCAACCTTCAAACATTCTGACTTTAAATATGTGACGTATATTGTGTTTCAGGAAGATTTCAGGCTTGAAGGATCCCAAATATGATGCACAGATTGGCAGCCTCACTTCTGTCAGTCTGCCCCAGGGCAGCTGTGGCCACAGTAGTAACTTACCACAACCAGCTGTGAATGAATAAGAATAATGCAATGTGCTTTGAGTGAAAGACTCAATATAAATCCAATGATTAATTGAATGTTTGCAGATAAATTCATGTGAATGTGCTTTTTTATATTTTATTTGTAAGAATGAAGCGAAATATAAAAGTACTGTGTGTGTGTTTATGTGTGTGTTTTAAATTAGTCTTTTGAAGTTGAAAGGTTACATTACATTTTATAGTACAGTATCATTTAGTCCTCTAAGAGTTATGAGGATGTACTGTGTATATTTTTGCTGCATGCTCACTGCTTAATTGTTTATAAAGTTTTGCACAGGAGGATTTTGAGGAGCAAAACTGATGGTTTAATCCACTTTTTTAAGTATAATGCAGTTAGCTGATAGAAAAATAGAGAAATAATGATAGTTTCTAATAATAATGTATTTGTAAACCAAATCAGAAGCCTATTTCTACGCTGCTGTATTTTGTTTTATTTTGCGTTGACCAATAAAGTCATAGACAAGTGCATGAATGCTTCTTGGTTGTAACGTATTAGAATGTGTGTTTACACATTTTACACTGTGTATTATTACATTTTTCTTTATCTTAGACACATATATTTGTTATGAGAATTAAAGAGACAAACGGAGAGATGCATCTCAAGACGTGACAGAGTTTTGACCACGATTAATACTTTGCACTTTGTGCTTGCTCTTTTTCTTGTGTGGACAGTTTCATGTTATTGTGGTTTTTCAGCTTTTATAGTAAATGCAGAGCTGTCTGGTGTCAGTGTCTGAACTCGAACTCAAATGAATATAGGCAGTTATTGAGTCATGAAATAAATGTAAATAATTTCAGTAGAATGCCATTTATGTTGAAAACAATCGTAATTAATGCAACAATTTGTTTAAAAATGCATTTTGGTGGAGGGGGCGTGGCATTACAGCAGACAGCTGTGGAGCCACTCTTTCTCTCTCTCCAGAGCTTGTGAAGAGTGAGGGGGAAAGATGGGGAAAGACCTCACATCAGAGGAGATAGAAACGTTTTTTGACACTTTATTTCATGAAAACGCGATGCACGGATAACGGCGATCGATCAGCGGCAACGCACGTGGTTTTAAACATGTGTTAGCCCACCACTATGTAAAACTGGCAGCCAACCAACCTACTCCTATCTTTGCTCAGTTGTCTACTGCCTGGGCTCAACAGAAAAATTTAAGGCACTGTTTGAAAAAAAAAGTTAGCTCTGTACGACATTTAGCAAGACAAGGGCAGGCACTTATACATGTTGAGGACAGTGGCAATTTGAGCCAGCTTTTGAAACTTCGGGCTGAAGAAGACGATCCTATCTTGCAGAAATGCTTAACTGACCGCACTATAATGTATACTAGTTCAAAATCACAAAATGAAATTCTCAGCATTATGGCAAACTCTATTATACGTGACATTTCTAGTGAAATTAGTCTCTCCCAACTGTACATTTTTCTGTTATTGTTGATGGGACCGAGGACGTTTCAGGTGCAGAGCAGGAAAGTGTCTGTTTATGGTATGTGGATAAAAACTTGGTTCCACACGAAGAGTTTATTAGACTGTATAAGGTCACAGAGACCACTGGCCTGGCTATTGCAAAGGTGGTCAGTGATGTGCTTTTGCGACTCAATCTGCCCATGTCTGGATTACTTACTAAATTGTGTCTGTTTAAAAAAGCATGCTAAATAAGACTGGAAAATGCTCTATTATATTATATATATAATATTATTCCCTACATTGACAGATTTACTGAGGACTTTTGTGTGATTGAATTAACGCCTAACTATTAAAAAAAACAAATTCTAAATTAAACTTTCCAGTCCAATCAAATGTTTTAGTTTAAGTAAAAACATACTAATAAACATTTAAAAAATATTACAACAACAAAGACACCACATTAGGCCGAGTTGGGAGGGCCCCAAAACTTAGGAAAGGTGCGTGTAGCGGTGCCTCTTGACTGAAAAGTTTGAGAACTACTGCCACAGACAGTAAAACGATGGATGATGGTCCTCACTCCGCCCCATTCATGATAATACCCATCAGTCATGGAGAATTCAAAATTTAGCGCAAGTGGCTTTTAACTCATTAAACACTCAATTATCATCCTCTGACCTGCTTTTCTAATTATCTCTATGATGAGTAAGCGACACTAGAGGCCAATTCTGTGCTTTTTCAGCACTGATATTAATATTAGTCTGGAATATAAGGTATTTTAACTTGTGGCACTTTATACTTTGTCTGTACTGTATATTCTTAGACTATTGTAAAATAAGAACGAGCAAACTTCTCCATTGAGATCAAAATGTTTTATCGGATCTTATCCTTTCTTTCTTTCTTTCTTTCTTTCTCTTTCTTTCTTTCTTTCTTTCTTTCTTTCTTTCTTTCTTTCTTTCTTTCTTTCTTTCTTTCTTTCTTTCTTTCTTTCTTTCTTTCTTTCTTTCTTTCTTTCTTTCTTTCTTTCTTTCTTTCTTTCTTTCTTTCTTTCTTCATATCAAATTACGTCAGTTGTGCGGGACTTTCACGGTAAAGGGGCGTGTCTCTTGTGTCTGAGCGAGGGAAGTGCGTCCGAAATCCAAAGCTCTGAGCTCTAATGAAGGAACCTCCGCTCAGTTGTGAAGGAGCCTTCAGAGAGGACTGAGGAGAAGTGGGGAGGAAAAGGAAGGAGGATTTGGTTTCGGAAAGGGCCCCTGAGTGTGTGCCATCTTAGGCGTTCCAGCCAAAAGAGTCCCCAAGGAGCCAGAGCACCTTAAGAAGGTTCCGGGGCAGACCATGGGTTGGAGAGGAGCAGGGGTGTTCCAAAGTTTTAAACTTAATAAAAGTAGACTTGGGTTAATTGAAGCTGCTGCTGGTTCCAGTCTGTTTTGTAAATATGTAAACTAAACACGGGAACTCGGCTCAGCTCGGCTCTGTCCTCGTCATTTGCCGCTAATGTTGACATTACATCATCACACGGTGGGAGGGGCTAGACCCTTTTCAGGAAATAATGCGGAAGAAAAAAACTTCTGTGGCTTCATGCGCCAATGAGCACACGCCACAGGGATCAACAGGGCGCCATTTTGATCCAGATTTTATTATAGTTCTATGCTGCACACCCCTGACCTGTAACTTTTCCCTGTTGTGTCACCTGCTCGTCTCCATGGAGATTCAATGCCATACTGTGGAACATAAGTGACACAATAATGCAGTTTCTCTTGTGTTTCTTATAAGGAGCTCTTTTAGATCTCACCTACAAACTGTGAGGTGTCAAGACTTCCTTCCTCTTTCTCACATAATGGCATCGACTGACGTTGCACTGGTGGAAAGAGTTCTGCAAATTTATATTCAACTAAAAGTACAGTTAAATGGCTAATAATGTACTCAAATTGAAAAACAAACCGCTCCAAAAATTGTAAATTGTAAGTAAAAGTTAAAAGTATGCATGAAAACGTTACTCAGTGCAAGTAGTAGCATTTTGGATCAATATATTTTACAAAATTTGAAGAATTAAATCTTTTGAACTGAATGTAGTCGTTTTTGCAGCAATCCACTTATTCTCTGAGCTCTGGCCAATCAGAGCAGGCGATGCAGGGCTGTTTTCTGTGTTTGAAGGTGTGGAAAGAGCAGATACAGTACAAACTACTCAATTACAGTAACTGCATTGGCTCCCCGGTCATTTTAGAGTTGATTTGTAGATTTCTTTTAAAGCACTTCATGACTGCCTCCCGTGTAGCTCTCAGACCTCATTGTTGCTCACACTCCTGCGTGCTCGCCGAGGTCTGAGGGCCAGCTCCAACTTGTCCCTAAAACGAGTCTGTTTTCTGTGGTCGGTCCCAAACTTTGGAACGTCCTTCCTCGTCACATGAAGAGTGACTCCTCCAGTTGACACTTTTAAGTCTCCAATTCAATCCAACATCATTTGTACAGCACATTTTTGCCACACAAGGTTTCCAAAGTGCTGCACATCAAATCATCACTTAAAATCACATACACTGCATAAATAGCATAAAAATAAATAATCATGAAGTCAATAAAACCAACAATTAAAATGAAAATAAATAGGAGGAGGAAGGGCATTCCAAAGTTTTGTTTCAACCACAGAAAAAGCCTGGTGGCCCTCAGACCTCAGCGAGCACTGAGGAGTGTATGGGACGTTTAAAAACACACTTTTAGTCACTGTTTATGTTCAATGTTTATCTATTTATCACACAAAGATTTAAAGTGATTATTGACGCTGTTTTACTCTGCGCATACACAAATAAAGCTGGATTGGATGATAACATTAGTTTTGTAATTAATTACGTTCCACTACATTTGTAATATAAGATATGATAATATAAGATTCTACATACAGAACATGCTTTCCCATTTTTTTTTTACAGTTAGAATTTGTTTGTTTGCTCATGAATTTGGGAAAAACGTTACGCTAAGCTGTGATATGTTAAATAATATCTTTCCTCATTAAAAGCCGACCTAGCATTGTATTTAGTGTCATTTTCACACACTTCAGTGTCTGCAGGTTTAAAATGTCCCTCCCCAGACCCCAGACCTGCCATCTAACATTACTGCTCTTTAAATGTACAAACTATACAAACTGTTTAAAGGTGCACTATGTCACTTTTCTGCTTACCATCACACACTTATCTCCATGGACACAAGGGGTGATGTTACCAGGGCAACTGTGAATGGGCCGCGCTCACAGAATGTTTTTCAAGGTGAGTTTACACAAAAACATAAATAAATAATGCCATACTACGCAACATTCCATGCAATGAGATCTCCATGGAGACGAGCAGGAAGTGAAAATATACCCAAAAAAAATGTTTATTCTGCTCCTTCAGCCATTGCTGCCTTTGCTCTCTGGTGTAATGTGTAAACGTCATGCCAAATAAGGTTTTTAGGTTAATCCAAAACTAAAACAGAATAAATGATATGTTTAAAGGGCCTGTACCCGATTTTTACTGTTGTGAAACGAAAAAGCGGAACTAGTTCATGTTCCTGATATTTTGCACGTAATAAAGTAAAATCTGTGTCGCTCCAGCGCAGATTTATTTTGAAAAAGCATCTGTTCGGGTGAAAATGAGACCACAACTTTTACTTTGCATCTATTTATAGAGCGTTCTATTCTACGAGAAGCAGGAAGTGCGGTGTTAGCATGCTAATGTTTGTTAGCTTTGCTGACGGTCTGTGATGCGCTGGGCTCAGAGACTCATGAAAAGTGCTTCTAAACTCATGGAGGTGAATATTTAGGATGCTGGGGCTGCATTAGGAAAGTGAACAATACACGGGACTGAAAGACTTTAACATGAACTAGTTCTGTTTTTCACGCTTCAAAACAATAAAAATCAGGTTCAGGGCTTTTAATGCCATACTGTGGAACAACTCAGACAAAGCAACATCTCCATGGAGACAAGTTGATAACAGAATGTCTGAAGTAAGTTACGTAGCACAAACTTAGCAGAAATTTTGGTCTGCACCTGTGACATTAGAAGTAAGAGTGGTCTATTTAAGTCACTGAGTGGGCCTGTGCCATTGGTGTCTGATGTGGATGATCTCATTTCCTTTTCCTTCAAACCAGAAGTCGAGTTCATTCTGAGTCTGAAGTGTCACCTGCGCCATGGCCGGACGTCTGCTCATCGTCTTCATGAGTGAGTTCAAACTTCTCTCTTTGATAAAAGTAGACATTTTAAAACATTAAGTAAGTGGACTGAACTCTGTTTGGAAATGCTAAAATCCATAGTGTTTTCTAAAAAGGCCAAACGTTTAAATTCATTTTAAGTTCAAGGGGTAAAATGTCCCAACAGAAACTATTAGAAAGCGTCTGTCATGGCCCATGTTATGTGTTTAGTTTCTTAGGTTACATTTCCTTGTCTTCTTGAATTGTATCCACTTCATGTCATTATTTCTTTTGTTCTTGTTTCCGCTTTGCACTTCTCTTCTTCCGTTCTGCATCTTGTTTGTTCTTTTTTCCTGCCTCGCCCTGATGTGTTTCACCAGTTCCTTGTTTTCTTGTTTATTTAAATCCTGGCTTTTCCTGTGTTGGCTCTTTAGTTCATGTTTGTCCTGGTCTTCCTGTGTAAGTTTTACTTTCCACTTGGTTGCTTTTCTTTTTGTCTTTATATATATTTATTTTTATGGACTACTAACTTTTTGTATTTTTGCCCTGTGTGGACACCCGTATGTTTTTTGAACGAGCTGTCTTTGCTTTTTGGGACTTATTTCCTTCTGTTAATCACTAACTCGTGACAGAATCATTGAATTCAGAACATCTTCACCATGTTTGAATTTAAAACGCACTAACATTGCATTAACTCAACAGGTGTCCATTTTGTGGCTGAAGCACAAGGTAAGCTCTTCATTTCCTTAAACAAGAATTAAATCCAGTGTGACATTTTTCTTCTAGTTCTTTGGACACTCAGTTCATCCAGGTCTAAACTGTCTGTGAGCCCAATCCTTATCACCGACTCAGACCTGGTTCACTTGCACTGTCAGACTCCATTTGATAGTTCAGAGTGCTGCTTCAGTTTTGACTTTTCACCTCTCAGACCCTCCTCATGTCAGCACACCCTTAATGGACGTGAGCTGTTGTCTTTTGTCAACCAAACAAAGACTCATAGAGAGCGGACTGACTGTAAACTGGTTTAAGAAGGTCTCAAATGGTACAGGGCTCAGGCTCCTGGAGCTCTGAGGTTCATCACTACAGC
Source organism: Rhinogobius similis (assembly GCA_019453435.1). Lineage (NCBI taxonomy): Eukaryota > Metazoa > Chordata > Actinopteri > Gobiiformes > Gobiidae > Rhinogobius > Rhinogobius similis. Next base: position 5,089,693 of record CM033634.1, on the reverse strand, counting down.
CTCAAACACCCACACACCAGTGTCCTGTACACTCCAGTGGGCTGGACTGAAGAGCCTCTGACAGGTCGGACCACTCATTTAACTACAATGAAATTAAGAAAAATATGTTTCAAATTCTGCTAAAGTCTTACCAAATTTACCCCAATTTAGCATATTTTTTAGGTTTTTACTTTTACTTCCTGGTTGTAAATGATGACATCACATCAGGAAATTACCGAGAAACCATCCTGTACACTGGGGCAAAACTCCTCTAATGTCAGATTTTTTTATCTGACAAAGAAAAATACATGTGAACACCTTTTATTTTGTTGAATCAATGTCAAAATAAGTTTATTTTGTGTAAATTATGCATAACATTTGTCTCCGCAGTGTGATGTCATCAAGTTGTTTACTTCCTGTAATTTTCAACATATGTTTCACCTTCTCTCAACAAACAGCGACCTGATGGGTGTGAAACTACAATTTATATTTCCAACAGCTATTAATACACTGAATAACATCAACATTAGAAGATTATGAAAACCTAGTTTGGGACCAATGCTTTTCAAATATCTTAATGTTTTACAAAATGACTTGAAGTTGAGGGAGCTGGTCTCTTTAGAATCTTTCAAACTAATCTTAAATATATTCTAGAATTGTTTGTACTGTATGTGGCTTTGGGTTTGTAATGTGAATCTGAAAATACAAGTAAGTGCATGTTTGTACTCTAAAAACAAGTTTTCAGAGAAGAAAAATGTTTTGAACCTGATCCTTTAAATGACGGCCTAAATCTGCCCCTGTCATTGTACCTGCCCTCTTCTCCTGCCAATCCAAATGATGTCATATATTGACACTATACGGGTGAGACTGGCTCAGGTTATAGACACCATTGTCCTGTAAAGATGCAGTTGGTGGTTCACCTGTTGTGTCCTCAGTCAAGGTGCTTTGCTCGCTGTGTGTGAATGAATTATTAATTATTTACAATGTTTTGAGGCGGGCGATATGCCAAAAAATGAATGTAACAATAATCTAAGAGCTACATCACGATTCAGAATTTGATCAGGATTCATGTACACTTTGATTATTTATAATGTCTTGATTTTTTTTTATTTTTAGGCCCAAGCGCCACAAACTGGCAAGAGGCCTATTAGTCTCGCACGGCTGCGAAAGTGCACACGAAACACCCACCAACGCACTCCCCAACTCATGCACGTTCTGTGCCTATAAAAATATAATGTAAAAATGTAACATTATTTTTGAATATAGGGCCAATAACAGAAAGTGGGCGGAGCCCACACAAAAATCTTGAAAGTGTCCACCAGTGACCGGGGACCCACACCATGACGTAGGAATGTGCGCGCGCTTTCCGAAAATGTATAGTTTGTCAAACTCAAAAATTGGGAAACATCGCATCGGAATATTATTCTTACTTTCTTCTTCTTTCTTCTTGGGACCAACCAACAAGCTGTAATTTGGTGAAAATGAAGTCAAATCAAAAAGTTTTACTTTCTTTGTGCGGCAAAGCTGCAAATTTTGGCCAGAATTTCTGAAATTTTGGATTTTGCTCCCATTTGCACATAAAAAGTTCGAATTGCATCACATTTGAATCAGTTGTTAAACTCTCTGCCTGAAACCTACTTGACATGAAAAAATAAAATTTGGCGCGTTAGCGCCCCCTACACATAAAAGCAAACTTTTATATGGGGAGCAAAAAAGTTAGGTTTTTGATTTTTTTTAAAATTTTGCACAAAATTCTATTTTGGCTTCTCGATCAAAAAAGCCACTCAGACCGATGTCATATTTCTTACGGTGAAGCTGTACTAATGACAGAAACGTCCCATTTCAGTCCTATGGAAAAATCACAAACTGTCTAAAATGTGCATCTTTTTTTACTTCGTACTTTTATGAACTCCTGCTTGGGCATAAGTCCGACCAAGAAGAAATTTGGTGAAAATCATCCTGAGGAGTGGGGCACCAAAAGTATTAGTTTCCTTGTGGCGAAGCGGCAAAGTTGCCCAGAATTTTACAAATGACAGAAATGTCCTGTTATTCCAATGAGAAAATGAATGAACCTCTCAAATTTACACTACGCACTTTTACGAACTCCTCCTTCGGCGTTTGCTCAAATAAGCTCAAACTTGGTGAAAATGATCTTAAGGAGTGGAATATTAATGCCGTGTGTGTAAAGAAAAGTAGGAGGTGCGGCAGTGCCATGGATTCAGCACCAGGTGTTTTATGAAGAGGGAAATTAGGGCGTGGAAATGTTGAGGGGCGGTGGTGTGGCACAGGCGAGGGCTGATCAGTGCCGCTTGCGGCTAAATTTATGTTTTAAATATAATTTTGATGTTGCCCAGCCCTGACAACACTGTGTTCCCTTCACAGAGCTGGCTCCTCCCTCTTTGGTCGTAGAACCATCAGTGATCACAGCAACAGACCAAGTAACTCTGCGCTGTCAGCCTCCAGCCTCTGATCCTGGGTCTCGGTGCTACTTCTATGATGGAAATGGACATGAGAGGAACAGCTCCTCCTGTGAGTTGTCTGTGAGAGGATCAGATCTGCTGAAGGAGAACCAGAGTCCACCTGCTCAAGTTAAAGTCCAGTGTTATTACTATAGCAACGTGAAACAGACATATTCTCCCTACAGTAACACACAAACTATCACCATTAAAAGTAAGTGTTTTTTGTTTGTTTTTTTTAATCTCTGCCAATAAATAATCTTTTCATGTCTATTTTTTCAAATTCACATTATGCAAACATGTGTTGTATCAAAATTAATCATACAAACACCTTTCAAAAAACATATTGAAGACATAAAAACTGGCAAGCTCTTGTCACACGATCAAAGCTTATCTTTAAGTCCTTAAGACTATTGTCAGTTGGTCATATCATGATTCTCCGTTTCTCTTTTTAATGCAGCTGTCGCCTTATGATCCAGTTCCAAGAAAATTGTGATTTTATTTTATGTTTTTCCACATTGTCCATCCCTGTTCACAATGATATTTTGCATTTTGAAAACGAGTCGATGGGATTGTCCTGCTTTAGGGTAAATGTGTCAGTAAAATAAAGTTATTTCAATCTGGTCATCTGTCGTTCTCTGTAGAAATCATTGGCACATCGTGACAGGACAAGTAATGTTAGCGGTTAAAATATGAAACATTTTTGATTTTGAGAAATTATCTTAAGTGAGGTTTTCCCTGATAGAAAACGAGTAAATGACACAATTGTTATTTGACAACTTGTGATACTCAATAACTTTATTTTGTTGAATGACGGTTTCAAAAATTGTCAGTTGTCATTTTCCATAATACGTTGCTTTTTGATGACATCACAGAGGGATTCAGTTTTAGAAGTCAGCACTACTTCCTGTAATTTTAAACCTTTATTTTTCTAATTTTATTCACAAACTGCAACTTGACAGATGTAAAACTGTAATAAATTATTGCCACAGGTGTGATGGCTGGCTCCTGGTCTGTGCTCTGGTCCCCCCTCCCTTTGTGTTTTTTCTGCAGGGCTTGTGTGTGGTGGGGGCGTGGCCGGCTCTCTCCAGGGAGGCAGACGAGACACACCTGCCATCACTCATCTAATCACCCTGCAGTATTTCAACCCGGTCTTCTCACCACTACTCTGCCAGATTATTCAGTCACGTTCGGTAGCTGTCACTGGGATGTTATATTTTTGCATTTGCCTCCATTGTGGATTTCCTTACTTACCTGCTCCTTCGTTTGCCCAGGTCCTCATGGTGTCTCGTCCTGCTCCTGGTGATCCCTGCTCCAGCTAAGTCGGCCCGCTCCCTGCCTCCGCAGCCTTGGCCTTTTGTTTTGTGAATAAACTGTTTCGCCTCCGCTCTGGGATTCACCTCAAAACCTTAACAGAATAATCTGGCCAACATGAATCCCGCAGAGGCTGAAAGATTGAACCAAATCCTTGCTGAGACTGAGAAATTTAGACAGGCCATCGCTTCCCAAGGAGCTCTGGTTGGACAGCATGGCCAAGCACTTACAACTGTGATGAAGTCCATCCAAGATCTCACCGCCGGAGTTCATCAGCTTGGTGAGCGTTTAACGGACGTAACTACTCACCTCACCTCTCTGACATCTGCAATTCAAGTTCCAGGTCCAGATTCTGCCCAGGCATCGGGTCCCATACCCCAGGCTCCTGCTCCTACCCAGTCGGCACAGCTCCGTGAGCCCTTCATTCCCACTCCCAACAGATACTCCGGAGAGGTAGGGAGATGTAACCAGTTCCTACATCAGTGTAGATTAGTTTTTGATCAGCAGCCCCTTACCTATTCCACTGACCGGTCTAAAGTAGCATTTATCATGAGTCTTCTCTCTGGGAGGGCATCAGCATGGTCCTTGGCCTTAGCCAATAGTAACTCTGCAGTTTGTAGCACACTAGATACTTTTACAGCAGAGATGTTAAGAGTGTTTGACCATCCACTGCAGGGAAAAGAAGCAAGTAATAAGCTGTTGTCCTTACGTCAGGGTTCAGATTCAGTTTCCAACTATTCCATTGAGTTCCGCATTTTAGCTGCTGAGTGTGGGTGGGACGACAGCGCACTCCGCTGTGTTTTTTTAAAAGGGCTTAGTGAGGAGGTCAAAGACCAGCTGGCCGCACGTGATGAGACTGCATCCTTAGAGGAATTGATTTCCCTAGCTATTAGACTCGATAATCGCTTACGTGAGAGGCGTAGGGAGAGAGCAGGCAGGTTCAGCTCCCCGGTCCATGGCATGCAGTCTATTCCTCCCTGTCGGCCAAGGACCTCGCAGGACCCTCTACTTCAAGAGTTCACCACCTCGACTCCACGGTCATCCACCGCCGAGGAACCCATGCAGCTTGGGAGTTTACATCTGTCTCCAGAGGAACGCCAGCGCCGGTTTCGCTATGGTCTCTGCATTTACTGCGGTCAAGCGGGCCATATTCGGTTTAACTGTCCTACTCGGCCAAAAGACCAGGCTCGCCAGTCTCAGGAGGGGCGCTGGTGAGCCAAACACCATTCGACTCCTCCTCCAGACGTATCCTGCTCAGAGGAACCATTTCCTTCAATTCCTCTTCTCTCCCTGTTACCGCGTTAGTAGACTCTGGTGCTGATGACAGTTTTATTGACTCTGAGTTTGTGTCCCAGGCCAAGATCCCTCTAGAACCACTCCCTGAACCAAAGAAGGTTTTCGCTTTAGATGGTAGGTTACTAGCCAAAGTTACTCACCGCACGGCCCCCGTATCCCTGTTACTCTCAGGAAATCATTGCGAGTTAATTACCCTATTCATAGTCCCCGCGCCATCAACTCTCATTGTTCTAGGACTCCCTTGGCTCAAACTCCATAATCCTCACATAGACTGGTCCACCCAATCCGTGGTCAATTGGAGTTTGTTTTGCCATTCACACTGTTTACATGCAGCTGTTCCGGCCCCTGTTATGGATACCTTGTCTCCTCCCAAGCCTGTAGATCTCACGTTAGTCCCAGCCGAGTATCATGACCTTAGAGAGGTCTTTTCTAAGGACCGTGCTGTGTCTCTGCCCCCTCACAGACCTTATGACTGTTCCATAGACCTGATTCCTGGTGCTCCGTTACCCACCAGCAAACTGTATAACCTCTCTAAACCAGAGAGGGAGGCTATGGAGACGTATATTACAGACAGTTTAGCTGCTGGACTCATCCGCCCTTCCTCATCCCCTGTGGGGGCGGGGTTCTTTTTTGTGGATAAAAAGGACAAGACTCTCCGCCCGTGCATTGATTTCAGGGGTCTTAATGACATTACAGTTAAGAACAAATATCCCCTTCCACTCATTGACTCTGCATTCTGCTCGCTTGATCAGGCTACCGTATTCACTAAGTTAGACCTCCGCAATGCCTATCACTTGGTGAGGGTAAGGGAAGGGGATGAATGGAAGACTGCGTTTAATACCCCTCTTGGACATTTTGAATACTTAGTCATGCCATTTGGACTTACTAATGCTCCTGCTGTTTTTCAGGCGCTCATTAACGATGTTTTGCGTGACATGCTGAATAGATTTGTGTTTGTTTATTTGGACGATATTTTGATTTTCTCCCGCAATATGACGGAGCATGTTCAGCAGGTACGAATGGTTTTGCAGAGGTTATTAGAGAACAGACTTTTTGTTAAAGCTGAGAAGTGTGATTTTCATGCTTGTTCTGTGAATTTTCTTGGTTTTGTTATTGAGGGGACAGCTGAAGACAGATCCCGCCAAGATCAAGGCGGTAGCGGAATGGCCCACACCCACCACCAGGAAGCAGCTCCAGAGGTTTCTGGGGTTTGCCAACTTCTATCGCAGGTTCATACGTAACTATAGCAAAGTGGCCACTCCGCTTACCAGACTCACCTCTGTCAAGCTGCCGTTCTCCTGGTCTCCTGAGGCCGAAGATGCCTTCCTCAAATTAAAGCACTTGTTTTGTTCTGCCCCTGTTTTGTGTCATCCTGATCCCTCTCTTCAGTTCGTGGTGGAGGTGGACGCGTCTGAAACTGGGGTTGGAGCCGTTCTCTCCCAGCGAGCCACCGCCGATCAGAAGTTGCACCCCTGTGCGTTCTTCTCACGACAGCTTTCCCCAGCCGAAAAGAACTATGACATTGGGAACCGTGAGCTTTTGGCTGTGGTTCTGGCCCTTAAGGAGTGGAGACATTGGTTGGAGGGTGCACTCCAACCATTTCTGGTATGGTCGGACCACAAGAACTTAACCTACCTACGTTCTGCTCGCAGGCTGAATTCCCGCCAGGCCCGGTGGGCCCTCTTCCTGGGTCGCTTCAACTTCACGCTCACCTACCGCCCGGGATCCAGAAATGTCAAGCCGGATGCCCTGTCTCGTCAATTTGCTCCTGCTGCCAGCGCAGAACCTACGGAGGACACCATCCTGCCCTCTTCATGTGTGGTTGGAGCAGCCAACTGGGAGGTGGAGAGAGTGGTCCAGGAGGCTCAGAGGGGCATTCCGACTCCTGCGGAATGCCCACCACATCTTCTGTTTGTGCCTCCTTCTGCCCGGTCAGCTGTGCTGCAGTGGGCGCACAGCTCCAACGTCGCCTGTCATCCGGGGATCCACCGCACTCAGTCCCTGCTCCAACAGTCGATTCCTTCTGACGTCCGCGAGTTTGTCTCTGCCTGCTCTGTCTGCGCCCGTGGCAAGGCCTCTCATCGAGCTCCGGCAGGGTTACTACGTCCACTTCCCGTTCCACATCGCCCTTGGTCTCACATTGCTGTTGATTTCATTACCGGACTTCCCCCTTCAGAAGGTAACTCCACAGTCTTGACCATAGTTGACCGTTTTTCTAAGTCTGTCCATTTTGTCTCCCTCGCTAAAATCCCTTCTGCCCTTGAAACTGCTAATCTCCTGGTTCAGCATGTTTTCAGGTTACATGGACTACCCCTCGATATCGTTTCTGACAGAGGTCCTCAGTTTACCTCCCAGGTATGGAGGGCTTTCTGTCGAGCTATCGGAACGACTGTCAGTTTGTCGTCTGGTTATCATCCGCAGACCAATGGCCAGACAGAGCGGGCAAACCAGGATTTGGAGGCCGCACTCCGCTGTGTTGCGGCCAATCACCCCGCTTCCTGGTCCACTCACCTTCCCTGGATAGAGTATTCTCACAACACCCTGGTCTCCTCTGCCACTGGGATGTCACCGTTCATGGCTGCCAATGGCTACCAGCCTCCACTTTTCCCGACTCAAGAGAGGACGGTGGCGGTGCCGTCTGTCCGGATGCACCTCAGGAGGGCACGCAGGGTCTGGCATGAGGTTCGGGCTGCGCTCTGCCGCACTGCGGAGCGTAACCGGCTCCTCGCTGACCGCCATCGTGTTCCGGCCCCTGAGTATGTGCCCGGGCAGCGGGTCTGGTTGTCCACACGGGATCTTCCACTGCAATGTGAGTCCAGGAAGCTCGCCCCTCGTTACATCGGACCTTTCGTCATTGACCGTGTCCTCAACCCTGCTGTGGTCCGGCTGAAGCTGCCCCCTTCTTTGAATGTGCACCCCTCTTTCCATGTCTCGCTCCTGAAGCCTGTCTCCCATAGTCCCCTGAGCCCTCCGGCCGAGCCCCCTCCTCCCCCCCGGGTGGTTGACGGCGGCCCGGCCTTCACTGTACGCCGGCTGCTGGACGTTCGGCGTCGGGGTCGTGGTTGGCAGTACCTCGTGGACTGGGAGGGTTACGGGCCCGAGGAGCGCTCGTGGGTTTCTCGCTCCCTGATTTTGGACCCGGCCCTGTTGAGGGAGTTCTATGCCCGGTTCCCTGGCAAGCCTGGTGGGTCGCCGGGTGGCGCCCTTTGAGGGGGGGGTACTGTGATGGCTGGCTCCTGGTCTGTGCTCTGGTCCCCCCTCCCTTTGTGTTTTTCTGCAGGGCTTGTGTGTGGTGGGGGCGTGGCCGGCTCTCTCCAGGGAGGCAGACGAGACACACCTGCCATCACTCATCTAATCACCCTGCAGTATTTCAACCCGGTCTTCTCACCACTACTCTGCCAGATTATTCAGTCACGTTCGGTAGCTGTCACTGGGATGTTATATTTTTGCATTTGCCTCCATTGTGGATTTCCTTACTTACCTGCTCCTTCGTTTGCCCAGGTCCTCATGGTGTCTCGTCCTGCTCCTGGTGATCCCTGCTCCAGCTAAGTCGGCCCGCTCCCTGCCTCCGCAGCCTTGGCCTTTTGTTTTGTGAATAAACTGTTTAAACCTGCACCGTCTCTCGCCTCCGCTCTGGGATTCACCTCAAAACCTTAACAACAGGTGCCTCCCATTAAACCATGGCATAATTAGAACATTCTGAGAACCTGTCACAGACTTTAAATGGCTGTGATTTAGAATCGTATGTGGCTGTGGGTTTGTAATGTGAATGTGAATCTGAAACCTGGTGTAAATAATAAGAAAAATACAGGGAAGTGCATGTTTGTCTAAAAAGAAAAATGTTTTGAACCTGATCCTTTAAATGACGGCCTAAATCTGCCCCTGTCATTGTACCTGCCCTCTTCTCCTGCCAATCCAAATGATGTCATATATTGACACTATACGGGTGAGACTGGCTCAGGTTATAGACACCATTGTCCTGTAAAGATGCAGTTGGTGGTTCACCTGTTGTGTCCTCAGTCAAGGTGCTTTGCTCACTGTGTGAATTATTAATTATTTACAGTGTTTTGAGGTGGGTGATAATGAATATAACAATAATCTAAGAGCTACATCACAATTTATATTTTTTTCAGGATTCATGTACACTTTATTTATTTATAATGCCTTGATTGTTTATATTTATCAGGGGTGTCAAACTCATTTTGAGAAGGGGCCGAATTTAGAAAATCAGAGCCGGTCAGGGGCCTCAACAGGTATATTTTACAATTTGGAAATGATAATACTTTATAATCCACAAACTAGCTTCAAACTATGTGTTTTAGTAATAAATCATGTTGATATTAGGTCATGTATTATTAGGCCCAATAATGACTGATGCAGTGATCGGCACAAGCCTGGGATTCAGCAGCTTCTCTCTCTCTGTCTGAGACAGTGGTTTAACTCTGGCTCTTTTTGTGTCGGTGAATTATCAAACCTTCAGCTGCAGGAGTCATGAGTCCAAGTGTCTGCAGCTTTAGGACGAGTGCTGTTTGTGTCTGTGTCAAAGTATTGCAGCAGCGCTTTGTCGTGTTATTGAGGAGAGAAAGCTGAAAGAGACACGGGAGAAAGTGGGAGTGTCAGATGCCCTCCCCGTGTGTGATTCACCTGCTCACTGATACTTCTCACACTCTGCTGTGACTCTTTGTAAATGCAGCTGGTGCTGGTGGCTTTAGTTTTATCAGACAGAGTGTGTGTTTGCAATGTTCGCTTCATAACACAATGTGGTGAAGTCTAACTTTACTTGAAGAGCAAATTAGCACCAAATAAACAAAGTTATGCTCCTCCCACTGTGGCCTTCTCTCTGAGCTGCTCCTGAAGCTCCTGCGCTCACATCCACAGTGTTCTGTCCATTTATTTGTGGAGGAAAGTTGAAAAGTCCATAGTGAAGTGTAGATTATCCATGCTGGGTTCAACTCTCTGCACTGTGCTGCAGGAGCAGTGGGGGAGGGGGCGTGTAGGCGCTAATGCTGCAGTGCATTATGGTAGTTTTTACAGGTTCTATATGTTTTATTCGCGGGCCATTTATAATACAAATTAAAAATCATCTCAGGGGCCACCAGAAACCGCTTTGAGGGCCGCATTTGACCTGCGGGCCGTGTTTGGGGGTGTGTGGGTGTGGATGTTACCCAGTCCTGACAACACTGTGTTCCCTTCACAGAGCTGGCTCCTCCCTCTTTGGTCGTAGAACCATCAGTGATCACAGCAACAGACCAAGTAACTCTGCGCTGTCAGCCTCCAGCCTCTGATCCTGGGTCTCGGTGCTACTTCTATGATGGAAATGGACGTGAGAGGAGCAGCTCCTCCTGTGAGTTGTCTGTGAGAGGATCAGATCTGCTGAAGGAGAACCAGAGTCCACCTGCTCAAGTTGAAGTCTGGTGTTGTTACTATAGCAACGTGAAACAGACATATTCTCCCTACAGTAACACACAAACTGTCACCATTCAAAGTAAGTGTTTTTTTTGTTTTTGTCTTTTTCAATCTCTGGCAATAAATAATCTTTTCATGTCTATTTTTTCAATTCACATTATGCAAACACGTGTTGTATGAAAAATAATCACCATTCAAAAAACATATCAAAGACATAATAAAAACTCCCAAGAGCTCCCAATATCAACGATTCTGGCCTGAATCCCAGACGGAGGTCGTTTGAATAGAATAAAAAGACAGTTGTATATTGTATAACGTGTCATTTGCAGCAGTGCCCCATGTGACCACGACTGTGTCGGAGCCAGTGAGGACGACAAATCCACGTCATGTGACAGAAAGAGAAATCAAACATTCAACTTCAGCTAAAGCAAACATGAATTACAAACCATATTTGACTGATGAACGTCTTCATTTCAGCAAACAATGTAACCGGCTGCTGTGCATAGAATTTAGAATATATATCCAATACATTTTATTACAAATGTATTATTAATAATAAAATAATAAAACAATACTTTTCCCCAAAATAAAATGATTAAAAAGCTGCTAGTGTCGTTCAAAAATGTATTAAGTAACAGAGCTACAGCCAGTGTATCTTGATCAATTTGGGCAGTTACTCCAGAACCAATGGTAACAAAAACAAACTTATTTCCTCATATTCTCATTTAGAGAGGGGGTGGGGGTGCATGGCGGCAGAGCGGCTAGAGCTTCTGCCTCTCAATAAGGAGATTGTGGGTTCGAATCCCGGACCACCCCAACATCACACGATCTCTCTGGGTGGAGTCTGCATGTCCTCCCCGTGTTACCGTGGGTTCTCTCTGGGTTCTCCAGCTCCTCCCACCGTCCAAAGACATGACTGTGTAGGTTAATTGGAAACTCGTATTGCCCGTAGTGTATGAATGAGAGAGTGAATGGTTTTCTGTCAATGTCTCTGTCTCTCTGTGTCAGCCCTGCGACGACGTGACTTCATATTCTTAAGTTCTTGTAGGAAACATGAGTAAGTCGTCTTTCAAGATACATTTGGGACTACACAGCAAAAAGTTGCTACATTGAAATTGTGTTCATTAGTTAAAAACATTGTAGTGTTTAGTTCAGATTGAATTATTCAGGTTTCTATCCGAGGTTCTCAAACTGAGGTACGGTTACAATAGTGCGGTCAGTGCTTAGGTCTGTCACGATTGATCGTAATTGAACTGAAATCATGAATTTAAATTTCCTCACAAACTACAGCCTCACAGATTTAAAACTATAATAAACAATTGCCACAGGTGCCCTCCCAGTAAACTAAGTCATAATTAGAACAGTTTGAGAACCTGTCACATTTTAAGCTGCATGACTCTAAACCCCACATGTCACGGTTATTATCAACTTCTAACAATCTTAAGGTCAAATCTAAACCCAAGACTGCTGTTCTGAATTGAAGTTTGATTTTTGAAGCTCATTTTGTGCTGAATGTGACCTGTTGTTGTGTCAAACAGTGAACCTGGTTTGGAGGCAGGTGGTTCTGTTCACCCTCTGTGGAGTGAGCGTGGGCAGCGTTCTTCTGGCAGTTTTAGTTTTCTGCAATAAAAGAGCGCACGGTGAGAAAAGCCCTCTGTCACGCACTCAGTATAACTCTGTCTGAAGCTTATTCTAATGTGAGTTTTTTTTCCTGACAGGTACAACTTCAAACCACAATAAGTAAGAATTTCACCCTTGATTTTGATTTAGATCTGATGCTGTTACTTCTATCATTATCTGAAAAGGGTGGAGTTAAAAATACATTTAAATAAAAAACAGAAACAGAATTATCTCAAACATGATCTCAATAGCCACGTTTACATGGACACATGTAATCGGATTAAAAGCCTGATCGGAATAAAAATGAATAATGTAAACACGCCATTCGGAATATTCTGATCCGATTACACTCATTCGGATCAAAATTTCATTCCGATTGAGACGGGTGGGTTATGCCGATTGTTATTCCGATCGATGCGCATGTACACGCTTCTTCCGATGTTTTGGTTGAAGGAATCCTCTCTGCGCATGTCTGTTACGTCAGCGACCAGCGCGACCAGCGCAGCTGACCTGCTGCTAGAGTTTAGATTCCTGGGAGCGGGCGTTCGGGACCACATTTTCCGCTCTGTTGTCGGGCTGGGCCCTGGACCTGGGCCGTGTGGGTCCGGTCTCAGGGGGCAGAGATGAGCACGTGTGTGTCACGTGTGTAACATGCGCTTCACGATGAAAGAGCGCGGTGTGCAGCCAGCACTGTGTTGTTTTCCTCAATAAAGTGATCCAAACATGTGACGGCACCATAATAAAAGCGCGCGGCTGCTACACGGAGCAGAGGAGAGAAAGAGAGAGAGAGAGAGAGAGACGGATGCCCTCCCAAAAAGCTGAAGAAAAGAGTGAGAGAGAGAGATCATTGGGCCAGCGTCAGCGGAGGGACAGGCACTTCTGGAACAGGACACGTCCTTTTGGTGCAGACGTCACATCCGGTGAGTCTATTCTGCGTTTGCGAGTGATCGTTCTCCACACTTTATTGTTAATCCACGAATTATACAAAAACTATCTTACCCTCCTACACATAATTGAAAGTTTAATTGCTCCCTAAACAACCCGGAGCCTCATTTAGCTCACTTTGTTCAGTATTTCGTGGATTAAATCCCCCCCCCTGCCCGCTAGCATCAACCGGAGCTAGCCTAGCCGACTAGCGCCATGGCTGGCCCGTCCTCCGCCTCTTTCGCCCTTACCTGTTCAAGCTGTCATATGTTGAGTCAGAACCCTGCTTCTTTCACTGACGACAGGGAGAGTTGCGTGAAGTGTAGCGTAGTGGTAGCTTTGGAAGCCAGGGTTACAGAGTTAGAAGCGCGGATCCGCATTGTGGAGGAGCTAAAGTCTAGCTATAGCCAGGTCGTAGCATCAGGTTTACCGGACCGCGCCGCAGGTAGCAGAGGTAGCAGTGTTAGCATAGTTAGCAGTGTTAGCGGTAGCAAGGCTAAGCCTCAGGATAAGACCAGCCCCCCAGCGCCTCCCGCGCAGCCGGGACCAGACCAGGAACAAGACAGGGATAGATTTGTGACAGTTCGGAGGGATCGATGCGCTAAACGCCAGCCTTTAGTGCACCATAAGCTTCCCGTCTGCAATAGGTTTGCCCCACTCGGCAATCACACGCCCGCCGAACGTGACACTCTGGTGATTGGAAGTTCCATAGTCAGAGACATGAAGCTGCCAGCAGCCTCAATTAAGTGTTCTACGGGGGCCAGCATGGGTGACATCGAAGGAAACCTTAGGCTTTTAAAACAGAGTAGTCAGAGGTTCCGTCGTATCGTGATTCACGGAGGTGGTAATGACACCCGGCGGAGACAATCAGAAGTGCTCAAATTACAGGTTGGAGCGGTGTGTGAATTGGCGAAGTCGATGTCAGATACCGTAATATTTTCTGGTCCCCTCCCCAATCGGGTCAATGCTGAAATGTACAGCCGCTTTTCAGCATTCAACTGCTGGTTGTCTAGTTGGTGCCCCCAAAACAACGTAGTCTTTGTTGACAATTGGAGTGCGTTCTGGGGAAAGCCCGGCTCATACGCAGGGATGGGCATCCATCCGACTTCGGAGGGTACATCACTTTTAGTTCGAAATTTGGCCGATAGCCTTAGTCGCCTAAAGTGACGCTCTAAATATGAGTCCCGGTGCAGAGTCTCTTCTCTGTCGCTAAGCTCTCGCCCGCTGTCACAGATCAAGTGTTCAGAGTCAAAGCAAATAGAGACTGTGCGCGTCCCTCGTGTAAATAACGCCAATAAGTCAGATCCAAATACAGATAATTTAGGTGTCAGACCAAATAACTTAATACAAATAATCCCTACACATGATACAAATAAACTAATAAATAAGCATGTAAAATGTGGATTGCTAAACATTAGGTCAATTTCCTCCAAATCACTTTTAGTTAATGAATTAATTAACGATTATAATATTGATCTTTTAGCTTTAACTGAAACTTGGCTTCAACAAAATGATTATGTCAGATTAAATGAGGCCACCCCACAGAGTCATGTTAACTTTCAAGCTGCCAGGAGCTCAGGCCGGGGAGGTGGGGTGGCAGTAATCTCACATTCTAGTTTACTCCTGAGTCCTAAAATTAATAAAATTAATAATGAGTCTTGCTCATTTGAAAGCCTTATCCTATCAATCACCTGCCCAAACTGGAAAAACCAAAAAGCTGTTTTGCTCATAATAATCTATCGACCTCCCGGTCCTTACTCGCTGTTCTTAACAGAATTCTTTGACTTCCTATCAAATTTAGTATTAGACTGGGAAAATATTGTGGTGGTTGGGGATTTCAACATTCATGTGAATGAAAATAATTGCCTCAGTAATGCCTTTAGCGCTTTATTAGATAGCATTGGTTTCACTCAAAATGTAAATAAACCAACCCACAGTCACCAGCACACTCTGGACCTGGTTCTAACTTATGGAATAGAGATTAGTGACCTAAATGTCTTCCCCCAAAACCCAATAATGTCAGATCACTTCCTAATTACCTTTCAGTTTATTCTTAAGGACTATCCAGCTCCTCAGACTAAAACTATAATGAAAAGGACAATATCTGAAAAATCTATTTTAAAGTTCAGAGAAATAATAGAACCAATATTTAATATTACGTCATGTGATCCTGTCGTTAACAGCGCCAGTCCCAGTGCTATTGATAACTCTGTTGACTCAATGGTCAACTCTCTAAAATCTGCTCTTGATGTTGCAGCTCCACTTAAACAGAAAGTAATCAGGCCAAAACGAGCCTCCCCCTGGTACAATGAAGAACTACGTTCTCACAAACAAAGGGTAAGAAAACTAGAGAGATCCTTACGCCGCTCCCACACAGAAGAATCCCTAAAAGAATGGAAAACTTGCCTTCTGTCTTATAAGCAGGCTCTGCGTAAGGCTCAAACCAGATATTATTCAAATTTAATAGAAGTAAATAAAAATAACTCTAGATTTCTCTTCAGCACTGTAGCCAGGCTGACAAACTGTCACAGCGCAGTAGAACCCTCAATACCAGTTACTCTAAGCTGCAATGACTTTCTTTTATTCTTTAGCAGCAAAATCACAACTATTAGAGATAAACTAAATGCAATTACTCCCACTATCAGTACTGAGCAAGCCCAGACTGCAAAGCTAGTGTCCCATACAAATCCTTCAGTAATACTAGATAGGTTCACTGCTGTTGATCAGGCAGAGATAACTTCAGTCATTATGTCCTCCAAAACATCAACTTGTATTTTAGACCCAATCCCAAGTAGACTCCTCAAAGAAATTCTACAACTAATTATAAATCCCATTCTTAATATAATAAATACATCACTAGAAAGCGGTTATGTCCCTCAGTACTTCAAATAGGCAGTGATTAAACCACTTTTGAAAAAGCCTAATCTAGACCCGACATACTGGCAAACTATAGACCTATTTCTAATCTGCCCTTTGTCTCTAAAATCCTTGAAAGAATTGTGATTAAACAGCTTTGTCGCCACCTGCAGGACAATAATTTATTTGAAGTTTTTCAGTCAGGGTTCCGTGCGTACCACAGCACTGAAACTGCACTAGTTAAAGTCACAAATGATCTGTTATTAGCTGCTGATGATGGACAGGTCTCAATCCTGGTTCTGTTGGACCTCAGCGCAGCGCTTTGACACCATCGACCACAACATTCTACTTCAGAGGTTAGAATGTGATATAGGTGTCAGTGGAACCGCCTAAGCTGGTTTAAATCCTATCTATCTGATAGGTACCAGTTTGTTAATGTAAACCAGAGATCTTCCCCATGTTCTAAAGTAACCTACGGTTGTGCCGCAGGGTTCAGTACTCGGTCCAGTTCTGTTCACACTTTATATGCTGCCCTTAGGTATGATCATCAGAAAGCATGGCATTAACTTCCACTGCTATGCAGATGACACTCAGCTTTATTTATCAATGAAACCTGATCAGACCCATCAAGTAGACAGACTTAGTGCCTGCGTGAAAGACATAAAAACTTGGATGACTCTTAATTATCTGCTCCTTAACCCTGAAAAACCGAGGTCATTCTGCTGGGCCCTAAGCACCTGCGAGACTCTTTATCTGACCAGATAGTTTCTCTGGACAATATCACTGTAGCCCCCAGCTCTACTGTAAGAAACCTTGGGGTCCTATTTGACCAAGATCTCTCGTTCAAAGCACATATAAATCAAGCCTGTAAAACAGCCTACTTTCATTTGCGTAACATAACTAAAATTAGAAAAATCCTGCCCAGAGATGATGCCGAAAAACTCATCCATGCATTTGTCACATCCAGATTAGACTATTGTAACGCCCTGCTTATAGCGTGTCCTAAAAGCTCTATAAGAAGCTTTCAACTGGTTCAAAATGCAGCAGCAAGATTATTAACAGGTACTAGAAAAAGAGATCATATTTCACCAGTGTTAGAGTCTCTTCACTGGCTTCCTGTTGAGTTTAGAATCAAATTTAAAATCCTCCTCCTGACTTATAAAGCTTTAAACAATATGGCCCCATCCTACCTCAAAGATGCAATAGTAGCGTACCATCCAAACAGAGCTCTTCGTTCTCAAAATGCTGGACTATTGTTAGTCCCCAGAGTTTCTAAAAGCACAGTAGGAGGTCGAGCATTTAGCTACCAAGCTCCTGTGTTATGGAACCAGCTCCCTGTTCATGTAAAAGAGGCCGACACAGTCTCTACATTTAAGACCAGGCTCAAAACGTTCCTCTTTGAAATAGCTTATGGTCAGGCCAGTTAGGAACAGAAATAAAAACCTACAGTTTTAGCTACGCTGCCCTTGGAGCAATTCTGCTGGGGGAAGTATGGCAGCTTGAACACTATCCTCTGGTTCTTCCTACTTTACCTATCAACAATATTTAATATTACTTCAACTGTAGTCTGTTCATTGCTGTTCACATGTTTCTCTTTCTCTCCACTTCCCCCGGGGAGTGGAGACTGTTTCAGGCACTGCGGCGCTGCTCCAGTGACGACCCCCCCTCAAACATCTGTCTGGAGGATCGATCTCTACACTGGACGATCTATGCGCCACCCGCCTGGAGGAACTCCCTCAACCCTGGATCAGCCACACCTCGTCTGCCTGGACGAACTCCATCTACTTAGATTAACTGTTCCTCATCTCCTGCTGGAGGATCTCTCTACACTGGGTGGAATGCTCCTCGTCCTCCTGGAGGAACTCTTTAAAGCCACCTCCCTCTTGAGTGGTTCTGGCTCCACAGTCCAAGTGGATGCGTCAGTCCTAGTTCAACTGCAGCCTGTCCGTCCGTGGGAGTAGGATCTCTCCTTCACTGTGGTTCTCCCCGAGGTTTCTACTTTTTCCCGTGGGGTTTTTTGTAGTTTTTCCTCGCCGCGAAGGAGGGTCAAAGGACAGGGGCATTCTGGGACAGTTATCTGAACTGCTTTTACCTGTGGCCCATCGAGGCAACTGTTGTTGTGATTTTGGGCATTATAAAAATAAATTGATTTGATTTGATTTTGCAGGTAGAACACTAAACACTTGAAGCCCTGTCAGGCGCTTATTCTGCCAATAAACCTCTGCAGGAACTCGGTTTACGGTTCTACTCGGGCTCGGGTCTGTTCGGTCAATCATGCGTTTGGTTTGTTTACGTCCTTCTTCCCGGACAATGAAATACGTAGTTACGTCACTCAAGCGTGGTCTCTGATTGGTTGCCATCCGCAGCGGTCGCTGCGTTGGCCGCAGAATGTTCAGCTTTGTTTATCTTCTGCGACGGTCGCCCCAGTCGCGCGAATGAAACGATTTTGCGGCCGCCGCAATGTCGCTCTTGCGTCGCGCCGCACGACAGAATCGCAGGATTCGCACCGCGCCGGTCGCGCCGCAAAATTGCAGGAGGCTTTTGTCGCGCGACACCATAGACTTTACATGTAAACTGGTCGCTGCGGTCTGAACGCCCCTTTACAACTGAAGCACACAATACAGCTCCATATCAAAAGTAGTATTAAACAGCACGAACGGGAGGTGAAATCAACGAAGAAAAATGTTATGAGCCAAAACGTACGCAGCCATGTTTGTTTACAACGGAAGTTTGTTCTTCTTCTACTGTTTCCGGTATGTTAGCCAATTCTGCGCATGTCAAAATAATTTATTCCGATCAAATGTATAACAGATGTAAACGTGTGTCATAATCAGATTATTTTTTTCAGGGTCCATGTACACAGTAAAATTCTAATCCGATTCATGATCAGATTAAAGACTGAAAGAATTTTGCGCTTGTAAACATGGCTAATGTTAAATCAATGTTCTCATAATTTAAACCACAGTAAAAAGGTTTCCATTAAAATGAATTAACTTCATTTTGTTCAATTTTTTCACAGCACTCGAGACATTAACACCGGTAAAGTGTGCTAAATATTTAACATTTACATAGTTATTACCAGATAAAGTACAAAAAAAAGTGATTTTTGTGTCTGTTTTTAGATACAGCAAACTCACAGAATCCCAACAGCAGCGACATGGTACGCACTGATCCAAACTCAACATTTCTTATAGTCGCACAATTATTATTATTTCATGAAATTCTCTAATGTTATAATATTTTTTAGCCTCTTTCAAGTGATTTTTACAGCGTGATCACCTCTGCTCCAGCACTCGAGGGCACGTCCAGTGAGTACAGAATGAGTAAATGATAAATAATGTGTTGAATTGTTCTACTGAATTTGTCTGGGTCAGATTTTGAGGTGAACAGAGAGGAGCTGCAAAGTGACGACCAGCGTGAGGTAAGAAATATTTAAATGTATAAACCCTTTAAAAGTTTGTAATAAAAACGTTCTTAATTCAGGAATGGAGTGAGCAGGAGCGTAGCACCAAATTCTGGGGCCCAAATACAAATCTTCTCAGTGGGTCCTAATACATAATTTTGTATTGATTATTTTTGTTATTTTTTGCCACAATATACACGCCATGGAAGGGCTGTTCAACTTTATTTCACAGAGGGCCAGATTTTACAGATGGTTCTGTCCTCGGGGCTGCAATTGTGCCCAATGCGCCAACACTTTTAAAATACGAAAAAAAAACATCTGCAGAATTTATTTAACCTGCAGACCTGAAGCAGGACTAATCCAGGACCAAATCAAGTCCAAACCAGGACTAAACCTGATCAAAATAATAAGATGGGTTGAGGGCCGGATCATATCCCTTGGAGGGCCAGCTTTGGACCCGGGGCCTTAAGTTGAGGCCCATGGTTTCTATATTGCACCTTTGTTTATTTATAGCTACATCCTGTGTAGCTCCAGGCTTATGTTATGATACAGTACAGTTTGTTTTTGCAATAACTAGACCAATTTCACAAACATCTTGAAAGCAGATTATTACATGAAGAAAATGCATTAACTGCAAATTAAAATCACTGCTTTTATTTGGCTAATATTTGACCAATGGTTTTCCTGCTAAAGGAGTGATGGGGCCCTCAGATGACCTGCATGATAGCATTTAGTATAAACCATTTTGATGAAGAGTTAACACATCTCTTTCCCTTTTAGAGCATGTATCACCTCTATGCCACCATCCCCGACGAGCCGCCGCCTGAAAGAGTGCTTTACAGCTATCTTTAGATATATATGTATAGAGAGAGAGGGATGGATTTTTTTTCAATTACATGTTTTATAGTTTGAGTAATGTTTTGTAAAACTCTCATCCTTTAGTTTCAGTGCTTTTACATACATTTTAATTTTTCAAGTTTTAATGTTCTGTCACTGCAAAAACTGCTTGTTTCCAACTTTAATTTACTTGCTATTTGAATTTTATTTACTATTAAGATGTGAAGCCCCTTTTTTTTAGATGCAGCTTTCAATTAACTTTTTTTTTATCATAACAGTGTGCTGTAGTTGCAAATAAGACAACTTAACATTTTATGTGCGTGTTATTGATACATTTGTGTGTCTACAATAATATGAATATAAAAAATGAAATAAACCAGAAGAAAAGTTTTACATTTTTGTCTTTATTTAAAATTTGCCCCACATTTTCCTTCAGTGGAGAGATGCAGTCTATTTTATTTTGTGTGTTTTTATGCGCTTACTTTCGATAAATCAGTGCTGATTCTTGACTCGTGAACTAGTCTCACACATGACGCGCCTCAAACTCAGAGGGCTGTATTTTGCCCGTGGCGTCAGCGCTTTGACCAGGGAGTGGTTCCAGGTCCTTTTGCTTCCTTCACGGCGGTAACGCTCGGCTAAGGAGGCTGTACTTGTCCGCTGGAGGCTGCAGGGGGCTGTGACAGTCCATATACCAATACTTTTGAACTCCTCGATCCGGGACGTGTTTTCTACGTTTCATCTACGTCAGGGTTCCCCAACTTTTTTATCACTGCGGACCAGTCAACGCTTGAAAGTCAATTATGATTTTAGACGTGAATCCACTGTTTACTCGTATGCAACTTTATTAGCAGCTTCTTCATAACATTGCGCCAACAACATACGAGCTTCATTGCCTCATTAGAGCCGGTCGCCGCATATTATGCAGAGCTTGGTGTCTGGGAATGTCGCGATAAATCCATATTTCAAGTAGGACTCCTGGTATTGTGTTAAAAGCTTTCTTTTTCTTGGAAGTTGTAGGGACTCAAGCTCCATTTTGCCTTTCTGAAAATGAATTGTTATAGGAACCAATCAAATGAACTGTCAATAGATCTTGTGTCAAATGAATGTGTAGCTGATGGATTTTTTGATAATTTTTCCACATTGTTTTGGCTAATATTTTTCTTCGTAAGTTTAGCACACCAGCAAACATGGTGGATTTCCATGGTAACGACTGTTTTTTTACTTTTGCAATGACCGAGCATTCAAATGATTCACTCCAATGAGTTCATAAGAGCTTTACACAACACTCAGAGCAGAGTTTACCGTTACAGTAAAACTAACAACAACTAGCACACTAACAGTGCACTTTTTTTTTCAGATAATATAATGCTCTATAATTAGACGCAGACGACACACAACAGTCTGACAGAGCTGCTTTTACAATATATCTGCTCTGGTACAACACAGATTTTTCTTTATTCCATGAAAATAATGTTCACAATCAGTGACAGATGCATAGGACCCGGAAGTGAGAAATATGCACTTAACAATACCATAAGTCAAGCTAAAAAATAAATAAAACATACAGTATCTATTTTAATTTTATTAGCATTCTATGAAACTTGCATGACATCTATGATATTTTTCTATAGTTAAGGGATATTTTATAAAATGATTGTTGAACCTCTGGCCACCTGCGCTTTATGCACTCTTTACGCAGTGAATGACACAGGATTTGAGAATTGAAAGCACCTTTAATCGACCGTTGGACTTCCTCACTGAGAATACAAAGGTTAAGAAGTGACATATTTCCACGTTTGTGCATTTGTAATAATAATCAGCATTTTGAAACAACATTCACTTTGCAAAACATTGCTTCACTTCCACATCGACTTGATGCTCACCTTTTATAGCGCAGTATTAAAAGGGCTGCAGGTTTGCTTGACTTCAGACGATGAGGTCTGTGTGAGGTGTGATCTGGTTTTCCTGTGACAAAGGAACTGTGCAAAAAGTAGTGCAGTTTCACACAGCAGGTCGTGATGGCTGGACATCTTTTACTCGTCCTCTTAATAAGTAAGTCAAATTGTTGTTCATTGATTTCATAGTTTTGATTATTTATGCTCATTTGTATCTGTTTGTATTCACTGGACAACATACTGCACTGCATGTTGTTGTAGTTTTGTGGGAAGTAATTTTCACCGTGTTTTCAAATGTGACATATGACTATTCCAATGATTTTACTTTACAATTGGAAAAACAAATCCATTTAGTCATTTTATGTTGATCCAAGCTTTAATTGATGGTAAATATGGATTTTTTTTAAAACTTATTTTTAACACATATTTCTTTTTCAACAGCTATGTTTTCTGAAACCAATGAACAAGGTAAATTCAACTTTAACTTTTCAAACATAAATAAATACAATGTTATAATGTTTCCCACATTTTAGTACGAGCTCAAAGAGGAGATATTCATACACATCATTGTGATAAAGTGTGTAGTACAATATTGGGTAACACTTCATATGTGTCCTTTGTAAAACATTAACAAAGACTTCAGTCATACGAAACAAATAGTTTATTGCGAACTTTTCAGGCTTAGTAACTACTTAATTAATACTCTAACCCTACCCCAATCCTCACCTTAATTAAGTAAGACTGAATAATGCTTTGTTCAATCTTTATTAAGGCTAATTAAAGTGCACCCAATGTTGTATAAAAGTAAGCTAATCATTAAATACCAGAGTTAAAACAAGACATTGTTTTTCTTCATTTCATTGTTATTCTTATGAATTAAAAAAATATTACTTTCAAAATGACATACTATTAATTAGTGCAATTTAATAGATAAATAATCATGTCTTAGTTTGAACTCCAAATCAAACCAAACCACAGACTTCGATGAAAAAAAAAAAGTCTGTATGACAGGTTCTCATTATGACTTTGTTTGGTGGAAGGGCACCTGTATAAAATATGTATTATAGTTTTACATTTGTGAAGTTACATAGTTTTACATTTGTGAAAAAAAAAAAAAATTTTTAATTACAGGAAGTCGTGCTGTTCTAAAACTAAATCCAACTAAATCATCAAAAAGCGCTGTACCATCATTAACAGAGAGATTCTCTGTCCAATCACAGACCTGGCTGCTCCTAAACTGAGTGTGGATCCGGGGATCATCACCAAAACAGGATCAGTGCGTTTGAACTGTCAAACTCCTGTTCCTGCGGCTGACTGCTACTTCCATTTTGGGAAACTTCCTGCCAGAAACATGTCGTGTCATCAAAGTCTGAGCGGGAGTGAGCTTCGGTCATTAGTGGGCGGCGTTGGTTCTGTCGGTGAAGTAGATGTAGAATGTTTTTACCTCAACCCCACAAACTCTCCACACAGTGAGAGAAAAGTCATCAGTGTACGAGGTAAGACTGAACTTCATTATACGTGTTAATATTGTCTCTTAAGATGATTTTTACTTAAAAATGTAAAAAATATAATAAAAATGCCTGACCAAAGAAAGTCAACTAAGCAAATAGGTCGTCTCCTGTTGGATAACTGCTGCAGGTCTTTCAGCTGCAACATGGCATTAAACCCAACTGAAGCAGTGAGTCGCACACCATTTCTGTAACAACTTTGTGGTGAGACAAATCCTGTGGTCATGGAGAAGATGTCAGTGTGTTTGAGAAGGGTCAGACTAATCTACCACAGATCTGAACCCCGTTGAGAATCTTTGGGACGTGCTGGAGAAGGGTCTGTTCAGTCTCTCACACTCCATCAGATTTTGGTGAAAACTATGGATTTAAATCAGTTTTTTGACATTGCAGAAGCTTATTGAAACAATTGGCACAGCGAACGTGTGTTGAGCATGTGACCTGTACAGTTTTTGTTGGGTCAGGCGTAAGGTGCAGGTGACCAGTGCAGTGTTCCAGCCTTGCCATGTTTTTGAAGTAACAATTCCTTCATCACTTTCAGTCTCATTAATACTGTGTTTCCTGACATGGACGCCATCAGAGATGTCACCAAACTCTTACTAAGGCACATGCTGAGGCGACCCATGAGCGCGTATAGCAAGAACGCAGAGGCTGTAGAATTATTAATGTTGTAAGATGCAAAAACAATTATTGTAGAATATGTGTGTAGCGCTGTAAGTTTCTCTCTTTATTTTAGTTTTATCAGAAGCAACATCAAAAGCAAGTCCAGGTTTTCTGCTCGAGCCTGGGCTTTGACAGATCTGAGAGAATTAAATCTATTCTTCACATTCATGCCATAAGGACCCTCTGCCTAAAAGAGGTGCACTACAGCAGACTAGCTGTAGGAAGTGAAACTACTACTGCTCCACTAAGACCGGGGCCAAATATGGCTGATCGTTTCCACAGCAACCTTAACCCATGATTACACAAACTCTTTGTCTCTTGGTTTTCAGACCTTGGTCCGCCCTCTGTGGCTGTGCATCCATCAGTGATCACAGAGTCGGCCGCTGTGACTCTGTACTGCCAGCCGCCCTCTTACGTTCGGGCATCCTGGTGTTCTTTCTACACTCTAAGCGGACTGAGGTGGGAGAGGTCTTCATGTGCCCGGACTCTGAAAGGCTCTGATCTGCTGAAGAACCAGCGCCCCCCGGCTGAAGTTCAGGTCAAATGTTACTACTTTGAAAATGAAGGGATGGATCCATCTGCTCACAGCGACAAAAGAACTGTGACTGTTAAAGGTACAGTGCAACTTTTCATTAATGCAAATGTAAACCACAGTAAAACAAAAGCTCTCAGATTGAAATGTAATCCTAATTAAAGCCGCGCAGCGGCGATGATGGCCCTCGCCCCACACGCGACCGCCTTCCCACGCGGCCTCGGCCGGTCCCAAACCGCCCCGGGGCACCGTCCTTCGCCTCTGAGCATCACCCGGGCCCCCGTGACCTCCCCTCCCCCCGCTCACGCCGTGTGGCGTCCCTATAGAAGTGCATTGGCGGGCGCTGCTCTCCAGAAGTGGTGAAACCGTCCAAAACACAGCTTCGATGTAATTGGCTTTTTAGATCGAAATGCTCTAAATAATGCGTCTGCCGAGTTTCACTGACTTTGCTCGAAATAATTTTGGCCTCTCCATAGACTTATGACATGTCTCATAGGAAATTAATGGGGAATATGCGGGTCCCCCCAGGCCAAACGATCTAAAATAGGACATCGGTGTAATTGACTTTTTTGCATTTTTTGCCGCTTAAAATCAGTTTACAAGATATCGTGGAAATCAAGAAATGTTGGTACTTTTACATGACCAGCAGGGGGCGCTATAGTGAAACTGCTTATGTGCTCCTGAGTCTGTTCCATTTAATATTTTATTCTGCATCTATGACTACAGTTTGGGCTCTGTAGGGCAATACCTGTGGCTAGGAGAGATATTTTTCTTAACAGGAAATTAAGGTGTTTTTATACAGGAAATCACGATAAAACCGTGCGAGATATGGCAAAAAATTGGCAGGTTATTACATTTAAATCTGTCTTGATTAGGCACGTGTACGTTAGACCGATGTCGGCCAAAAACCCCAGGACAAGTTCTCAATGGAATACAAAAACTTAAAGTGGCGTTTAAAATGAAAATCAATATGGCTGCCATGTCGTTGGTCTGATGACTGAGCACCAATTATGTTTTAGGGTGCTTTTTATGTGTACTATCACTGTGCCAAATTTTATGGGCCTCCTCCAAAGTAAATGTGTCTCCCTCTCCATAGGCCTCACCCAAAAGGTGGCGCTGTAGAGGCTGTTTATTAGTTTCAGGAAAAATATAGTTATGACCCATTAATGTCCCTTAAAAGGAGTCACTGTATTGAGTTTGGTGGCTGTCCTGCAGGTTTTAGTTGTTTTTTATTGCAGCCTTGTGTGAATGGAGTTAGACTCCCATAGAGAATGAATAGGAGCTCTGGAGGGCTCTAGAGGTGTGAAAAATAGGCTATGGGTCTCCTTGGCTTTTCTGATCAGGAGGCCGTCTAGGAATTGTCTGCAAATTTTCACTAATAAAAGTCAAAGTAATGGTTTTTCTCCCCATTGTAATTAAATGCGCTCCTACAGGTGGCGCCATAAGGTTGATTGTTATTGTGCGCACATAAATGGATTCAGCTGCTTGACGTTTACAAGTGTTTCAAATGTCATGTCGATCGGAGTATGCATGTGCGTGCAGGAGCTATTTAAATGATTTCGTGAGCACTCTTAAATGCACCATATCACTAATTCACTTTTTTTCATGGCGCCCTGCACTGGACATATTCCCCAAGTTTCGTCCAAATTGGACAAAGTCAATGTTTGACTTAATAGGTAGGGGGCGCTAGTGAATACTTTTTATTTATTTTTATTAATGCATTACATTCAGATCATAATTACGCACTTGTGACTGAAATTACAGCTCTGTCAGTCCAAGCGTGTAGCCGTGACATGCGATCGGAAAAACAGGGAACGAAGGCGTTCGTCGATGGCGAGCCACGGCGAGACCATTCGAGATATCCGAATAAAAGTGGCAGATTATTAAATTTCAATGTGTCCTGATCGCAGAAATGTGTGCCAGACCCACGTGTGGCAAAAGCCCTAGTCCATGTTCTCCGTCAAAAAAAAAAAGTCAAACTGGCGTGGCGACTTCGGTCCAATCTGGCCGCCGTGCTCTTGGTCCCCGAGGGCCGCGCTCCAATGTCATGTTTTGCTCGGTTCACTGTTCTCTATCACTGCTCCGAGTTTCGTGCGCGTCGGGCAAAATTTGCTCGTCCCATTTCCCATAGGGTCCGATTCGGGCCGGGTCGGGTCGGGTCGGACACTCTCGAGACGCGCGAAATACGAAATTTTTTTCCGGGCCGATCGCGACTATCGTGCATGTTTACTGGGTCAAAAAGGGCCGCGAAGAGTAAGAAAACGACAAAGATAATAATAAGCAAGAAACGGACGAAACACAATGTCCCTCGCCAGTTTACTGGCTCGGGCCAACTATAATTCTAATTGGCTACTGCAAAGGTAGATTGTCACTCGATAATATTTCCTGATTACAGAATTCTCATAAACAAGAAAATGTGTCCAACTTCAGTGGCTTCAGGAAGTGGTTTATTACATAAAAAATGTAACTCATCAGAGGAGACAAGATGTCCTCTTTGTCCAGAGTTATTCAGAGCCACCAGCAGTAGCAGATAATATCAGTGGAATTAAAACACAATGGGCATGACAATATAAAAACAAAACAATGTGTTGAAAGTCAATTACTAAAGAAGTTAAACATGGGCTCAATCATCAGTAGAGTTAACAGTTAGTATTAGTAGTTTAAAACAAGATTTCCACTTTTACATTAAAGCACATCTTCCAAAGTAACAGTTACTGTTGTGAAATGTCAAAAACATAACTAGTTTGTATTCCCGAGTTTTTTTCATGTTGTAAAGTAAAATCTGTTTTGCCCAGTACAGACATATTGTAAAAGCATCTATTCAGGTGAAAATGAGACCAGAGAACTTTGTCTGTATCTTTTAATGGAACTTTATATTGTTTATTATTAAGCAGGTAGTGCACCATTGGCATGCTAATGTTTGTTAGCTTTGACTCTGACGGTCTGTCATGCTCTGTGCTTAGAAAGTTGTGAAAAGTGCTTCTAAAGTCATCACGGTGAATATTTGTGATGCTGGAACTGCATTAGGAAACATGTGGCTGCTGTAAAGTGTTTAAAATGCACTAGTTCTGTTTTTCACGTTTCAAAACAGTAAAAATCAGGTACAGCCCCTTTAAATGACTTGGTGCAAACATACACTATTTAGAACAGGGCAAAACATGAAGCCATTTTACAAATATCTGCTTCCCTCAAATAAATAAATAATTTCAGATCATGAATTTAACATTTGCATGTTTTGTGTTTTGCAGGTCTGGCTCCTCCCACTTTAACCTTAACTCCCTCTGTGATCACTGAGACTGACAGTGTTACTCTCCACTGTGAGCCTCCATCTTATGTTTCTGCTTCTCTTTGTTACTTCTACACTGGGAGAGGAAAATCTCTGAACATCACCGACTGTACCCACTCTGTGAGAGGCTCTGATCTGCTGATGCTCGACCAGAGTCCTCCTGTGGACGTTCAAATCCAGTGTTATTATGTTGTGAAGCAGGACTCCATGACTTCAACATCTCCACACAGCCAAAAGAGATCAGTCAAGGTTCAAAGTGAGTTGAAAGACCTACATGCTTCTTTTTCTTTAGTCTTCTGTGGCAAACCAAGTTTATTCTTCATTATGGTAAACACTGGAGTAGTTACCAAAAGTCCATGACCTTTATGTTTTGTTTTTGTCTCTAAAACGTAATATTTTACAGCAACAAAATTCACGACCCCCACAACAACTTTGCGTACAACTCCAACTTTATCCATCACTGAAACAACAGGCCAAAAGACAAGCACAAGCCAAAGTCCTACACATGTGACTGAGACGGCAAACAGATCAGGTAAGAAAAACAAAAAAATATAGTTGCAAGCGAGAATAATTGGGCCTCGCCCGCGCTAGGCTGCCGCCGCCCCGCAACAGCGCCCCAATTTCCCTCATAAAATACCTGCTGCAGTATCCATGGCGCTACCGCGCCTCCTACTTCTCATATTTCACTGAAAATGTCTAAAATTTGGTCAAAGTCTGCGGCTGCGCCACACAAACACCGTAATACTTATGCTAAAATCTTGGATAACTTTTGATGTCTTCTCAAGTTAATTTTCACCAAATTTCAGGATGGTCGGGCTTACGCCTGAGGAGGAGTTCGTAAAAGTGACTAGTGTAAATTTGAGAACTTTATCCATTTTCCCATTGGAATAGCATAGGATGTGTCTGTTATTTGTAAAATTATGGGCAACTTTGGGGCTTCGCCGCAAGGAGACCATAATACTTATCCAAGAAATTTGGATAACTTTGGTGCCCCACTCCTCAGGATGATTTTCACAAAATCTCACCTTGGTCGGGCTTACGCCTGAAGAGGAGTTCATAAAAGTACACAGTAAAGAAATGTGCAAATTTTAGACATTTTGCAATTTTCCCATAGGAATAACATGGGATGTTTTTGTCATCGGTACGGCTTTGCCATACAAAATATGACATCGGTCTGATTGGCTTTTTTGATCAGGAGGCCAAAATAGAATGTTGTGCGAAATTTCAAAACATTTCAAAAAACAAAATTTTTTGCTGCCCATATAAAAGTTTGCTTTGATCTTTAGGGGTCGCTAAAAATGTGAAAATTTCAGAAATTCTGACCAAATGACCGTAAAACTTAGGTGAAAAATATGGATAACTTTTGATGCCACACTCCCCAACTTCATTTTCAACAAATTTCAGCTCGTTCGTGCTAACGCCCTAGGAGGAGTTCATAAAAGTACAAAGTTTAAAAAAACTGCTGGGTCATGTTTAGCGAACTTTAATCCAATATGGCTGACATTCGGTTGGGTGGACGGCTTTGACGTAATAATATTTTTTGCTTCTCTTGTCACTATCTACCTCTCAGCCAATTTTTTGGGGGCACTTTCCTATCCCGTCCCATTTTTTGCACACTTGGGGGTGCTGAAGCGCCATATTTTTGAATTTTGGAAATTGGAAATAGCCAGAATGTAGAGAGGCACGATTTTTAGAGGTGTGCAAATTTTCCTGACTCCTACCTGAAAAATAGGGGGGTTGGTCGAAAGGAAGGAAGGAAGGAAGGAAGGAAGGAAGGAAGGAAGGAAGAGTGAGCGAGCAAATTTTTGAGTGGGCTCTGCCCACTTTCTGTTATTGACCCTATTTACAATAGTAATGTTCAATTTTTTGCATTCATTGTTATATGCACGGAACGTGCATGAGTTGAAGAACGCATTAGTGGGCGACTCGGCGCACACAAGCGCTTTATGTGGGGATGACGACCACTTCGCGACTTCGCCCGTTTACCGTGATAATGTTCAATTTTCCTGGAACTAATTGGTATGCACAGGACGTGCATGAGTTGGGGAATGCGTTAGTGAGTGTTTCACGCTCGATTTCGTGCGCACTTTTGCACTACACTATGAAACTAATAGGCCTCTCGCCAGCTTGTGGCGCTCAGGCCTAATGAGGAATCAGCGATATCATAATCTACATTTCATTCTACACTTTCCAGAAAACTCATTTGCTCCAAGTAAGTTTGTCACATAAACTAATTGAAGATGTCATTTTGCTGCAAATGTAAAGCTGTGTTTCTGAAAGACTAATAATGATGTTGTTCAACAGTAAACATCATCAGGATGCTGATGACAATACTGACTGCCTGTGGGGTGATAGTGGGCTGTTTCATGTTGGTGTTGGATTTTTTCTGCACAAAACAAAAAAATGGTGAGAAAAATGGCAATGACATTTGTAAGGGGAATTGATAATGCCAGCGTTGATTCTCCTGATTGGCCCAGATCCAATCATGAGTATTATTATTTTATACATTTGCAATAAATCATCATTTTCAGTTTCACAGTGCAGTTTGGATAAAACAAAGGAATACAAAACATCTTAAACATTGTTTAAAAAAAAACAAAAAACTTTTGCATGCATTCTTAAAATTAAATGTCTAACTGTTTGAACTGATTGTAATATTTGTGTTTTGTTTAAGGTAAAGTGAATTCACAGGACACTTATGGCGTTGAACTGGTAAACAGCACAAACATTTAACTTGTGGTTAATAAAATGACTCAAGTTTGATAGCGCTTGTTATTTTTGTAATGCAGGCTCTCGTAGGTGAAAATACATTGCGTAGCGGTGGCCCAGAATCTGCCGCTGACTCAGACAGTGAGCTTGTGTTTACACATATTCAAGGCTGTAGATATGTTTTTGTTCTATTATTACTGGACTTACTAACTCCTTATAACCTTTCATTTTCAGCAGGGTCTGTGACGGCACAGCAACCCAACATGCAACTTGATGATATAACAGAGGCAAGACACCTTCATTAAACGTTCTTTTAAAAAATATTCCTTTTCACAAATTCATAGATAATTTTAACCGTGCTAATGTTTCTTCATCCAGACCCTACTTGTAAAAGTATTGCAGTATATTTCAAGAAATCCTTTATATTACTACAGCTCACTATCACTCTACAACTCTAGTTTTGTTCTTTTTACATTATTATAAAGGTGCACGATGTAAAGATGGTAAATACAATAATTACACAGGTATATTCATGAGCACTTTTCTACATCACCATCAGGGGCCACTGAAAGATAATAAGCTATCCACCCATACCAGTTGTAGTGTAAGTATTCCATTATAGTATTATTGCTTAATTCAATTTAATTTATTTTTGCGGCACTCAAAGTCACACCAACAGTTGCTTCGATGGGCCGAAATAAGAAATATGCAAGAGAAGTTGTCCCAGAGCGCCCCCTGTCCTCGAACCCTCTTCTCGGCAAGAAAAAACAAAACAAAACAAAAACCCTGTGCGATAAAGTATAAACCACGGGGAAAACCACAGTGAAGGAGAGATCCTACTCTCACAGACGGACAGACTGCAGATGAACCAGGACTGACACATCCATTTGAAGCCAGAAGCACTCAGGAGGAAGGAAGGAGGCTCATCTGGTGTAGAGAGAGTTCCTCCAGGCAGATGAGGAACAGTTCATCTAGTGTAGAGAAAGTTTCTCCAGACAGATGAGGAACAATTCATCTAGTATAGAGAGTTCCTCCAGGCAGCTGAGGAATAGTTCATCCAGTGTAGAGAGAGTTCCTCCAGGTAAATGAGGAACAGTTCATTTAATGTAGAGAGAGTTACTACAGACAGATGAGGAACAGTTCATCTAGTGTAGAGAAAGTTCCTCCAGGCAGATGAGGAACACCTGAGTACACCATCTAGTGGCAAAAATACATGTATGTGTTGAAAAGAATCATGAATATAAACAAGACAAGTTTCTTCAACGTTACATACCTTACAAGGCCTTGATATTTTACTTCATCTAGTTTAGGAAAATGCCCTTACACCTGACCATCCACTGTTGGCTGTGTTACAAAATTATTTGTGAGAGTCAGTAAAATTGGCCATCAATTTTAAGGCTATTTTATTGGATGAAGTAACAAGCATGTTGTCCATATTTTGTCCAGTTAGGCACATTGATAGATGAGAAAAGGGAAGCAACTGCCTGTAACTTTCTAGGCGAGTTGTGTTGTTTATGTCATGATGAAATATCAGCAAGTGAGAGAAGGGATAAAGTGGGCAGGGCCAAAAGTTCAACCTGCCAGAGAAACACGTGTTCAGGCAGGACCTCAGTATTCTAAGTTTTCAGAACACAGTACCCAAAACATTTTTCCCAACTCTGTATGTTCCACTTCACTGAAATGAAATATTAATGCTAAGGTATCCAAAAAGGAGTTCAAATATCTAGATTAATATACCGGAAAGCTGATGTTGAGTCTTTTTTTAATTTTAGGAACAACCATATCACCTTTACGCTTCTGTTCCTGATGACGCCTGCTCCATTCAGATGCAGAAGCAGATGACCGACCCCTGAAGTGCTATGGATTGTTTTTGATTTGCTTATGCTTATTGTACATCGCCACATTTAACACACAGTACGTTTAGGGTGTCATATCAATACTCTTGTGTCTGTGTTGCATATAGAAATTTCATTTTTGAATATAAACTTATAACTTTTACGTTAGATAACTGACAAATAGATAACTCTTTAGTTTAACTGTTTTAGTTCTCACTTTGTCTTCAGATCAAGTGACTTAACCAAACGTTGATGAAAAAAGTACTTCAGATTATTTGGCTAGCTGCAGTTTGATTCTTTTGTGCAAGACTAATTGAGCCATCCTTCAAACACCTTTCTGTAAATTGAGAGTGCTGTCTATTCGTGGTTTTATTTAAAGTATGTTGCATGCTTTTTTGAACCCACCGTGCGGTTACAATGCTCTTATAGACACCTCCTTTCACACGCACCTTTGTATTTTAAAGTCTTGTGGTTTCTCTTTTACGTGAGACGATGTGAGCTGAGTGTGACACAGAGCAGTCTAAAACGGTGCAGTGATCAAATTAGTGGCGTGGTCATCGGTGAGCTGGCGAGTAGGCTTTAACCCTTTCACGCTGATTTGTAAAAGCTAATGGGTTCATGTTTGAAGCTAATCTGGGCTCGGCGTGGGACACTTCCTTATGTGGAGTGACGTTTGGGTCACGGTGCCGCAAAAGCACATGCCGTTCCAAGCCATTGCAGTATGTTCTGCCATTGTAGTGCTTGTTTGTGTATTTTATGCATATTGCATGTGTAGGTTAATTGTACGTTGTTAATGGGCTCCTGCGGGCAGCAAGCCTCCCCTTTATGTGGAGAAAACCACCTGTTCCATTGTTTGGTTCTACGTTTGTGTCTGAGTGACAGCCTGGATTCACTTGGCTTGGCCACTGGAACATTGTATTTCTTTTTGGACATGCATAACTGTCAAATACTTGGTTTTATGTTACACTAAGACTCAAAAACTGAATTAATGCACAAGTAACTAAATCAATCAAATGTAATTTAAATTGTAAATTTCTGTCAAATTAATTAAAACGAACCTGCGTTTCCTATAGTAACGGGTTTGTAATTATTTTCCCTTATAAATTGGGGATGGTGTTGCTCAATTAATCTTAACTCACAACCCATACATCTGATGCCCTCGTCTGGTCACGGTGGTCATAGATTACAATAAAGATTTTCAATGCATCAGTGTACATATTAAAGATTACTCAAACTGCATGAATTACTCTAAATGAAACTTTGAGTGAAATATACAGGGAAAACCGGCTTAAAGCCTATACTGAGTGAACATATCTTTGCCCATAAGAGACTTTAAACATACCCTTCTGTGTAGCATGTTACCTTCACGGTTACAGATTAAACTATTTTTAAGCTTGGAATACATTTGTCCAACAGGGTTCTTCCTCGAGACCAAATCCCAAGGTTGGGTTGTAATTTTATACTATACTATACTAACACTTTTGGTGGAAATTACAAAGACAGTGTCTTCTGTCTAAAACTCAGATCTCCCTCCTCCTCCTCACCTGACTGTGGATCCACTGGTCACCACTGAAGAGAACAGTGTTAGACTTCACTGTCAGACTCCGGTTCCTGTTTTTAACTGTTTCTACATTCAGCGTTCTTCTGGTCGTTTTAGTTTTCTGCACTGAAAGAGCGCACGGTGAGAAAAGCCCTTGTTACACATTCAGTATAACTCTGTCTGAAGCTTATTCTAATGTGAGTTTTTTTTCTTCTATCATTAAAGTCTACATGACAGGTTCTCACCTGTGGCAATTGTTTTTACATTTTACATCTGTGAAGTTGCAGTTTGTGAAGAAATTAAGAAAAATAAAAGTTTAATAAAAATACAGGAGGGAGTGCTGAGTACTGAAACTGAATCCCTCTGTGATGTCATCAAAAAGTGACATACCATTGTAAATACAGACAAACTACAGAAAACTGACAAATTTTCATCTAACAAAATTAAGTGGTTATCAGGTATTATTATTTGTCAAGTCATAATTATTGTGTAAGTTATGTGGATTTTGGCCCTTATTTTCAAAATAGTTGCCAGGTAACATTTTTGTCTCATATTTGTGCTCATTTACAACCAGGAAGTAACATTTTAAACATTATGCAAACTGTCAAACTGGGGACAAACTAGGGAGGCAAAATGTTAAGTACAATCTTAAATATAATCATGTTCACTACGTTTAAGTGAAATGTCTTGTATAACCTGTCTAGACTGTATAGACTTTAAACAATTTAACTTTTCCATAATTCATCTTTTCCACTATCTGTTAAGGGTGGAGTTAAAAATGCATTTAACTCTGTGTGTGTGTGTGTGTGTGTGTGTGTGCGTGCGTGCGTGCGTGCGTGCGTGTGTGTGTGTGTGTGTGTGTTAGGATGTGTGTCCTTAAAGGCGCATTACAATGTAGTTAACTACAGTTTCATCAGTAAAAACATGAAAACCAGAGAAAGTTAATTATAAAATGTTTGTTATTGCTAAGTTATTGCTCACTCACCTACTTCAGACCAAGCATTTAAATTTAATTAGACGCAGAAGACACACAACAGTCTGACAGAGCTGCTTTTACAGTATATCTGCTCTGGTACAACACAGATTTTACTTTACCCCATGAAAATAATGTTCACAATCAGCGACAGATGCATAGGACCCGGAAGTGAGAAATATGCACTTCACAATCCCATAAGTCAAGCTAAAAAATAAATAAAACATACAGTATCTATTTTAATTTGATTAGCATTCTATGAAACTTGCATGACATACATGATCTTTTTCTATAGTTAAGGGATATTTTATAAAATGATTGTTGAACCTCTGGCCACCTGCACCTTATGCACTCTTTACGCAGTGAATGACACAGGATTTGAGAATTGAAAGCACCTTTAATCGACCGTTGCGCATCCTCACTGAGAATACAAAGGTTAAGAAGTCATTCATAGTCATAAGAAGGCTATTTCCACGTTTGTGCATTTGTAATAATGATCAGCACATTGAAACAACATTCACTTTGCAAAACATTGCTTCACTTCCACATTGACTTGATGCTCACCTTTTATAGCGCAGTATTAAAAGGGCTGCGGGTTTGCTTGACTTCAGACGATGAGGTCTGTGTGAGGTGTGATCTGGTTTTCCTGTGACAAAGGAACTGTGCAAAAAGTAGTGCAGTTTCACACAGCAGGTCGTAATGGCTGGACATCTTTTACTCGTCCTCTTAATAAGTAAGTCAAATTGTTAATTGATTTCATAGTTTTGATTATTTATGCTCATTTGTATGTGTTTGTATTCACTGGACAACATACTGCACTGCATGTTGTTGTACTTTTGTGGGAAGTAATTTTCACCGTGTTTTCAAATGTGACATGTGACTATTCCAATGATTTTACTTTACAATTGGAAAAACAAATCCATTTAGTCATTTTATGTTGATCCAAGCTTTAATTGATGGCAAATATAGATTTTTTTAAAACTTATTTTTAACACATATATTTCTTTTTCAACAGCTATGTTTTCTGAGACCAATGAACAAGGTAAATTCAACTTTTCAAAATAAATAAATACAATGTTATAATGTTTCCCACATTTTAGTACGAGCCCAAAGAGGAGATATTTATAGACATCGTTGTGATAAAGTGTGTAGTACAATATTGGGTAACACTTCATATGTGTACACTTATTCCTGCCTTTGTAAAACATTAACAAAGACTTCAATCATACGAAACAAATAGTTTATTGAGAACTTTTCAGGCTTAGTAACTACTTAATTAATACTCTAACCCTACCCCAACCCCCACCTTAATTAAGTAAGACTGAATAATGCTTTGTTCAATCTTTATTAAGGCTAATTAAAGTGCACCCAATGTTGTATAAAAGTAAGCTAATCATTAAATACCAGAGTTAAAACAAGACATTGTTTTTCTTCATTTCATTGTTATTCTTATAAATTATAATAAATATTACTTTCAAAATGACATACTATTAATTAGTGCAATTTAATAGATAAATAATCACGTCTTAGTTTGAATCAAACCAAACCACAGACTTCGATGAAAGAAAAAAAAAAGCTAAACACTGATGACTCTTGATTTAATTTTTTTTACAAGCACTAGTCAAGTTCTCATCAGGTCCATAAAGGTGCTTCTATTAAAAGAGGAATGTGAGACTAGTAACAGTAAAAAAAAAAAAAAAAAAGGTTTAACAAAGTCTGTATGACAGGTTCTCATTATGACTTTGTTTGGTGGGAGGGCACCTGTATAAAATATTTATTATAGTTTTACATTTGTGAAGTTACATAGTTTTACATTTGTGAAGTTACAATCTCTGAAGAAAAAAACATTTTTTAAATTACAGGAAGTTGTGCTGTTCTAAAACTAAATCCAACTAAATCATCAAAAAGCGCTGTACCATCATTAACAGAGAGATTCTCTGTCCAATCACAGACCTGGCTGCTCCTAAACTGAGTGTGGATCCGGGGATCGTCACCAAAACAGGATCAGTGCGTTTGAACTGTCAAACTCCTGTTCCTGCGGCTGGCTGCTACTTCCATTTTGGGAAACTTCCTGCCAGAAACATGTCGTGTCATCAAAGTCTGAGCGGGAGTGAGCTTCTGTCATTAGTGGGCGGCGTTGGTTCTGTTCGTGAAGTAGATGTAGAATGTTTTTACCTCAACCCCACAAACTCTCCACACAGTGAGAGAAAAGTCATCAGTGTACGAGGTAAGACTAAACTTCATTATACGTGTTAATATTGTCTCTTAAGCAGATTTTTACTTAAAAAATGTAAAAAATATAATAAAAATGCCTGACCAAAGAAAGTCAACTAAGCAAAGGTCGTCTCCTGTTGGATAACTGCTGCAGGTCTTTCAGCTGCAACAAGGCATTAAACCCAACTGAAGTAGTGAGTGGCACACCATTTCTGTAAAAACTTTGTGGTGAGACAAATCCTGTGGTCATGGAAAAGATGTCAGTGTGTTTGAGAAGGGTCAGACTAATCTACCACAGATCTGAACCCCGTTGAGAATCTTTGGGACGTGCTGGAGAAGGGTCTGTTCAGTCTTTCACTCTCCATCGTCAACACAAGATTTTGGTGAAAACTATGGATTTAAATCAGTTTTTTGACATTGCAGAAGCTTATTGAAACAACTGGTACAGCGAACGTGTGCTGAGCATGTGACCTGTACAGTTTTTGTTGGGTCAGGCGTAAGGTGCAGGTTTTGACTTTTATAATTGACCAGTGCAGTGTTCCAGCCTTGCCATGTTTTTGAAGTAACAATATTCATTCATCACTTTCAGTCTCATTAATACTGTGTTTCCTGACATGGACGCCATCAGAGATGTCACCAAACTCTTACTAAGGCACATGCACAGCAAGAACGCAGAGGCTGTAGAATTATGAATGTTGTAAGATGCAAAAACAGTTATTGTAGAATATGTGTGTAGCGCTGTAAGTTTCTCACTTTATTTTAGTTTTATCAAAAGCAACATCAAAAGCGAGTCCAGGTTTTCTGCTCGAGTCTGGGCTTTGAAGGATCTGAGAGAATTAAATCTATTCTTCACATTCATGCCATAAGGACCCCCTGCCTAAAAGAGGTGCACTACAGCAGACTGTAGTCTGAAGTGGAACTACTACTGCTCCACTAAGACCGGGGCCAAATATGGCTGATCGTTTCCACAGCAACCTTAACCCATGATTACGCAAACTCTTTGTCTATTGGTTTTCAGACCTTGGTCCGCCCTCTGTGGCTGTGCATCCATCAGTGATCACAGAGTCGGCCGCTGTGACTCTGTACTGCCAGCCGCCCTCGTACGTTCGGGCATCCTGGTGTTCTTTCTACACTCTGAGCGGACTGAGGTGGGAGAGGTCTTCATGTGCCTGGACTCTGAAAGGCTCTGATCTGCTGAAGAACCAGAGCTCCCCAGCTGAAGTTCAGGTCAAATGTTACTACTTTGAAAATGAAGGGATGGATCCATCTCCTCACAGCTACATAAGA
Source organism: Rhinogobius similis (assembly GCA_019453435.1). NCBI lineage: Eukaryota > Metazoa > Chordata > Actinopteri > Gobiiformes > Gobiidae > Rhinogobius > Rhinogobius similis. The sequence goes on along the minus strand of CM033634.1, from coordinate 5,051,163 downwards.
ACTGTGACTGTTAAAGGTACGGTGCAACTTTTCATTAATGCAAATGTAAACCACAGTTAAAAGCTCTCAGATGGAAATGCAATCCCAACTATAATTCTAATTGGCTACTGCAAAGGTAGATTGTCACTTGATTATATTTCCTGATTACAGAATTCTCATAGATGAGAAAATATGTCCAAATGGTTGAAGTCAGAGTCTAATCTCAAATACTTTTCCAATGCTACAAGAGTTAGTTAGCCTTCCTTGTCTGTCACACCAGGGAGTAGTGGCTTCAGGAAGTGGTTTAATAACATACAATAAACTCATCAGAGGAGAGACAAGATGTCCTCTTTGTCTAGAGTTATTCATGATCGGTGGATCATTAGCATGCTAATGTTTGTTAGCTTTGACCGTGACAGTCTTTTGTGCTCTGTGCTTAGAAATTTGTGAAAAGTGCTTCTAAAGTCATCACGGTGAATATTTGTGATGCTGGGACTGCATTAGGAATGTGAGTCAAACATGTGGCTGTTGTAAAGGGTTTAAAATGCACTAGTTCTGTTTTTCACGTTTCAAAACAGTAAAAATCAGGTACAGCCCCTTTAAGTGACCTGGTGTAAACACTATTTAGAACAGGGCAAAACATGAAGCCATTTTACAAATATCTGCTTCCCTCAAATAAATAAATAATCTCAGATCATGAATTCAACATTTTGCATGTTTGTTTTGTGTTTTGCAGATCTGGCTCCTCCCACTTTAACCTTAACTCCCTCTGTGATCACTGAGACTGACAATGTTACTCTCCACTGTGAGCCTCCATCTTATGTTTCTGCTTCTCTTTGTTACTTCTACACTGGGAGAGGAAAATCTCTGAACATCACCGACTGTACCCGCTCTCTGAGAGGCTCTGATCTGCTGATGGTCGACCAGAGTCCTCCTGTGGACGTTCAAATCCAGTGTTTATATGTTGTGAAGCAGGACTCCATGACTTCAACATCTCCAAACAGCGAAATAAGCTCAGTCAAGGTTCAAAGTGAGTTGAAAGACCTACATGCTTCTTTTTCTTTAGTCTTTTGTGGCAACTAAGTTTATTCTTCATTATGGTAAGCACTGGAGTAGTTACCAAAAGTCCATGTTTTTGTCTCTAAAACGGAATATTTTACAGCAACAATATTCACGACCCCCACAACAACTTTGCGTACAACTCCAACTTTATCCATCACTGAAACAACAACAGGCCAAAAGACAAGCACAAGCCAAAGTCCTACACATGTGACTGAGACGGCAAACAGATCAGGTAAGAACAACAAAAAATGAACAATATCATAATCTACATTATAATCATAGTCGATTCTACCCTTTCCAGAAAACCCATTTGCTCCAAGTAAGTTTCTCACATAAACTCATTAAGTTCTAGCCGATAGAGTGCACTGCTAGAAACTACTTTTTTTTTAACTTCCATCTCTTTTTCATCTCAAAAATGTTCAGAAAAAGCGTCATGTCACTTTTATATATTTCCTGTATTTCCCGAAACAAAATATTGTAAGATGCTGGATCTTTAAGGGAAAAATATTCTGCATTTTTCATATTGTTATTATCCTTTAAACCTGCTCTTGAGTGCCTTAACTTTGCCATCTCATGTTTTAAAACAAACAAAAAAGTGTCTTATTCATTCTATGACCAGTTACTATGAAATGACACTTACTGAGTGCATCCAGCCAGCAGATGGCGCCAGCACAATATACAATCTGCTGAAGTTAGCGCTGAAAAGACGTTATGATGTGGATTCGCTGCAGCAGTTATGTTTAGAGGCAGAAATGCTCAGAACGAGTTTAGCGATGATTTAAGGACTTAAAACAGTGAAAATTTCTCGGAGAAGTGACGTAGATGATCCAAAAACACGTCAGAAATCCCAAAAGTTCAGCAGGAAGTGTGTTTGACGCTCAGAGGGAGAGGATTTTCTAATAATCATTCCTCAAAACAGAATGAATGCAACTGAATGCTACTTCAGGTGTGTTTTTGATGACGGAAAATTGTTAGAACATGGTTTAAAGCTAAAAAAAAAATAGCAGAATGTGTGTCCTTTAAGGCTTATGGCTGAAGTGTTATAAAGTGCAAGAGAGGACGTTCATAAAAGGGTTTGCTCTCTGTCTGAACCTGTATGGAATAAAAACATGAGATTTTCAAAACCTTCATTGATGCATTTTTTGTGAGTGACTTAAAAACACAAAATAAAATACCGTATGAAAATGAAGAGTACAATAAAGCTGGCGACTTTCAAGGACTACTACGAATAAAACGTTATTGGTTTGTTGAAAATGCAAGCGTCGGAGAAAGGATTTGCACGAGCTTTACAAAAGACAAAACAAAAACAACAAAAAAAGCGTGTATTCCGTTGAGAGCGGCGGGAGTGTCGGTCACAGCAGCTGCACAGAGCACTATCAGAGCTCACAGCTGTTTACTCTGCACTCACAAACAGAAGGCAAAGGGCGAAAAGGCACGCGAACAAAACAAGCACAACTCCGTACCATCGACATGCCAGTTTCTCACCACAAACAGCACATTGCAGGAGTCATCTTCAAGTGTTACAACAAACAAACAACATTAAAGGACACATATTCTGCTTCTTTTTGAGCTTTTAATCTTGTTCTAACAATGTTCCGTCATCAAAAACACACCTGAAGTAGCATTCAGTTGCATTAACGCTGTTCTGAGGATTTTTTATTAGAAAATCCACCACCCTCTGAGCGTCAAACAAAAAATATCGTCAAAATATATTGTAAAAGCATCTATTTGTGTGAAAATGAGACCACAACATTTTCTATTCATCTATTTATAGCATAGTTTTATTTTACGAAAGAAGCAAAAAGTGCACTGTTAGCATGCTAACGTTGTTCCATTCTTAATTTTAACTCGGGGCCTATTTTTCCTAAAATGAGCCCCAATTCAAACTGAAGCTGTTTCTGAACTCTTTGAAGCACAAACTATTGTCTGGACTCTTTGTGAAGCTGAGACTCTGTAGTTTTGGCCTCTGGTGTCTGATTTAATCTAATTATAAGTGTGAACAACTTCTGCACAAAGGAATATCACTGAAAAAAATGCACATCTTAAATAAGAAAATAATTTACAATTTAAGTGATTGGGTTAAGTAGCATTTCTCTTGATTCGTGTACATTACGACATTACGACAAGTCACTTTAGGTCTTATTTTATGTGAAGTAGTGTCTTAGAAAATGGAAATGGAAAAGGCCCAAAGTCACTGGGATAGGCTGCAGTCACCCGCGACCCTTAACAGGAACAAGCGGTAGAAAATGAATGAATGAAAAAAACGAATGAAAAAAGTTAGAAAATACTTCTCTTTTTCTTAATTTAAGTAAAACAAGATATTTTAGGCTTGTACCATTGGAAATCTTACTTTAAGACGGTCAAAAATATATTAAAAACAGCATAGATAGGACTTATCAAGCAGTTCAAGCAACTTGTTAAAATGATCTTTTTTGTCTTTGATGAAGTAAAGTAGGAGTGAAGCTGGGGTCATGGAGGACGCTCTGATTGGGAATTTGTTGGATTTCCTCTTAAAAAGCTGAAGCTAATTTTACAAAAGGTTAATTTTTAGGGATTTGTAAAAACATCCTAACAGAATCCATGCAAAAGTCCTAATAATTTCATCCCAGAACGGTTGATTTGACTCGAAATAAGTGGGTTACAGCTTTCTTTTTATGTGAAACGCCCAGCAGCTGAGAGTGTCTTTTTATCAGATGGTGGACAAAAGGAATGAATAAAGAAAACGTAAGAGGGCGCACTGACTGTATGAGGTTACGAGGGTGTTTAAATCCATTTTCCTGCAGGTGAGGGTCACATCTGGCACATGTTGTTTTCTTCTCACGGATTTAGGTCTTTTATCACCAAAAGCAACACAATTTTGTAAAGACGCCACAATACACAATAACACGGGGCACGTCCAGGAAACAATCAGCCAGCATACCAAAAAGTTACACCTTTAACTTTGGACCTGATTTGCCGCTTGTGTAACTCCAAATGCAGATCAGAGCAAACTAGCGCACAGTCAACGCATTTTAAAGTGACATCATTCTAAACACGGGGCATATTTCATAAGTATTGCAGGTAGACTTTATTTTCTCCACAGAGAAATATGTTCACTTTTAACGTTTGATGCTTTGACACGTCGGGTTGAAAACACAACTTTGACTGAAGTTTTTATTACAGAATATTACAGGAGAAAATTGCTTGCAGAAAGACGTACCGCTCGCGATAAAGTCTTGTAAAAAGAGCTTGTAAAATCAATGAATTACAACATCCCTGAGAGTCAGAGCTGGAGCCGAGGATTTCATCACATCTGAATTATCACACGGACCTGAACGATGCTCCAGTTTGTCAGATCGTGTACTGCGTCTGTATGTCTTTCTTCAGAACAAAAACTGTGCTTTGATATCGAGTGGTAAACAGCTAAACAATGTCAAAGAGATCAAACTCATTAGATGTTTTCAGACACACATCACAGAGGGCTTTGTAAATGGAATGTCATCTGTACAGCTTTACAGAGTTGATATAATTGAAATTTGCACAGGCAGAAAATAAGAATTGAATATACTTTAATTTGTCCCTTTGGGGAAACTGTTGGCAGAGTCACATGACTTTGCCCGTTTGTGCATCGGCACAACATATAAACAAGACGGGGACATAACGATGGATAATCATTCAGTCGATTCTGCAGTGCGCTCCAGAGGTGAGATCTCACACAGTGGCTTAGAGGTTTGAGCACTTGCACAAACAAGTGTGGTTTAATGGAGCTCACAGGAGCAGCTCCTGCTGTCTGTAGGAACAGAGCCCCAGGCTCTGGAAGGATGTTGTAAACTCTAGTTGAGAACGAGCAGCTCAGATGACAATCATAAAATGCCACAGCGACTGTTCTTGGCCTAAGGCTGCACTTCTGGTCCCTGACTGCAGTGTCTGTGTCTGCTCTTGATGTGAATGCTGTTGTTTTCTGTCCTTTGTTGCAAACAGGGACCTGATTAAAAACAGTACCTTTATCAGTCTGCCCCAGGGCAGCTGTGACTACCCCTCGTGTTCTTCGGGTCATTGTGACCCGGTCTCACAGCTTCACCATCATGGACTCACCTGAAAATGGGTTTACACTATTGACCGAACTGTTATATGTGACAACATGAACATAGTTCATAAAATGGGTTTGGGAGTCCTGGGACCAACTGGGACCAACTGGGACCCAAGGTGTCTGCGTACGCTGGTGTGTGAAAGTGTGAGTGAATGGGTTAATGGTTCCTTGGTGTAAAGCGCTTTGAGTGTCTCGAAGGTCAAAAAGTGCTATATAAAAATGTGACCATTTACCAAGGTATACACTAATAAAAATAATAGTAAGAAAAAGGTAGCAAAAGTAATTTAGGAGGGGGCAATCACCGCTGACATGCGTTAAACCATGGAATAGTTTTACAGTAGCAGCTGTTGACTGTTGTTGGAGCTCTTTATGCTCGGACAGTTGCAGATCAGGCAGTGACCTTCACACTCCATGGACAGTGGTCTGTCAGAAGGTGCCAAAGCATGAAATGTCTGCTACTTCTGGCTCAAGGTGGCGCTGGCCCCTTGGCATTCATTGATGAAAGGCATAACTTCAGAAAACCACATTGTTTACTATTGGCTGAAAGCTCTCGTCTTTTTTGAAGCAAAGTTTGAAGCACACAGAAGTCCTTTGTCATGGCCTAAGACTTTGTGACTCAAAATAAAGAATTTCCTCTTGAATGACAAAATCCCTGCTCTGATCTCTGTTCTCAACATCAGTTCAAACCCTTAAAAACGCTGCTTGGCTGCATTTGTCCGTATAGTTTCACACCCCATACAATTGTACCTTGTCAAGCTTTAAGCCTGTCATTGTGGCTCTATGTCCATCCATTCTCTGCTAATGTGTCGCAACACTGTCCCTCCACCCCCTCCTCCCCCTCACTGTGATGAAGGACACTCATGATGGAAGAGGAAAGGGCCAGCGGGACCGAAAAACCCGGGTGTCAAACAGGAGCCAACTCAAAGGCCGATACAGAGAAAGTGATGCATTTAGATTAAAATCCCTGCTGAGCGCTGCAAGTGCACGACAAAGACGGAGAGAAAGAGGGAAACGCAGCCAAAACATACAAAGGGGAAGGTGAATAAAAAATGCAATTTGAGTTTTATAAATATTACTCAAGTAAAAGTACATAGTTGTTGTGTAAGAAATTACTCCGGTAAGGGAACAAATGTATTAGAGGAACTAGTACTCAAGTAAGACTCCCTGAATGCATCTGATTTATTATTTGAGATGTATTTCTTGATTTATTTGAGCATCTGTAAAATGGGAAAACATACATGAAAGAATTCACATTAATGGTTGAAAAAATAATAATAAAAAACTGAATAATCATTAATACGAGTATAGAGTTCGTGATGCTCAAAGAGAGGAGAAAGAAGTTTTAAAACTGCAGTAATTCGAAGCACAGAATTGTAAATAATGCCCAATTTTCAAAGGAATGGACCTCATAAATAATAAAAACTAAATCAATGAGCAGTGCAAGAAACAAATGTTCACTTAATATTGTCAATATAAAGTTTTTGTGACTTCAATAAAGGAAACTACTCCAAAAAGTTACATTTGCTGCATGTCCTTGTCCTCATCCAAGACACAGAAATAAGCCAGTAACTGCAGCTGTGTCTGGGTATCTTCCCTGATCCATGCAAAATGAAACTTTATAATAAGTTTTAGTTGTGTCTAAAGGTCAAGTGAGTCACAGTGCGCTCAAAATAATCCATCTTGAAACAGCGATGGTCACTGGACTGGTCGAGAAGGAATGCACTGAAAATGTGAACGTTCGCAGATGAAATATTGAACTGATGCATATGGTGAAGCAGAGTTCTCAACTTGTGCGTCAGCGTCCAAAAGTTGTCCTTTTTCGCTTCACAAAATGAGTGTAGATTGTATATTTTTTGCGTCAGTTTATGACCAGTGCTCAACTCTGTTGATCTGAGCTGCACAATTAAACGATATTGACACAAAACCACAAATTTAATGGATGCAATCAGCAAATCACAAAGACTACAATGTTTGAAGTGCAATAATTTCTTCCACAAACAACTAAATTTCTTGCTTTGATTTGAATAAAACTTGATAACACTAGTTTGGATTTGTACAAACATGTTCTGAAACAATCAACAAAAGCGCAACCAAAAATGATAAAATTGTGTTGAAAAGCGACTAAAATGCGTCTACAAGAAACAAACGCGACTTACTGCACCAAACCGTGACTAAAGGCGACAAAAACGCGACTAAAAGTGACAAAGGCGCGTTTAAATACGACAAACACAACCAAACGTGACAAAAATGCGACTAAAAGTGACAAAATTTGTGCCTATAATGTGAATTGAAAATAGAAAATTTGAAAAATTGATCTGGCCCCAAGAAAATCGTGATAGCCCTAAATACAGTTTAATACAGGTATTCAGTTTTCTGTAACTAAATGCATTTTCAAAGTATTCTGTTTATAGTTAGTGCAACAGGATAAATAGAAGTAGCCCAAGAGTTGAAAGAAGAATCATAAGGGTGGAGTTTGAACACAGGGCAAGTCTGTTTCCATTTGTACAGGACACGGAGACATGAATCCTTAAGATATTGCGATTGTGTAGATTCCAGAGACTCATTTTGCTTCACTTCGGTTTATGGGCTCTTTATAATAACACGTTAGGACTGCACAAAACAGATCAAAATTGAAATTGCACTCTAAATGGATGCTATTTGCAAATCGCAAAAACTGCAAGGCAAGTTTATTTGTAGAGCACAATTCGTAAACAAGACAATTCAAAGTGCTTTACACAACAGGAAAAAATGCATTAAAATAACAAAACACAAAGACAGAAAAAATATTTAACTTGTATGCACATTTGCAATAATGTGCTGCAATAATTAGATTTGTTACAACATGCAACAAAAATAAACAAAAACGCAACAAGCAACAAAAACGCAACTAAAACTGACCAAAATGTGACAAAAATGAGTTGCGCAAAAAAGCAACAGAAAGCAGCAAAAGCAGAGCTAAAAGCAAGAAAAATGTGACTAAATGCTTCAAAAACTTGACTAATGGTGACAAAAATGCAGTTTAAAGTGCGTATGACAGGTTTTTAAAATTTTCTAATTTTAACTTTATTCAATGTATTATAAACTCTTGTAAATATAAATTATAGTTTTACACCAATCAGGAGACTGTTTATTGAGAAAAGTTGAAAAATCTGTTTCAGTAATTTTACAGGAAAATTACAGGAAGTAAACACACTGATGACATCACACTAGGGAGACAAAAGTTATGCATAATTTACACAAATAAACTACTTTTTTGACTCTTTAAACATTAATTCAAAAGACAATCACATGTATTTTTATTTGTCAAGTAAAAAAAACCCACATTAGATGAGTTTTGGCCCAGTGTACTGTGTGGTTGCTTCTTAATTTCCTAGTGTGATGTCATCATTTACAACCAGGAAGTAAAATTAGAAACGTTAAACTTGCTAAACAGGGATACGATTTGTAAAGAATTTTAGCAAAATTTGAAATATATTTATCTTAACTGCATTTTAGTTCAATGAGTAGTCCAAGCTGTCAGAGGCACTTTAAATGGAGATAGGTCCGTTATCTTAAGTTGGGGAGCAGGACCACACCTCAGCCACGCCCCTTCCAGTGGCTACTCTATTTAAGCTTCCCGGACACACATACCAGTGCCCCTCCCTCCAGCCCTCTTCTGATTATTCTGTCTTATCTCTTAGTCGGGGGGTATCGAGGCCCGGGAGCCTGCAGCCCTCATCATTTTATCATTTATCATTTTATCGCTGTTCTTGTTTATTTTATCATTGAACTTTCTGCATCCAAGCTCGAGGCTGTGGTCCTTGCTAGTGAAAGCGACAAAATTGTGACAAAAACTTTCTTAAACAAACGATCTCCTATTAGTTCATCAGTTCATATTTCAGTCGGTTTGTCAATTCTCCGTGTTGTGTTTAAAATGTAAACTTTGAACAGAAACCTATCATTACACAGCAAAAAATCTATCCAAGCTTAAAATGGCTTGAATTTATCATTTTGATCTGGATTTGAGTAAATTTGACTCGTTGAGATTTAATTGCTGATGTGATGCAGAATATTTCACTGGTTTCAAAGTATTTCTGATGATCCTGCGATAATTTTGCTTAAAATAAGAAAATAAATGCGTCAGTGGGGTAAGTAAAATGATCTTAACTCACTGACAGATAATTTGGATTGAAGTAAGAAATAATGTATAGAAACAAGTCACAAACGGTTTGAAACAAGTCAAATAATCTAGTTCCATCAAATAAATCGTCTCCACTGATCTTAACGAGTCAAAACATCTGAAATTCAGATTAATATCCTGAAATCAAGACATTTTAACTCATCTAGAACTTCATTATTTGCAGTGTAAAACATAAATCTGATCAGAAAAATCACAATTGGATATTTTTTCCAAATTGTGCAGCGTTCAGTGGACTTGTTAACATTACAAATCATAATACTTTGGTAGCACAATAAACACAGTATTTTCTTCACTTCTATTTTAATCTTAATTTGTTTAATGATGGTTGTTCGCGGTGTCCTCTCGCTCCCGCTGTCTTTGCCCTTGTCCTTGAGCTCCATCAGTGGAACATGAAAAGCCTCTCTGGTTCTGCTGACGCTGCACTGGACTGACCACAGACAAGGACTAAAGCAGGACGGGGATAATTGGTCGCCTTGTGTCCTCCTGCCGGCGTGTTTGTGGCAATGGGACTGTGGGCTTTCTCAGTTTTGTCTGCTGATGGTGTGTTCGTGTTCGTGGGACTTCTCAGCTCTCTATTTGTCTCGGGAATCGCCTCCGTCTGACCACAAACCATCGCGTCATATCTGCAGCCATTTATAGCTCCAGAATGAGACTTTTCCCTTGTTATAGATTGGAAAGCACATTACAGTGGTTCAGTGTTACAATCGATAGGCCATTTGTGTGAAAAACAAAACCTGAGCTGGGTTTGTTGTAAAAAAACAAAGCCAAAGAGCAAAAGTCAGGGAGTAGTTTTCAAGGTGACCCATAGCAGTATTTTTCAGCCTCTTTTGTGGTTGTGACACACTTCCTGCTAAAACATTTCCAAAATAACACACAAAAAAGTCGTATAACAGAATAAACATATGCCACTGTCTGGTTCTTTAAATTTCACGATGAATGATGCTGTCTTTTTCGAATCAGAAGTGTGCTAAGGACGCTTCAAAAAACGTATTAAATGATTCTATTCAATTATATACATGTGTGAAACTGTTAATTCATATTTTAAACTTAAGGCCTTGATTTTCAACCACTGTGCCAGGGAACACTAGTGTGCCTTGAGGTTTTGTCAGGTGTGCCTTGAAAAAATGTCCAACTTGGATTCACACATGGATTTAAATAAAAAATACTATTTGAAGTGACTGGAACATATTTCTACAACAAACATGAAAACAAAAAAAACAATCACAACTGCCAAATTTAAAGACCTAGACAGTGCACAAACACTTTTTGACACATTACACAGTATATCAGATTTCGTTTACCAAGAGGTGTAAGAGGTGGTGTGCCGTGATAACTTGTCAACCAAAAAAAGTGTGCCGCGACTCAGACAAGGTTGAAAATCACTGCCTTAAGGCACAAGTGTTAAAGGTATAGTGTCTAAACCAGACTTGGAGAGACTTATCCATGCATTTGTCTCCAGTAGGTTAGACTACTGTAACGGCCTGTTCACTGGCCTCTCCAAACGAGCTGTAAAACAGCTGCAGTACATCCAGAACGCTGCTGCTCGAGTCCTGACAAGAACCAGGAAGTACGATCACATTAGTCCTGTGCTCATGTCTCTGCACTGGCTTCCTGTGGCTCAGAGAATAGACTTTAAAGCAGCTCTGCTTGTGTTCAAGTCTCTCCAAAGCACCAAAGTACATCTCTGACATGTTAGAGCCATATGAACCATCTCGCACTCTGAGGACCTCAGGGACCGGCCTCCTGCTGGTGCCAGAGTCAGGACTAAACATGGACCGGCCTCCTGCTGGTGCCACAGTCAGGACTAAACATGGGGAATCAGCATTTCAGTTTTTTGCAGCTAAAATCTGGAACAGTCTCCCTGAAGATGTGAGACAGGCCTCCACTCTGACAATGTTTAAATCCAGGCTAAAAACAGTTCTGTTTAGATGTGCAAACGACTGAAAGATCTATCTGCACTCTTCTCTTTTAAAGCGCTTTATTTTAAAATGATTCTGTGTGTCTTTTTGTGTTTTATGATTTTAATGCAACTTTTCCTGTTATGTAAAGCACTTTGAATTGCCTTGTGTATGAATTGTGCTCTACAAATAAACTTGCCTTGCCTTGCCTTGCCACTGGTTGAAAATCAAGGATCTAACCTGAAAAATCATGTGCAAGACTCTACAGCTCAGATAGAAAATGGTCCCACAAGCTTGAAAGTTGGTAGTAGCTTTCCATCTTTCAAACTCGATCAAAAGTTTAAGACCAGTTGAATCAATGGCAAGTCAGATTTTGCACGGTTGGATCTTAATAAGGTTCCAAGTAGAGCTTCACTATGCAACAAGAAATGGGAGTGAGACAAAAAAGTTTGAGTAAACATTTTATTGAAAACAACAATTAAACTGAAATAGACTGTTTTGCAGCTAAAAGTTTAGACCGCATGCCTTTAAAAGCCCAAATTGGTGCAAAAATACGTATTCAGTGTTTTTTTCTGTCTGGTATTTACACTGTCATGATGTTCTGATGGCAAAGGAAAAAAACAACAACTCTCTTTAAGAACATGTTCAGATTGTTGAGTGGAACGCAGTAATTTGGAATTTCTTAAAAGATCCTTAAGGTTATGGAACAAAAAAGTCAAGTGGAAGACCCAAAAACACCAGCACTAAGCCGGGGGATCCGATTGGCTGTTGGTCAAGACACTGGACGATCCTCAACCCAAATTAAGGCCGTTCCTGGTGCCGACTGCAGCCCATTAGCCATCAGACACTGGAGGGCTTCAAAAACAAGAACCCTCGTGTCCTTGAACGCCACAGAACTGCTGCTTGGACTTCACAAGAGACACCAAACATGGGACACTGAAACGTGGAAGATAGTTTTATTCTTTGATGTGATAATAAGGCATCCCCTCGATCTATTGTACTATTTTTATCCACTTACAAAATTTTGACGCTGTTGTGATTCGTGAAACCGCAGCTGCAACGTGAGACTGCTGTTGTCTCTGGGTCTGCAGTTTTACCCTCAGCCCGAGGGAGGGCGGGGGAGGGTGGGGGAGGGTCCGGGGCAGTGCGGCATTTGGAAACAACCTCTCTCTCTCACCTTTTCCAAACTCAGAATAAGCGTCAAGTAAATGTATTAAAGAAGTCGTAGTGAAATCTGAACTTATTTCAATGCATTTTCCCCCCTTTGGATTCAAGGAGGACTTGTTCAACCGGCAGAGCACCTTCACAGGGGCTCAAATGTCAGGCTTTCAAAATATTCTGCAGTGTGACAGTCTGTCGGTGACACTATCCAAGAAAAGCCAGTTTTGAAGTTGATTTTAATATCAGTAAAACAAGCTGGCAATGACATAGTTAAACTTCATTGTTTCAGAGTGGAAATTACTGGCTCAAAGAGTTAGTATTGGTAAAAATACATGCAGCAATGGAGATGTTAATATTATATAGTGTCTGTTTTTATTTCTCTGTGTTATTTCCAGAAAGTGACACTGTTGTCTGATGTGGAGAGGGTAATAATGCTGTAAAACTCTTCATGTCGTAGAGACTGTGATGGTAAAATTTGATCCAAATCATCCTGACGTAATGGGGATGATAGTTTAACAGCAATCGCTAGTGTAGTGTTCTTAAAATTTCACACTTAAACATTTCACGAGGAAAACAAGGTCTAAACTCACCATTCTGACAGCAAGCTTCAGTTCTTTATTGAAAAGAGCAAGCAGATTTTATGCAGAATAAAACAGGATATTTTGTTCTTTGTGGAGGACATTATTGCACTTTAGAAAATACAGCCTTTGTGATTTGCTAATTGGATCCATTCATATTCAATTAGATTTCAATTAATTGTGCAGCCCTAGTTCAAAACTAAATATTCGAACAAAGTCAATATGTCCTTTTCAAGTTACAGTTCTCTTCATCAGACAGGTGTGTTTGTTCACCAAGTCTTTCCTCGTCCACCCACTGAGCCACTCCCCTTGGAAAAAAGGTGTATTTTTACAGTTGTTCCTCCGTCGAGATGGAAGCCTCGTAAATCCTGGCTTTCACCGTAGGATCAGTTTGTGCGCTATTATTACGAATTATTTGATGCAAATAGAGCTCAACTTCAAAACCTATACGTAAGTACACATTTCATCACTTGTCTTATTCTCACTAATAATTTATTCTCAAGTTTTAGTTTCTTAAAAATAAAACTTGATGTCAACAGATTCCGAACTCACTTGTTTATTGGAAAGAACACATCTTTAAACCAAATACTTAAAAATGGCTCCAATATTTGACTTTTTTTTTATGTAAGAAAGTGAAATCAGTTCTGCTCAGCTCAAATATGTTGTAAAAGCAGTCGGGTCAAAATGATAACTCTGTGTGCTGTCTGTCTGCAATTATAGAGTGTAGAACATTTAAGAATATTTAATATGTATTCAGTTGTTATAATTTAGCTTCTACTCCTCGCCTTAACATTGATTATTAATGTGTCACTTGTCGTTAGCGTTCGCAATTTGCTTCAATCTCAGACTCACTTCGCAGCTCTGAGGAAAATCTGCTGCAGAGTACGCAGAATTATATTGCGATGTTCCAGATTTCATATTGCTCCGAAAGCAAATGATGATAAATCATGAACGATGACATGACCCGTGCAGCTCGAGTGTGAACGTGTGTGTGAATGGTGGAATAGTTCCTTAATGTAAACTGTTTTGAGTGTATTGAAGGTGGAAAGCGCTGCATAAAAAAAAAAAAGACCCTTTTGGTCAATATCTAATCATCACTATCAAATATAATCAAACAATAAATGTTAATATTAAGATTTCTTTGACTAATGTTGCTCAAACGTTCCTCAGTGTAATCTTTTTTGAAGATTTTCATTTTGGCTATTTCACTTTTTGGAAAGACCTTTCTATAGCTAAATTACAAAAACTCACACTCGAGATCCTAGAAGCCAAGTTATGTCCTCGAAATGAAAAGGCTGTGAAATCACTAAACATTCAGATTTTTCCTACTTTAAAAACTCAGAATCATAGAACTACTTCTGCTTGACACATACACACCAAATACTTGTCATATTTATAATGTTTTTAACCTTTTATTGGCCATCATGATACAGGATTTTTCCAGAAACACATTCCAAACTGTAAAATGTTTGTATGTTCATGAGCCCCAGGGATCGGTGAATGATCCACAGTAAAATAGTTTTTCAAAATTCACCTGAGGGGCTCACGACATAGAAACAACATAAACATTGGAACACTATTCTGGAAAATATTCAAGATTTTGTAATTTTCCAATGGCTGTTGAGGTTTTTGTATTTTTATCAGCCAATAAAGGGTGAAAAATGTTTTTTAAATGAATGTACAGTGGTGGACACAAATTGGCTTCTTGGATCTCGAGTGTGATTTTCTAAAGGGTGAACTGAGGGTTAATAAAACAAGCTGGCCATGATTAACCCCTAAGTTTAGACAGACTTTAGTCCAAAGTGAGTTTATTATTGGTAAAAATATACACACACTGGAGACGTGATTGTATTATTATTGTTATTATTATTGACCCTATCGTGTCTGTTCTCTCTTTTTGTGTGTTTCTTCCAAAGTCTCCCCTTTCATAAAACAGTGCATGTTATTACGAAAGACGACCACCAAATGACCCCAGACCATTGGGTTCTTTGTATGGTCATTGGACAAATGCAAGTAAGTTGTTTGGAGTAAAATCATTCTTTTCCTCACTGTTATTTGTAGCTCTGGTTCTGGTCTGGATGAAAGTTTGAGCTGTTGCATGTTACCTTTAAATCTTAAATATTTGTTTCCATCTACGTTTTGGAGAAATTATTCGTCTGTTATTTTGCACTTTAACAACTTCCTCCTCTTGGCGCTGGATGATGATCGTAATTGACTCAGTTGGTGTCATTTTCCAACAAATCCTCCTGAAATTATCAACCCACTCCTTGAGCTTATTCAGTTTTACCAGTGTCTAATGCTGCGTTCCAGTTGTCCTCGGAAGTCAGATTTTGGTGTTCTTACATCGCTGAAACCCTACTTGGAAACTCGGGCAACATTGCAGAACCCCGAGTTTATCTGCGTTACCTAAATCCAACATGGCTGCGACCAGTGTTTGGACAAAGTTTAACATCTAACCAAGTCCCCAGAGAGCAAGATGGCCGCCCGTTTAAGCCAATGGGCTGCGCTCGCTAGATTTTTAACCGGAAAATGTTTATGATCTGAAAATAGGTAACAATCGCCACAAATTCCAACCTTTGTGAAAGCCGTAGCCTGTCAGCCGAACACGAGCAGTTTGTGTTTACATCAGTTATGGGCAAACTTAAGCCAGCAATACCCTATCCAGTTATTATAATAGATCCATGCATCTAACAGTGAAAATATTGCTCTCTTAGTTGCTCTGTGCTGCCCCCTGCTGTCTGTGAAGCTGCTCCTGTGCTGCCGTTTAGCTTCTACAGTTATAAATGTATTGTTATGCAAATGCTGCTAATGTCTACATGGAGAAAATGACAACAAACGCAGAAATTCACATTCAAATGTTGATTTATAACTTACAGACATATTAACTTTAATACACTAACTTAAATTGATCCATATTTTGTTTGATTTGAGAACCTTCCTGAGCTTTAATTGATTTGAGTCGTTACAGTCCATACACTGTCATGCATTGGTCATAGTTTTTTTCTGATTTGACGCTGGAACGCAAAAGGTCCAGGTTCAAACCCCTGAGAACGATGGAAGGCAGCATATAAACGGAGGTTATTGAGATATGATCGAAAAATGTATTGCCAATAGCATTAAAATGTGTGACAAGTTTATCAAAACAATCTTTTTTCCTTCTACATTTCTCCTCTATTACAGTTTGACTATATATATCATGTTCACTTTGTATTTTTCTTTTGCCGATAACAGAGCTGCACGATTGAAGAAAAATATGATTTTTCTGATCCGTGTGATTTAAATTAGATTTGTAATTTCATTCATTTCATTCATTTTCTACCGCTTATTCCCGTTAGGGGTCGCGGGTGACTGGAGCCTATCCCAGTGACTTTGGGCCTTAGGCGGGGTACACCCTGGACAGTGGTCGACTCGTCGCAGGGCTGACACAGAGAGACAGACAAGGACAGACAACCATTCACTCTCACATTCATACACTAGGGGCAATTTAGACAATTTAGAGTTGTCAATTAACCTACACAGTCATGTCTTTGGACGGTGGGAGGAAGCCGGAGAACCCGGAGAAAACCCACGGTAACACGGGGAGGACATGCAGACTCCACCCAGAGAGAGCGTGTGATGTTAGGGTGGTTCGGAATTCGAAACCACGATGTTGGGGTGGTGCGGGATTCGAACCCACGATCTCCTTATTGAGAGGCAGAAGCTCTAGCCGCTCTGCCACCGTGATTTGTAATTTATGTTTTAATAATAGGATTCTGTTCAAATTAACATTTTAAACAATTTTGTCCCTTTTAGTCATGTTTTTGTCACGTTCAGTTGAGTTTGTCATGTTTAAATACATCTGTGTCATTTGTAGTTGAGTTTTGGTGCACTGAATCGTGTTTGTTGGCGTGTTTTTGTCGCTTTTGAACACATTTTTATCGCTTTTGGTCACTCTTTTGTCACTTGTTTCAGAACATGATTGTACAAATCCAAAATACAGTGTTAGCTGTTTTTATTCAAATCAAAGCAAGACATTTTGTTGTTTGTGGAAGAAATTATTGCACTTCAAACATTGCAGCCTTTGCCATTTGCTAATTGCATCCATTAAAATTGCGATTTTGTGTCGATTTAGTTTAATTGTGCAGCTCTGGTCTATAAGAGTTAAATAAAGTCATCTGCTCAGAGGCTTCAGAGGCTAAACAACAGGAGAAAAAGTGTGTTTCAACAGACAGCTGCTTTAAAGACACAAACAGTCAATCACAATTTCACAAAAACAGCAGATGGTCACAGGGACGAGCTCACGATTCATTTTTATCACCGTATCGCTCAGCCCTAACCTGTCTTACATTTATGTTAAACTACCAGAACCAGCCGATAAATAAGTTATTTATTTAGAAACCCAGCACAGAACGGGCCCAAACCCATCTAAAGTCATCTCGTGTCCCGCTGGCTTTAGCACAAACATCCTCCATGTGTCAGTGACAGCCTCGTTCTGTTTCTGACGATGTTGAATTTAAAAGCAATTTCAGACCCGGCCGCTCTGGACCCCAGCTCCGATTGTCCCTGTTCGGTGAGACATTTCTCGCTTCTCTGATACAGCTTCATTAAGTCATCCATCACTGTGGCCGTACGTGCCTTCAGAGACCGCCTGTGTCAGACCAAAGCCCAGGTGTGCATGACGTCCGCAGCCGAAAAAAGACAGGAACGTGGAGTAGGCGTTCAAATACAGCTCCGGTATTGTACGTAATTGATTATTTTAAAGCATTTGGTGACGTTGCATGGTTCCTCATCAAGAACAAAGCTAGAATTGTGTTTTTTCAATGTCAACAAACTAAGTCATGATTAAAACACATGAGGACCTGTTATATGGACTTTAAAGGTACACTATGTAACTTTTCTGGTGGAGAGTCAGCCTGACCCAATGGAGAACTCATATTATTGCTTTTTATTTATTTATTTATTAATTTTTTTATTTAACCTTCATTTACCCAGGAAAGTCCCCTTGAGACACTGTTCTCTTTTTCAAGCGAGTCTAAGGGCAGCACAGATTGTTTCGGTTTTTTCCCCTTGAAATAAAGCTTTTTTTTTTTTTTTTTACAATATATTTTTTGCAGAATTAGGGTAAGGTTAGGCTTAGGATTAGTGTTAGTGTTAGGTTTAACAGATCTTTTGTTTAAGTTTAGGCCTTTGGGGCAGGTTAGCTAACCAGGTCTCGGCAGAACTATGAAAAAAAGGACGCAGCACAGATCAGTCATAAAATAAAAGTTTAAACAATCATAAGAATGTGTTCCCTAAAAACTACGAATGCAGTGATCCAGCTTTTTCAGTTATAGATACCGATTTCGATACTTTGGCTTTAAGTATCTGCCGATATCAACAAATACCAGTGCAAAGACTTTAACAGCTTTTATCCTTCAACTAAAGACAACAGAACAGCACTATATGCTCTGCTCTGCTCTGATCCAACTGTAAATAGTCTAATTACATGAATGTATTGGCCCAAACAAGACAAAGTATCAGCTGAACCAATAATATGAAGCAGATTCAGTGCCTTTTCCTGGCTCTGCACCGATATTCGACACCAGTATCTGTATCGTGCATCCAGACTAAAAACAGTCACATATAATACATCCCATTTCCGTTTTTTTTTTAGTTATGTTGTTATGTTATATTGAGAGCATTGACATGTGAAGTGCTATTTTACTTACTTTACTATTTTCCACACTTGCAGTTGCATTTCATCAATCACAGCTGCTTTATCGCTCAAGAAATGCCCTGAAAACCATACATTCTGGGTGGGTTCACCTCTGAACTGTAAGTTTCTGAGCGAATCACCATGTTCTAACATTGTTCCCTCTTAAAAAAAACAACAAAACCTTGAGCTGTATTTAGCTTCATTCACGCTTGTTTCAGTAATCCTGTTTACGAGGTCCTCTTCTCTGCTCCTTCTCTTTTAAATGCTGTTAAATGACATTCATTACAGTTTAATGCTTGTATTCAGGTGTCGGGACAAGCGACATTTTGTTTTTTTCACATGGTAACTCCCTCAGCTGCCAGTGGATGGAGCGATAACATAAAATCCTGATGAGGGAACGCCTGACTGACAGAAAGTTTTTTATTTTTTTTTAAATGCATACATTTTTTAAGTTCTAAAACATGAAATGCCAAAGTCATGTTCGATTGCATGTTTATAGGACAACATAACCAATAATGCATAATCTTTGTCCTTTAAAGTCTGTATGACAGGTTGGACAACTCATTTAACAGTTGAGAAAAATAAATTGCAAATTTTCTAAAATTCTTTACAAAATGTATCCAAGTTTAGCCTTTTTAAAAGTTTTTAATTTTACTTCCTGGTGGTAAATGATGACATCACGCTAGGAAATTACCATAGCAACCACCCTATATGCTAAACCAAAACAGATTTTTAAAAATGTATTTGACAATTAAAAATATATTTGAACATCTTCTTTTGTTGAAATGATATTTAAAAGGTCCAAAAAAGTTTTGTTTTTTTTGTAAATTAGTGCAACCTTTGTTTCCCTATTGATGTCAATTTGTTTACTTCCTGTTATTTTCAACGTATTTTTAACTTTTTCTACACAAACAGCTACTAATTGGTGTAAAACTATGATTTATATTTACATCAGGTATCAATACGCCAAATAAAGTCAAAATTAGAAAATCGTAAAAATGTCATACGCCCTTTAAAGCAACGAAATAAACATCTTCAAGGAGAAAAGTGCCTCCACCAGAAAAACGCTGTACACCGCTCACACTTTGATTGAAATGTGCACAAAATGTACCGTGTCTTTTGTGCCCTGTGGCTGAGAGGAAGAAGGAAACAAAAAAAAGAGAAACGTCCCAATACAATGACACAATTATCTCAAAACTTTGAAGCCGGGCTCAGTTTTGTGACTAAAACGTCTGGCTCTGACCTACTTTCTGCAGACATTTCCACAAACTGGTCTCACACTGTTTGTTGTAGAAGCTCCAAGTGTTTCATCTGTTTACAAAGTGAGAAATGAGGAGAAATGTTCAAATGTCCATGAAATGTCTTGTTTCTTTCATAAAACAAAAAGGACTGAAAAAATAAATTAATAAAACTGATCAAATAATTCAAAAACATTGCTTTGTGTGATCATTGATTTGATAAACTTGATCAGATACATTTTTTTTACAAAGGCATTTGACGTTGCATGATTTTGTATTTATGAGTTTATTCATTTATTATTATAGAGCATTTTGACTTTCATGTTTTATTTGTAATGTGCGTTTTGATTTGTGAATGGTTCTTTTTTCATTTAAACTAAATTCTTCTAAGATTTAGAATAAAATATTTTGGAATTTCTTCGGAAAAGCAGTATACAAATTAAGTTTATTGATTTATTTATTTACCTCAGATTATAGGGCAAACAGCCAATTAGATTACAATGTTCTGAATACCTTAAACCAATATTTTTCATCATAACAAAACTCTTATTATTGTGACATTCAAGACAATGCTTGTGGACATTAAGCACTATACAACATGTTACAGTCACAAGGAATATACTTTAAAGCAGTGATTTTCAACCTTTTTTGAGTTGTGGCACACGTTTTGGGTTTAAAAGCCACCACGGCACGCCATCTACCACTAAAACACTATCAAATCAGACCATTTAGTTAAAAATATTGTATATAATGAGGCAAATAATGTCTGTGGCACTGTCTAGTTCTTTAAATTTGGTAATAGTGATGGTTTTGCGTTCTTTCTTTGGTGCAAATGTTGCTCTGGACGCTCCAAAAAGGTAAATTAGTTCATTAAATCTGCATTTGTGAATCTGTGAACTCAAACTGGACATTTTCTCAAGGCACACCTGGCAAAAACTTAAGGCACACTAGTGTTCCCTGGTGCACTGGTGGAAAATCAAGGCTTTAAAGTGTGTGCATCACAGGTAAAACTTTTAGACAAGCCTGGGAAATAAAAAATAAAACATCTTAGCTAATTAAGACAAGATTTTCCTCCCCAAAGCTCTCCTGGTCTACTCCCTCAATCCGTGACACCCTGAGACAGCGGTCCTCACACATTGAGACCAGGGACTCCTTATTGGTGTGAAAATATCCCAAGGACCCTCTATGTTTCTCCACAGTTCAAACCATGTTTGTGCACATCTGAACGAAAGATGGACTTCACATTATCCTTATTTCCTTGGTGCAGTTGTTTACTTCAGATTGTACTATTCAAGTAATGACGACATCTTGTTTTGTGTGATACTTGAACCTAAACAGCACAACAGGCAGGTTTTAGCTCATGACGCTTTGTTCAAATATTATTCACCTTATTCCTGAAGTTGCCGTACGCGCCGCCGTCTTGTTTCCGTTGTAGTTCACACGGAGCAGACGAGCTCAACAGAAAATAAGTTCTACATGGACTAAAAAGACGTTTTCAGACTGACCTGGAAATCGTTGCGTTGTGACTTGTTGTTGCTCGTGTTCATTAAACATTTTACACAAATCAATCTACTTTATGTAACATTTTAGCGGCGAGACTTTTCCCTCGTTCGTCATTAGCTTTAACGGAGTTCTCGTCAAACGGAAGTGCGTTTACAACAAAAGTGCAAAAAACTGCAAAAGTGGGCGGGGCAGAATAAGGTGAATAAAGTCTCTGAAGGGTAATGGAAAAACACAGTGTACTGAAATATTCATTTTGGTCTACATCACCCAGCCCTCTGCAGCCATGAACATGAACAAGACATGAAGTCTGTTTTTTTCTTTTTGTACAAAAAACTTACAATTTAAAAAAAATACATACATGAGATGCTAAAGCAATTAAGCATGTTTAAAGGCCAATAACAATGCAAATGCTGCTTAATATTTGCTCATAGGTTCTTGTCTAATTCTGACTTAGTTTGGTGGGAGGGCAAATGTTTATCACTGTTTTACATCAGTCAAGATGGAGTTTTTGAAGAAATTTTAAGAAGTTTCAAACGACAGGATGTAGTGCTGGATTCTAAATCAGAATCCCTCTGTGATGTCATCAAAAAGCCAAGTGCTGTTGAAAAAACAAAAACAATTCAACAATTCAAACGCAATTGACAGATTTTTCTGACAGTTTAAGCCATAATTCAAAACAAAGCCTACTATTTATTTCAAATTCATAACTATTGTGCAATCGTATGGATTTGGGCTCTTGTTTTCAAAATGGTTGCTAAGTAACAGTTGAAGCATTACCTCTATCTATGTCATATTTGTTCTTCATGTTCAACCAGGAAGTAACATTATAAACTTCACAAAAACTGGAAACAAATAGGCAAAATGTTTAGTAAAATCTTAAATATAATCATGTTCACTATTTCAGTTAAAAGTGAAGTCTAACCTGTCATATTTGTTATCGTCACAAGCCTATTTGTTTTTTAATTATATAGAAAACGACTAGATGAGACATTCCCCAGAATACCACGGTTTAGAATTAACAACAGCCACATTTAGACTGATTTATTTTGTCGGCGGGCTAAAGGTCTGCTGTGGAGGTGTTTGTGAAAGACGCTGAAGCATGAGGACGTCTGCTGATTATAAACACAAGCCACAGGCCGAGCGGCAGTGGGAGCAGAGTGATTGACGGCTCACATTATCACTGCAGCCTCTGAACACTCGGCCGCTGCAGGTGCCACTCAAACGCTTCCACTTTCCACCGTTGAGAGTCCACGCGCACACAGAATACAGGTGCACATAACAGAAAGTGAGCAGAGATGTGTCTTATTTTAACTCCTTTCAGATCGGACCCGTTTTTCCTGAAACGTGTGACTAAAATGAGACTCATTTCAAACTGAAGCTGTTTTTGAACCCTTTGGAGCACAAACTATTGTCTGGGCTGTTTGTGAAGCTGAGACTCTGTGGTTTTGGACTCTCACGTCTGATTTACTCTGATTATAAACTCTGCAAAGAGGAAAAACAAAATTTAAAGTGCGTATGACGGGTTTTTATGATTTTCCGGTTTTGACTTTATTTGGTTGAATAAAACCTGTTGTGAATATAAATGACAATGCCAATCAGGTGTCAGTTTGTGAAGAAAAGTTGAAAAATATGTTGAACTTTACAGGAAGTAGAGCAGAGTTCCAAAACACGATGACATCACACTAGGGAGACTCACCAGGGACAATTTACAACCAACAAACACATTTTTCTGATCCTTCAAACATTAATTCATCAAAATAAAGGCGTTCCTATGTGTTTTTATTTGTCAAACAATAATTTCTGTGACATTTGAGGAGTTTTGACCCAGTGTGTACAACATGGTTTCTAGGCAACAGTTACAGAATTCCCCAGTGTGATGTCATGATTTACAACCAGGAAGTCAAAATTTAAAGCTAAAAAACTGCCAAACTGGGATAAAAATGGTTTTCTTTTTGCAGAATCTTGAAAATAATTACCTTAACTGTGTTTGAGTAATATGAGTTCTTCAACCTGTCATAGGCCCTTTAAAGTCCGCCAAAATTGTCTTTGTTAAATCTATGAAGAAGTGAAGCTGGTGTCTGTAGAGTTTGTCTGATTGAAACTACTTTGGCTTTTGTTGTGTTTTAACAATTAGTTTTTCAAAGCTGAAGTTAATTTTACTAAAAAGTAGTTTTAGGGGAAAATTCCAAGCGGAATCCATATAAAAGTCCTATTAAATTTTCTGAATTTTAGTGTATTTTTTTTAATTTGTGCTTTTGGAGTAAAATCTGACTCTAATTCATCCCAGAATGATGGATTTGACTGTAAACTAAGAGCCTTCTTTTCATGTACAACATCCAGCAGCTTGATAGTTTCTTTTTATCAGATAGTGGCTAAAAAGGAATAAATTAACAAAATGGGTTGTAAAAAAAAATCAAAATATATAAACCTAAAATAAATAAATCAGATTTTGGTCGACTTAAACATCATCGACTGATTGATCCGCAAAGTGACTAAAGACGGACAGACTTTGGGGTCACACACAGTTAAACGGATTACCTTTCTCTCCTTAAATGACATGTTTCAGAGTCTGTTTGTTGAGGAAAAGAATTGTGTGCAACAGTTGAAGTGTCCTTTATCTCCCCGCCTTTAGCAAACACGCTAGCTGAGCTCTGTAACAACAACAAAGAAACTACTTTCAGTTGACATTTTGCAGATGAAAAGACATTTATTGTATTTTATTCTTAGCGTGATGCCGATATTTCATTTTTAGCTTCTCCATTTCTTCTGCTGGTCGAGCTGCTTTGTTTTGAATTTCTTATACTGTGTTCCTTTATTATTACCCATACACAGGGCTATGAAAAAATATAACATTTACACAGTAGTTAAACGATACAAAAAATTCTTCTAAACAACAAAATTCCACAAAAACATTAACAAAAACATATCTATCCATGCTTAAAATGACTTGAATATATCATTTTTGTCTTGATTTGATTCATTTTGCTGATATGATGCAGAATATTTCAATGTATTTCTGACTGATTATGTAGAAATTTAGTTTAAAATAAGAAAATTAATGTCAGTGAGATAAGCAGAATTATTTTAACCTGTTGGCAGATCATTTGGCTTGAAGTAAGAAAGTAATGTATTGAAACCATAGACTGTAGATATCAGTGGACCATGTTAGCATGCTAGCCGCCGCGTTCCAAATAGGAAGCAGCTATGGAGGCGCTCCTGGCTCCATAAAGCCGAGCTGCCATTCACTTTCTATTGGGACACTGGTGCCCTTTACTCTGTAACTGTTTCTGTCAAGCTCACCATCTTGGAACTAAAACGTCTGTTTTGACTCACTCTACATGAATCAGGTGTTTTTTTTTTCGTTAGGTTGTTCATAAATCAAGTTATTAGCAATAATAACTGACCAATCAGGTGCTTCCTTTTCCAGGGGCCGTTTTCGCTCGTGTTAGCAACAGGTTTGATTGACAGCTAGCGCGACGCTTGTCGCCGTCTCCTCTCACCGAGGGGCGGATACCGTTAGCAACCGCGCCCTGATTAGTCCGTGTGGTTGCCACGATACGCACCCGGATTTCCAAATATGGAGTCTGGCTCCGCTTTAGCCGCTATAACTGCTAGCCGCGATGGGCTTCATTTGGCTGGAGGCAAACGCTATGGGTGACGTCACAATCCCTTAGTCCACTGATATCTACAGTCTATGATTGAAACAAGTCAGAAACGGTTCGAAACAAGTCAAATAATCTAGTTCCATCAAGCAAACAATCTTAACTAATCTTAACTAGTCAAAATGTATGACGCTACGATTAATATCTGGTAATCATGACATTTTAACTCATCTAGAAATTAATTTTTGCCAGTAAACATGTGGAAAATCTTGTGTGGGGGAAACAGAACCGACTTTTCATGATAGAAAAAAAAAGATATAAAAAAGAACGTGAGACGGCGACATCAGGAAAACGAAGATGGCTCACAGTTAGCAGCTCAAACATGTCAGCGAGGTAATTACATCTCCTAAAACCATCGTCGTCTAAAAGCTGCTCTGTGCCACCCAAAGTCAGAGCCAGCCGTGTGAAAGGCTTTTTCAGACCCATAATACGCTACATTTACTTTTTCAATCTCTTACAATGTTGTTTCCTCATCAAAAAACATAACTGGGGTTGTGTTTTGTGTCAGTCACTTATTTTGTGATCTTGCACATTTTAGCTGTGTCTCGCTCCAGGATACTCAAAATACACGAGTCCAAAGGAAATCTGCAAAAACTGCTCAAATATCAGAACAGTCCTGATCTTTACTGTCAGCGGTGGTTCTGACATTGTTCAGAAGCACAGCTGCATTTTTATAAAAGGGCAAAGTACAAAAAGTAAACACTTGTAGAAACAATAGGCTACGTATATGTCTCCGACCAGCCGCTCTTTAACCATGAATTGAACTCTGTTATTGACATGTGATGTGAAGGTGGTCATGAACCTGTATAAAGAGACAAAATGATTTAAAGAACAACATATTTAAACTGATCAGAAATCATGAAAAAATACAGACTTTTTAAATAAAGGTCCAAGGAGTAAATAAACATTTGTGACCCAGCGCCTTCTCCCGCCTGAGCCCCACCAGAGCCACCGCCTGAGCCCCACCAGAGCCACCGCCTGAGCCCCACCAGAGCCCCACCAGAGCCACCGCCTGAGCCCCACCAGAGCCACCGCCTGAGCCCCACCAGAGCCACCGCCTGAGCCCCACCAGAGCCCCACCAGAGCCACTGCCTGAGCCCCACCAGAGCCACTGCCTGAGCCCCACCAGAGCCACCGCCTGAGCCCCACCAGAGCCACCGCCTGAGCCCCACCAGAGCCCCACCAGAGCCACCGCCTGAGCCCCACCAGAGCCCCACCAGAACCGCCTGAGCCCCACCAGAGCCCCACCAGAGCCACCGCCTGAGCCCCACCAGAGCCACTGCCTGAGCCCCACCAGAGCCACCGCCTGAGCCCCACCAGAGCCCCACCAGAGCCCCACCAGAGCCACCGCCTGAGCCCCACCAGAGCCACCGCCTGAGCCCCACCAGAGCCCCACCAGAGCCACCGCCTGAGCCCCACCAGAGCCCCACCAGAGCCACCGCCTGAGCCCCACCAGAGCCACCGCCTGAGCCCCACCAGAGCCACCGCCTGAGCCCCACCAGAGCCACCGCCTGAGCCCCACCAGAGCCCCACCAGAGCCACCGCCTGAGCCCCACCAGAGCCACCGCCTGAGCCCCACCAGAGCCACCGCCTGAGCCCCACCAGAGCCCCACCAGAGCCACCGCCTGAGCCCCACCAGAGCCCCACCAGAGCCACCGCCTGAGCCTGAGCCCCACCAGAGCCACCGCCTGAGCCCCACCAGAGCCACCGCCTGAGCCCCACCAGAGCCCCACCAGAGCCACCGCCTGAGCCCCACCAGAGCCACCGCCTGAGCCCCACCAGAGCCACCGCCTGAGCCCCACCAGAGCCCCACCAGAGCCACCGCCTGAGCCCCACCAGAGCCACCGCCTGAGCCCCACCAGAGCCCCATCAGAGCCACCGCCTGAGCCCCACCAGAGCCACCGCCTGAGCCCCACCAGAGCCCCACCAGAGCCACCGCCTGAGCCCCACCAGAGCCACCGCCTGAGCCCCACCAGAGCCACCGCCTGAGCCCCACCAGAGCCCCACCAGAGCCACCGCCTGATCCCCACCAGAGCCCCACCAGAGCCACCGCCTGAGCCCCACCAGAGCCACCGCCTGAGCCCCACCAGAGCCACCGCCTGAGCCCCACCAGAGCCCCACCAGAGCCACCGCCTGAGCCCCACCAGAGCCCCACCAGAGCCACCGCCTGAGCCCCACCAGAGCCCCACCAGAGCCCCACCAGAGCCCCACCAGAGCCACCGCCTGAGCCCCACCAGAGCCACCGCCTGAGCCCCACCAGAGCCCCACCAGAGCCACCGCCTGAGCCCCACCAGAGCCATATTGTCTCATATCCGCCCCTGTGTCTTGGATGCACACAGGCTGCTGCTGAATCGTCCACATCCATGATCTTCTCTGGTAACAAACTTTCTGCCACATTCCAGCTCTGTTCACAAGTTCGTACAATCAAACCGAGCGCGTCGCTCACTTCCGGGTTATATTTGGTCACACGCGGGACGCTGGCGTCTGACGTCATGACCACGTCAGAGCGCTGGCCTGTACTAAAGTGTATTTTATTATTATGTGTTAAAGGCGCAGAGAGACCAGTATTTTGGCTGTTGAATTCCTGTTGATTTGTCAATTTTGATATGCAAAGAAAGTAATACTGATTTTATTACACCCCGCCCACTTTTGCTCATAAGGGTACTTCCACTTTTGCTCGTACTTTTCGGCTTGAGCTCCGTTTACTCAAATGGCGAACGAGGAAAAGCCTCACCATTTAAATATTATGGGTTTCGATTGTGTATGGATTTGTGCAAAATGTTTAATGTACACAATTGTGCAACAAGAAGTCAACAATGCACCGGGCGGCTGAAAACTTCTTTGTAGTTTATGTGGAACTTATTTTCTATTGAGCTCACCTGCCCCATTTTCTGTTCAGCTCACCGTCATTGTAAATATTGTAACTAATTGTTCACAATTTTTGTATATAGCACTCACCTTCAAGGTTTTCTTTGGGAATGTTGAATAAAATAAAACTATAAAAACATCTTCTTGACTACGCCATCATTATTAAAGTGACAAGAACCCCCTCACAACCTTAATCAAATAACAAAACCTGTCATATTGAGACTCATTTACATCAGTTATAACATAATGTAGATTGGTTTACAGTGTGTCTTGGTCAGTTTCCGTGTTTGACACAAGTAGAAAAGGCCAAAGCAGCAGAAATGCACAATTAGCGGCGTCGCCATGGAGTCTGTGTCCCAGTTTCTGTGTTGTCCTCGCTGCGAGGGGTGAAAGAAAAACTTGATTTTCTGTGTCCGTCGTTTTATGGATGTGAGCGAGAGGGAAAGGCCACAGTGATTACAGACGCAGCAGCAGCGGTCAGTGCATCAGAGCAGGGCATCGGAGACACAGGCCGGCTTTATCTGAAGAATTACTGAAAATGTCAAACTTTGAAGAGAAAATAATGCTCATTGGGTAAGAAACACCTTAAAATAAGTATTGTTGAAAGTAACAATGACAGATTAATGCTGGGTTTTAGGTTCCAGGAAATTCAAATCCACTTTATTTACACTGTGCATTTTATAATCACACAAAACAGGAAAAAAAACCAAAACAAAACAAAAAAACAAAAATTATAAGTGCTTCATTTACTTATGCCCTAAAACAAAACCTGTCAAAGCAAAACTATAAAACAAGCAACAAATAAGACCAATACTGTAATGCTGTAAACCAGGGGTGTCCAAACTTTTTCCATCGAGGGCCACATATTGAAATATAGACCAAGCGGAGGGCCACTAATCAATCGTGAAACGTTAAAAAAGCTGCATTTATCTGATGTTTTAAGCTCCACCACATCTACATTCAGTCTCAGTGCCTTAATATCAGGTCTGTATCGCACCAAAATGTTAGTTATTTAGGTTGGAATTGTAGAAAATCTGAAATGTGCTGCAAATAGTACTTATCAGGACAATGTGGGCCAGTTCACCAGGAAGACTAAGGGCCAAGAAAAATTGACCCCCGGGCCTGAGTTTGGACATGCCTGCTGTAAACTGAGAATAAAAAAGAAAAAAAATATATATATCGTCATGCCGGGTTTGGCCAGTAAATTACTGTATTTTTATTGATTTATTATTTATATGATAGGGACAAGTATGTAAATTAAACATGTAACATACTACAACATTTATAGCTAAGGCTAATTTGCAAACAGTAAAAAAAAAAAAAATTTACTCTTTAAACATAAATGAAGTTCATGCAGTGCGTCCCTGACTAATGTGATTCAATAAAATGTTCTTCATCACTCTCTTCATTCACTAATTACAAATGGGTATAGTTTTGACTTTGCCCGCTTTAGTTGTATTTTATTCCCCACATAGATAATTTAAAAAAACACCACATTCTAGACATTTTTAATAGCAATATTGATCTAAAACGACTTAATGTGTATGCTTATATTTTTTACATCTGTCATCCTTTGCTTATAAAGTTAATGTGAAAGTGTCATAGGGTGTACTGTATGCCCAAGGATGTATTAAATGAACAGGATAAGACACGCCCCCTCTGTCTGTGTCCCAGATTGATTAGTGGCCGTGCGAGGTACTGCAGCCTCTTGGAACCAGCCTTTTTCTAAATTGCACATTATAATTGCAGACAGTACTGAATTATTATCGGTATTTAAATAAAATAGAAGGAAATGTTCTTTTCTACTGTTTCTAAAATCAACGAAATTACCGTTTTTATATGAAGTGACGTCACAGTAAACATGTGCGAGTCACGTGAACGAGCGTCGGACGATACAAACAGAAGCTCGTGAACAAGGCTCGACTAGAGACACCTGTAAGTTGTATTTTATTTTATTTCAGACGCTTTCACGTGTGTCTAACATGAAGAATACAATTACAATCACACAAGCTAACGCTAACACAAAAACTTGCAGCTGCGTGATCACTCCCTCAAAGCATCATGGGGGATTGTTGTCACGTGGCGCCCTAAAGCAAAGATGGCAGCCTCCGTATCAGGAAGTAAAGCAAAGATGGCAGCCTCCGTATCAGGAAGTAAAGCAAAGATGGCAGCCTCCGTATCAGGAAGTAAAGCAAAGATGGCAGCCTCCGTATCAGGAAGTAAAACAAAGATGGCAGCCTCCGTATCAGGAAGTAAATGCGGAAGTAAGACATTTTTTTGGGGTCATGCGCCAATGAGCACACTCCATAGGGATAAACAGGGCGCCATTTTGGAATCATCTTCCAGGTTTTATTATAGTTCTATGTGTATGCCCTTCTGTACTGATAAATATGATGAAAAAAAGAAATAATGATGATGATACACAATAAAGTTAAAAAATAAATAAAAGAAACAAGCTAACAGTGAGAGAAGAGAGTGGCGGGCGTGTAATGTAGAGCTGAGAGACGGAAATATTTGAAGCAATGGAGTCTTAATTGAAGGAAAATAAAGATGACGTATTTATATATAGATATATTTTCCATCTGTTGCGAATCTGTTTGTGTGAATCTAATGACAAATGCTTAAAATAAACTGAATTAAACTGAACCTAAACCTGCATGAAAGCAACATTGCATGATACAATCTGCACTGAATGGAATAAATGCACAAAAGTAAAACAAACAAAGCTGCCATCACCAAAACTAAAACTAAACCTGGACTGGACCAGGTCTAAACGGGATCAGAACACGACCGATCCAAGTCCAAACTCTAACTTTTCTCTTCTGCCACATCGTCTGCAACGTGAAGATTCAAATAAAAAAACACATTTGTCCATCGCGGGCCAAAGTGCTGCTCCTCTTTCAAACAGAATCTCATTTGTGTGAAGTGGTTTTCAGTCTCAGCTGTTACACTTTACATTAGGCTTTTATTACAAGAGAAAAGGCCATTACTTCCGACTACTTCAAAACTTCTGAATATGGAGTCGTTAGTTCTATTTACTTGAGTACATTTTTGAAGAATAGCAACATTTTATATTAGTTTTTGTAGCTACTTCTTTGCCTGCACTTGAGCAACAATATTATTATTATTATTAACACTTTGTCAGTAATTGTTCAATCATATTTGATTTGATTTATTTATTTAAAAGGGACAGTGCATATTGATGAACATAGAATGTAAATATGCCAGAGTTAGCCATTGGCTACTTTCCATCTGTCGTCCCTGGCAGATCAGGACAAAGAACAACACATAAAAACACATTCCATACAAATGACATAAGACAACATTAGACTTAGACAACACTTCAGAGACAGTGATCACAGACCTGGTTCTTCTTGAGCCAACGTTTCAAGTTAGTCTTAAATGAGTTTATTGTCAGACTGTCTGCTGTTCCAGATCTCTGTGCCTTTGACTGACAGCACTTGTTGACTGAACGCTGTGCGTCTGAAAGGAACTGCACAGTGGCCTTGAGTAGAGGCTCTGGTGACTCTGCTGCTCGTCCCAGATCTGAATTTAATAAACTCATTCAGGGCTGGTGGAGAAAGCCCATGTAGACTTTTATAAATTGAACAAGCTAATTTGAATTTTTAAAAATTGTCAAAACTTAAATAGTTGTATTTATGAAGTATCAGGCAATGATGATATGAAAAAGGTTTTTTATCTAATATTTTTAAGGCTCTTTTGTATAATGATTCAATTGCTTTTAAAGCTGCCTGGTTTGTCATTGACCAATTTGTGATGCAATATTCAATGTGTGAAAAAATCATAGAGTGAAGAAACATTTTAGCAGCATTTTCTGGCAATAATGATCTAATTTGTTTAAAATTACGAATATTATAATTCACAATTTTACAAAGTGCTTTTACATGTTTTTTAAAAGACAGAGTTGAGTCCAAAGTCACACCGAGATATTTAAATTCGTCTACAATTTTAATCTTGTCGCCTTTTAAAATTATATTTGAGCTTGGCTTTGCTGTTGGGCGCTTTGAAAATACCATATAAACAGTCTTTTTAGAATTTAACAGAAGACATGACTTTCTGAGCCACTCGTCAATGCAAGTAATGGCCTCTGTCATTTGTTCAGAAAGTTCGACATCAGACAAAATTACAGCATCATCTGCATATAGCTGAGAGTTAATATGTGGGCAAACATCTGGCAAGTCATTAATATACAACGAAAATAAAATAGGTCCAAGTATAGAACCTTGGGGTACTCCAACTTGACACTCCAGATATGGAGATTTAATACCGCTGATTGAGACACAATGAGTTCGGTCTGATAAGTATGATTTCATCCAAGAAATAGCTTGTTCTGAAAAATTGAATTTAGTTAGTCTAGATCAGTGATTCTTAACCATAGGGCCGGGGCCCAAAGTAGGGCCGCGAGCACCTCCTTGAGGGCCGCACGATCACTAAAATATAATACATTTAATATGAGATTGGGCCGCAAGTTACTTCGGGCCTCAAGGTAAAAAAGGTTAAGAACCCCTGGTCTAGATAATAATATTCGGTGATCAACCGTATCAAATGCCCTTTTTAAGTCCAGAAAAATTGAACCCACAAGAGGACTACTATCCAAATAGTGTTTTTACTTTTCTAGAAAAAATGTATTGCAGTTTCCGTTGAGTAATTGGCACGGAAACCAAACTGCATAGGGTGCAGAGGGGTATAACCCTTACTTAAAAAATTAGTCAATTGTTTAGCTACCCATTTTTCAATATTTTTTGAAATTGTGGGTAGTATACTGATTGGGCGGTAATTTTTTACATAATTTTTATTCCCAGATTTAAAGACAGGGGTAATTGTGGCAACTTTCCATGAGGTGGGAACAACAGAATGCCTGATAGAAAGATTAATCATATGAGTAATTGGACATATCAGAATATCTTTGTGTACCTTTATGAAGTTTGTATCCAGACCATACACATCTTTAGTTTTGGAATTTCTTAAATTTTTAATTATGGAGGCTACTTCTGACTCGTTAATCTCAGCTATTTTAAAAAGGGGTAGAGTCTCAATTACTGGAAAAGTAAAATCTTCAGTTGATGTAAAAAGTTGTGTAATTTTATGTACAGAATCTTTAAAAAAAATTGTTAAATACAGTTGCCACAACAACAGGATCTTTCACCAGTTCATTATGAATAGTAATTGTAATTCATTACTATTACTTGCCCCTTTACCAGTTATTTTATTTATGGCTTGCCAGATTTTTTTCCCATTACCATTTGCACTCTCTATAACTGTCAAATAAAAGTTTGCCTTAGCTTTGCGCATGGCTTGAACTACCTTGTTTCTTGCTGAAGTGAAAAGTTGCCTGTCAGAGTTAAGTTCAGTTTTAAGTGACTTTTTAAGTAGTTGATCTCTAGTCCTCATTAGTTTTCTGCACTCTTCACTGAGCCAAGGTAGATCACGTTTACTTGTTTTATTTTTCTTTATCCTCCTTGTGTGCGCAGCTATTGCCTCAAGAACTTTGGCGTGAAATATTACACTATTTGTTGAAATATTGTCACATGAGACAATTTCATTCCAATCAGTCTCCTTCAAGGCTTTTGCCAGATTTTGGAGTTGACCTTTTGGCACTATATCATAAACACACGATGGACTCTGTTCAGATGTAGAGGACTTTTGAAAACGTGCTTTAGTTAATTTCCGTATAAAAAATATGGCATTATGGTCAGAGAGACCAGTTAAAAAATTATAAGTTTTTAAGATTCTTTCAGTTTTATTTGTAAATAGGAGATCTATTCTCGTTTTAGATTTATTAGTAATTCGTGTTGGCTTTTCAATTAATTGAACCATATTAAAAAGGTCAGTTATTTGTTTCAAGTTTTTCCTTTCTTTTTTGTTATCCCAATTAACATTAAAATCCCCTATTAAAATAATCTCTTTATTGGGACAGCAAAAATTCAGTAGCAGTTTCAGCTGGTCAAAAAACTCTACATTAGTCGATGGTTTCCGATAAATACAAATTACAATGAATTTCATTTCCTTAGAGAGAACTATATTCACACCAACAAACTCTAGTGTAATATTGTCAGGCCAAACAATCTGTGAACATTTAAGGCTGTCTCTTACATATATCATTACGCCTCCACCTCTACCTTGATCCCGGTCTTTCCTGAATACATTATATCCTGGCATATGTATTGCAGCATCAGGTGATACACTTGTTAACCAGGTTTCTGTAAAGCCAATAAAGTCAACATTAGATTGGAGCAACAAATGTTCAATTTTTGTGGCTCCATGTTGTTAAATGATAATAATGTATTTTATTTATTGTTTTTTATTGTTGTGTTGCACTTTGTTCAATCAACGCTACAGAAATTCAATTAAATTCGTTTTCGTAAAGCCCCAAATCACAACAACAGTTAAGGAAATTGAAAATGTCTATTGATTGACATTAGGAAAAGTAGTTAATTTCACCGCTTTTTCCGCTGACACGAGGGAGAGGTAAAAACAGCTTGTTCTGTCAGTTTGGTCCTGACATTTCATATCTCTAATGACTCTGAATTAATTGGCTGATAATATTAGCTGCTTTAATGGAAGGTCCATATGGCGCTGATCAGCTGTGACCTTTATGTAACGAACAGCACCAAAATGAGCTCCTGCAGCGCGCCGAGAATCATGTTTAATTCAAACATGGCACATATGGAGTAGGTCACAATAAAGCTGTGGAATTAAATGAAAATGAATTGGTATTATTAACCAAAATGTACTTTTTTGAGCTTTTAACCATGTGTTAAAATTGTTCCCTCATCGACAACATATACCTGGAGTTTGTATTTGATTAAAGGAAAATATTCTGCATTTTCCATATTGTTATTAGCCTTTAAACATGCTCTCGAGTGCCTTAACTTTGCCATCTCATGGTTAAAAAACAAACAAAAAAAACTTAGTGAGTGCATCCAGCCAGCAGATGGCACCAGTAGTCCAATAGTCAATCTTGTGGCCTTACCGCTGAAAAGAAGTTATGATGCAGATTTGGTGCAGCAGTTATTGTGTTTAAAGGCTTAGAGTTTAGTGATGATTTAATAATTTAAAACAGCAGAGAATTCTCAGATAAATGACGTAGATGATCTGAAAATACCCAGATTTAAGGAGTTCAGCAGGAAGTGTGTTTGACGCTCAGACGGGGAGGATTTTCTAATAAACATTCCTCAACGCAGCGTGAATGCAACTGAATGCTACATCAGGTGTGTTTTTGATGATGGAACATTGTTAGAACAGGATTTTAAAAGTCACTGCAGCAGAATACGTGTCCTGTTTACAAGATCCTATCCCTCTGAGCCTCAGAAAGAAATCCAGATGTCTGCTATGTTGGTTTTAAAGGGGTTGTATCTGATTTTTATTGTTTGAAATGTGAAAAACAGAACTAGCTCAAGTTAAAGTCTTTACATCAGTCACATGTATCGCCCACTTTCCTAATGCAGTCCCAGCATCAGAAATATTCATCCGTTTATGAGCACAAGTCTCTTAGCTCAGCGTGTCAGGGACCACCACAGTAAAGTCTACAAACATTAGCAGGCAAACGGCACCCGTCCTTCTTCTCGTAGCATAAACTGTTCTATAAATAGATGCAGCAGGTAAGTTAGTGAATCATAAATGTTATTGTTTAATGAACAATCACAACAGTACTGACAAGAACGTTTAAATGTACAATTATTTTGCTTTTAACTGGTATTTTAGCTCTTTACTTTTACGTTATTAGTACAGTCCGTCGATGTAAACCCTCATTCGTCCAGGTGTGGTCCATCGTAGAAAGGGTTTCAGGGGTTGTCATCCGGACGCTGTTTGAAGATCGAGACGTTTCGACTTTACGTACCAGCTCTCTGATTGACAATGACTTTTGGATAAAAGTCGAAACGTCTCGATCTTCAAACAGCGTCGGATAACAACCCCTGAAACCCTTTCTACGTTATTAGTACAGAAAAAGACAATAAATCAAAAATATAATACAAATATAATTAAATAAATAACGGAAAATCTGGCTGCACAGATGAGGTCAATCCCTTCTTTATTTAAAAAAAAAAAAAACAACGGTTAACTTTAAACCCTGCACTAGAGTCAGGATTTTGAGCTTACGTTTTGAGACAGTGGCTTCCGTTGCCTCTCAAGAAGTGATGAATTACCCAATTACATTTCATATCTTGTAAATCACTGATAAGGCAGTTTGTTTGGAACCAATTTGATGTTTCTATTGTTCCAGACGACATTTTTGAACCATGTAAAGACTGAACTGAGCCCATGAATAATAACGCTTCTCAACAGATTGGGTTCAAGGGTCAACGTCACAATCTAAAAGGCCCATCGATCATAGTTTAGGGATTAATATGGTAATTTTTTTGACCGAATCGCTAACAAAAATGTAAAGTGTAGGTTTTATAATGATGATTTATGATTTTCTTTGTTTGTATTGTGATTTTAATGCAACTTTTCCCGTTCTGTAAAGCATTTTTTAACTACTGTGTGTACAAATTGTGTTCTATAAATAAACTTCCTATACCATTTACCCTTTAGTGCCTTTTTGAGAACTGTGGACTATGTTGCATTCACATAAAGTCATTTTAAATGGGCACATGGTTTGTTGACCCACTTCCTGCAAAAACTACGTTCAATATTTTAAGGTTTCTTTAATGGATATTTCTTTTAAAACACATAATTGCTCGTAGATAATCTGCCCTTCAATCTTTCTGTGATGGAAAAAACACAATTTGGACAGAGCTTCTGCCTCTCAATAAGGAGATCGTGGGTTCGAATCCCGCACCACCCCAACATCGTGGGTTCGAATTCCGGACCACCCCAACATCACACGATCTCTGGCTCCTCCCACTGTCCAAAGACATGACTGTGTAGGTTAATTGAGAACTCTAAATTGTCTAAATTGTCCCTAGTGTATGAATGTGAGAGTGAATGGTTGTCTGTCCTTG
Organism: Rhinogobius similis; assembly: GCA_019453435.1. NCBI lineage: Eukaryota > Metazoa > Chordata > Actinopteri > Gobiiformes > Gobiidae > Rhinogobius > Rhinogobius similis. The sequence continues at coordinate 5,014,325 of CM033634.1, read as the reverse complement.
TCTGTGTCTCTGTGTTTGCTGCGATGAGTTGGCCACTGTCCAGGGTGTACCCCGTCTAACGCCCAAAGTCACTGGGATAGGCTCCAGTCACCCGCGACCCCTAACGGGAATAAGCGGTAGAAAATGAATGAATGAATATCAAATATCGCTGCTTGATTTTTAACGAGGTAATTGAAATATGGAAACGTGCTCAAAGGACGATAAACCGGGACGAGGGGGGCCTTTTTACTCTCACACACCTGGGATACTGTTCTGAAGAAGTTGGACTGCAGATGGCGCTGTTGTACGTAGCAAGACAGTGCGAAAATCTGTGTAAATCAGCTAAGGAGACACGTTACAGAAACATCAAATTTTGAAGTAGATTTCCGTGAAAACTGTCAAGCAAACAAACAAAAGTCTGGTCTGAAAAAACAAGCTTTTAAAGTACACATATTATATTATAGTGACTTTTTTGAGCTTTTAACAATTTTCTAACAATTTTCTGTTATGAAAAACATACCTGGAGGTGCATTTAGCTTCATTCACATTAGTTTGATGAATCCTGGTTTGAAAATCCTCTCCCTCCGACCATCAAAAATACTTCCTGCTGAACTCCCTCGATGTGTGACGTTTTTCCCAATTTTAGACATCATTTATCCGAGAATCTTTGGTTGTTTAAATCCTTAAATCATCACCAGACTCGTTCTGAGCATTTCTGTCTCTAAACACGATAACTGTAACTGCGTGGCCTCTAGACATGATGACTCTTACTGCTTTTTAGCTTAGCATAACAACAGCACATCAAACCATTGTGAATATCCACATGTGTAATTGCCTCTGCGGCCAGTAGATGGAGCCACAGCTGAGTTAATATGGCATCTCCCAATGGTAAAGTTATATTGTTCTTTGTCAAAACATTTTATTTTTAGTTCTAAAACATGAGATGTCAAAGTAAAGACACTCAAGAGCAGGTTTAAAGGCCAATAATAACACAAATAATGCATAATATTTGTCATTTAAATTAAATAAACAAGATAATGAATACATGCATGTCCTAAACTAAAATCGGAACAAATAAACTGCTGCTGGTCAAGTTATTTGATGGATAAATATGACATTGCGTTCATTCAGTCAAAGTCAAATCTGATTCTGTTTTGATGTCATTCCTCTCTCGAGCTGATTCTCTCGTTTGTAAAGTTTTGAGGCCGGTTCTGTTGGGCTGCTGCAGCGTCCAGCTCCTCCTCGTGTGTTCATATTGATCCTGATTAGTTTAGATTCAGCGCAGGAGCCGAGGCAGACAGGCGACACCTGACCATAATCCTGATGAGGAGCACATACGACCAGCGTGGAGGAAGATACTCAAGTAAAATGACAGAAACAGCAGCAAAAATACTCAAGAAAAGTAAAAGTATCACATTTTAAAATCTACTCAAGTAAAAGTAATAAAATACTCCTTTAAAATGTACTTTAAGTGTAAAAAGTAAAAGTAATTTGGTTTGTAGAACTATTAAAGCATCAAATTGTAAGCTTGATTGATTTATTCTGTTGAGTTTTGGTCGTTAAAGGCAACTTTCCTGGTTATTATTCTATTTGGAGGCTTTTTGTTTGCTCAAAGGGAATAAAAAAAAAACAGGCAAGATAGCACATAAATGTGCTAAAAATAAACCCCTCAGTCTTTTCTGAACTGGACTGAAAACATACTTTTACTTTTCAGTCCAGTTCAGAAATGTAGTGGAGTTTTCTACTCCACTACATGCTCTGAAATGTAGTGAAGTAAAAGTATCTTCTGTAAAATGTACTGAGGTAAAGTACAGATACTTAAGTACAGTGCTTTTGCTTTTGTACTTTGTTACTTTCCACCACTGCATACGACAAACTGTAAATCTTAAACTGAGTTTAAGATTTATTTTTGAAATTAGTGTTGATTTTGTTTTATTTTTGTTTGTTTCATTTACAGAATGTGTCTTGTTCTACACAGGAACTAGACTAGTTTTTATAAGTTGCACAAAATATTCAAGAAATCAGTCTTTGTTTCATTTTCATCCATAATTTTTTTCATTTAGTTTTATTTTCATAAAAAACGTTAAGCAGTGTACACCACCACAACAGCATGCAGTCAACTAAATTAAAGGTGCTCTATGTAACTCTCTTGTTCAGGGTTTTGCCTCCTGCTGGTCTCCATGGAGATGCTAAGATGCTTCCGAAGTGACTTGACACACTGCTGCCATCTTGAGGATGGAAACTGCGTCTGCCAACAAAAAGTCTCAAAGAAATGTCGCGTGACCTGGAGATGAAGGCCGTGCTCTTGAATGTTCTGAGGATTCTGCTGTGGTTTGTGCTCCATTTAAAGGAAAAATATTCAGCATTTTTCATATTGTTATTAGCCTTTGACCATGCTCTTGAGTGTGTTAAATTTTCCATCTCATGTTTAAAAAAAAAAGAAGAAAAGTCACTCAAACTCAGTCACTATGAAATGACACTCACTGAGTGCATCCAGCCAGCAGATGGCACTAGTGCTATGTATACAATCGAGTGAAGTTAGCACTGAAAAGACGTCATTGTGTGGATTTGCTGCAGCAGTGATTGTGTTTAAAGGCAGAAATGCTCAGAACGAGTTTAGTGATGATTTAAGGACTTAAAACAGCGGAAGAGTCTCTGATAAGTGACGTAGATGATCTGAAAATACGTCAGAAAATCCCGGAGGTTCAGCAGGAAGTGTTTTTGATGCTCGGAGGGGGAGGATTTTCTAATAAACATCCCCTAAAACAGCGTGAATGCAGCTGAATGCTACTTCAGGTGTGTTTTTGATGATTGTTAGAACATGGTTTAAAGCTCAAAAAAGTCACTGTAGCAGAACATGTGCCCTTTAAGTGTCAGTGACTCAGGATGAATAAGAATCAAACCCCAGAACCTTTATCTTCCTCAAGTATCGACCCTTTTCATTTTCAGTGAGACGCGACTGTCTAACATCGGACACAGGCTACAGCAAACAATGACGTCCTCAAAACAGTGACAACAACAAAAAACCCACAGGACTGAAACCCATGAATTACTTTGTTTGACATCTGAAAAACTGATTCAATTACAAATGTTTTTTTAACTCATAGAAATAAATAAAAAATGCACGATTTTGGAAATGGTTGCAATATTAGTGCAATATCTTTAATGTACATTTTGACACATTCAGTTTAGTTTTAAAACATGTTCATGCCTCAATGTATTAGTCAAACTCTGTCAAAATTAAAACTTAAAAGAGACAAAACTGAGACTAAATCAAGGTTAATTTGAATGAAATAAGGAAAATCATGAATAAACATCAGCCTTTTTACACATTTCCCTTTTAAAAGCTGTACATTTCTGTATCTTGGTGTTGTTGCGTTATTATAAGTTTGTTGTGTTATCGATTCTTGCACTGGCCAAGACTTTTGTGATAAATCTGAGCATGTTTTATTTATTTTGTATTTCGTTTTCCAAATTGTGCTGTTTTGCCTCTGTTTGAACACTAGGTGGCGCCTGGTCCTCACTAATGCAGCTTTTCCACTTCTTAGCTCTGTGTTACTGACGACTTGAGCAAACACTTTTGATCTTTGAAAACCTTCTTATAATTTTGACGCTGGACTTCAAACAGAGTCTGTCAGATTCTGCAGCACTTTGAAGCTCTTTCTCTCGTCCTCTGCAGCTCGAGGTTTGAAGAACTGCCAGCTTAGTTTGTGGATTTACTATCATTGACGCGAAGCTGATTTTGCTCAACAGAAGTCTCTACAAAATATAACAAGGAATATTTACATTTATAGTGATATAGTTAATGCACACAAAAACCTATTTATATAAAAAACGTTCCCCCCATGTAGTTATTTATGTTAAACGAACATACTGTAAATAAGAGTGTGCACTTTATACTTTATATTGTATTTTTATGACCATGTTTAGTAATTATTTATCCTATTTTTATTGCATGCGCCTATTTCATTCATTCCTGTTCTAAACTGTGTGTTGCAACATTGGAATTTCCCTATTGTGGGACAAATAAAGGATCTCTTATCTTATCTTATCTTATCTTATCTTATGTTTTAAATGGATAATTTGTTTAAAAAAAAAGAAGAAGCATAATAATAATAATAAATCCAAAATATATAATCAACAACAATAATAAAAACAATAATAACAAATAATTCAAACATCTCAGCGGATTGAATTTCTAGACGAGGTAAAATGTCTTGTTTTCAGGATTTTAATCTTAATTTCAAACATTTTGACTAGTTATGATAAATTAAGAGTATTTATTTGATGGAACTAGATTATTTTACGTGTTTTAACTCGTTTCTGACTCGTTTTAATGCATTACTTTCTTACTTCCAAATAAAGGATCTCTTCTCTTCTCTTCTGTTTTAAATGGATAATTTGTTTTAAAAAAAAAGAAGCATAATAATAATAATAATAAATCCAAAATATATAATCAACAACAATAATAAAAACAACAATAATAACAAATAATTCAAACATAATAACAAATAATAATAAAAATAATAATTAAATTAATGTCCAAAAACAAAAACGTCCAAAAACGTAAAATATCTACATTTTCACAGGTTTTACTTATTGGACGTATTTTGCCGACTACAACGTACAATAGCTGCGTAAATGGAATTACAAAGTTATGTACGGAGACTGTAATTGAAACATGCGTAATTAAATAACCGCAAGAGATGAGATGAATCCCATACTGTGGAACATTCAGGGCAAAGCAATCACCATGGAGACAAAAAGTGACTTCCCAACAGAAAAATGACAAAGAGCACCTTTATAGATGATTTATTATTATTATTTTTCCTTTTTGGTTATTATTTATTTATTTATTAGATGATTTATTTGGACTTGTTCAACACACAACAAGTCCAAATGATTCAAAACCAGACACATTATGACACGTTCAGGTATAATATTTTTGACATAATTAAGAACAGTCTCAGCTCTGGCCACTTAAGTCCAAACCATAACTTTGCGCGTGGCTGGATAAGTCGCTGAAGGGGTTTGGACGTGAAGGCAAAGGTTTTTCGTGCGAGATTATGGATTTGGAGCAGATCTCGGTCATATGCCGGAGTATTGTGACCGCTGCACTTTCCGCGTCACTAAACTCGTCTAATACAGTTTATGTAATTTAACTTAAGAAGGATCGTTTCGGGGATTAGCTGGGTCTGTTAGCATGCGAGGATTAAGGAGTATTTGGGTTCAGTTCACAGGAATAATATTGGTTTTGAATTGTTATTGGGTAATTATACGGGTGCAACGAGACATACGTCGACCGATAAATGAGACAAGATACAAACAGAGCTGAATAAATGCTCATATTTGTATTTATTTATTGCTATTATGTCATTTCATGTTCAGTAAAAGCACAGGCTCCATGGAAAGTTCATATTTTTTAGTTCTGTAGATTGGTGGCAAATTTGAAAATGAAAAAATAAAATACAAATCACAAGCCTATTCTCCAGAGAGACTATAACTTACTGCTGTTTCATGAATTGGCACAGAATTGTTTACAGTAAAGACTGGAGTTTATTTCCCAAAACTGTTGTTCTATCGACAGAAAAAGAGCAGGCCACACTTGACTTTATTAAACTGTAATACTTTACAGGCTCTGGTTCATTTGAGGATTCACAAAGAGACATGAAGCAGCTGCAGGAGCCTCATTTCCTGCAGCACACTGCCCCCTGGTGGTGCTCAGAGGGAGAGATGGTGATGATGGAGAATGAGACTATCACACAGCTTTTATTCTCATGTTGCGTGGTGTAAATTATGTAAATATCGCCATAAAAAAAATCAATCACAGTTGAATTTAAAGGAACTGTTTGTCGCTTAGAATTACTTCGTTCTCCGTTCAGCTCTTTCTCCTCCAGAATTCCAGGCTGATTCATGATCGATGCAGGAGCTACTGTTTAGGTTGTGACCGTTCAGATCCCATCTCAGCGGATTGTATTTCTAGACGAGGAAAAATGTCTTGTTTTCAGGATTTTAATCTTAATTTCAAACATTTTGACTAGTTATGATAAATCAAATTGGGGGTGCACGGTGGCAGAGCGGCTAGAGCTTCTGCCTCCCAGCAAGGAGATCGTGGGTTCGAATCCTGGACCACCCTAACATCACACGATCTCTCTGGGTGGAGTCTGCATGTCCTCCCCGTGTTACCGTGGGTTCTCTCCGGGTTCTCTGGCTCCTCCCACCGTCCAAAGACATGACTGTGTAGGTTAATTGGAAACTCTAAATTGTATGAATGTGAGAGTGAATGGTTGTCTGTCCTTGTCTCTGTGTTTGCTGCGACGAGTCGACCACTGTCCAGGGTGTACCCCGCCTAAGGCCCAAAGTCACTGGGATAGGCTCCAGTCACCCGCGACCCCTAACGGGAATAAGCGGTAGAAAATGAATGAATGATAAATTAAGAGTATTTATTTGATGGAACTAGATTATTTTACGTGTTTTAACTCGTTTCTGACTCGTTTTAATGCATTACTTTCCTACTTCCAAATTATTAGTCATTGGGTTAAGATTATTTTGCTTACCCCACTGGCAAATGTATTTTCTTACTTTAAGCGAAATTATTGCACAATCAGGGGGAAATACCTTGGAACCAGTGAAGTATTCCACATCGCGTAAGAAATGAAATCTCAAAACTGGATAAAAATTGTAAATTCAAGTCATTTTAAGGTAGGCTGGATATACATTTTTTGCTGTGTACCTGGTTAAAAAAAAAAGGTTAATACCATCAAAGAGAGAGGACACATATTATGCAAAATGGACCTATTTGAGCTTTCAGCATGTTCTAACACTATTCTTCCATCAAAAACATAGCTGGAGTTGTATTTAGCTTCATTCGCGCTAGTTTGCGATTGTAAAATAAAAGTGATGTTTGATTTGAACACGTTTACCTCGTACTAAAACACACACAAAGGCCATGTTTATGAGATTACACTTAGTCCAGCAGCACACGTCCTGTTCTGGCCCTGATACCTTTAATTTAATCAAACGCTCAATTAGCCTTTCACACACGTCTCCCCTTCTGCAGTAACACTCTCACACATCTGCCTCCCCCTCTCTCACCCTCTCTTCCCTTGTCCAATCTCTTTTACACTCTCTCTTCTCTGGCCTTAACACACACGTCTTCAATTCTTTATGTAGAATTTCCATCTCTCCCATTCTCTTCTCTCCTCTCTCCTCTCCCATTCTCTTTCCCTTTCACCCCTTTCCCCCTCCCTCCCTCTCCTCTTCCCTTCTCTCTTTTCCCTCTCTTCCCCCCTTTCTCTACCACCTTTCTCTGTTCCTTCACCTCTGCTGTTTTTCTATACCTGTCTCCCCCTTTCCTTCTCACCCTTTCTCCCTTTCTCTCTCACACTGTCTCTTTCCCTCTCTCTAATCACCTCCACCTTCCTTTGAGTCCCTTCCTCTCCTCTCTCTCTCACACACACACACACACACACTCTCACCCATTGTCTCCCTCCTCTCTTCCCCACTCTCCATTTGTCCTTCTCTCTGTCACTACCTCTTTTCCTCTCTCCCCTTTTGTCTCTCTCTTTCTCATTCCCCCACCCTCTTCTCCTCCTCCGTCTTTCTCCTCTTCCCTCCCTCTCTCTCTTTCTCTGATGCAGTTCACATGTTCATTGCTGCTGCTGCTGAACACAGAGCTAATTAGCCGGTCGCACGCTAACGCCCCATTAGCCCAGACCCGGGCCCCGCTGTGCGCCTCGTCGGGATCGCTCCAATAATGACAGATAATCCCATCAGCAAAAACAAAACTGTGGTCAGATTTAGAGGGATAAGCCTTTGAGTGGTTCAAGTGTGTGGGACCAGGTCAGAGCACGACCCACGACTGAGAAGTAACAGGGAAAGGGACACGTTTTAAGGCGAGACACAGCAATTTTTGTTTTTTTGGTCAGTTTGCTCTCTCAGTATATAGGTTTTAATGTGGTCAAAACAAACTCTTCAAATCTGCACCTAAAGATGTTTTATTTCTAATTTAATCGACTTCATCCATAGATTTCTCTGGGACATTGTAACTTCAAAGGCCGTTTTCTTAAAATGCATTTTTCTTCCACAGAGACATAAACATCAGCCTAAAGTAGCTCCTACACCAAACTTTAACAAAGTTTGACAAAACGTACTGAAGCACTTCTTGATATCTAATTGATCTATGTAATATCTAACTGATATATTCATGTTAAGTTTTAAAAAATAGGCAAAATTTGAATTTTTAGAACAATTTTGACACATTGCTGATGATGGAACTGACACATGAGAGATGTGAGCATTAACTGCTGTACTGAAAACAAATTCCATCAACTCTGTTGTGTGGCCTTTAATAAATGATTCTGATTCTGACATGAAAATTGTCAAAATTGCATGGATGAGTTTTTCAGCGTCACCTTTAGGCAGGATTTTTCAAATTTTGTAATAAGATGAGGTAGGCTGTTTGTTTTCCAGGCCTGATTTATTTGTGCTTTGGTTAAAATGTTGAACAGTTGTAGTGATTTGAGGCAGAAATTCAGAAACGCAGCTGATGATTTACTGACTTTAAAACAATCCAGCAGAACTCAGGATCTCTATGTTTGACGTCACAAATCTGGGAAATTTTAAGTGTTTTTGTGAAGCTCAGAAAAGTTCATGAACAGGATTAACAAAATATGTATAAATGAAGCTAAACAAAACTCCAGGTCTGTTTTCATGAGGAAACAAAGTTATGTTAAGTCAATTTTGCACTTTTAAACTTAAGTTAGATTTAGGAGTTTTTGTTTAACTGTGAGTGCGTTGTCTCTTCACAGATCTAACCTGCTAAAGTTACACAGAACTTTTTGACCGTTTCGTTGACCCACAATTAAGTTTAGGTCATTTATTCTATAGTTTTATTCCTGGTAATTGTTCCTTATAGATTAAACAGCTGTGGAGTCAGAAGGTTAAGTAGTGATTGTTACGAGAAGAATGCTATTGTTTGGTGTTGGGACAAACGAGGGTGGTCTGCAGTTCAAATCCTCTTAAAACTAAAGCTTTTGCGATTAAAAGTTACAGGATTTGGTTAAATGAGAGCGTAACAACTGCTTAAAGCCACAGGAGGAGTGCTTTGCAGAGCTGTGACTCTCATGGACACTAGAGGGCGCTGCTCACCATCAGATCGTCATAAATTCAGACTCGAGTGTTTGGATTTGTCCAGTGAGTGAGAACATATGTTTGCAAAATAGTAAAGTAGTGTCTATTTTTTACTAAATGTCACTTATTGGACTGGAAAAAAGACTTAAAGATGTAAAATTAAAGCTCCTGTATGTAATGTTTAGCCTAAAAATAGACTAGAATAAAAGCATGTTATTGTTGTTGCTGGATTTTTGTTTTGTTTTTTTTAATCTTGGATGTTTTATTGTACCGAAAAATATAGAAAAAATGTGTCCTTAAGGTGAGAGGGCTTGCATTTCCACAAACCTGGCTCGCACTTGGCCTGGATCCTCCTTGTTTCCATGGAAATGTTGTTCCTTTAGCCGCAATTATTTTGTTTATTTGTTTAATTAGGATCCCCATTAGCTGCCCATTTAATGTCCGCTAGTCTTCCTGGGGTCCCCCTTAAAAATGCCATTTCATCATTCAAATAAGAAACACATTTCAAAAGTTTAAAATCACATAAGCTTCAATAATAAAAGAAGAAAGAAAAATATAAATGTAAATAAAAATGAAAAATATTCCACAATATGGTAAAACGCATAAATCCTTCGAGAATGATCCAAAGTATGGTTTTAACTTTGTACTTTTGTATTTCCATGGATTCATCAGATAGTTATATATGGTTGTTTTATATAAAGTTATTTTTATATTATTTATGCTAATACAAGGATCATTTTTAATATCCAATCTATTGCTCAGCTTCTTTTAGACAAAAATAAGGGGACCGACGTAGCCTCTTGTGCTAGGACAATATACTCAGTTAGACTAAACTAAACATAAACATTAGGTCAAAAAGTGTCAGTAAAGTCAAAGGTTTTATGTTGTTTTGACAGCAGATAATCATGTCCTATGAATAATCAAACTCCCTAAATTAAAAATGCTGGTAACGTTTTAGATTAAGGTTGCTTAGTTAACTATTTATAAGATGTTAATAAGCTCTAATAGTTTGTTAATGCACTTATAACGCCTTATACATGTTTATAATCCATGAGCCAAAACATGTTTGAGTGAATAAACCACATGTACAGAGCATCAATGAGCTGCTTATTACATTATTTTCAATTATCACGCGAATAAATGCTTGTAAATGCCTTATAAGTGCTTATAAACACATAACAAGTGCTTATTAATGCATTATAAATAGTTTATTGAGGAACCTTAATCTAAAGCGTTTCCAAAATGCTTTCTCTTCTTTAAAGGTCCCATATCATGCAAAATCGACTTTTCAGAGGTTTTAACCTTCCTACAGTGCTATTTGGGCCTCGTATGTTGTGCCCAAAGTGGTTTTTTGATTGATTCCCACATGTTTTCGCTAGAGAACTGTCTTTTCCGTCCCCCTCGGCTGAGCAGCAGACGGGGGCTCCTCACTAAGATGACGCGGTGTTTAAGCCACGCCTCCAGGAAGCGCGCAGCCGCAGAATAAAAACAGCTAATGCTAATGCTACACAGTAATTACACGATGGATACGACAGATCGAAGAGTTAGCTTGTTATTTACCAAACGGCAGCGTCCGTCGTCGAGGCCCTGGAGCACGTCAAACTCCAGGTCAGATCCAGGACGTAGGACTCAGCACGACGCACCGTCAGGACGGATAAAATGTTTATTCAGTGTTTGTGTATCGCTGTTTACCGGAGCACACGGCGCATGCGCACCATCTCCGCTCTAGGCTTCGTCGCGGGTTGGGCGGGGGAGGCGCGCGGGTTGGGCGGGGGAGGCAGCCTGCTCTCTGTTCGGGGGGGTCAGATCTCAGAGTGAGCCGTTTGCTTTTCCAAGGAGGGGGGCCAGTCCAAGAAATGGGTGTTTTTTGTAAACTGTTATGTTATGGATATTGCACAACGCAAAATTTTATCAACAAAGCCCTTAGAATAGACTGTGAAAAGGGGAAAATAGCAGAATATGGGACCTTTAAACTAGAACCGTGTCCCGATGTTAATGGTTTAAAACAGTACATTTGAGACATTCATAGTTTATGTCGATCAGATAAGCCACTAATTGATAAATGACGGGGGGTTTATGGTTTGTTTGTGCTGCACATCTGCAAAGGAAGTTCCAGACAAATAAATAAAGTGATTTGGATTGATTAGATAAATATGCTTCTTTATATTTGGGGCAACAAACATTTATTTTTTGACAAAGATCTTGAATCAACTGGAGCTCGTAACAGTATATTTGGACTCTGATATTAGTTTGACAGTTATTGTTATGTTTCAGATTTTCTAAACAGAACTTATCTTTCGTCTGTTTGGTTTAAACATTGTCTAAAATATGTCGTAATCTTGATGATACATGGCCTCAGTGAGAGGTTTGCTTCTCGTGGGACAAACCAGCAGCAACAAAAAGAAAAACTACTGTTCCAAGAGTTACAGTCAAAATGAAGCATTCTGGGATGAAACAAATGTATAAATATAAGCCTCATTTGTATTTTACTTAAAACTGATGTACCTTTTCAAACTGTGAACTAAGGAAGTATGTATTTAAACCTTTGTAACTCATTCTTCGCTCTCACAAACCCTTTGGCTTTGGGCCACATACAGTTTTTGAACAGCTTTTTCAGACACAAACATAAAACAGCTCTCGCCCCAAAGTCGTACAGTGACTTTTTCTTACAAGTTTGAAAAGAAAAATGTTCAAGATGAAGACAGTGTGTAGACGTCGGATTTTTTTTCCACAAAGTTTTGCTTTTACACTGCGAAAAATGTAGATCTAGTCTAGTTTAAAATTATTTGAATGTATAATTTTTTATCTGGATTTGAGTAATTTTGACTCATTTAGATTTAATTGCTGATGTGACGCAGAATATTTCACTGGTTTCAAGGTATATCTGACTGATTATGTGATCATTTACCTTAAAATAAGAAAATACATTTGCCAATGGGGTAAGTACAATTATTTTAAGCCACTGACAGATAATTTGGCTTGAAATAAGAAGAAATGTATTAAAACAAGTTAGAAGTTAATATAGTTCCAGCAAATAGTCGTATCTAATCTAAACTAGTCAAAACATCTGAAATTAAGATTAATATCCAGAAATCATACATTTTAACTCTTCCAGAAATTCATTTTTTGCAGTGTACAATACACTTCCTGAGGGAAACACATTTGACGAGAAAAAAAGTTGGAAGCGATGTGTGTGCGATGTGAGTGTAGTGCGTAAAACAAAAGACAAACTCAAAGGTGCATGAGGCGAAGTCGGCGTGGCAGCCGGCAGCAGGAGGCAGGGCAAGCGGGAGCGCGGAGAGAGAGAGTATGAGCGCGCACACAGCTCCTTTTAAAGCGCTCGGAGGAGTCCAGAAGGCGGGGTCCAATCAGTTCACCACCTGGTGACACAAAGAAGGGCGGCAGAGCAGGCGGGACAAATTCCCTACGGCCCACCCCTGGGCCAGGGCCGTAACACCCCCCCCTTACAGGAAAGGGACCCAACGGGACCCTGACACACCAGAGACACTAACAAAGTGTGTGTCAAGACAAAAACAAACCTCTTGACAATTCCCTCCCCGGACGAAATAAACCACTGGACGACTGATTTTAAGACAGGTAACAGGAAGTAGTAGAGTAGGACAAAGGTACCTTGCATCAGTGGGCACGAGACAAAGCATCCGCCACGATGTTGTCCCGGCCCCTGATGTGCCGAATGTCAACGCAGTAGGATTGTAGAAAGAGCGCCCAGCGCATCAATCTCTGGTTTGGAGTCTGCAGGTTGCTCAAAAAGGTCAACGGGTTGTGGTCGGAGAAGATCACCACTGGTCCATTGCCAACGTAGACGCCGAAGTGTTGCAGGGCCCAGATCACCGCCAGCGTCTCCTTCTCAATCACCGAATAGTTGGCCTGATGACAATTAAACTTCCTGGAAAAGAAACAAACTGGCCGGTTCACCCCGGACTCGTCTGCCTGCAACAGCACGGCCCCGGCACCAACCAGACTGGCGTCAACCTCAATCTGAAACTCCCTATCCCACTGGGGCGCCGCAAGGACCGGAGCATTAGTCAAAAGACCCTTCACACGTCCAAACGCTCTTTGACACACGGGCGACCATGCATATTTGGCACTGGCCTTCAGCATGTCCGTCAACGGCGCCACCACAGTGGAAAAATTTGAACAGAAACAGCGGTAATAACCCACCATACCTAAAAAACGCATAAGTTCCTTCTTAGTTTTTGGCTGTGGAAACTTGTCAATAGCAACAACCTTAGCGCGGACGGGCTTGACGGCACCCTGGCCCACCACACGGCCGAGGTAAACAACTGTAGCCTTAGCAAATTCGCACTTCGCCAGATTGACAGTCAGATTAGCAGCAGCCAAGCGTTCAAATACTGCTCTCATACGAGACAGATGTTCGTCCCAACCACCGGAGTACACCACCAAATCATCCAGGTAAACCGCACACCCCTCCAGGTTACGCACAACCAGATTCATTAACCTCTGAAAGGTTGCAGGTGCATTCCTTAAACCAAACGCCATGACATTGTAAGAATACAGCCCACTAGGTGTAATAAAAGCTGATATCTGCTTAGCACGATCTGAAAGCGGTACCTGCCAATACCCTTTCAACAAATCCAATTTGGACACAAACTTTGCTCCCCCAACCTGATCAATGCAGTCTTCCATTCGAGGAAGCGGGAAAGAGTCAGGCTTGGACACAGCATTCACTTTTCGAAAATCAGTACAAAAGCGAGGGGTATTGTCTGACTTAGGCACCAGAAGACACGGTGAGGCCCAACTCGAATCTGAAGGCTCTGCAATGTTATGTTCAATCATGTAAGCAACTTCAGCGTCAAGCAGTTTACGCTTTTCGGGATGCACCCTATAAAACCGCTGTCTTATTGGCTTTGACTCACCAACATCTATGTCATGCTTGATTAATGTAGTACAAGATGGTGTATCACTGAACAAACACCGGAACTCTTCCACTAATCGAACTAACTGGGCACGCTGTAAGGGCAGCAAATAACCCAGCGAATTCCCCAACTTGCTTAAACACTCAGTATTTTTCAATCGACCGGACACTAGGGCCTCATCTGGGTCAGATGGTTCTACCGCTTCCTGGTCTGCCACCAACCCTGGCACGGGAATAACCAAACACTGAGGCCGAGAGTCAGATTGTTGTACTTCCCCCGCTTTCAAAGATTCACGGGCGTAATACGGCTTGAGCAGGTTGACATGGCAAAGTTGGGTTTTCGACCTACGCTCAGGTGTCGAAATCAAATAGTTCAGGTCAGACAGTTTTTCAATTACAGTATACGGTCCAAAAAATTTCGCCTGAAATGGAGACGAAACCAAAGGCAACAGGGCTAAAACTTGGTCCCCAGGCAAGAACTCCCTTTCCACAGAGTGGCGATCAAACTGCTTCTTCATCTTAACCTGCACCCCAGCCAGCCTCTTTTTAGCCACCTCCTGTGCTGTATACAATCTGTACCTAAAACCATTGACAAAATCCAGCAAGTTACTAGGAGGCTCAGACTCCCTCCAGTTGTCCTGCATAAGTGCTAAAGGGCCGCGGACCTTGTGGCTGAAAACCAAGTCATTGGGACTAAACCCTGTGCTCTCCTGGACGACTTCACGAGCAGACAACAACAACCAGGGCAAGGCCTCTTCCCAGTCACCCCGCATCTGGACACAGAAAGACCGCAACATTGATTTAAGAGTTTGGTGAAAGCGTTCCAAAGCCCCCTGAGACTGTGCGTGATAGGCAGACGAAAGGTTGTGATTTACCCTCAGCTGGTCTAGAACCTGCCCAAACAACTTAGAACAAAAATTAGACCCTTGATCAGTTTGAATGATACGCGGCACCCCAAAAACCGAAATGAACTGCGTCAAGGCACGCACGACATTCCGAGCAGTAATACTACGCAAAGGAAATGCAGCAGGATACCGTGTGCTCTGACACATCACTGTCAGCAAATAAATGGCCCCAGACTTAGCTGGTGGCAGTGGACCAACACAATCAATGATCAAATGCTCAAATGGCTGTCCAATAGCTGGAATTGGACTCAGCTCAACAGGCAGCAATACTTGATTAGGTTTACCAGTCAACTGACATGTGTGACAGGACTTACAGTATGCAGACACATCCCTTTTCAAACGAGGCCAAAAGAAATACCTCATGACACGGTCATACGTTTTCTTGACACCCAGATGGCCACACTGGTCATGAGAGATCTGCAACACCACATCACGAAACTTTAAAGGCACCACCACCTGGTAAACAGGGTCACCAACAAAACTTTCCAACTGAGGTGTCCATTTACGCATCAACAAGTCATTGTGTAAAAAGTAACAAGTGGGACGATCTCTAACCTCAGTGGGGGGACAAACCATATCCACCAGTTCCTTTAAAGTGCCATCAGCCTTCTGCTCCTGCACCAGATCACTGTGAGACACAGACCATGGAGGAACTGGAAACGAAAAATTACAGACACAAGCACCAACATCTTCAACAGATTCAACATTCAATAGCTTAGACCTTGTAACTGCACAAGCACCAAAAACGTCAGGAAACTGCTTCTCATCTTCATCAGGGCTACTGCTAACCACAGGAACACTGGATACTCTGACTGGAGGAGGAACATCAGCCCAGACCCGGTCTCCTGCGATATCATTGCCCAGGATCATAGTGACGCCATCCACCGGCAACGCTGGACGCACCCCTATAGACACTTCACCCTGGAAGAAATCACAGTGCAGCATCAGCCTATGTCGTGGAACATCCAAAACATTTAGGCCCATCCCCACAACAGGAATGTTTGAGCCAAGCGAAGTCCGCTGAGAAAAAGGCAACACAGAGTCCACAATAAATGAGTCAACTGCACCAGTGTCACGCAAAATTTTTACGCGCACGCGCTCATCACTCCCGACCAGAGAGACATAACCCTCCGTAATGAACGGCAGAAAAGACTTAAACTCCGGCGTAACGTCAGATGCCACCTCAGACACCACCGGACCCACGACAGATGCACACATAACAGGTTTGCGATTAGGCGAAGCCTGTTTAGGACGAGGTCTAAGTGCATAGCAGTCACTTTTCCAATGACCACGCTTGTGACAGTAATTACAAACTTTGTCAGAATCACGCGAAATACGACCACCTTTAAACTCACTTTCGGTCGATCTCTTTGGTCCAGGCCCAAACTTATTTTCACGGGGCCCAAAAGCCAAACTATTGCCCATAGAATGAGTCAAATGAAAATCATCGGCCAACGCAGCAGCGGCGGCAACAGTCTTAGCGCCACGCTCACCAATGTACACTGCAATGCGCTCTGAAACAGAATTCTTAAATTGCTCCAACAATATGAGCTCCTTCAAGTCCCCCAGTGTTTTAACACCAGCTGAAGAACACCAGCTCTCGAAATGAGTGGTTAAGTCACGCATAAACTCCAAGTGAGACTTATCTCCACGTTTCCAGCCACGAAAACGCTGTCTATATGCCTCGGGAACAAGTTCATACACTTTTAGAACCGCAGCTTTAACTTCCAAATAGCAAGCATTGTCCACACCGCTCAAAGTAGAACACGCCTGTTGCGCTTTACCTGTCAAAACGCACTGTAACATTAACACGCGCGTTGAGTCAGACCACCCACGAGTCTCTGCTAAGCGCTCAAACAAAGAGAAAAAAGTCTCTGGGTCCCTCTCATTGAATTTAGGAACAAACCTCAAATCACTCAATTCATCTCCGGGCAGCCCAAGGGACCGCTCACCAAGGGGCCGCTCTCCGGCAAGCTTCCCTTCCCTAATCAACACGAGTTTTTGCCGCTCCACGTCAATCTTCGCCATCTCAACTTCCTGCCTCATTTTTTCAATCGACAAAAGCAACTCTTTCTGCTGCTCAAAAGATAACCCAGTGGCGCTCGGCAGTAACGACGAAGCCACACCAGGCTGCACAGCCGGCTTCAACACGCCAATCTCGAACAATCTAGTTTTCACATTACACTTAACCACGTCTTTAAGTTTTTTCGTATCTCCAATATCAACTTGATAGTACTCTGCAATTGCAATCAACTGCCTTTTAGTGCAGAGATCCAAACCATTTTCACATGGCGACTCAACAAAATCTTCCACCACTTCATCCATGGCCACACAAACAAGACTACAGAAGCTTAAGCGATATCTTACCAATGTACACGCACACAAAGACAAGGAGATCCCGCTGACTACCTAACCCAAAACTTACTAACTCAACCCTAGTCTTCGGAAAGCGTGGCGGTGGGTTCTTATGCGCTGGATACCGATGGCACAGCAAAACTACCAGCAAGCTGGCAATTCCTCGTAACCACGGCGCGCTCCCGAGCCGATGTAGGGAGAGGGGAAAAAGGGAAGCTGCAACCCGCACTTACTTCCACACTAAAACACAACGCAGCGAATCCCCTGTTGGGAAACACCGCTAAACTTACCAGGGATTCCCCACCTTTTAACCTCAGTGCACATTACAAGTTATACGCTTACCTTCGAAGTCTTGACCGCAGCTGACCAACCCACGGAAAAAGTTCTCCTGTCCTGCTCCAACACGGCGCACAAACAAAGGACAAGGGACAAAACCTCCCAACGTCTCCCAAGAGCGCAGCAACTATCCATATAAGGAAAATGACGTCACGGGGATAGCCCGAATTACACGCCAATCAAACGCACGAACAGCTCAATTCAAAGGGACGAATCCGACAAACAGAGCTGAACCGATGCGAACAAGCGCTTTCTGAAATTAAGATTAATATCCAGAAATCATACATTTTAACTCTTCCAGAAATTCATTTTTTGCAGTGTACAATACACTTCCTGAGGGAAACACATTTGACGAGAAAAAAAGTTGGCTACAACAGCTTTAAAGCAGAAGTATGTAACATTTTTACATTATGTGGTGGTTACATGTGTATTTTCAGGGTGTTTGAAGCTCCCGTCGTCGCCCCCTGCTGTCTCTGGACGGAAAACCAGCCGCAACATTTCCTGACACCGACCTGAAGACTACTATCCTGAGAAACCGTGGCTCTTTTTTGTGTATGTGTTTGTACTTTCTCATTTCAATTAAAAAATAATAATAATAAAGTGTATTTTCACAAGAGAGCTGCAGGGGGAGCTCTGTCGCTGAAGTTGACGCTCTAAATGGGAATTGTCAAGACCCAACCAAGTCTCAATCTGCCGTCTCTCCATTCTTCCCACAGCAGCTTCAATCCCAATTGTGTTACCAAAAAATTAATAAATAGTTGGTTTTCCTCTGTGCGGAGCTTGTTCCAACTTATAATTAGAATAAATCAGACAACAAGAGGCAAATCTCCAGAGTCTCAGCTTCACAAAGTGTCCAGGCATTTTGTTTTGACTCCAAAGTGTTCAGAAACAGCTTCAGTTTGAATTGAGAGCTTAGTCTGCCGCGATCAGTGATTTTACAACATGAAAACATTTACTCACCATGACTTGCGCCGTCGTGTTTTATCACAGTCACCGATCTCATAAGTCACTCACCTTTACGTCGTGTCGCTGTGAGGTCACGGCTCTTACACGTCAGCGGGAGATTCTTTTATAGAGCAAATCTATCACTCGTAATGTTGACCGGGAGCGTAGAGACCCGGACCCCCCGTGGGCTTGGGACAAATGTATTTTTCCAGTTCGCTCGGGTTATTTGTTCTGTCCCGTCGGAGTTTTATCAGATGGACGACAGCAGTTCATCAAAGTGACGAGCGGATGGGTGAAAATAAACAGAATGTAACAAGGTTCAGGGCAGAGTCGGTCACTTTGTACGAGACGTTCATCACAACTGACACAGGAACATCCAGGATATTAGGGGTTTTAGATGACCACGTTTACAACTTTATAGAATTTAGATTTGAAGTGGCAAGAACGACGAGTAGAGGCCTGAAGAAGTCCCATCTGTGTCACTTGGAGTCTTTCAAATAATCACAAGTCAGAGATTACAAAAAAGTTTATTACAAAAATATATTCACCTTATTCTGCCCCGCCCACTTTTTGTCAGATACGGACTTTTGTTGTAAACGCACTTCCGTTTGACAAGAACTGTTACGGCTTCACAGCGGAGGGACCCAAAAACGGACACTACGACCAAATCAAAAGTAAAAATGTTTTATTAACTGTTGGAGGCAGATGAAGTGGAGCAGGGCTGGAGCGGGGCTGGAGCGGGGCTGGAGCGGGGCTGGAGCGGGGCTGGAGCGGGGCTGGAGCGGGGCTGGAGCGGGGCTGGAGCGGGGCTGGAGCGGGGCTGGAGCGGGGCTGGAGCGGGGCTGGAGCGGGGCTGGAGCAGGACGAAAACCACAACTGGAGGCGAAAAACAGGTAAGTACAAAATTCTTCAAAAATCTCAGAAACCGAGTAGCCAAGAAGTTCACCGTGTGAAAGATGACAACAATCTGGCAGGGTCTTGCAGGAGAGCTGGATATTTGAAGGCTGCTTGATTGCAGATCAGCTACAGGTGCAGACTCCGCCCAAGCACACACACACACCCAAGGAGAAGGAAGGGGAGGGGAGCACGAAGGAGGCAGGGCCATGCAGGACATGACAAGAACTCCGTTAAAGCTAATGACGAACGAGGGAAAAGTCTCGCCGCTAAATTGTTACATAAAGTAGGTTGATTTGTGTAAAATGTTTAATGAACACGAGCAACAACAAGTCAACAACGCACAGATTTCCTGAGGCCTGAAAACGTCTTTTTAGTCCATGTAGAACTTATTTTCTGTTGAGCTCGTCTGCTCCGTGTGAACTACAACGGAAACAAGACGGCGGCGTGTACGGCAACTTCAGGAATAAGATGAATACAGTAAAATCCTTTACTACACACATAGACGTCTTCAATAAAACATCCTTGCAAATTGGACACCCCTGAAGCTGTCTTTAGCTTATAAGTGGGGCCCGTGATCATTTGCATAAATAAAATAACATTATTAACATTTACTGCTGCCAAGTGTCTGCCTGCGATTAGAATTTCATGAGTGAAAATATGTCTTTCACTTTGTAATACTGTGGGCCGTCTTGATAGGAAATCAGGAAGTTAATTCAAGTCACTGAACATAATGAAAGGTTTGCGTCACAGAGAAATCATTAGCTGTAAGGGGTTTAGGTTGTCTCTATATTTCCTCAGTTGTTCCACTTTCAATTTCCTTTTAAATATGAACTGAGATAAAGAATATTGTATGTATTTGTCCAGCTCATTCCAAACTTTTGGGCTTTTGCATGCTATGCTAAAATCGGTGGACTTTAATTTCCTTTTTTTCCCTTCAGTAGAGACTTCCCTTGTGTTGTGTCATGAGGTGTAGAGATGGGGATAAGTCTGTCATTTAATCTAAAAGCGACATTGTACATCATACATGCATTATGACTGACATTACTCTCAGTACGTTTCAGAGGCTTAAGATTATAGAAGAGGGGATCAGAGGGACTGTTGCCCAAGTTATTGCTCAAATAGCTTTCTTTTGTAAACATTGTAGCTTTCCAAGATAACTTGGATAAGTATTACACCAGATGACATTACAATCATTTAGATGGGGTTCAAACAGTGTACAGGGTTAAAAGTGCTTCTAATGGAAGGAAATGTCTCAGTTTGAAAAATACGCCAATGTATTTTGATAATTTATTGGTGAGAGGTGGGCGGGGATAGGGGGTAGGGGAAAACGAGACCGTTCTGAACACTTGAACCTCAGGTGCACAATATTGGATTAACTCAAACATGCAGGAATCAATTAAAACACAACTCTGAGGAAACACCGTTGAAACAAGAGCGTTAAAGTTGATGTTGCATGATATGTGTCCTTTAAGAGACGGTTTACCTCGACAGATCCACTGCTCATTCATTTTCTCAGGCTAAATAACTATAGTTTGTTCTAACTTCCTCTGGAGTGGAGGCAGTAAACTTGACAGACACATTTAGAGTCTCAAGTGTAAACACTGAGGCAGAGCCTTGCTGTTGATGCAGACAAACTGCATCATTTATCTGCTGTTACATAAGTATTCCAGTGCAGACGATGAGCTGAGTTATGGGAGATGTTTGACCTCTGACACCGACCTCCAGCAGAAGACACCCCTTTGAACTCTGCGTGTTATGAAAGAGCCGCTGAGTGCGTTAAATCAGACTCTTATGAAACGTAAGATCTGCAGAAAAACAACTGAGGAGGAATCAATAAAGTATTTGAACTTTTTACACAAATCAGTGTAGTTGAACTCGCAGAAATGTTCCCTTTCACACAGAGCTGAAACAGTTCTGTGTGACTAATTATTAAAACAGACATCAACTTATTTAGAAGTATATAATGGTATCTCGTTTTAATATGTTTGAATCTTTAATCTTTTAGTTGGTAACAGCGCCGTAGCTTGCACTTTAGCCCAGAGGATGTGAAGTTGAACCCTCGGCTTGTGCTGACCTGACTCTGACAGGCGCGTCCCTGTCCCAGGCGTGTCCCTGTCCCAGGCGCGTCCCTGTCCCAGACGCGCCCCTGTCACTGCTCGCTCTGATGCATTAGTTGTGAATGGCTGTGTATTTTTACTCCTCTGACTGACAGGCACAGAATGAATGGCTCTTCAGGGACAAATAAAGTGATCTGATTCTGCTGAACCCGAATATTCCATCATTTGTCTGTTGTGTTGATCTTGATACAAACCCAGCCTGTATTCAGAGAGCCGCTCCTGACAGGGGCCACAGGGGCCACACAGGGGCCACAGGGGCCGCACAGGAGCCACACAGGGGCCACAGGGGCCGCACAAGGGCTGCACAGGGGCCATACCGAGACTGCACAGGAGCTATACGGTAGCCATACCGGGGCTGCACAGGGGCCACACAGGGGCCATACAGGGGCTGCACAGGAGCCACACAGGGGCCACACCGGGGCTGCACAGGGGCCATACCGGGGCTGCACAGGGGCCACACAGGGGCTGCACAGGGGCCACACAGGGGCTGCACAGGGGCCATACAGAGGCTGCACAGGGGCCATACAGAGGCTGCACAGGAGCCGCACAGGGGCCACACCGGGGCTGCACAGGGGCCATACCGGGGCTGCACAGGGGCCATACAGAGGCTGCACAGGGGCCACACAGGGGCCACACCGGGGCTGCACAGGGGCCATACCGGGGCTGCACAGGGGCCATACAGAGGCTGCACAGGGGCCATACAGAGGCTGCCATACAGAGGGTGCACAGGGGCCATACAGAGGCTGCACAGGGGCCGCATAGGGGCTGCACAGGGGCCATACAGAGGCTGCACAGGGGCCACACCGGGGCTGCACAGGGGCCATACCGGGGCTGCACAGGGGCCATACAGAGGCTGCACAGGGGCCATACAGAGGCTGCCATACAGAGGGTGCACAGGGGCCATACAGAGGCTGCACAGGGGCCGCATAGGGGCTGCACAGGGGCCATACAGAGGCTGCACAGGGGCCGCATAGGGGCTGCACAGGGGCCATACAGAGGCTGCACAGGGACCACAGAGGGGCTGCACAGGGGCCATACAGGGGCTGCACAGGGGCCACACAGGGGCCGCTCTGCTCCTGTGAGTCAAATGCATTTCACAGATGACGAGCTGCAGGTGGAGCACAAACACCCCTCTGTTCAGGACAGGGGTCAAAGCTGTGAAAAACCACCTGAGTCTGGAACGTGAGGACGGCTTTCCCACAACGAGTCAGAGGAATTTATGTGAACAAAAGACTGGAAATAAACAATTACACACTCATAAAACTGGAACGGAAGTCATTCATTCATTTGTAGAGAACTATGCAGTGACACATAAACTACTGCCTTTACTTAAAGTGGACATATCATGCTTTTATTTTCACCTTTTGAACATTTAAAACATTTACCTGGGGTCTAAATTAACTATACCTGCAATCTACAGTCTGAATTCCTCCTAATTTTCTTTCTACATGCCTCTCTTTTACCCCTTTTGTAAGGAGCGCTTTTGAGCGCCTTGTTTTGGCACTGTCTCTTTAAATGCAAATGAGTTAGTTCGCACCCCACCCCCTCCCATGCGCATTGCATGCAGACTCCGCCCCGTTCAGCCATTGTTGTAGTCCCAAACACAGTCCGTCTGTCGGATCCAAAACTTCTTCAAAGTTAGAAAAAAACGTAATGACAATCGAAAAATGGAAACAAGCGAAGACATCAACATCCAGCCTTACATGTACGAGCCAGAGTCTGACACAGACCAAGAGGAAATCGAAGAAGATGATCCTCCGCAGCAAAGACTTCAAATGGCTGCATCTCAATGGTTTGTTTACTACTATGTAATTCGCTATGCGCTCCGTTAGCTTAACTGTGTGTGAAAGATATTAGCAGGTTGTCTAATGGACCCTCACTTTACCATCTTACTACAACAACAGACCGGGGAAAAAGGCTACTGTCAAGTCAGTCAGTGTAGTTAACGTTCTGCGGCCTACGATTACTTCGCGCTAATGCTCGCGACATGCTAACGCTAGCTACGAGCAGTCTGATGTGAGTTCTGCCTTATGAAAACATAAAAAATAAATGTATTATATGTGTATATAAAGACATGTGCCCTAAGCAGCTGGAAAACAGCCGAGTAAAAGATGGGCAGCTACAGGTGTAATGCTAATCCCTCACAAATAGCCAGAACACAGGTAAAGAATGACTGGATAAAAAATAGGTCTAATAAACAGTGTTTCAGCGTTTCTTGACTTACCGCTCCACTATATCGTCATCTCCATAGACCGAAGGAACTGATTCTTCGATCAAATGCAATCTTTGAGCAAATCCCTCGTTGTACTGGCGGAGGTTACTGAAGCACTCCTCTTTGAAGTGCTTAGCACACAAACTGAACTTTCCCCACTGTCGGTGGTACATTACCACGAAAAATACAACGTAACCAGCCGATCTCAGTTGTTCGGATGCAGGCGGTCGGTGTAATGAGTTGTGCTGGTAACACAACCAAGAACAGAGCATTTTAACTTGTCTACTCGCACCTTTGACATCTTTGCGCTTGGACTACAAAATCGCTACGAGGAAAATAAAGATGGCGGTCTCTGCCGGAAGCTCTTGACCTTGTTTAGTAGTTCCGCTGTGACGTGATAGATAAAAATACGTAACAGATAATGCGGATATTCGAACGAACTGAGAAATATGTTGCAAAATTTATATAATTATATCTCTGCAGCTACTTAAGTGATTAATTTCAACTTTTAGCCACTACCAGACACCCACAGTACACAATAAAAGGTATCTAAGGGCCAAAAAAGTAGATTTTGCATGATATGTCCCCTTTAAAGTGTCCATGACAGGTTGGACCACTCATTTAACTAAAATGCAGTTAAGGTAAATATATTTCAAATTCGGCTAAAGTCTTTACAAATTTTACCCCAGTTTAGATATTTTATTAGGTTTTTAATTTTACTTCCTGGTTGTAAATGATGACATCGCACTGGGAAATTACCAAGAAACATCCTGTACAGTGCACCAAGACTCCTCTAATGTCACAGATTTTTTAATTTGACAAAGAAAAATACACGTCAGCACCTTTATTTTGTTGAATCAATGATTAAATGGTAAAAAAAATATATGTTTTTTGTGTAAATTATGCATAACCTTTGTCTCCCCAGTGTGATGTCATCAATTTGTTTACTTCCTGTAATTTTCAACAGATTTTTCAACTTTTCTCCATAAACAGCGACCTGATTGGTGTAAAACTATAATTTATATTCACAAGAGGTATTAATACACTGAATAAAGTCTAAATGAGAGAAAAAAATAATGTTATACGTACTTATAAATTTAACTGTCTCAGCCAATGACATTTCAAGTAAAAGATGGGACAAGATCTTAGATTAGATTACAACAGATTGTGCACTTGTGTTTACATTTGCTGAAGCCGTGCTCCCAAAAAGCAATGCTACAATGACAGCCAAAATGTTAAAATGAATAAATACAAAATTGTGAGCCAAAACTACAATTTATTTATTAAATAATGTAAAAATCTTGTCTTGTCTGTGTCTAGCCCCATCCCTTTCAAGTTATAATTTCAAGCCATTCCAAGGCAAGGATCATAAATTTGCTAAACTATTTTAAAAACTTTTTTTCTGCTTTCGACGTCGAATCTTTTGCATATTTCACAATGATTCTTACTTTGTGCAGTTTCTAGATGTTGTAAAGCTGCTGTACAAATAAACAATGATGATTTATTGATTGATTTACCGTCTCAAATGGCTGTGTAAGTCGCTCCTTTTGAAATAATATTATAATCAATAGTTTATGATATGGACACTGGCCTGGTTTCACTCTGTCTTTGTCCTGTTTCTGTCGTTCCACTTTATGACCACAGCTGCATCACGTGAGCAAACTGTTTCTCACCCGGGGGAGAGAGGACACAGCAGATGTGCTCAGGACAGTCCCAGGACAGGATTGTAAAGAGGAAGATCCAGTCGAGGAAAGAGGGACAGAGAGAGAGAGAGAGAGAGAGAGAGAGAGAGAGAGAGAGAGAGAGAGAGAGAGAGAGAGAGAGAGAGAGAGAGAGAGAGAGAGAGAGAGAGAGAGAGAGAGAGAGAGAGAGAGTGAGAGAGAGTGAGAGTGAGAGAGAGAGAGAGAGAGAGAGAGAGAGAGAGAGAGAGAGAGAGAGAGAGAGAGAGAGAGAGAGAGAGAGAGAGAGAGAGAGAGAGAGAGAGAGAGAGAGAGAGAGAGAGAGAGAGAGAGAGAGAGAGAGAGAGAGAGAGAGAGAGAGAGAGAGAGAGAGAGAGAGAGGAATGTGAGAAATAGGGTGAGAGAAAAGAAGCAAGATATGGAGTGAGCGAAAAGGAGAGAAAGAGAAATATGTCAAGAAAGGAAAAAAGAAAAGTGACAGAGAGAGGAATAGGGTGAGAGAGGCAGAGAGAAAGGAAAGAGAGACATTAAGGGAGAGAGAAAAGAGAGAGAGAGAGGAAAGAGAGTGAGTGAGGTAGTGGAAAGAGAGAATAGGGAGAGAAATAGGGTGAAAAGAGAGAGGGGAAAGAGAGACAAGGAAGTAAATGAGGGAAGAAAGAAAGACAGAAAGAAAGAAGGAGGGAAAAAGGAAGGTAGAAACATGGAGCGAGAGAAAGAAAGACAGAGGGAGCGAGAGAGAGAGAGGAAGAAGGAAAGGAAGACAACAAGAAGGAAGGATAAGAAAGAAAGAAAGAAAGAACGAAAGAAAGAAAGAAAGAAAGAAAGAAGAGGAAAAAAGAGAGAAAACTGGACAGAGGAGAGAAAGAAGAGATAAGGTGGTTTTAGAAAAATAATGTATTGGGGTGAGCGGAGAGGGAGAATAGAGACGCAAAAGGAGAGAGAGAGAGTAGGAGGATTAGGGTGCGCAGTGACCCTGAGAGCAGG
The DNA here is from genome assembly GCA_019453435.1 of Rhinogobius similis. Taxonomy (NCBI): domain Eukaryota; kingdom Metazoa; phylum Chordata; class Actinopteri; order Gobiiformes; family Gobiidae; genus Rhinogobius; species Rhinogobius similis. The sequence goes on along the minus strand of CM033634.1, from coordinate 4,987,887 downwards.
AGCAGGTCTGCAGAGGAAACAGAAACACAGGGAGACGGAGGGGTCGCTCCTTAAATGGAAAGATCCTGGAAACTCTGGCCTGTAACAAAAAGACTGAAGACAATGACCTTCTGTTATCTAGACATGGACGTGGAATGTTAAACTGAATACTTAAACCATGAATCGACTAATCATGACCGGCCAACAATAAGAAAACAATCGTAATCGTTGTCTGGATTATACAGATTATGAAATACACGCTTATTATAAAATGTCAATAAAAGAGAATGAATTATTTCTGGTTTTCATCAATAATTCACTTTATTATTTATGTATATTATATTTTAACTAGGGCTATCGTCGACGAAAGAAATTCTTGGTCGACTAAAGATGTGCCCGATCGACTAAAAAGTGTTGTGGAAAAAGGACATCGAAACTATCTAGTATCTAATCCAAACTTCACTCAAAAAACAACAACTGCACTGGAGTTCATGCAAAAACAACAATTTATTTTAGATATATATATAATGATATGCTTCGCTCCAAAATCTTCAGATGACTCACTTCTTCTTCTTCCAGTTTTTTTCCATATAAACCCTTTTAATCTGAATAAAATCATGAATCGACTCATAAAAATGTTGATCGCCTAAGACACCATCGACTGATTAATCAACTGAAAGACTCACAGGACTCACCGGATCCCAGCCCTAATTTCAACCATAACTTTTTTTTTTATGTGTAATTTTTTAGGTCTAAAATATGCACAGTATCATTTTAATTCTATCTATTCCAAAAATGTAAAACTTAAGTCTGGCTGTTTATGTTTAACTTGACCTTATCAGTCAGACAGTGGGATTTGTAAAGCTGGTCCCACACTGGAGGAATCATGATCTTGTAAAAATGTGACAGAAAGTTCATTAAGGTAAGATCCTTCACTAAATATTACCGTTATTTGGTGTCAATAATTGTGAATAACTGTAAATTGTCATAATACATGTAACAGCAACAGAACATTTTGATATCGTGACTTCCGCGTACAACTCTAAATGAGATCTGTGATGTTTGAACTCATAACACCGGGCTGTAGAACCACATCAATCTTACTTTCACCAGCTAAACCACTACACCACCTGGACTGGACTTAAAGGACATCGCTAATGTCTTTTGTGGGGTTTTCCTGTCCTCGCTTTTCTCTGGAACGAAGGCTTTATTGTGGCATGAAATGAAGAGAGAAAGGGTACAGACTTTTTGGCAAATTAAAGGGCTTGTACCTGATTTTTATTTACTGTAGTTAAGATAAATCCTCTTTAGCAACTTCACGAAAAGACACTGGGTTTGTAATGTATAATCTGTGTATATTATAAATGTACTTTGTTTGGAAAGAACTAGTGCAGAAGTGTTTGCCAGGGTCACCTCTTTTCAGCCAATCAGGCACATGGTACACTATGATTCATGGGAAAATAACTGCTTTCACTATCCCAGACTGTGATTCTCTGTCGTGGGTCAGTTTCAAAAGTGCTCAAAGCTAATTTTAAGGAGCATTATAAGAACTATTTGGAAACAACTGCATCAGACTATTCCAGACAGTTGTTTCTGAGTCATGGTGCAATATTGAGTGAAAGGAAAGACTATGTGGGCGGGGCTAACGGTTAAAACAAAAACTCACGGTTCAAAATCAGGTACAGGCCCTTTAAGATGTTGCAATTAAAAAACGACTTTAAATATGATTTCTGAGATACAACTTCCCCTCAGTTTACAACAGCCTCATTAGAAACCAAACCAGTCAAAGTCTCATGAGGTACTTGACAGCTCTGAGGTAGAGGTGGCTAGACCTCAACGGTGAGACCCAAACTTTAAGAGTGAAAGTGTCAGACTAAATGAAGCCAGGGCAAGTTTCAGTCATAACTCCTCCCCTTTTGGCTGGACCAATCAGAGCTGAGTAGAAAATAAATGCTAGGTACTAAAACAGATGATTACCTTTCAATCACTCAATCAAACTTTATTTACATCGCAAATTAGCAAACAAACAAAACAAAAAAACATAATACAATACATTCAACAGCATAATCTATAAAACTAAGCCCAAAGTCTGTCAAACCTTCGATATTGGGATGTCACGCTGGTCGCCCGCTGCTCCAAACATGTTCAAGGACACATTTCCTCAGAGATAAATACAACCTTGGTAACACAAACATACAGTAAGAGACGACGGTGGTACATTATAATCAGATTATATTCATTGGGTCTCCTGTTCTGTGTAATTCTACAATATTTTCCTATGAACACACTTCTGTTTTTATCTTAACCTGACATACACTAAATTAAACGAGGTCTTGTTCATAAGAAACTATTGAATTTCTTTCTTCTTCTATTCTTCTTTTTCTTCTTCTTCTTCTTCTTCTATTCTTCTTCTATTCTTCTTTTTCTTCTTCTTCTTCTTTTTCTTATTTCTTCTTCTTATTCTTCTTATAAACTTCTTAGTCTTCTTTTAGACATTTTTCATTTAAATTGTAGCATCCTAGTTGACAGTCAATGTGGTCAGACACAAAACGGAACAAAAAAATGTAAAATGCAAGCTTTTTTTTGTGTGGAAAAAACATCTAGAGAGACTCAGTAGCTAAAGAATAGCAGTTGTTGCAGTATGTGATAACCGCAGTTGCAACCCTGCTAACTCTTTAAATAAATTAAAACCAAATTAACTATTCCAATGCAGTGTAAAACCTTAATCAAAAACACGGTGCTGTCGGTGTTGTGCACATGCAGCTTGTGGCATGTGCAGTTCACGCTCCACTCCAACCCGACTCTTCTGTATCAGAGCACTCGTCTCACTGACACAGATCAGGCGGGCGCTGGGCTAAAACGTGCCGCTGATGTCACCGTCTATAAACACGCTGGAGGCCGGATCCTCTGCTCGCATTTTCTCAGAAGGCTTCCAAATAGACCAAAGACTAATTAAGTATAAATATCCGACGGTTGGATATAGAGGACCTAAATTCGCAGTTGCTGTCCTGCTCAGAGCTTCTGACATTTGAAAAATAGACATCTAAGAAGACTGACTTGATCTTGGCTGTGGCCGTAGAAGGGGAGGTCTATACTGAGAGCATACATTACTGTCATGGGTAGAGTCAAGGTCTAAATATGAATAATGCATGTGTTGTTTGTCGCACAGAGGTTAAAGCTGATTAAAACGGGGAGGACAGTTTGAGCGCGTGTCAGAGTAACCGTGTAGTATGTGCCACATGTGTGAGGAGAACAGACAAAGTCACGGAGCACAATGAACCTGGTCAACTTGACAGCGATGATAAATGTGTTGTGAAAAGGTTCTTTTTTGAGCTTTTAACCATGTTCTGTCATCAAAAAATTACTTGGAGCTGCATTTAGCTTCATTCATGCTAGTTTGATGAATGCTAGTTAGAAAATCATGTCTCTCCGACCGTCAAAAACACTCCCTGCTGAACTCCTTCAGTTGATGATGTTTTTCCGATATTTGGCGTCACTTATTTGAGAATCTTTGTCTGTTTCAGAGCATTTCTGCCATCTAAACAAATGCATGTTTCATTTGTCTAACCACTGTGCAACCAGTAGATGGAGCCTAAACTCAGTAAGTGCAGACACAAATGTACTTTTTTGTACTGAAACTTAAGGTACTCAAGAGCATGTTTAAAGGCTAATAACCATTGACTTTTGTTTAGATCTGATCCAGTAGAGTATCCAAGAAATACCAATACCAATCAGTTTTGTATTACAATGCATTCAAACTATTGCTGTCATTATCTTTGCTCCACCCCAGTTTCAAATTTCTTTAAAAGTAATATATGTACAGATGTACATATGTACAAACAATGTATATAAAAACACATTTAATGAAAAGAGAACTTATGTTGCAATTTGTTTGTAAAATTCTCTTTTTGCATGATATACCTCAGTCAGATTCAATATATTGACATTTGGTGTGGTGGTATTTGGTATTTAGTGTTGGAATACCTTATGTATAAGCCAATTTACCAATTTAAAATCTGTTTATTAAACATCTACGTTATTAAAACCCACTATAAATATAAAAGTTACATTTATTTATTCACTGCCCTCCATGTCCTCAAAGCACCTTGCTACTACGTCACTTACGGACCTCACGCAACCTAGTCACGTGACCAAGCACGACCAATCGTAACATGCGGAGCACTATTCAACCTGTGTCGGTGGCTTCCTCCAGTCAGATGTGCGTGGGGAGGCTAGCAGGGCAGCACTGAACAGGTTTGTGATTAAACATTCTAAAATATTAGCTCTTTTGCTTCATGTCATGCTCTGTAAGCTAAGAACTTTATTATCAACCTTTTAGAGCTTACTACTGGCCCGTGGAAAGTGTTGCCACCATCGTGTTTGTGTTAAAAGAGGCTTTGGTGAGTGTTGAATGAAATGTAATGCTAACACGCTAAGCTAGCGGGCTAGCGCTAGTGTTAGCATTGACGGGCTAACTGTTTTGTATTTGAACTTATTGTTCAGCTTATTTAATGAATAATTCAAGTACCTAGTCTTATATTTTGCCTGTCTAAACCATATTTATGCCTGTCATTGAAGCTTATTTATTGATAAATAATGTATTTACCCTGATTACTTGAATGCTGTACCTTACCTGTACAACTAAGCAACAGCCAATAGCTAATACATTAGTTGACACTACAGCAATTTATTATTATTTAGTATTGAACTCAATACTAGTTCAAAGTGCACTTTCTTTCTCACTCAAACCGGTTTCAATACTGTAGTCTGTACATGTTTGGGGTGTTATTATTTTTATTGTGTTTCCTTTTTGTCTCTGTAAATACTATATCACAATATATGGTACCATCATCGTCACCAAAAGCAGTTTTTGACTCCAGTCTCCTTAATTACTCACACCAGCTCCAGCAGTCGAACCAGTCTTCTGAACCTAGCCCATACCATAGCCCAGTGTTTCTCAAACTGTGGTACGTGTACAACTGGTGGTACGTGGACTCCTCCTCACTTGTAATGTTTACTTCATTTAGAGTACATTTTAGTCACATTTTTTGCTCTTCCTTTTCTAGTTAAAACTACTGTGGCAATTGTGTATTCCTACTTAAGACGTGACATATGCCTAATTTAAACCTGAAATAGTCCTGTTATGGACCCTGTTATGGAGATTTGGTGGTACTCAGAAAGCCAAATATTTTCTTTGGTGGTACTTGGATTATAAAGTTTGAGAACCACTGCCATTGCCCACTGTTAGCATAGCTTCTGCTACTTAATATTAACTCATTATTAACCGCCAAGAAGCGCTAATACATGCTACATTACCACTTGTAGATGTTTTGTGTAGGTTGTTACTGTTAGCGATTAGTGCCAAAATGAGCCTAAATGCTAATAACCTCATCATAAACTTTTTTTTTTTAATGTAATGTTATTCTGGACAATAATGCACCAAAAGCACATTGGGTCACAATAGTTTGACAAGAAATGTTTTGTTTCATGTTTGTTTTCAAGTGCCACAAATCCTACAGTAATAAGTGAACTTTAGAAAATCTAGGTTGAATTTAGATATTGATAGTTATTACTCATTGGCAAATACTATATAAAGTGTGTACAGAAAAAACATGTCTGCTGTCTACAAACAACAAAATTACAGGTTTTATATGCCTCATTAAAATGAATGGGATAGAATGTTTGCATAAGTACCTGGCTGCGTAATGGGTCTGCAGAGAGTTCTGATTCATTTGTAAATTCAAATGCAGAGCAAAAATAATTCCCATGGTGAGTAGGGGAAAGCATTAATTGTTCATATCATTTAGCATTTTTAAATTTTCCGTGTTAAATGTGTGCCCCGGTGTGACACGTATGAAAACAGAGCTGTGTGGTTTCCTGATGTATATTTTTGTCCGAGCCTGTGTTTTGTCTCAGTGACTCTGCATCTGTTTGTGACACTGCCCTCCTTCTCTCGCTCTTTCCATCCCCACGTGCTGAAGATAAAACGGCTCACCTCTCTCTCCTCGCCATGGAAACGACGGACAAACAGGAATCAACAGAGAGCGAGAGATGGCATGAGAGAGGGAGAGAGATGGAGGAGGGAAAGGGAAGAATAGATTAAATGGAGGGAGAGGGAATAAGGAGGGGGGACAGTGAGAGAAGCAAGGAGAAGAAGGTGTAGGGACAAAGGGAGAAAGAGTTGGGCAGAGAGGAGGTGGAGGGATAACAGTCTTGAGCTTTAACTGAACTAGTATAAGACCACAATGTTTAATAAAGAAAATACTATTATTTTGTGTTGAAAATGTCAGTCTATTGTCTATAACTAGGCTATTCAACATGAGGCCCGGGGGCCAAATCAGGTCCTCCAAGGGACATGATCTGGCGCTCAACCCATCTTCAAAATATAGAAAATATTTTATCTCTTGTTAGTGGTGTAGACCTGGTTTAGTTTAGTTTATTTGTCTGGGACGATGCACATAAAACATTGACCTACAACAGGTAATATGCTTGTGCCAGGTTAGTCCTGGTTTAGACCTGGTTTAGACCTGGTTTAGTCCTGGTTTAGACCTGGTTTAGACCTGGTTTAGTCCTGGTTTAGACCTGGTTTAGTCCTGGTTTAGTCCTGGTTTAGACCTGGTTCAGTTCTGCACATGTTGTTAAAGTCTTTCGTGTTAAATTTTTTTTCGTATTTCAAAAGCGCTGGACATGTTTCTGGCCCCGAGGACAAAAACAACTGAAAAATCTGGCCCTCGGTGAAATAAAGTTGAATAGCCCTGATCTATAACCGTGCCCAACAAAAGAGCAATGGTAATGATTAGAGGTATAAACGAGACAGAATTTTCATGAGACGAGATTTTCAAAGCTGCTTTTTCCTTTTATTGAACTTTTTAAAACCTTAAAATCTATGTTGTTTTAGCAAATCAATCCTTATAAATTGATTTCCTTTGGTATTTTTTTCTGTATTACAAATGAAATATGGCATAATAAGACAAAGAACAATGCAGTTTTAAAACTGGTTATTCTCTTACATAATAATTCTTCCAGGAGGTTATTGCTCTCTTCAGTAGTTTCACGGCAAAAACAATGTATTAAATAATTCAGATTACTCTGTGCTCGCACAATTATGAGGCATTTTAATCTTGCCTTGTAATGATCGTTGTATCGAAATTGATATCGAGAATCAAGTATTTTTCTTAGTATCGAGTCAACTTTGAAATTTTAGTTTCTCTCCCAGATTCTTACCAGGAGTAACCGAGACCAGACTTTTAACAAGGCTTTGACCTCACAAACGTGTCAATGTGTTTGTCTGCACTCGGCCAAAAAAGACACACCCAGATCAAGATTTTAATCGACGTTATTAAGTGTATTTAAATTATTTAAAACAATGGAAACACAATCATTTCCTTTATTGCATAACATCCTTCCTTTAATTTATCTGAACCTTAGGAGTGGTTTGCTAAAATAATGATATTAGCTAACGTTACACCGGGCGGTATCAAAACATCTCAAGGCTTAATGGAGCGCAATTAAACCCTCCAGAGTAAATACACAGAAGGAAATGGGAATCTGATCAGGAATTAAATAATGGGAAATTAAAAACACTTTCTCACCAGACAAGGAATGGACTGTAGCAGTAACCAACATGTCAATGGTATAAGTAAAAGTTTAGATGCTAGAAGTGTATATTCATTTACACATTTGTAATCCTGTAAGTTATTAATTGACCACCAATCTTCATTAACGAGTCCCAAGAATAAAAGCCTTTCTTGTCTAAAACGCCAACTTACTCATTTATTGAACACTTTATTTGCCTTGGTCTAATTTTCCTAAGAAGAAAAGTATTGCACGGGAAAGATCTGATCAAGATCTAAACTCAATTCTCAATTTCACCAATCTATGGTCTCCAGTCTTTAGTGGGACAATTTTCTGACCTGAAAGAGTCTCCTACTTCAAATTCAAAAGTGTCTGAAACTCCGACAAGTTTGTTGATGATGCAAATATCAAAAATCATTTAATAAACAAAAAAATTGTACTAACCTGTCATTCTAAACCTGTGAAGAACGTTTGTCAAGCGTTGTAAAATGTACTATTCACCTTATTCCTGAAGTTGTCGTATGCGCCGCCATCTTGTTTCCGTTGTATTAGTTTACACGGAGCAGACGAGTTCAACAGAAAATAAGTTCTACATGGACTAAAAAGCTGTTTTCAGACTGACCAGGAAATCGGTGCAGTGTTGACTTGTTGTTGCTCGTGTTCATTAAACATTTTACACAAATCAACCTACTTTATGTAACATTTTAGCAGCGAGACTTTTCCCTCGTTCGTCATTAGCTTTAACGGAGTTCTCGTCAAACGGAAGTGCGTTTACAACAAAAGTGCAAAAAATGGCAAAAGTGGGCGGGGCAGAATAAGGTCAATATAGATCCCTTTCCTGGTGGGCGGGGCTTAGCTGGAGGCAAAAAGAGGCACCAAAAATGCATCTCTAAATTACTTAATGTGTTCGTTGCAGGATATTTACCTTAAATTTCAGACATTTTGACTTCAGATCAGATTAGACTATTTATTTGATGCAACCAGATTACTTTACATGTTTCAGACCTGTTTCAATATATTATTTTTAAAAACAAATTATCTGTCAGTGGGTGGATGAGATAATTCTGACCACATTGGCAACTTATTTTAAGATTAATTACTACATAATCAGTCAAATACTTGAAATATTCTGCATCGCATCAGCAATTAAATATTATCAAGTCAACAGAACTCAAATTCAGATAAAAATAATGAATTCAAGTCATTTTAAGCTAGGCTACATATGCATTTTTTGCTGTACAGATGCAACGTTGACATGGTGGGACTTTTTTAGAAAGGATTTTAACATGGACGCGGGAGAAAGAACATGTTCGGGAATGACACTGCAGGACCGTGACAGATACTTTACTTTGTTTATTCAAAAGCAGGCTGTCTGATCTTTGACGTGGCGCAGCTAGTGGTTTAAGGCAAGAAGAGTGACACGTACCACACCCAGGGGCGTCGGACTGGGGGGGTAAAGGGTACTGGTTTCCCCGGGGCCCAGGGCAGGGAAGGGCCCTCAAAAGAATGTGATGATTTTGCCTCAGTTGCATTTTTCTACGCTTTAATCTATTTTTGCCCCATCGCCACCTTGAAAAAGAGGAAATGCTTCTGACAATGGTCTGTTATTGCTAAAACAAACAGAACGGTGTCAAAATATAAGCCAGTAACTACAGACTATCGATTTAATTAGTGAGTTATTAAGTGTATGTAGAAATCATTATAGATATTAACATATTCTAGCAAATGTGAATGGAAAAAATAACAATAACCAAAATGTTGGGTATAAATATAATACACAAATGTATATAATAGGGGCCCACTGAGGAGGTTTGTACCTGGGGCCCAGAATGTGGTGCTACGGCCCTGACCACATCTGGGTTATAAAAAAGTACAATTTCCCAGACAGCCACTTACTGTAAATAAGAGTGTGCATTTTATACTTTATATTGTATTTTTATTACCATGTTTAGTAATTATTTATCCTATTTTTATTGCATGCGCCTATTTCATTCATTCCTGTTCTAAACTCTGTGTTGCAACAGTGGAATTTCCCCATTGTGGGACAAATAAAGGATCTCTTATCTTATCTCTTATCTTAATTTTAACAGCAAACAGCACTTACATGGCTGAGTAAGATTTAATCCTAACACTAAAAAACAAGAATTTCCAGTTGTAGTACCGCTGTTCTAAAGCTGGTTGGACATGTTTCAAATTCATAAATGCATTACTTTTGAGGAAAACATTTCATTAAGAATCTTATATTTCAACCTTAAAGTGCGTCTGACAGGTTTTTAACATTTTCTAATTTTAACTTCATTTGGTGTATTAATACCTCTTGTAAATATAAATTATAGTTTTACATCAATCAAGTAGCTGTTTGTGAAGAAAAATGGAAAAATATGTTGAAAATTACAGGAAGTAAACAAATTGATGACATCACACTGGGGAGACAAGGTTATGCATAATTTACGTAAAAGAGACTACTTTTTTGACCCTTTAAACATTAATTCAACGAAATAAAGGCGTTCATGTGTATTTTTATTTGTCAAATTTAAAAAAATCTCTAACACTAAATCAGTTTTTGCCCAATGTACTTTCTAATTTCCTAGTGTGATGTCATCATTCACAACCAGGAAGTGAAATTAAAAACCTGAAAAATGCTTATTTGGGATCAAATTTGAACAGCATTTTAGCAAACATTGAAATATATTTATCTTAACTGCATTTTAGTCAAATGAGTAGTCCAACCTGTCATGGGCCCTTTAAGTACAGTTCCTCCTACTCTGGTAGCCAAAAACACAACAAGACGACATTTTGAAGTCGATAAAAGCTCAAACTTTTAGCCCACCTGCTAACGAGTGCTTCTGTTGTTTTGCTCCAGCTAGAGTTGCGAAATAGACAGTTAGGCTTCAGTGATTCACCAATTTATTCTGCAAAATTCAACGACGTTTCTCAGTCCTGTCGTTTTTATTCTACCTATAAGTTACAGGCTTGTTTTGACGTAAGTGGACCATGCGTCTGGACTCTGGGAAACGATACATGGTTCTATATCTTTACAGTAGAAGAGTGTGGGCTTGGTGAGGTCCACTGTAACTATCTCCTGTGTTTAGTGGAACATTTCTCTGCTCCGTGAGGTGCTTTCTTTGGCTCGGCTCGTCTCCTCTGAGCTGGATCCCATTCGTTTTTGGACTGACAGTTTCACCTTTAGCCCTGGAAGTGGAGAAACTGCACTGCAAAAACTCTACATCTGCTCGTGGATTAAAACGACGTTATTCAGAGTGTTACTCCGCAAACAAATGATTGATAAACTTCATTGGCTTGAGAACACATTCCATCTTGATCTGAGGAGCTTTGACTTGTTACGTAAAATAATCTGGTAAGTAGATCTCTTTAAATAAACGAGCGAGAACAAATAATTGATGTTGTTTTACTCGGTGCAGCACTTTGGAAACCTTGTGTTGGCAAAAATGTGGGAAACAGTTGGTTTGGATTGGAAATTGTTGCACGTAAAACATGAAAAATATTAATTTCAACTGACGAGTGCAACCAACTCAACTGTTGATATATTTGTAAATCATTTTATTTGGTTTTAAATTTGGACTTGGTTAGAGAAACACTACGCCGTTTCCATGATAATTCTGACTTATTTAGTATGCAATTATTTCATGTTTACTTAAAAGTGTAGTGTACCTTTTTTAGTTTGTCAGATGTTGTCGCTTTGCCTTTAATGTCCCACAGTATGACGTTCAACTTATCTGTCTCCATGGAAACAAGAGGATCATGTCACCGTCACAGTTAAAAGTCAGATTGGTGGAGTTGCATGTTCTTCAAGATGTTTATGAGCAACAAAACCTGTAATTAAAGCTGTGGTACCCAACTTTTTTTTTTTTTTTTTTTTGAGTAAGTATTTAGTTAAATATTTAGTTTTCCACCAAAGAGTTTCTTGTAAAAACAACACTTTGTGACTAAATTAGCCGACTACGCATTGTCTAGAAATAATAATAAAGCATTTTAGCTCGGAAGCAAGAACCAAAAGCAGCGCTCTTATTGGCTGTGCTTGGGCGGCACATGAACAAAGACTGTTCTAAAGCATGCACGCACCTTAAAATGAATGCATCTGAATATAAATGATCTGCCAAAGAGATGGGAACTGGATAGATAGATTTTAATACCTGCTTTTGGTGTGTGAAAATCCAGCTTTAAGTAAATGCTACAGATACGTTCAATAATTTGGGGTGACGTCATTAGAAATACATTTTTTTGCAGTGTGGTGAAACGCTCCTGAGTGATTGGCCGACGTGACGCTAAAGAAAATGTTTGTAGAGGAGAGTCTTGTCTCTTAAATTGAGCCCACGTGAGGAGCAGGTTTTCCAGGAGCTTGAAACTGGGTTAGAGCAAAGAAAACATACCGTAAGATTTGTGACCGCAATCTGGCAACCGCTCTGGAGGTAACAGTCTGTCACTCAGAAGTTTAAAGTTTAAATAAGTAAAAAGTAAGTCGTCACATGCATTTAGGGCTGCAACTACTGATTATTTTATAGTGAGCATTTTTCCGCTCAGTCGACTCTGCAAACAGTTATTTCTATTGTACCTTGAGATTTTTTTAAACAGAATAAAGTGGAAGGCTTTTAGATAGAGAATATTTTTGATTAAAGTGTATTACTGATGAAACTGATGAATTGTTTACTATTTCTTTGCTGTTGTGTGCTGTGTTAGTGTGTTTTAGTCCAGATACTTTCAGCACTTTTTAAATTGTCAATGACTGTTTTACTTGATTAGTCACAATTATTCCGATTCATCAGCGCAGCCCTAAAGTCACAGCTACATTAAACTTTGAGCTCATATGTATTTCACATGTACATTTCTATCAAATTTCTGAATAAACTGCAAAAGCACAAAAATATACAGCTATTTTTTACATTGTGGAAGATCTTGGCATAATTGGCTGCTAGATCTCTGCAGTCATGGTTTTCAAAATGTCCCAAAACATCAGGCCACAACTTTATTTCGGAAAAGATGTTCCTATGTTTGACCGATCCCAAAAAAGAGGTGTAAAGGTGCAGTTTAAAATCTGAAAAGGGTAATAAAATATACCAGATACACGAAAAATATCCCTCAGTCGTCCTCATTGAAGGAAAGTCAAGGATGTCATTTTATTCAAAGCCAAACAGGAAAAAAGGAGTTTTGAGGTCAAATGTCTCTGTGCAGAGCTTTAGTTCTGATTAGTCCTGGTTTAGACCAAGGTTTAGTCCTGATCCAAATGTTTAATCACGTTTTGAGCCTGGTTTAGTCTGAGCTTATTCTGAACTAAGTCATTGTTGTCCTTGTTTCAGTCCTGGTGGTCTAGCCTTGGTTGAGTCTTGGTCTAGTCCTGGTTTAGTCTTGGTCTAGTCCTGGTTTAGTCCTTGTTTCAGCCCCTCTGGTCTAGTCCTGGTTGAGTCTTGGTCTAGTCCTGGTTTAGTACTTGTTTCAGCCCCTCTGGTCTAGTCCTGGTTTTGTCTTGGTCTAGTCCTGGTTTAGTCCTTGTTTCAGCCCCTCTGGTCTAGTCCTGGTGTTGTCTTGGTCTAGTCCTGGTTTAGTCTTTATTTCAGCCCCTGTGGTCTAGTCCTGGTCGAGTCTTGGTCTAGTCCTGGTTTAGTCTTTGTCAGTTCCTGTGGTCTAGTCCCGGTTTAGTCCTTGTTTCATCCTTGTTTCAGTCCCTGTGGCCTGGTCCTGGTGTTGTCTTGGTCTAGTCTTGGTCTTGTCCTGGTTTAGTCCCTGTAGTTTAGTCCTAATGTTGTCATTGTTGAGTCTTGGTCTAGTCCTGGTTTAGTCCTTGTTTCATCCTTGTTTCAGCCCATGTGGTCTCGTCCCGGTCTTATCCCGGTCTCGTCTCGGTTTAACCCTCTTGAGAGCAGCCGTCTCCTGTGAGGGGCGTGGCTTCAGACCAAACACAATCAGACTAATTCACTGTTTGCTGATAGCTACCAACTGTAACTTAAAAGCTTGTGTTTTGTTCGTCTTTTGGGCGTTTTCTTCAAAGTCAGAAGATTTAGTAACACTATTTAGAAATTACGGCGTTCTGTTCGTGTCAACAAAGATGCTGGGTAGAAAATTACAGACCAGCAGGTAGCAGCACCACCCATTTTTGAAGTAATGTCAGCAACCCGCCCAGTGCTACCTCAAAGAGCACAGGCCCCGACTTTAACACTTACAAGGCAAAAAGACGGCCATACAATTCTCACATACATCCATAAACATAATCTGATCCATCCAGCCTCGACGTCTAAATGTGACTCTTAATTAAATTTTCCTCTAATGTAAGTCATTTTTACAAAGAAATTCATGTTCTCTTAAGTCATTCTGCCAAAAGATGTGGTTGTAATCTACATCTGTAGCCACAACTGCACTGAGGCTGGCAGAAGCAAGTCTATCAAGCACCCGCTCGCTCAGTCACTCAGAGGCACTCAGAGGTGGATGGGACACAGCAGACTACCTGGTCAGTCAGTAGTTTATGGTGAAACTGGCCTCCTTGAGATCCTTCCAGCACCTTGTTTCTTTCTGCTTTGCTTGTGAGCCTCACAGCAACGTCAAGTCATGTCTTCAAACCAAAAAAGTCTAAAATCTCTGAAGTTACTCCCGACCAGAATGCAATGTAAAGACTTCACTGACACCATCTGAACACCCCCTGTAGCCCTCTGCACTGACAAGTTGCAGAAAGGCTCTCAGTGTGAAAATGTGTTAAAATGACAATGCAGTATATTCTGCAAAAGACTAAGGGCTCTGGTCCAGACCCAGGGTTTAGCTGATCTTACAGATGTAAAATATACATTAAACGTTTTACCTGAAATAAAGATTTTACCATTACATTTAAAAGAAGTCCAATGCTTTTATTTGTTCCACTCAGACCCCAGCACATGTTTGAGTGACAGTATGTCATTCTCTAAAACCCCCACGCTGAACAGAGCTGGCAGAGAGCGGATGAGCAGCTGCAGAGCTCCACTCCCTGCACACACATTCAGTCTAAAGCCTGATATGTCTTGTTCAAGGACACAACGACAACATGCACTGGTCAGAGCTGGAATCAAACCACCAACCAGAGTCAGAGAAACCACAGGGTTTTACCTTTTATTCCCCCCAAGAATATTGTTTCTTTTTAACAGTAAAAATGTATTAATTGTATATTGTCTATTGCCTTCATGTTTTGACACATTTAAATAGCAGGTTACTTTCGAATCACATCAGTGATTTGACCAGTACTTTTAACGTGCTGTAGTGTTTATTCTTGTGAGCAAGTGAGCAGACACAAACAGATTTGCAGACGGACAAAGACACAGTGTTGTCCATGTGACCTGTGGGCGACACAATGGGCTCTTACACAGACTGAATCTGCACAAGTCCAACACAGAGACAAGGGTTTGACAGAAGGGTGTTTAAGTCGGTCACACATCACAGCTTCAGGGAAGTGTAGAGTCTTCTTTTTATGGATAGAAAATGTATTAAAATGAGGATAATTTTCGCTAACATGGCTGTGCTTGTTGAGTTGAGACTTTCTAAACCAAAAATAGTGATTGAATGTGTTAAGTAAAAAGTTTGATTATAGATACAACTGATTAAAATTGGTGTCACCAAAAAGAAACCATCAGCTGTCATATGTGAGAGCCAATTGAATGTAGGTTTCAGCCTCAAGTCATTTGTGTCCGTCTCTCTCAAACCCTGCCGCACTAACTCTAAACGTGATGTTTGGAGCTTAAAATAACAAAAACTATACTTCAAGCAATATATTTTATGTCAATTTAAAGCTGCAATATGTAAAGAATATATAAACTCACTGGTACGTGTGTGGGACTGTGTGTTGTGTTTTGTTTTTAAATCTATTCCTTTTCAAATAAACAAACTCTCTTTATACAGATATATTGTAAAAGCATCTACTCAGGTGAAAATGAGACCACAGCTGGGAATAGGATGCTGGGACTGCATTAGGAAAGTGCATGTGGCTGATGTAAAGACTTAAACATCAACTTGTTGTGTTTTTCACGTTTCAAAACAGTAAAAATCAGGTACAGGGCCTTTAAGTGGACTCTTACTTTAGATGTGCCGTGATTTTGTTTTGTTGGGATGTGTCTTTGTTGTTTATTTTTTGTTCTTGATCTGCAGCCGTGTTCTGTGTTTTGCATGTTTGATTTTGGAAATAAATTAATGTATAATAAAAACATAGAAACGTCTCTTACTAAAACACTGTCCAGATTTTCTTTTTGTTCTGTTCTTTTCTTCCATTTCCACTGCTGGACCAATGAGGAATTACATCGACTGTTCAATTACATCATTCATCTTACCAAATACCTGCTCTTATGTAATACTTTTCATTTTTGCTTGAATTTCTCTGACAAATATGATGCCTAAAGCGAGTCTGTCTGAAGTGAGCATCACTGTCTGCCGGGTTAAACTGGGTCAAATCTGCTCTGGATCTGAGGCAATAAAACGACTCAAAACAAGAAACATTAGCGCCCTTGTATTTTCCAAACGTCTTCAGGTCAAACGGGAGCACTGTTTTATTAATGGCGACCCCTCTCTCTCTCATAACCTTGATGTACAGCTTGTTTTTGTGTTGAATAATGTCGTGGTACAGGTTTCTGCGGGTCAGCGCCTCTTAGCCTTGTGCTAATGGAAAACACTGGTATTTTGTCTTTGCCTGAGGCTTCACTGAAGACTAAACCAGAGACAAGCTCCTGCTGCTAAACACTGTGTAAATGCTTTGTTTTCCTGGTACTAAAGCTGACGTGGACGTATGGCTCTGGGGCAGTGGTTCTTAACCTTGTTGGAGGTACCGAATCCCACCAGTTTCATATGCTCATTCACCGAACCCTTCTTTAGTAAAAAATAAAATATATTTATAATATATTTACTCGTGCACAAAATGAACCGTGCATTAACATCACCTTGTTCAAATAACGCAGCTGGTTTTACGAGTGTTTCGCCAATGGTGTGCGGTTTGCCCTGCTTTGCGATCAGGTAAGCAACTTCGTACGATTCGGTTTGTTGATGGGTACAAATCCAAGAGCAGGCAGAGTGGCCTTTTCATCGAATCTGGCTCTCTTCACCTTGAATTCAGCAAGCGTTGTGTTCTTGTATTCCCCATCTCCATGCAGCTTCGAGAAGTGTTCCTTTAGTTTTGCAGGTGCGAGACTAGAGTTGCTCAACTTGGCATTGCAAATCATGCAGATAGGACGCTGATTCCCGTCACGTTCCGTGACACATGTAAATCCATGTTTTACATATTCGTCCGACCACTTTCATTTTTTGCTCGACATAGTTAGCATGGATTAAAATATTCCATAAGAAATCACACGTTGTACTACACCGACAGTCACACGTTGACTACTGAGCGCGCTAAATTCCCCGCAGCACTGATTTGCCAAGCAATGTCAAGTGATCATCTGCAGCCAGTGATGGCCAAGCGGGGCGGGGCATCACAAATTGACATGATGAGTCATGTGTATCTTGACCTCTGCGGCGGAGGCTCCACTGAACCCCTGAGACCGACTCACCGAACCCCTAGGGTTCGATCGAACCGAGGTTAAGAACCACTGCTCTGGGGTTATGAAAGGTAAACGGCTCTAACCATATCTCACGGCTAATGCTAACTTTTAATATCAAGTATCAAGAAATAACTAATTAAAATGTAAAGACTATCTAAGGTTTTGGTTTATATTACTTTTTATTTTAATTATTTAAAAAAAAATCATTATTATGCTTCCAAATTAGCATTAGTGTTAGCATTGACCCACAAATACCTCAAGTTATCACACAGAAATGTCGAAAGTATTCATCTTTTCTCATCTCGTTTATAAAGTCTTAAACATAGACGTGACATCCACCTGCAACTGTTCACTTCCTGATCTTTAAGAATTTGTTCATGTTATTGTGACTCAAAACAAGGCCGTCAACAGATATTTGGTGGCCCGGGACAAGGAACCTCACATGGGCCCCTCTCTAATACAAATTTATAGGAATTGTGGGCCCCTCAGACACTGGGGCCCGGGACGATTTACCCCTTTGTCCCCCTTTGTCTACTCCCTTGACTCAAAATGCCAACATTTAGCAAAAACCCCAGAGAAACTGTAGAATTTAACAGGAAGTACTCAGTAGTGCAATGAGCCATTTTAAAAATAAATAGCTAACTGAGACCATAGAAGTTTAACTGGAAATTTTAACAAATACTTTAGACTTAGACTTTACACATCAAAATGGAATGTTGAGTTTTATGACTTCAAATCTAAAAATTAAATCCTAAAAGCTTTTGATGCACAAAACGGATCACAACACACGTACAATTTATTGTTATTGTTGCATTGGAAAAGGAAATTAATTTGTTACTTTAGTGACTTTATCTCCAGTCCACAATGTTGCAGGTTCAACTCCTGCATTGCCTGGGCTTTTCTGTCAGAGTTTGCATGTTCTTCCCAAGTGAGTTAAGATGATTTTACTTAACCCATTGGCAACTTTATTTTCTCATTTTAAGATAAATTATTGCATGATCATTGGGAAATACCTTGAAACCAGTGAAATATTCGGCATCACATCAGCAATTAAGTCCAAACTACTCAAATCCAGTTCACTAGCAAGGACCACAACCTCAAGCATGGATGCAGAAAGTTTATTGCGAAGGAGAACAACGATAAAATGCATGAGAGTAGATGATAAATGCAGTTTTGGGGCTTCTGCAGGCTCCCGGGCCTCGATACCCCCCGACTAAAGGATAAGACAGAATAATAAGAAGAGGATGGGAGAGAGGGGCACGAAATAACGAACACTGGTGTGTGTGACCGGGAAGCTTAAATAGAGTAGTCACCGGAAGGGGCGTGGATGAGGTGTGGTCCTGCTCCCAAACTTTAGATAACAGACTTATCTCCATATAAAAATGATAAATTCAAGACATTTTAAGTGAGGCTAGATATACATTTTTGCTGGATCCGCATACAAGACTAAATCAAAACTAAACCAGGACTAAATGAAACATACCAAGACTAACACATATCTGAACAACAGTATTCTCTTAAATCTGTCTTGCGTAACTCAAACCAAGATATTCAGACCTCAATCCGGGCCAGATTCCTCCCTGTTTGTCCCGTCTGTGGGGCCAGTATGTAATGCAGCATAAGGAAAGAGTTGAGACTGGATTGAATAATACAGAAGTGGTATTTCCTGGTATTTGGTGTCGGGAGCTTTGGCATGTCCTCTGAAATTCCTCCCCGTGTTACACAACTCCCGCGCGCTCGTACGTTCCTGTGTAAACCAGTGGAGGAGTCTGCTGGGGTCGGCGCCTGTCATCGACTCAATGATGGACTATTGACAGGGCAAAGATAGGGTTTTACTTCACAGCTGTCATTGCAGGAGATGGACAGTCTGTGCGTGTCCAAACGGCTTTCCAACATGTGACTTTCCATTTACAAATGTATAGGGCATGGTTCATAATCTTTTAACACCAAGTACATCTGGGCTTTTTGGAGTAGCAGCAGATCTACAGCGGGTCTAGAACATGTTTAAGTCAGGTCTCAGGACTAATCCAAGTAAATAAGTGCAAACACAACCATAAAACAGGACAAACATGTGAATAACATTGAATTAGGTTGAAAAGGGAGGAGAGGAGGAGGAGGGCCCAGGATGTGTTCTAAAAGGCTACTATATTCAATAACACAATGATGATTAAAGCAATCATGTTTTTATAGACTATAATGTAATTATAATAATAACTCTATATTGCCCCTAGTGAATGAATGTAAGAGTTGTCTGTCAATGTCCGTGTCTCTGTGTTTGTCCTGTGACGAGTCGGCCACTGTCCAGGGTGTGCCCCATCTAAGGCCCAAAGTCATCGGGATAGGCTGAAGTCACCCGCGACCCCTAACGGGAACAAGTGGTAGAAAATGAATGGATAATGTGATTATAAACACATTTATTTATGTATGTCAAATCAGATCAAGACAATATATCACTAAAAATTAGATATTTTATTTGCATTTTGCTTTTTTTTTTTTTTTCTCTAAGGCCTATCATAATTTTTTAAAAATCATGATTTTAGGCTGATTTTGTTCTATTTGTAGGTTTGGAGTACAAACTCATCTTGGGTCTCAGAAGGGAACTTAGCAGCTGTTTAGGACCCCAAGGCCACCAGAGAGCCCCCAGTGCACACTTGATCAACTAGGTGCTGTACCTGATTTTTACTCTTTTGAAACTTTAAAAATATCATTTACCCAAATTTTTTTTTTTTTTTTTTTTTTTTTTTTTTTTTGCATGTAATAAAGTACAATCTGCTTTGCTCCAGCACAGATATATTGTTAACAGCACCTATCCAGGTGAAAATAGACCACAGCTCTTTTTCAGCATCTATTTATATAGCTTTATTGTTCTGCAAGAAGCATGCTAATGTAGCTTTATCCTGGACCGAAAACTATGCTCTGGGCTCCTAGATTTAGCTTTAAAAAGAAGAGGATAAAAAAAAGATCTGGGGGAGGACCCTGGCACCCCCTTTGCAATGGGACACAGTTCATGTGGTTAATAGTGTTCTTAGACTCTACAAGTTCTTACTTTCAACTTAGTATCACAGTCAGGGCGTGATAACACCATTGTTTCATGTGGAATGTGAATCATCAGTAATTGAGCCTGAGTGACAGTAAAGTGGTGAGGACCCCTTGGCAAATTTTGCTTAGGGCCCCCTGAATTCTTGGGCCGGCACCGCTGATTCTTCCCAGATTTTACTTTTATGGTTCACCCAAGAGCCTGATAATTCATTTTTATCAGATGATTGAGAAAAGCAAATGGATGAAGACGTTTTAATGGATTTAGATTCATTTACTTGCCATATGCCGTTAACACAAGTCAACACTGGAATTAAATGTGTTTGGATGAGAGCAAATTTGATTAAAACTGCCACTAATCTCTATTTCATCACAACTGAACTTTCCTAAGACTCAAAGGACAATCCAAAACCACCACAGGCCCCACACCGCATGTTGAGAAGCGCTGTACCTGCCAGGACAGGCCTCAGACATCTGGAGCCTCATGTTTTGCAGAGTGTGGTTGTTTATGGATCATTTGAGGTCTATGAGGAGATTTCAGAGGCCGACCACATCCAAGTGACTGATGACGGCCGTGGAATCGAACCCGGACTCAAGCGTTTGCACGAGACATGTGCGCTGGACAAACATGTTGTTCTGAGTTTACGAGCGTTGACGTTGGTTTGAAAAGAAGCTGAAATGACAGATTCAGAGGTTTTATCAGTTAACCCTTTGTGATCTGCAGTAGAACAATCCACCAAAGCATTATTTCACATTTTTTTATGCTTTAGTTTCTTGTTAACATTTCAACCTGTGCACTTCAAATTCTGTTAATACATTGCAAATAAGACCTTATTTTTTATTTTTTAAATGCTCAAATTACAACACATTTTTCAAAAATCCATAATTTTCTGAAATGCTAATATTCCAGTACCCTTTAATTCTAAATTGAAAATGAAAAGTTTCAGAATGTTTTTTTTTTTTCAAACCAGATAAGTTATTGGACATTTACATTAATCCAAACAAAACTAAATTGTGTGAAATTTTAATGTCCGAAAACTGAACTAAAAATGTAAATCAAGAATTTATTTATTAATTGGTGAATAGTTAAAATCAAATGTTTAGAGATTCTAAATCAATAAAATGTTGCCTTTTATCAACATGTTCAAGAAATGTCCCAAAAAAGCGTTTTACGAGTTTTAATATATCATATCCGTCCCATTGTACAACTTCTAAAATCTTAATAAACGATTTCTTCATTATGATTTAAGTCTTTGTTCAGGTTTTGTTCAGGCAGTGTTGTTTTTTTGAGTCACAGCACACTTTTTTGGTTAAATATTCCTCAGCAAACCACCTCCTAAAACATGACCAACCGCACCATTTAGGAAAGAAAATGTGTTTCTTACGTTGTAAATATGTCATTGTAACGGGTTCTTTAAATTTGGAAATAGTGGTTGTTTATCTTTGTGAAGAAGTTGCTCTGAACACTATAAAATGGTAAATTCATTAAAATCCATAAATCTGACATTTTTCAACACATACCTGGCAAAACCTCAAGGCAAACAAGTAGAAAACCAGGGTATTAAAGCTGTGAAAAGAGTAGTTTTTACAAAGTGTGTATTTCAACAGTGACAGAACTATTCGGAGCTGCACAGATGCTGTTCTGGTTTTATGAGTGTGACATTGGTTTGTACAGGGGCCGTTCTGGGAGTGTCCTGGGGCCCACATGTACGAGCAGATCAGAGGAACTAAACCAGGACTAGAGCTGGACTGGGGGTGAGTGGGTTCAGCGGCTGCATGCATGAGCTGCTCCTGGGTCAACAAACACTGCCCAGACACAAAAAAAGTTTAACAAAGTGGAGAGGAAATAGACTTCAGATGATTCAAGGAGAGACATCGCAGAGGAACATGAACATTTTATGGCGAGACTCTACATATTTTATCGTTACTTTTTTGTCCGTTTGTTTTCTCATTATAGACTTTCATGTGGAAATGACAAATTTGTCCAATCTGCTCCTAAAGATGTTTTAAGATTTCATTTAATCCACTTCATTCATGGATTCCACTGGGACACTGTAACTTCAAAAGCAGTTCTCTCTCAGACATGAATGTGGTGAGACGGCTGGAGGGTGCGCTTATCTGGCGCCCGCGGTGAGACGGTTGTTGGCGCCTGTGCGGAAGGTGCGCTTACCTGGCGCCCCGCGCTGCGCGGGCTGGTGGGCTTTATAAGCGTCCCCTTTCTCGTTGCCTCCCCCTTTCACCCGCACGCATTTCCGGGCCTCTGTGTCGGCCGCTCGTCCTCCTGCTCCAGGTAGATATCGCTGCATTACTCAATCGATCCATGCAGTTTAAATCTCTTAACTTCAATGTTTCCTGTAGTGCCGCTGTCTGGCTGCGCGCTCGCGCCACACAATCCTAAAATCTCCTGCGTGCGTCGTGTGAGCACCTCCGCGGCAACAACTCTCGGCGTAGTAACATCATTCACAAAGTTCATTCACAAAGTTGCAGCAAAGGCGCTGCGCTCCCGTCGCGCTTACAGGTAACTCCTCGCCCCTCAATCCCATTCATAAATTTGTAACTTTACACATTCGTTCCTTGTAGTTGGCCGCTTGGCGGTACACTCCCTGCATCAAATCGCACATTCGCCGTGTTGCGCTCTCAATAGAACAGGTAAATTGATCACCAGGAATGTTTGTCCATGCTCTGTTCAAAGACTAAATAGCATTTTTATTCTAGTTTGCTCACAACTGGCGCCACGCGCTTTGAGCACACGTCACCGTTTCATTTGGGCTCCTGCTGCTGAGCGCCGCCTCCTGCTCGGCTTCCAGCCTGCATTAACTTTAAATTCCAAATTGGTAGGCTCTAACTCCTAGCGTCTGGCTCTTTATTTAGATTTGTGTATAACCTTAATTCCTTTTGTAGGTTTCCCCATTGCCAGCAGCGGCACGAGACACGCCGCCCTCTGCTGTTTTGTCCTGTTTTGTTCTGTTTTGTTTTGTTCCGTTTTGTTTTCTTCCGTTTTGTTTTGCTCCTTTTTGTTTTGTTCTGTTTGGTTTTGTTCCGTTCTGTTTTGTACAGTTTTGTTCTTGGGCGTCTGTTTTGTACAGTTTTGTTCTTTTGTCCTCGTGTTTTATTTACTGTTTTGTTCCAGTTTTCCTGTTCTCCTGTTTTTCGTCTTCCTTTTGTTTGTCGTCCCTGTTTAGTTGTTCCCTACCCTTCTGTGTGAGGCGGTGCGCCTCAAGTGGGCGCTGTGTTGGGTGCGTATGCCCGTGCATCAGACGCTTTGCACCCGGTCTGAGGGACAGTCGCTGGGACATTCTAAATTGCAGTGTGTATGGGTGGGATCCATTGGTTTTAAATTATTGTAGCTACTGTTAATTAAATTAAATGAAACTTGTTTTATTCGGTGATGTGAAGAATAAAGACAATGTAACTGGAATCTGGCTCCTGTGCTTTGGATACTTACCTGTGCCCCTTAGTTCTGTTTATTCTATTTTGGGTCCCAGAGCCCTCTCTCTGGGTGGCGTTGTTGGTTTTCTTTAGTTTTATTTAGTCACAAAGGTTACATTTAATTTACATAAATTTTACACCACGCACCCTCGGTTACATAAAGATCAGCCTTAAAGTAGCTCCTGCACACACTAAGCTGTATAATCTTGGACTAAAAACAAGATTTTGACTGAATGTACAAGGTTTTATTG